>CM052360.1:9195446-9831531 GCA_028551475.1 Casuarina equisetifolia | reverse complement strand
GCCTAGTTGAGGGTTTGCATAATGTAACATACCACGGTTATGGGTGTGGTTAGCAAACTAACCACACCCATAACCGTGGTCACTTTCCACATACTATATATTCAAATCACCAGCATGCAATCCTCCCACGACAGAAGTCCATCTCTAGACATTTCCATTTGCTTTCTCATAGGGTCTTTCCTCAATTATTACCAGGACCTTGCTTGAGATTCGGCGCAAGGATGAAGCCTCTTGTCCTAGCCAACCTCACCCTTTTATTCCTTTGCATTGGAGCCGCGCAACAAGCTCCATGCCCCACTTTCCTTTTCCCGTTCATGTTTTTCGTAGCTATCCTCCTGAACCACTGGCTTGTCCCGGGTGGCTTTGCATGGAGGAACCACCATCAAAGCACTTCCAAACTACGAGGTCCGTGTGGTTGGCCCATCTTGGGCAACTTACCTGATCAAATGGGTGCTCTTGCTCACCGCAAATTGGCTGCCATGGCGGCGTCACATGGCGCAGCGAGACTCATGGCATTTAGCCTGGGAACCACTCGGGCAATCATTAGCAGTCATCCTGAGACCGCTAAGGAAATCCTATGTGGATCTTCCTTTGCAGACCGACCAATAAAAGAATCAGCTCGTTTACTAATGTTTGAACGTGCCATTGGTTTCGCTCCCTCAGGCGACTATTGGCGCCATCTTCGTCGGATTGCAGCAAACTACATGTTCTCCCCAAGGAGAATTTCTGGCCTAGAGGAACTGCGGCAACGAGTGGCCGGTGAAATGTTGGTTGGAGTGTGGAAGGAGATGGAGGAGAGAGGAGTTGTAGAACTGAGAGGCATATTTCAGAAGAGTTCCCTGAGTAACATACTAGAGAGTGTGTTTGGGAGTAGCTTAAACCTTGAAAGAGAAGAGTTAGGTGGTATGGTCAGAGAAGGGTATGAACTTATCTCAAAATTCAATTGGGAGGACTATCTGCCTCTGAGGTTCTTGGACTTTCATGGGGTGAAGAGACGGTGTCATAGATTGGCGGGTAAAGTTCAGAGTGTCGTGGGTCAGATAGTGAAAGAAAGAGAAAGTGCTGGAGATTTCAGCACTCGGAACGATTTTCTCAGTGCTTTGTTATCCCTGCCTAAGGAAGAACAATTAAATGATGCCGACATGGTTGCGATCTTGTGGGTAAGGACCCTCTTCCACACACCAACACACACTTACACTCCTTACCCTGCAGGGGAAGGATATTGCCAGTGTTCGTGCTAAGTTTTGTGCTTACTTACTTCAAAAATACTTGAAAATGAATTATGGTTGACAATCTATATAATATTTTTTTCTGTTCACGACAGCTGAGCCTCTGTTTTACAGCCGGTTGGACTTATCTTTTCTGGGGTTAAATGGGTACATAGATATTTTCTTGCAGCCATTTTTTTTACGAAGCCTTTATACCAACCTCACTCTGTTGACTCTGAAGCTTATCTATGTTGAACATATAATAGGCGTCTTAGATATGGACACAATGATTGTGACATGACGGCAATACTATGCACGCACCCTGCATATGATTTGCAGTTGACTAAAAGTGTTCGGATGCACTGATTAGATTTTCTCCTTTATGGCTCCATGGCAACATGAGCATGCACATGTCCCATGTCATCTAATCTATTATGTCTCATTTCACCTTTCTTACACGAAGGTTTCTTTTCTTTTCATTTCCTCTGTGATTTTCAGACTTGAGTTACTGTATCTGGGTTACTGTATCCCTCTCAACCCTGGCTAGATCATCAACGTTTCTAATTCTTTTTTAGATGCATCAAACTAAGTTAGCTTGTGGGTTCCACGTTGAACTTTCGTTTTCTCATAGCACTTATTTTATAGTGGTTTGGATTCATTCGAACATGCTGAGATATTTTGGTACACTTTACGTCCTGCAGGAAATGATATTTCGTGGAACGGACACGGTTGCTGTACTCCTGGAGTGGACGATGACCAGGATGGTTTTGCACCAAGACATCCAAACAAAGGTGCAGCAAGAACTGGACACGTGCGTTGGCAATCACCCGCAAGTGCAGGACTCCGACCTCCCCCGCCTCCCGTATCTCCAAGCCATAGTCAAAGAAGTTCTTCGTATGCACCCTCCAGGCCCCTTGCTCTCGTGGGCCCGCCTTGCAGTACATGATGTCCATGTTGGAAAGTTCTTTGTGCCAGCTGGCACCACAGCAATGGTCAACATGTGGGCCATAACACATGACTCATCCATTTGGAAGGACCCATGGGCCTTCAGGCCCGAACGTTTCACTGAAGAGGATGTGCCCATCATGGGTTCCGATCTGAGGCTGGCTCCATTTGGGTCGGGCCGTAGGGTGTGCCCCGGCAGGGCTCTAGGGTTAGCCACCGTGCAGCTGTGGCTAGGACGACTTCTTCACCAATTCCGGTGGCTTCCGGCGGAGCCTGTGGATCTTTCGGAATGCTTGAGGCTCTCGCTCGAAAAGAAGAAGCCGCTTGCATGTCGCGTGGTTTGTCGACATAGCTTCGTGGATCCACCTTATTAGAACTTTGTATATAGAGAAATGGTGTGAAAACTATGCAACAAAAAAGACAAAAACAAAAGAAAAAAAGGTATGGTTTAGGATATGGTAAGCCCGATGTACGCGTGGGGAGGAAGCGGAGTTAGAAAGAGGCTGCTCCCCATTGCAAACTTATGTTTATGCACACGAGCAGTGGCTCGTACTGCTCATGAATGTTGTAAAACTATTCTACTTGCTTGCATTTTCAAGTTTGAGTTCATGCAGTGTGTAAGGTTTGTCCGCAGAAAGACAAAAGTAAGGTGTGAAACTAATACTTTTCTTCATTCAAACCAAAACAACAATTAGCTTTTCATTATTAATACATTTCGTAAGCTTCTATTTCATGCCTAAGCAACGTGTACTTAAGTCATTTGTTATATATTGACGCCTTAGAAAAGACCAAGAGAGCTCGACATGGTTCATGCTTAGAATGGAGTTTAGAGGCTGTTTCTTCTGTTTAACTTTAATACAAGTACCAATTTGTATCATTAAACAACAGTGGGTTGCAGAAAACCAGAGTCATTTGCCTTCAGCTAATGCCATTACATTCAATAAGGGAAACAGGTGATCAGTGTCGGAGAGTCAATGGGGTCTATTTCTTTAACTTATCTCTTCCTATTAAACTAACTTTCCAGACTATGTATTCCACACTGATAGACGAAAGTCAGTGCAGACTTTGTCTTTTTTTGGCCTAGACCAGTATTTTTAATCACATTCTTATCAAACCTCCTGCATATTTGCAAGTGCTTCACCTCTGTAATTCACATAGAACTAATGTTGATCGAATGTGCAGCAAACATGGCTGTGAAGCAAGGCGGTAACTAGTCTAAGTATGTTCGGGAATCTAGATAAGAAGATGACGAGGAGATCGTTTTCCAAATTGATATCGTGGGAATAAAGTTAAAGCCTTTGGAGTAAACTAAAGTAGATCCAGTAACGATTTTTGCAAGAGAAGACCCACCACTAAGGCAGGTTTAATGCTTTAGTAGCGTGACTAGATATGCTGTTTTTTTTTATCATTGTATTTTGCGGTTATCAGAGCTCCAAGGAATAGGTTTTATTAATCGTTTGTCACCTGACCTCAGTTAAAAACATGTAAGCTCACATCTTTTTCTTCTCTTTTTATAAAGTTGTCTTCGATGGCTAAGTTACGTGACAGAAAGAAGACATATTTTATGCCGATCAAATCTTTTCTTAAATTTGCTTTGGAACATGACAAGAGGTTTAAAACCATCTGTTGTCTAGACAACTCAACATGTTTTCTCTTTTATTTTTCAAAAGGAGATTGGAAGCCCCACGAAGAATCGATTACAAATCATTAGGTTCTAAGGATAACAACTTCATACAATTATATAATTACCCCTCGTTCTCTATGGATCTATAACACAGTGAAAAATATGCTCCTTTGGACAAACCTTATGCCTCAAACTCGTACATATTAATAGTAAAGATAGCACGCCCCAAAAGTTTAGGCTTTTATAGATCGAAATCTCTTAACTTTTTTGGGTTTTCCCCCTTCAGCATAGAAGGCTAAGCCCTTTATCCTTTAACTTTGCATGCAGACACATACTTCCAATAACACGTTAATGCTCCACAAAACTAAAGTCGGATTGATTTGGGACCCGCCAGTATCTCCCAAAGTAAAACGTCTTTCCAGCATGTTGCCATGCTTTCGTGGATACATAATCATAATTGCTATACAGAATAAGAATGATGATGATTTTGGAATTCCAAGGTACTAAAGTCATTTCTCCGTGTTCCTTTACGCTTGGCCCGGTGTACTTGTAAGCTTTAACAAGGAAATCGGCCCCCACCTCTTTCAATCGTGGGGCGCCCATGTTCACCACATGTGGTCAATATCTTTTGGTCAGCCTATGCGTTTGGGCCTGCATAGCTCTAGTCTCTTAAGTTACCAATTAAAAAATATATTGCACGGAGACCTACACCATTTTTTATCTAGGACAAGCCGTGGTCAAATCTTATGCTACACTGTTTTGGTAAATAAATATGTAAACCCTTTCCGTTCACACTAGTTGACAAGTGGATATCTAATCTAGATTTACTCTAAAATATTATTCAAGAAAGGTACATACCATGAATTCGTTTGGTAGCCTTTATAGGAGGGTGATCATTCCTTAGTCATCTTTATTTTTTTTTATTTAAAAAATGTACCTAATGAATGTTCATCTTTAACAGTAAAGCGGACATGGTTGAAACCACAGAAGTAATCATCCATTTACTTATTCTCACATGGAATATGTAGGTAATAAGTATCTTCATCTTTTTGACCAAGTTGTAGTCCCCTTTATCTTATGAAGAACTACTCGTTGATCGTTCTTATCCTAAGTCACCCATCTTGTGAGCAATAGGCACCTACTAGCACCCACCCTTATCTCGTAAGGCTAACCTCCTTATGTGAATATAATAACCCCTCGTAGGAGAACAATAGTCAGTCTTCCATGAGAAAAAGTGAACAAAATCTTTTTTTTGTTTTTCTTTTTGTAATTTTGACTACGTTTCCCATCTAAATTAGATTTGATATATCCAAGAAGCCATACGACTGTAATTGTCAATAGAATAATCATTTCTCTTACACAATTAAGCCAAAGGAATCAATTTTATAAAATTCAAGTCACATAAACTTATCTCGTAAGGGTGCAAACTATAGAAATCAACGTCACATTTTTTCCAATTCACGAAATTGAGCACGTAGGGCATTTCTAATAAGGTGTAGACGATTATTAAAAGGGAAAGACTGCGAACAAATTATTCAAATTAGAAATCTGTAAGCTCAAGGAAATATAACCTTCATTAAGTCATGCTTTTGTTTATTTTTCTAAATCACTAACTAACAAGGGTTAGATAATTAACAAAGTGCTTAGGCTTCTATTTTTATACTTGGTAACTTGTAATAAAGTCATAACTTGACATATTAATGTATAAGCCATGCCCTCAACACATTTTCTTTCACTTTACTGTATTAAGTGGAGTATTTTTATTGAGATTTAATCCCATATTGAATGTAGCGTTATGAGTTTGGGCCGATAGTCAAAGAGACTTTTCACTTAAATATCAATTTCTATCAACAAAACAATTAATGTTTGTTTGCTTGATCTAAGAGCTCAACGAGCGACTACAGATCTTGACAGTCAATGAGTTTTATTTCTTATACTCCTCTCCTGCAATTGATTTTTTTTTTTTTTTTACTAACTATCCAACACTGCTACTAAACCAGGAAGACAGCGCACACCCTTTTCCACTTTTGCGAGGATAGTAACTTTTTGACGAACTCTTGTATACATCATTTACATTCACAAACTAGGAAATAAGAGTTCCTTCTACGATAAGCTACGTATGGTGTAAACAAACATGGCCACAAAGCAGAAACGAATCCCAGGTGGCCAAGAATCTGGTCGAGGGGATCACATCAAGTCGTTTTCCAAATTGATGACGTGCGGGTAAAGTTAGGGCCTCTGGCTGCTAACAAAAGTAGGACCCAATAATTAGTTCTGCCAGCTAACATCCACCACTAACCCAGATTTAATGCTTTAACAAATGACTAGACGTGTTGTTCTTTTATGTCGTTATATTTATCTGGTAAAGGTGTTCCAACTCATCGGTTTGAACTGCCTTTTGTTTAATCCTTCGCTTGTCGTCTTACTTCTGCAATGGTACTTGTCTTGTAACCTCACATCTTCCTTTATTTTTTTTCCTCTTTTTATAAAGATGTCGTGGCTACTATAAGTTATATGGCAAAAAGGTAGAATCTATTTTGCTAATCAAATCTTTTTCGAGATTGTGCTTTCCGAACATGACAAGAAGTTTCGAAGCGCCTGTTGTCGAAACAAATCAACAAAAACGCAACTTTGCTTTTCGTCCTCAAAAAGGAGATTGGAAGTTCAACCACGACTTGATTGCAAATCATTGGATTCTACGCCGAAGATCTTTTAGTATATGGTTGAAAAATATTATTTTGGGACAACCCCAATCCTTAAATTGGTACGTTATGGTAAAGATGTTTAAACACATGACCCATAAGCTTTGGCTTTCTGAGATTCAATTTTTTTTTTTTCCCTTTTCTTCTTGACCGCTCGTTCAGCATGGAAGGCAAAGCCCTTTAGCCTTTAGTCTCACATACACACGCACTTCTAATAGCATGTTAATGCTCCACATATCTGAAGTCTGATTGATCTGGGACCCTCCCAGCCTTTCCCAAAGCGTGAAATCATAACCTTTTCCCAGCGTGGTGCTATGCTTTGATCCATCCATAATCAAATACGTGACATAAAATAAGAAAGGCTTACTTTTACATATTGCTTTTTTAGCTTTTAATTTACAAGGCACTTAACTCGTTTCCTTGTGCTTCCTCTAAGTTCCTTAAGAACGGCAACTTCGCCCGTACAAACTTTTATTAAAAAAACCCCGAACGTCCCCACGCACCAGCAGCCTCTCGCTGTTACGAAGCGGTTCTTAAATTGCTGATCATGGGCTGACCCACTCAGGTTTCGATGGGTTTCCAATTTTGGGAAAATAAATTGGGCTACCTCTCACAATGAATTTAGCCCAGCATGGTGAGCCAAGCATTAGGGTTGCTGGAACTTGAAGTTCGGCGTCTTATCAAGGAATTGTCCTCGTACGATTTAACTTGTCTCCCGAGTTACCGATAAATGTCTGGTAAATGTATAACCATTGTGGAATAATACACAATCTTGATATATAATATTTGATGGGTCCAGCAAGGGCGGAAGTAGCACATGAGGTGTTTGTGGCAAAGTTTGACACGGAAACCGCCATGGCACTTGAATTGTGTTGTTTGCCAAAGTGTCCTCAAACTATTATTAAACATATATGCAAGAAATAAAATTCAATAGTAAATAAATTAACAAATTTCAGTCGTCAAGTTTAGAATGTGCTTGTTGTAGATCAATTAAGGTCATTACCGCACTCATATTGGAGTACATTCAAAAATGAGTATTTAAGTATAAGTAATTATAAGCCTTCATAAAGTTAAACATATATGTCACCCTTTGTAATTTTTCTTTTGAACTTTTTGTTTCAATTGTTTGAATTGTACCACATGTTGCGTTTAGTATATTTTATAAGGGTAAAGTTTGTTTAGATGTAGACAATAACTCTCATATTGCTAGAGAATAAATTAAAAATCATGCTCATAAGATAATGAATTTCACTATTTAATGTTTTAAGGTTTTAAGTTATTTATGACTCATTCTCTATAAAAATTTAATATAATACTAAAGTTTAAGTTATGCCTTAACATCTCTGTGGTTATAAATCAAATATTCATGTAGTAAAAGTAGTACCATAGTACAGTTTGGGTAGCCATTACAATAAAAAAAGACATGTTAAATTAATATGTAGAGTTGTCCCACATTACTAATAATGTAGGTTAAGTTTAAGTCATACCCTTTGTACTTTTATAATATATGATTATTGTGCTTAATCTTAATATTGTCAATAAAATTTGTTAAGATACCATTTATATTTATTTTTAAAAAATCTCACTATATGATACCATCAATGTTTTAATTGATTCTTCCTTCAAATAAACACACACAAAATATAAATTGTAATTTATCAGTGACTTTGATTGCTCGAATCTAACCTTCAACAATTGCCCAATACTTTGAAGCCTTACCAAAGATGTGGCTAAATTAGTAATTAAAAGTCATGCTCCTAAAATAATAGATTTTACCACTTAATGTTTTAAGCTTTTAAATTGGTTATAAGCTATTTTCTAAAAAATTTCACATGGTTCAGAGTTCATGTTCTACATTAACACCTCTATATATAAAAATCAAATATTCATATGGTAAAAGTAATGTTACAATATAATTTGGGTTGGACCATTATGATAGTGGGGCATATTAAATTAATAACGAGGAATTGTTTCACATTGCTGACAATGTAGGTAAGGTTTATGTCATACCTTTTGTAATTTTATAAGATATAGTTATTACACTTAATCTTAATATTATTAATCAAATATGTCAATATATCATTTATGTTTCTTAAAAAAAAAAAACCTCGATATATGGTACCACAAGTGTTTTAGCAAGATCGGATTAATTGATCGTGCCTTCAAACGAATACACGCAAAATATTAAACTGTAATTTGCCGGTGACTTAACTTTGGGCTACTGCCCAATCCTCTGAAGCCCCTCCAAGTACGTGGCTAAGGTTCTGGAACTAGTTCGGGCCCCCAGTAGCGAAACCCCACATATGTGGGTGGCCCGCTTCATAGGCCCTCCATTGAATGCGGTCCAGAATTGTCAAACGATCCCCTCTGTCCAGGCCCTACCCAAACAGACCCATAAGGCAGGCGCATTGAAAAATATGCCCCCTTTCACATACCAAACCAAGTCCCGCGCCCACCAAACACCCGTCGATTTGGGGACGGGTGTTAAAGGTCAAATTCCAAAATTTCAAAAAGATTCTCTCCGCGAGGCACCGCTGAAATGCGATTGGAAAACAACACGACCCGCCCATTACTTTTCCATTCCGGTAAGTTGGTCGCGGCGCGCAACGTGCAGAGAATCATGATTTTTGTCTGCTACGTTGAGGATGAGACTGACACAGGTGGAATTGAAATGGACGGGTAAACAAGAAAGCATTTGGCCGCGAAAGTCATCTGCAATCTTGCAGTCCAATGTTCCTTCTTAAGTTACCACATGGATTGAACTAAAATAGGATTTATTTCGATTACAATACTAGATATTGGTTTAGCCAATAAATTATAACTCTCAAACATGATAGATTAAATTCTCTTTCCCGGTTAGATCGACGCTCTAAATATAGAAAAAATAGACTTCTAACTTATCCATAATAAAATGTCATAGCTAGAAATAAATCCATCTTCATTTTTTTCTTCATTTTTAACGTGTTATACTTTTTTTAAACAACTGATAACCGTTGCATTGTTAAGCTTGTTTGAATGAACTAAAATTCTCTTGGTAAATGAATTAAAACAAATATAACCCTTTATTATACATAAAGACCTGTAAAATCAAAATTCACTATTCTTGGTTTATAATGGTTATAACACTAGCTCATATTTGACATTTATACTCTATGTACAAATTTTGAGTATACCCTTATATATAAGAGATCAAGAAAAAGATTTGAGATCCAGTTAAAGCTATGACATGCTCATTCTAATGTAAAGCATGCTCATAACAGGCACGTGCCAAATGGAAAAACCAAAGCATCTACCCATCGGAAACTATAAATAAATTATTTTTTCCCGTAACTAATTCTTATCCTCGCACCGCTCTGTTCAGAGAAAACTAAATTTTCGATCCCTCATCATTTCCCTCTCATATTTCCCAACCTTTGGAGGGAAAAAACTCCAAAAGCTCCAGGGCCAAGTCCCTGTACACACTAGTCAACAAAATCTAGGGGTTTTGCTCCGAAAGTCTCACTCTTCCCATTTCTCCGTACTAATTTGCCGTTCTCACACTCTGATCACAAGAACACGGCGATCCTGGGTTTCTGGTACTTTTTGCGTTTAATTTGTTATCGGGTTGGTTCTTTTGGCTCTTCTATAATTTACTGCTTCAATTTCGTTTTGCTTTCGAGTTTGCTGGGGCGTAGTGCCGAGCTTGGGTGCGATTTATTGTAGTATTGAATGATTGAATTTCGTTTCTGTTGCGGCGTTTTGAGTTTGGGAAATTGATGTGGGTTTAGTTTAATTGTTGCGGTTTTGGGCTTCTTGAATCAATCAGCTTGGGTTTTTCATAGTTTCTGTGGAGGGTCTAGGGTTTAAGCAATAAGCTTTAAGCTTTGAGTTTATGATTCATGGGTATGTGCATGTTATGCTTACAAGGAGGCAAGGGGGAAGATGCAGTGGGGAAAATGTTTAGATTCATATTTCAAGTTCAGTTCGAATGTTTAGTTGGTGGAATTCGGAGAACGCTGATTTCAAGCGCCAGGGACTCTTTTGTTGGTCAAGTTGAAAATCCGGAAGCGGGAGCGCTTCTTTCCAAATCTATGAATTGCCGGCTGAACTGAATAGTTTTCCAGTTTCAAAACGGAGGACGTCTTATTAGAAAATAAAAGTTCTGGTCTATTTGCTCTCATACCCACTGTGCAACCATTAGTAGGAATATCTGCTGAAGCAGTTTCAGTGTTGAAAAGCCATGTGTAGCATTGCAAATGAATATGGAAAGTCTGCCACTGAGAACATAAAAATTTGGGTGTTCGTTAACTACATGCAGCCAATAAAAATTAATTTGTGAGCTTTTCTGTTTTTATGCTGTTTCTTTTCTCATTGTATGACTTTCTATGACCTCCCATATCAGATTATTACGTGCATTATACTATACTATTGATGGCTATCTACTGGTAATTTTGGTTTTGCATTTGAGTTCTGTATGATGACTGCAAAATTTTGGTGGTGAGAATGCCGTTATAAATATATATCAGATGTGCTGGTTTCTCTGTTTTCCTCCGTACTTTGATGATCTTGCCAAACCCTTGAAGATGTACAAGGTGGTTTTTGCAATTCTGACTGCTTGGACAATCTCAAATGTTTTTATGTTAATTTAGTAAACCAAACTTTGGTAATGTTAGTCTGTTGAATTTCATGGATAATCAATTACTTTTCCACTATCCTTGGCTGGTCTTGATTGATAGGTATTGCCACAAAGCAGGAGAGATTGATTAGGAGCCGTATTTTGAGTTGTTCTGCTGAAGCGAATTTGTGATATATAGTCGGTTAAAGAGTGGAGGATTTCTTCTAATATAGATATGCCAACAAAGAAAAAAGGGCCCCGAGGAAGTGCTGGTCGAGAGCTTACCAATCCTAGGGTTACTAGATCTCAGCAGAAGGTATCTGAAAATGCACAATCTGTCGAAAAGAAAGTTAAAGACTTGATTACATCTTCAGCAAGAAAGCAGAGGCCTGGTAAGTTGTTACCTTCTTGTTTGCGTGATAAATTTACCACAATTACACTTCATGATAGTGGTCCTAGGTTTCCGTAGTTGTAGGTCACAAGCTTTGGAAAAGGTTCATTTTTGAGCCAATCTTCTTCATTTCATCCATTTGATTTTGAAATGCTCTTAAGATAGAGGGGAGTGGCATTCTAGGTATTGCTCACATGCATCACTCGTGTTAGATTATGCCAGATTATTTATATGGGGAAGAGGGGTGGGAGCTTATATAATTTAGACTTTAATACTACAATCAATACATGTGAATAATGTATCTAGTAACATTATGTATTGTTACAGTGAAAATACCTTGTAAAGGTAAATAGTCTATTTAGGTACTACTATATGATTCTTTTTTAATTAAATATCTCATGCATCACACATATGTTGTGCTCTTTCTTTGCTGTAATATGGTCCATCATGTGCTTCTAAAATATTAAGATCTGCAATTGAATATTTTCAGTAGGTGAATTTTGTATGGTACAGTGAGCAGAGTATGGAATTTTGATGTTTATTTATTTATTTTTTAACCAGTCAAGTTCAAATGACTGCCCCATGTAAACCTGACTTGTTTGAAATGACTGCTAAGTATGAGTTTAGTGCTTCTGTTATACACCACACATTGCGATCTGTCCTCTTAGTGTACCTTTTGTCTTCTTTATCCTTAATCTTACCCTTATTGAGTGAAACTGATTCTCATCTTCTGATGATAACTTTCAGTTGATGCTCTCCCCAAGAAGAAGAGGGAGCCTGTTGTGGCAGCAAACTTAAACGCAAAGTATGAATTGTTGCACAAGGAGTCTTCTAATGTTGGTTTGGAGCATGATGATGTTAATGCCGTTTCTGTGAATTTTAAGGTATTATTCAGCCATGCCATGTTGTATGCATGCACTTCTCAACCTTTTATGCAAATGCTGTCTCATTAAATCATCATGTGAGAGATTAATGGATCTATGAGGTTCTCTTATCAAAACTTCTCAAAACATACAGCAGAGTTGCCATGAGGAAACTGCAGATCCCATTATGGAAACTATATTTTCTCCGACCTTTCACATGGCTAAGCATGCTGGGGGGGATCACGCCAAAGGAGGTTAGATACGAGAATTGATCCTTTAGTTTGAAAAATTGAAATTATGCTTGTCTGTGTTTTCAGCGTGTTATTAACTTTATTTCCTCCCTCTTCTAG
This sequence comes from Casuarina equisetifolia, assembly GCA_028551475.1. NCBI lineage: Eukaryota > Viridiplantae > Streptophyta > Magnoliopsida > Fagales > Casuarinaceae > Casuarina > Casuarina equisetifolia. The sequence continues at coordinate 9,818,854 of CM052360.1, read as the reverse complement.
TTGATTTTGCTAAATACTTCAGGGGTGGAGACCATAACGAAGATCACAAGATAGCATACTCCCATGATTTGTTGAATGTTCATATCACTCAAATAACTTCTGAATCCGTTGGTGGGGAAGAAAGCAATTCTGCTGCACATGCTGTAACTTCAATGACATTCCCTGTTGATATGGAATTGGATACAAAAAGTTCATCTGGAGATTTGGATTCTCGGAGCCTCAATGATCAGATGCATGGTGTATGTAGAAATGATGTAGATTCTTGTTATAATGTGGACTTGGAGGGGGCAAGTCTTTCATCAGAAGTTTCGGCCATATATCTTGCCATGAAAAATTCTAAGCTTGAATGTGTTGATGAGCACGGTCAAGATTCCATGTCAACTGATGTTTATGTGGAGGATGATCAATATGAGGAATTTGATGATTTTGATCCTTTTTTTTTCATAAAGAACTTGCCGGATTTGTATTCAGTTGTCCCAACCTTTCGGCCCATGCTACTACCAAAACAAACACGGAGCTGCCCTTCCACTACACTTGTTTTGGACTTGGATGGTAAGGAAATGTAAAGTGATATTTATAATATGTCAATTCTAGTATTTATCTTCCTGTGATGGATGAGGAAGAGTCTTGTGGTGTACTTTTTTATTTTCAATGTTCTGCCATTCATCATAGGTATTTTTTAGATGAGTTCATTGATGCGGAATATCAATCATCAGTTTAGTTCTATATAAATTTAGATATATGTGGTTCCCAGTTTTTGGCATTTTGGCATTTTTATTTAGATTGAGGTTTAGAAGTGAGAAAGAGTGCCTATATTGGTTGGCAGGGATCACTTTCAGAGGGCCAAATACGTAGAGGCAACTTCTTAAGGCCGACTAAAATTTCACATATATTTAATTTTTTTATACCCTTTTGTTGACACTAGTTCCGTAGATGTCAAATATTTCTTGATTTAGATGTTATTAAGTTCTTCAAGAATTGTTTGGGCAGTTACACGTTGTTGAAGTTTTAATTATCCACCTACTATGTTGTATGTATTGGAAAAAATGGTAATTTTAATAATTTATATTTATTATCTTGTATGTTGAAAATACATTTCATAATCTGAAAATTTTTCTTTTGTCACTTTCCTGCTTAAAGGTGGATATACTAATACTCTGGTTTGTCATGTTCTTGAACTGCGTTTGCCTGTTGAGCCATTGGTTGAACCTTTGACATCTATGCTTGAATGCTGAGATTGACATTGATTTGCAGAGACTTTGGTGCACTCTACTCTAGAACCTTGTGAGGATGCAGACTTCACATTCCCTGTAAATTTTAATCTCCAGGAGCATACGGTCTATGTTCGATGCCGTCCTTATCTCAGAGATTTTATGGAGAGAGTTTCGAGTCTTTTTGAGATTATTATATTTACAGCTAGCCAGAGCATTTATGCAGAGCAGCTACTAAATGTGCTTGATCCGAAGCGGAAGGTGTTTCGTCACCGTGTTTACCGTGAGTCCTGTGTTTATGTCGATGGGAATTATCTCAAAGATTTGTCAGTTCTTGGTCGTGATTTGGCCCATGTTATCATAATTGACAACTCTCCTCAGGTACCGTTGTAACCTTCCTCTGTTGTTCTATCGGTGGTGTGTGAATATCATTTCTTTAAAACGTTTCTTACCTAAAATAGAACGTTTGAATTATGCCAATTATGCAACATAATATGGCATACTTATATTTCTTTCTTTACACAGGATATGCTCCATAAATGGAAATCTTAATTTTGTTAACAAGTATGTTCGCTTTCTCTTAGGCATTTGGATTCCAAGTTGACAACGGGATCCCGATTGAAAGCTGGTTTGATGATCGATCAGATAAAGAATTGCTCCTGTTACTTCCCTTTTTGGAGAGCTTGGTTGGAGTTGAAGATGTTCGGCCATTGATTGCAAAGAAATTCAACCTTAGGGAAAAAGTGGCGGCTGCTGTTTGCCCTCTGAACTCCATTAGAGATCCTTTTGAAAGATAGGCCTGCAATGTGAATTTGAGTTCTATGGTCTCTTGCCATTTGCATTGAACTTGATTTCATCAAAGATATAGAGGAGCTTCTGCCGGGTCGGTACTGGAGTTCAAAACGTTTTATGCGCGTACAGAAGGGTTGAACTTATGTAATGTAAACTGTGTTGGAAGGTGATTGATGTAATTGGGAAGTTGTTCTTCGAAGGTGGGAAGGGTTAAAGGTTTCAATAAAAAAAAGTGAAAACAGTCAGGTATATTATTTATAGCATAGACTAGAAATTTAATTCTGATTTTACTTCAATTATTGAAAAACAACAAGCCCTTCTCTAGTTAAATTCAAATAACATTTGTTATGATATTTTTAGATTCTGTTGATCAATGCCTACACCGATTCTCACGCACGCTTTCTCCTAGATGATGGACGGTATAACCGTGCTTCTCAACCATGCCCGTTGGCTTGAGTATGGTGCTTTGGGCCAATTTGCGCTTGACTTAACTGCTTTTTTTTTTTATTTTTTTCTTTTTCTTTTCCTTTCAAAAGCTGGAAACAACAATTTGTGATATATCTTAAAGAACTTGGAAAAACGAAAGTACTGAGGCCTAACAAACTCCTCGGGAGGGGAGGAAGTGGGGCCCATAACAATCTTTAGTACTGAGGCCTTAGCAAACTCCTCGTGGGGCGAGGGAGTGGGGCCCATAACAATCTTTGCCGCCAAGTGGTCTCGTTTTATAAGAGTGCTTAATTCCTTCCCCTCCCGCTGCATTGTTCAGTCGGAAACGCCAATTCAAAATTTCAAAGAAAACGCTCTCAACTGTTCCCTCTTTCTCGCTCCGATTGTCCATTTTGATCTGGAAGCGTGAAACCATGGTCAGCTGTGAAAGCTTTTTGAACGACCGTTTCTTACATAACTTCTTCGAGTCACTAAACGGTGTAACTTGCTCACTGTAACGTCATTTTCCTCAGGTGGTGGCGCAGAAAGTGAAGGAAGCTGAAATAACCGAGCAGGATTCTCTTCTTCTGGTAATAAACGTCGCAAGAACACTTTGCTTGATTTTATGGCTTAGAAATTGTGGACGGCCGTATTTGAATTACAATTGAGTTTGTTGCCGTTTTCCAGATTCTATGTCTCTGAATTAACGGCTGAGTTACTTGATTTGCTTATATGATCGGACTCGAGCTTTTTTTTTGACTTACTTTAATCTTCCGGATCAATTTTGTATTAGTTGATGCGTAGGGTATCTTAATCAATATCCATTTCTTCGGATAATTGTTGAATTTTGTTTAATTTGACGAGATGTGGATAAGTCACATATGTACTGGAAAGCTTGGCTCGGACTGAACAAGTTTAGCGCGCTATAGTCAGTCAGTGTTATCGAGTGAGCTTTTCTGTGATATTTTCTGATTAGTTGCTGATGCATTCTTTTCTACGACTATCAAACAAATTATATAAATGTCGCCGCCAGCAGATGAATATATTTGTTCTCCGATTATCAATCCTGTTCCGTTCTCGACTGTTCCATGTAAATTTTGCTTTGAAGTAAACGAGATCCTCATTTCCTCGATCAGCTTGCTAGATCTTAGAGCTGTGAGTCCAGGACACTGAATTAATGAACAGAGTCGGGAAATTGACTCTGATTATTGCATACTTTGATTAGTTTGTGTTAATTCAAGCAGACGAGGAACCTGCTCCGCATTGCTATATTCAATATTAGCTATATCAGGGGCCTATTTCCAGAGAAGTACTTCAACGACAAATCTGTTCCTGCTTTAGGTATGCCCAATTTAGTGAGATTTTTCTTTGATTTCTTATTCTTCTGGTAAAACTTCAAAATTTCGGTTGGTAATATTCTTTGGATAATTACATCATCTTCAGAGATGAAGATCAAAAAGCTGATGCCCATGGATGCGGAGTCTCGCAGGCTGATTGATTGGATGGAAAAAGGCACGTTGAGTCAGAGCCTCTTCATCTGAAAAAGCTTTTTTGGTTCTTCATTTGTTTTTCTTCTTTCTGTTTCTTTTACTTGATTTGTTAATGCCTCTATTGGGCTATGCAGGTGTATACGATGCATTGCAGAAGAAGTATCTACAAAGACTTTTGTTTTGTGTTTGTGAGGCAGTAGATGGACCAATGATTGAGGAATATGCATGTAAGTTTCTATAAGCACCTTCATCTCTTGAAATAAATTGTTAAGCATTCAGTGGGCACTGATTTTTCACTGGAAGAATGGCATTGTGCTAAGCAAGTAAGATAAGGTCATTTTTTAGAGGATTAAATTTATTGGCAGCTACAGTTTCTTTCAGTTACTCGAATTCTGATAGCCAAGAGGTTTCCATGACTCTCAATCGCACCGGGAACAAGAAACAAGGTGGAACATTCAAGTACAACTCCGCAACTGAAATTACTTCAAATCAGATGAGGTGATAAAAATATTGGAGTATGTCTCTCTTCGTCCTTTTGTTGTTTGCTTGCAACTTATTAAGCAAAGTTGGGTTGGGACACCTTGATTTTTTAGGAGTTCGGCTTGTAAAATGGTTCGGACACTGGTTCAATTGATGAGAACTCTGGATACTATGCCCGAAGAGGTAATCAATTTATAAGGCTAATTCATGTATGACATGCTGACATGGGATTATGCAGATTGGTTTACTTACTGTGTAGCATTCATTTTATTTTTGTTTCAGCGTACCATTCTGATGAAACTCCTCTACTATGATGACGTAACGGTATGCTCGTTTAATTATTTCCTTAGAACTTGTTTTCGTGTACTTGGTAATTACTACTCCAAAATGTAGATTACGAAACTAATTACGCAGTTCTGATAAGTTTTTCGGTTTGCCTGTTTGGATTGGTTAAACCGCATTCGTGACATTCATGCAGTAGTATTTTTTTTCCCCTCATAAATATAAGATGCATGGTATAGTTTGTTAGCTGTGAAAACACTTGTCGGAGAAAAGTCTTCGGAATTCATGTTCTCTTCCCGATATATAAGAGACAACTCAGAACTACGTATCCTTGCAGCCTGTGGATTATGAGCCTCCGTTCTTCAGGGGCTGCACAGAAGAAGAAGGTCGCAATGCATGGACCAAAAATCCTTTGCAAATGGAGGTTGGGAGTGTGAATAGCAAGCATCTTGTATTAACTCTTAAGGTAAGGAATGATGATCGTGGGGTTGCCTTATCTTCAAATCTGTGGTCCTTATTTGGGATTGATTCTTGTTTGGCTGCTTATGTTTACAGGTAAAAAGTGTGCTCGATCCATGTGAGGACGAAAATGAAGATATTCAAGATGATGAAATGAGCTTGGGAGCTGATTCTGTTCAAAAGGATGACCGTTCTGAATCTGACGGTGAGGTAAACCGACAGCATAACTTCAATCTTGTTTTCATTGCATTTTTAGATTAAACCAAGCTTGGGATGGTGCCAACTTGTACAGTGTACCGGTACTAAACTAAGTTAGGAAAAATTGGTAATAATTTTTGGTACTTCCAGGTTAACCAGTCAGAAGAAGATCAATACATAGTAGCACCAGTTGGTAATTACTTGAAGCTTCTTTTACTTTGACTATCATTTCTCCCTTCGTTTCCAATTTGCTTATGGTCTAAATTTTGGGTATACTGGAAGTAACGATATGGTTATTCACAGATAGACGTCAACAACAGGAAGATAACTCTGACATGGTTGATGGAGGTAATATTACGAGTACACATTTCTATGGTATGATAGCAACTTTCACATGAAACGAGTACGATTTCAAAGATAAAATTGCAGACCCCTGAACAATCAATCGATCTTGTCGCTTGAAATTCAACTTTCTACATCTATTTCCTTTCCTTTATCGTCTAATTATGGAGGTTTTGTGGCCCAATTGTGGGACCGTGGCTACTCCTCACTGACACTCTTGTTATGCGTGTAGATGACACTCAGGATCCAGAGGAAGATGAGAAGCAATTGGCACGGGTTAAGAATTGGGTCAACTCCTGTCACCTCGATTCTGTTGAACTTACTGATGTTCTCTCCAATTTCCCATACATCTCAGTGGTAAGGAATCCCTCGTTTTTGTACTACTTTGGACTAGTACTGGCAGAATTCATGACAGTGCATTTACTACTTTGATTAAATTCAATTCTAGGTTTTTCTAATTTCCAGGTCATTCGATGTTAATGATATTGTATGTGTTAATGCATATACAGGTTTTGATCGAAGGTAACTGCAGATATGATTCTTGTTAAAGGCAAACCTTATCTGGTCCTGGACATCCTGAGGTTCATGTTTTTCTCACTTTCTGATTCTAACTATTTCAGAAATCATAGAAAATCTGGTGAAGGAAGGTGTTCTATCAAAAAATGGAAGGGACTGTTACACCATTAACAGAAAGGTTGTTATATCCCCCCGCGGATCTCCTTCCCTCTTTTCTACGATATTGGAGGTGGTATCTATGTTGGTCAACTCACCTTTTTTTTTTTGTTGGGAAAACAAGGGCTCTGACTACGAATTCACGACGGTGAAAGATGAAATCGATGGTCAAGTAACCCCCCTTAGTGGCAAAGGTCCGCAGGTCGAAGATCAGATGTACATGAAGGTGGAACTTATTATAATATTCTGTTTTCCTTGTTTCAGGTCTACGGGGCACACTTCTGATCACACTGTTAAATCATTTCCATTTATGATTAACATGTATATGTGGAACTAGTAGGCGATTCCTGTGTCCACATAGGTGGTATATATTGAGTGGTTTTCCCTACGATCTTCAACGTTCTCAATGTGTCCACAAGTGATAGCATAGCAAATAAAACCAGCAGTTGAACGAGTACCATTGACTTCGTACGCGTTACGGAAAATCAAATTTACTTGAAATTTTTATCGGAGCCATATGGTAAAGTTACTTGTATCAGCTCAGGCTTCTTCGGTCGGACCAGAGGAATATCCGATAAACATAAAATTGTGGGAAAGGATGGGTAGATAAAAAGGTCTTGTCAATATGTTTTTGATGGCATTTCCTGACTTTATTTTTGACTATTTCAGGCTTTGTATCATGCTCTTCCAATGAAGTATGTAACCGTCACAAAGCTTCAGAGCAAGCTAAAAGGAGAAGCTACCCAGTCAACTTTGCGCAAAATAATCACTAAAATGGCTCAAGATGGTTTTCTTGAAGCCAAAGGCAACGGAAGGCTAGGTTTGTGCAGCTACAACGCAACTTCATGGTTGCCGTAATGTTGCACGGTCAAATTTCTTGCACTATTTACTTATATTTCGTCTATGACATAACATAGGTAAGCGTGTGATTCATTCTGAAAGGTCCAACAAAAAGCTATTGGAAGTCAAGAGAGCCTTGAACACTGAGGCTATGGTATTATTAAAAACTTTTGTTTTTTGGGCAGAGTTACATCTTATATAGATGTTCCGTACTAATCTTCTCTGACTCTTTAAATTGAACAGGATGTCGAAAATGAAGAACCACGTGAAAAGTCCAGCCATGAAGTTTCCCAGATAAGGGGTACCTAACTAAAGTTTCTTGTTTTTGCTTGAAGCTCTGCTTTACAGCTTTTCCAGTATCTTTATCCTCGCACTGCGTACAATTTACGCTTGATTGATATCAGAGAGCAACTACATGGACATGTCCACTTGTGGCGCTGTACGCTCCATTGGATCAGATCTCACGCGCATGAAACTGAGATCTGACATGAATCAGAATGTCTCAATCGGAAGTGACAGGACAACTTCAAAGGCAAAGGAGCCTGGAAATACTCCTACAAGTAGGGCCGAGGTAAGATAGAAGTAAGGCACCCGACGCATTTCGGTTATAACAATCGCTGTCTTGCACTTTGGGTTACTTCACTGCCATCTGATGAGTAGTTCACGGAATTGTGCAGCCAGTCACTTCGAGAGAGAGTTTTGCGCCAGGTTATGAGATCGGTAAAGGAGATGGAAATACAAATTTCTGTGATCTGATGGATACAGTTATCTGCAGTAGGTCCAGTCAAGACAAGCGATCCAGAAAAACAAGCTCGGTATACTTTGCATTACTATGAAATGACTAGTCGTTTATTGTTTGCATACCTAACTCGTGGGAATCTTTGCATATCGGACCTGTGACATTTCTCCTCTGCAGGTTAGGGAGCCTATCCTTCAATATGTGAAGCGCCAGAAGTCCCAGGCTGCCTAAAAAGCTTTGCAAGTGTGGTGCTACTAGATTGTATCTTCTCACCCGTTTCTTGACTTTGTTATTGCCCTTTTGTTTACTCGGCGACCGAGAAACTGACTTTTCCGTGATCATGGATAAAATATGGCAGAGATTGGCAACTTACATAGCTCCTCAGTCTAGAGCTTAGGCAAATGCTTTCGCTTTTATACTTGGAATTATATCACCGAAACTAGCATTGTAGGTTGGCCCATGGAAACTTCAAATTTGTTTCTTTCTAGTGCTATTTGTCTTAGCATAAAGGTGGATGAGCAGTAGTAACAATGTCTATAGGGTTCCGCATTTCGTTTACCGTGACTTCTGTTATACAAGGATCCTTTTAATCATCTAGAACCAGCCAATCGAGCAATGCTATTTTCGGAGAAATTCTGTGCGTAAACGGCAATAGGTACTTAAAAGATAGGTTGAATAGTCTTACGTGGTGTTGGTGGAATTAGCTATGAAAAATGTAAAGCTAAAGTTTTAAGCAATGCCCATTTACAGGGCAACTGGTTTCGTGCGTAGTTAACCCAAAATGTGAAGACCTAACGTTTAAGAAGGAAGGAATATATGCAAAGGAAATATTACCATATTCGGTAGCTGATGCCTGAAGATGATGTTCGTAGGAGTAAGGTGAGGAGTAGCTGACCTAGATGGCTACATTATGCTGCAGAAACTTTCAGGATTCAGAACTTTTGGGTTCAAAAACAAAAACACTTTTTTTAAACAAAAAACAGAAGAAGGAACAGTATAAACATTGCAGAAAATTTTCCCGGCCCTAAAAGAATTTTTTTATCTTTTATCAGTCATGTAGATTGATTTATTATTCTTAGAAAACATACACTATAAGTAAAAATATAGAAGGGTATGTATTATCATGAAAAGATTAAAAAAAAGGGTTTGATATCTTTAGGTGAGAGTATTCGTATAGTCTCTTTGATTTTGTTTTTATGAATAAGAAATTGACCCCTAGTTTGAAAAAGTAAATTATGATTACATAATTAGTGGTCTTTCTTTTGCAAAAATGAAATGCTGCTAAATTAACCTTATAAAAAATTTTAAATATGCATACCATCAAAATTAATTTCTAATTTTTTGTTACCTAAAATGATCCAATGAAAAAGCAAACAATCATCTTTTGAATCATACAGCACAACTTTTAGGGTAATCGCTCCCATTTTATTGTTTTATGTGAGGAGTCAATATCCCTTTCAAAGCCAAGTAATTAGGTAGACATTCTCCTCGTAGCCCAGATGCTTGCTCTGTTGCATGAAAAATCTCCTGAAGTTTACAATCTTATTAAAAAACTGTAGGACTACGGTGACTTCGTACATGATCACTGCATGCGTCCTTTTCGTGATCTGTCAACCAAAACAAGGGGCGGAAGTAAGCAAATGACTGTCTTATGTACCGAAATATTAAGCAACAGGTTCAGCCCACAGATTAGCCTCGGTAATCAGATCGTCATAATGATCTTGCCCTGATAAGATTAGCTTGCTGAACAAACCACTATCTATTAGAAAGGAGAGGAGAGGATAATATTAGAAAATCTGGATTCGATTACCCACTCCAATTTGCCTTATCCCGTACCATAGTATTTGTTAGTAAATGTATTGTCACAGCTGCTTTCTAATTTGAAGGGTCCGCCACATTGCCCCGGGCGAAGGCAACGAGGTGCCCATGTCCGAAAGCTACACAATTATTTTAGTTATGCGGTCCTCAAGTGACGAGGTGGACAATGGTCCCCACACTCCGACCAGCGTGTCATCATCCACCACGTGTCTCTCCCGAAACCTCTAGTAGCCCCTAGAGCACTCTTTAGCCTACGCCTCTACCTTCTTAAAACCACAAAACCATCGTCTTTGGTTGTTCACTTGCGGGCCCCACTAAACACCTCCAGATCCAATCTCGACCGTCAGATCTTCCGTACGTTGCAGAAGGGCTTGGATGTGGCCATTTGCATAAATACCATCCTCTGCGCCTTCGGTCTGATATCTCTCAGTCACGACTCCTGCCCGAGAATCTGCTTTTATCAAACGCAAAAGATAGTTCTCTCGTTCGCAGCGGCATCTGTGAGTACCTTTCTTCCTCACGAAATTTCCTTTGAAGAAAATGTTTTTTCTTAATTAGTTTCGTTATTCGCTTGAAATTTGAAGTGTCTCTTTGCTTAACCGGAGATTTTTGTTACTGCGATGTTTGCAATCAGGAAATGGAGACGGAAAGAAAGGATAAGGAACTGAAGCACCTAAGGTTCGTGAGGTTGGCGGCGATCCACACCCTTGTGTGTGCCTCGAGTCTTTACGATTATGCTAAGCGGAATTCAGGGCCTCTGCGACCCGCCGTGGGGACCGTGGAGGGTGCTGTGACCGCTGTTGTGGGTCCCGTTTACCGGAAGCTCAAGGACGTTCCTGATGATCTTCTTGTTTTCCTCGACAAGAAGGTACCGAATCTTTCTTTGGTTCTTGATCCTTTGGTTCCTTTGAGATTGATGATTTTTGTTTGTAGAAAGCGTGTATGTTATTTTGTTGATTCGATTTTCCTTTCCATATTTCTTTCTCTCCGTCGCGAATCTATATGTCTTTCATAGCGTTCCGATTGTGATTTTAGTTTAGCATCTCGAAATCGATCGCACTAGTACCACTTATCGTGACGGTAAACCACGTTTTTCTTTTCTCTGCTCTTTTGCCTCCTGACTTACCTGGAGGATATGATTTTTCGTTTGATAACGTAGGAGTTGTACACTATGTGCTCTGCTTTCATACAGAGAAACATTTAACTTTGTCCGATTCCCCTCATTGATATGCGCACACCGATCAGGTCTTCCAAGCTTCTCATCTAACACGTCCTGAAATCCTTACTGATATATTAATCGAGGAGTTACGTTGGGTTTGCATATCAAAGTTTGTTTTAGATGGTCTTAGATATCACCGCCAACCATATAAGGGCTGGAAAATAATACCTGAGGAAAGTGTTGTCATCAGCATGCATACTGACATGTTACTGATTGAAATCTTCAGTATGAACTTTCAAGTTCGACGAGGGTTGGTGCTAGAGTTATATGGCCTCTATATACATGAATTGAACCTTTTTGGCCCATTTGCTAATGAAACACAAAGGGAGAATTTCGAGGATCTCATCAGTTGTTTGACTCCTGCAGGTAGATGGAGCTTCACACAAGTTTGATGAGCATGCTCCACCTTTAGCAAAGCATGTTGTGAGCAAAGCTCATAATTTGGTTCAGAAGGCATCACAAAAGGCTCAGAAGCTTGTAAATGAGGCTCAAACTGGGGGCCCTCGTGCTGCTGTGCGTTATGCCGCTTCGGAGTATAAACAATTTCTTCTGAACCAGAGCGTCAGGGTGTGGGTTGTATTGAACCATTGTCCACCCTTCCATATGGTGGCAAAGAAGGTAGTGCCCGTAGCTGCTCACTTATCGGAGAAGTACAATCACAAGGTGAAGGAGATGACTCAGAAGGGTTATCCTTATCCTATCTTTGGTTATTTGCCTGTAGTTCCTGTGGAGGAGATATCTAAGGCAGTCAAGAAGGGACAACCTGGAGAGGAAGGAGGGGCAGTAGGTGCTGCTGAAATTAAATCAGATTCTTCGAATTCAGATTAGAGGAGTTTCTGATTCCTCTAAATCCGTTTGTTCTCTTTAGCAGTCTGTTGTGAGAGCACAATGGTGTATATGGATGTGGTATGGTAAATGTGGGCAACGTTGGGCTGTAAATGACTTCAAAATCTCAACTTCTTTTCCACAAATGAATGAATGCGTATGGTTTCGAGTGTACGTGGCTTTGTGGTTCAGTCGAATGCTCACGCTTGCGCTCTGGTACTGACTAGTTCTTCCATATCCGTTTAGTAATCCGATTTCCTAATTGCTTCCGCGTTTTCTACTGTAAATGACTTCAAAATCGGATGCAGCGCGTCACTGAATGAGCTGTGATTATATTTTTTATCAGGTTTTTAACTACTATGTCTTTCGTTATTTTGACTCGAGACTTGAACCAATGTAGTAGACAATGGCATCTTTACGGCCTTAAACAGACTTCTTTCATTGTAGTTTCCTTTCTAGTCGCCTCTCTCGAGGCCTCTCCTGATGTTGAACTTCTCGACCGCTATTGCGTCTCCCCAAAGCCTCCATTACCCGCTGCTCCTTCTGGACTTCTCCACACGGAAATCTCCATTAGCGACCACCTCTTTGACATGCTTTTTACCGCTTCAGGCCACTTCCGCTTTCTGCCGATTCTCCTTTTACGGCTAGCAAAGGCCTCTCAATCTTGCAACGACGCTAACACCATTTTCAAATTATGACCCAAAAACCAAAATAAAATGAAAGGCATTTTATGTCGGGTCAATCGGAGCTTTAAACGCTAGTATTTTTCCAACCACCAAATGTCCACTGTGAAATTACCATTTTGTGCTACCTTCGAAGTAGTTAAGATGCAAAAATCGATCCCAGATCCTAATTTCTATGTTGCAGGCTTATATCCAATGACTTCATGTGAATGTTCTAAATCTGTTTGGCGCACGCAGAAGTCTAAATGCAAGTTCTATTATTCCCTTCGCTTCAGTCGCCTCCAGGCAGCCAGTGGCGTATACCCCATGAAGGTAAAAGACTTCTCCAACTTAGAAAGGTAACGTGCAGGACTACGATCACAGGCTACAAGGAGAAACTGAAGGAGTAGTCAGCACGTATATTTAGTCAGCTAGGATTCAACCCTCTTTGAAACGAGACTGCTAATGACACTCTGTCAAGTCAGCAAGATAATAAGCATTCAAAAACAGGTTTTTTTATAACACCTTATTCAAACTCAACAGAAATCGTGAAATCTCAAGTATAATAAATCAACTGATGCTCCTGCACCACACATTGGACTTATGTTCCACAGAACAAGAAGCTTAAGTTTCTCTAACCATTTTCCTTGGGAAAGCTTCAATTCACCCTGCAGATGGCATAACAGATTTCTTCATCAATATATTAATGAACAACCAATGGAGCAATTAAAATGACATAAATTGATTTTCTAGCTCACGTCAGATATAAGGTGCTCATTGACCTAGCAATAGAGAAAGGCTCCATCTATATTCATAGAAAATACTGATTACCATATCGGTAAGTCAGATTGCAAGGAAACTAGTAATCAAAGCTTTTCATTCTAACAAAGCTGGTTCTACTTTCCTGCGGAAAAAGTTTCAGTTATGCGAATACCCTTTAATGAAAGCAGAAAAACCATATGTGCAACCTTTTATAAAAGATCAGGATGTCCCAGTTTGACGTTCGTTCAAGAAGTTGGAAGTGCATTGTCATTAGCATCCTGGATGGTAGCAGACCATTCTTAGCAACTTTCAAGTTCAGTTAGAGGTGATCACATTTCCCTCCTCTATGAATAAAGTGTAATATGATAAGAAAGAACTGAAATTGGGAGTACAGGTTTTGCAAATACTAAAGAAGGGGTTAGACCAGCGCTTTGGAAGATAATTCAAATTGATTTGTTATAAGGAGTAAAAGGGGACTTCAAAAGGTGATTATTCCAACCAAAGGGACCATGAGGACATAGGCAATATAAACTGACTCTGCTTGTAATGGATCCATGTGATCATCACAATTGTGATTATATCATATAGACTGTATATCCCTGAACAGATGTAATTATTCTATCATAGTAAAGAAATCACAAATATCTCCTCTGTGATGATAATAGAACATAAACAAAAAATAGATAAATGCAGAGCTTGGAGGTTAAATTGCATGAAATCACTGACAGAAACACATGAAATAGGGTAAATGTATAATACCAAGCAGCTTGCCAGTTTGACCTCAGCAGAAACTCCACAATTTTATCTCTGAAGTCATGATATTATATTATCTTCAATATCTGTAAGATTTAATGTCTTGATTCGATATGAGGCTTTCTATGTTATGTGCATCAACAGAACTCGAATTTTCCAAGCTCAACCATTAACATGCCACATGAATAAGCAAAGGACACTTTGTTTCATTTGATCTACACAATACACTAAACCATTCCCAGATAATGTAAAAGGTTCATAAACAATCCATGCTAAAACATCGTGATCTTCAATATAAATACCATTGATCTCTTCAAATTAAATAAAAAGTGAGAATTCAGCCTTACTCATTCATTTAGAGCTGCCATGGCTCTGCTGAAGAAGGTCATCATAGGGGTCCCTACGACCAGGGACCTGGCTGATCTGAGCATCCCATTTCATCTGAGCATTTTGGCGCTCGAAGGTCCAGAACCCATAAGGACGGACAGGGTAAGTCCACATCTCCTTGGTCTTGTTGCACCTATCCTTCACCGCATACAAATGCTCCCTGAACTTCTTATCCCTCTCCTTAGGGTCCTCCATCAACTTCAGAATCAAATTCTCCGCAAATTCCATTATAAATCCCATCCTCGATCTTCCTTCCTAAGTGCTTCTAATCAAAACCCTAGCTTTAATCAGTAATTTCTTAATGAGATTTGAATTAGCTATAAATAATTAGTGAAAGGCCTATTTTATGCATTCAGATTACACTAGTAAACCGATTCAAATATACGACAAAACATACTCTGTTTTTGGTCTCTCGGAAGATTAAAGAAATATTTGGAAAAAGAAAGTTATGTTATCAAGTAAAATAGAGCTTGCATTCATCAGATTTGCAGGAAATATGGAAACTCTATCTTGACAAATTCAATACGATTAGTCGGTTCATCAGAGTCAAAAGCCAAATTTCCACAAGCAAATAAAAAAATTCTGAAATTTGAGCATTTTATTTTCTTTCCAGACATTTCTCAGCTACCAAACAGATCGTGAGCTTTCCAAATGGAAAACCTAAGACCAGCAAACCAAAAAGGAAAAAAGGAAAAAGAAAAACTAAGCTAGTGAAATTTAAAAAGAAATGAAGAGTTATATCGAAAGCAAATAACATTGCTTCGGAAAAGACGATGGGCGATGGATATTACCTGCTCGAAGCTTCGAATAGCAAAGCGGAACAGCGAGCTCCCCAGAGTCAAGACTCGGATCCAACAGCAGAGACTAAAATTAATATGGAGAATCCAAGGCCGAGTTCCTTGAAAGCCCTAGTAAGTAGGCCTTGTGGTTAGCCCAGTTAGGATAGTTAACAGCCTGGACACAGGGAGTTGATCTGCAACTCAAGGCTTCGGCCCAAAAGAAGAAGGATTTATCCCTTAAAAAATAGAATCACTGTTTTTTACTAATAACTTTGGATCTCTTATATTTTATTTATATAAATATAATAAATAATTTCGTCTTAAATCTAGGTTTTATTCTAGCTTGAGCAAAAAGCCTTTTTAGCTGGTCGATTGCTTCCTTGTCTTCAGTTAACGTTATCGCTGGAGTGGCGGTCTTTCCAACATCTCACTGGGCATATTCTGTCTTTGGGGAGGGCCCCTTTTATTCATTCCTTGCAGAGTGCCAACCACCGGACTGAAGCAAACGGAAGTACGGATGAAGAAAGTGATAGGAACTCGTTTATTAGGTTTCCATGGTTAAATTTGCAAGATAATTTGAGTGTGATTACAAAAGGGAAAGCCAAGGGAATAGATATAGTTTTTTCCTTTTTCCATTGAGATGGTCTAATCGTCAAGTGATTTATTTATTTATTTATTTATTTTCTATAAATAAACAACCATGCACATATCTAGTATTGAATTTGGACCAATAAGTCCAATGGTTTGGTTAAAAGAAAAGTTCTATGATTCAACGTGGGGTTTCCATACCACTACTCAATTCCCAGACCGTACTTCTGAAGTTACCTAATATTTCACATGCCTAAGACAGAAATTCAAGCCAGGGCCCAGACTTGTTAACCCAAAACACTACTTTTATTCTCATTTCCCTCTTATGCCTTGCAAGCAACCCTCGGAAACTTCTCGAATCCATGGCTTTATGGTCAAGACCGGCCATGGCCTGGCCCTACTATTTTCAGTCTGAGCATGCTTTTGCTTGGTATAAGCTACCCTACCCTATCTTATTGGCGTTTTCGGCCATTTGAGGGCTCTGGGAGTAATGGCAGATCTTGTTCTGTGTTATGAGTACTCGCGTGTTGACCAATGGGACTGGATAAGAAATTGGCGGGGGCGGCGATGTTTAAGGTCTGGACATGGGTTGTTTATCAACGTAAATGATAGCTTTTTGCATTTTATGCCGCAATTGTTGGAGAATGAGGCGCGCTTATAAGCCTTTTCGTGAGTTTCCTCGAGAAAAATTTTGTGCCTTCGTAAGAAACTTTGCTACGTCAAGGAAAATGGCGTGGAAGTGCTTTTAGAGCTAATACCACCATAGTTACGGCTTCGATTCCGGGTAAATTTGGTCACGGCTTTGATTGACGTTCATGCAGAAGCGAAGAACTCGAATTAGAGCGTGGAAGTAAAAAGATGAAGTTGCTGAAGATGGACGTTGTTCATAGAAATACGTTCGTTATAGGCGAGTAGGAAAGTAGCATGGTTGAAAGCCGGGGGCTCTCTCTTTAGGGACAAGCCCAACTCGTCCACATGGGAGGGCCTTGCCGATGCACCGTGGTTGTATGTCTAATACCAGGACTCAAACATCCAATCAATAGGAGTGGTTGTACCTTAAATACTCGGTAGGAAGAGGAAGAGAGAGACAGAGAGAGACAGAGAGAGAAAGCGCAGTATCAGCAATTAACAATTGGTCTGGTTACACTTAAGGTTGGTCAGGATTAGAAACGCAGTATTTCTGAAGTTGCTTAAAGCGAATTAGCAATTGGGTAGGACATTCCCTTCAGCCTTCACCTATGCTTCCTTCAAGTGCCCGGTTCGAGAACCAGACATGGAATTACCAATATCTGAAAAAGCAACTTGTCCTAAAAATACTCAACCCATTCAACTAGAGAACAAAGCAGTAGAGCTCATTCCCAAAGACAGCAAGAATTCCAACTCCCGTAGAAATAGAAAAAAAAAAAAAAAAAAAGGGGCTGGGCTAGGACCACCGTCGGAATCGAGTTATGAATGAAACATAGTAGCAACAATGATGGTTAAAAGAGACCAAAAAAATGCACTATGCATCCCCACCATGAAATACTCTTTTCTTCCCCCCTCCCTCCCTTATTCTGTTAGCTTTCCGAGCAACCATTTCCTCCACTTGCAGAATGCATACCTGCCCACTAACCCATTTCCTTTTCCTTTCCTTTTTCACTCGCAGTGTGCAACCCTTTTTGACCACCAAAAGGTCATGAAAAAGCTTTAAAGTAAAACGGCAAGATAATGCGATAAGTACCTGCTATGATACCTTATGTCGACCCTCCATTACCTGTCTCCAACCTTGCGGCTCTTCTACTGAAATCAAGCGTTTTACTATGACGTACTATTTATTGAATGCTGAATTTGACCTTTTTTAGCATCTAAGATATGGACCAAGATCGTATCTTTACCCCCAAGGGAAGCCAGTTTTTAAGCCATAAATGTTGTTAATATTATAAGTTTTCCAGATTATATATATAGAAGACAATCACAAAACAAGGAAACTATATGATCAAATTTCTGGAAGAGGAAGTCTCAAAAAAGAGATTTTCGAAAATTGGAGGTTTAGTTTTACAAAAATTAAAGCTGACAACGTTTTCTTTTCTTAAGTAAGTTAAGGCTGACAACTTCTCTACAGTACAAAAAGGTACAAATGCGAATAAGCAAAGAGAAAAGAGAAAGGCCTCCCTCCTCCTCCTCCTCCTCCTCCTCCTCCTCCTCCTCCTCCTCCGCCCCAAAACTTCTCCTAAAAGCCCCACTATACAGCAAAAAGAAAGCGGGGGGAGCTGAACTCCGAGCCAACCCACCGGCCATAAAGAAGACTTTAACTTATGATTTTCCCCCAAAAATGGCCCCATTTCATTTTCTCTCTCTCTTTTTTTTCCTTTCCTTTTTTGTTCCGTTGTTCTTTATCAATTGACCCGCATTATCGGTCGAAACCGTTCCGTCACCGTCAACGTTAAACTTAACTCTCAGCCATGACGCCATCGTTGATCCCATTAACTTCCCCGTCGCCCTCGCCAGCGTCACCATTAGCATTGCCATTGCCGTCACCGTCCTCATCTACCCACCGCTCAGTGGGCGTGCAGTCCGTCTTGTGCCGCATCTTCCAATCAAGGGCCTGGCACGCGCGGGAGCAGTAGTTTACGGTTCCACACACAGAGCATCGACGAAACTCGTGCCTCCTCGTCTCGGGTCGCCCGCATCCCAAGTGCGAGCAGAGCCTAAGACCCGGACCCGGCGAACCGCCCCGGGCTGAGAACCAATCCGCTAAAAACTTGTTCGCCGGATGGGCCTCCGGCGCCGGCACGTTGCAACCGAAGTCGCTCAGTAACGGGCAACCCCCGCAGTTCACGTTCCGGGGATGAGGGTGGGGGTGGGGGTGCGGGTTCCACGTGAACCAGGAGCGCGTGGGGGATCCCGAGGCCGCTGCGGAGGCGACTACTGCGGCGAGCTCGCGCGTATTGGCTTGGACAAGGAATCGGCGCCCCTCCGTTATGTTCTGGCGCACGCCGTATCCATCCTGAAGGCAGTGACCAAGCTCCCGCAGCGCGTCTATGTGGCCTAGGAAGGCAGCTCGCGCGCATAGAGCGACGCCGGCTCGGAGGTCCTTGTCGTTCTTGGAGCCACCGCTTCCATTGAACTGTATTACGGCGAGCGAGTAGAGCGCCTGCGCGTGAGAGCTGATTGCGGCCTTGGCCATCAGTGACGCTCCGCTTCCTCGGTTTTGCAAACAGTAGAATCGAATCTGCAGCATTCCATATTTATTAACAATCATCCGGGGAATGTTCAGAGCTTGTGAAATGAGATAAAAATCTTGACTTTAATTGCTCTTCATACTCTTAGTTGGCTATTCCCTGCATATTTCGCATATATGTTTATATGTTTTGAGTTCATAACGAAACTAACCATGCCGAGAGTGTAGCAGGCTTCGACGTTTCCGGCATCGGCACAGAGTTTCAAAAAGCGATGTGCGGACTCGGACCAGTTCTTGGCTCTAACGGCGAACGTTTTCTGAGAAGCTTTGGATAAGACTAGGGAGTGGAGACCTAAGCCGTTTAACCTTTTGCACCTGTTTCAAAATAAAGCAGTTACGTCAGATTCAAATGCCAGGGGCCAAAAAAGAAGCACCGCCGACTGAAAGAAAATAATCTATGCCCAAAAGATTGCAGTTTTACAAAAAATCTAATGACCAGGGCTCCGATCAAGATTCCGGGGAATGAAAATCAGAGAAGAGGGAGGAAAATGAAGAGTCACATACGTAATCAGAACGTTGATGAAATCCGAGGGGCAGCCGGCGGTGGAGCTGAGTTTGCAGAGAATAGAAATGACAAGATCGTCGGGCAAGGCATCGAATAAGTCACGCTTTCCGGCGATCTCCGGCAATTTGCGGGACCTTTTCCGGCTAACCATGTTCTCCCCGGCGGCATCTCTCCTCCTCTTAACTATTCTCTTCTCCGACGACATACAAACGTCTCCTTCCCTTCTCATGACTCTAGGGTAACATAGGCCCCTCCTCGTTCTCATAGCAAGTCCTTGTGGGTGTCCTTCTTATCTCTTCCGGAGCTAAAGAGAAGGAGAAAGCAGAGTGAGGTCTTATATAAAGCCTAAGGCAGGCCTACAAAGGAGACCACAACAAGAGCAACGACAAGGCCGAACGCTTATAAAGAAACTAATTAGGGGATCAATAGAATAAGCAAGCAAAGCAGCAGCCGGGGAAGAGAGAGAGAGAGAGAGAGAGAGAGAGAGAGGGGGGGGGGGGGGGGAAATAGTAGTGGGGTTGTATACCTCATTGACACTTTTACCCCTCTACTTGTCGTTTTTCTCGGTCAAAAGTCGTTGACCCAGATCCGTCCGTTCGTCGTCAGTTTGTGTTTTGCTCTGTCTCCGTACTGCAAAATCCCTTCCCCCTGTCTGCACGGCTCTGAACGTACACATACTCTCTCTCTCTCCCTTTTTTTTTTTTTTTTTTTTTTACAGAAGATTGATGAGGGAGGGCTTAGAGACACAGGAGAGGAGGGAGAGGGGCCAAAGACTATGTCTGTATTTATGTTTGTTGGGTACAGGTGGGTTGTCTTCTCTCTCTCTCTCTCTCTCTCTACAAATGTTCGGGTTTGTTTCGGAAGCGGTTAATTTTGTTGCAAGTGAAACAACTAACTCAGGTTATTTTCGATACTCAATTTCACAGCATGGTAAATTAACGAACTCGATAACTTCCAGCGCGTGATCCCACCCGACTTCGTGGACTGTTAAATGGTATTCAGCGTGGGCGTAGCGCGTCCCGGGCAGAGTGGGGAAACGCTCGTCTTCTTAACAAACCCAGGTAGCGAATTCTGGGCACTCGTCGACGACCCAACCACTCAAAGGTCAAACGTATGAATCAGCACAGCGGTTCGGTTACTCTTCTTTGTTTTACTTGCCTATTTATGATTTCGCTCTCTTCTTTTTCCATGTATGCCCCCCTTTGTCCCCTCGTATAACATCGTTTTTCTCTTTTTCCAACAAGTTGTACCGTATACTTAAGCACTTATTCCGAACCTTTCGGCCTTGGACTTGCCTTCGAATGACACAGTTCTTGTGGGTTCCGTTATTTAATCCTATGACATCCGAAATTATATGCTCATCCGGTAATAATACTGTTTAAAAAGAAGCCAAGATAGAGAGAGAGAGAGAGAGAGAGAGAGAGAGAAAGAGAGAGACCCACGCCAGCTACAAAATTGGAGGTCAACTGTGTAAAAATCGTGTCTAAAAAAGCCTATAGAATCGCAGACGGCTTATCCTGTATGTGAGCTGAAACCATACGGCAAAAATCAGAAACGTGATCTGCCGTAGCTGTTCTGAGATAGAAATTAACCACTTTGGTGGGGTCACGCTGGACCTCAAAGCTACCGATTTCCAGTCAAGTGTAGATCGTAGAGAACCCCCCTCAGTGGAATAGCCGTTTTGTGCACAGTAGAAAGTTCAGCTTGTGAGGTAGGACCCTACAACACCAAACGTAAAGATCAATCACACGCATCCCATTCAACAACATCAAACTCAACTTGCTTTCCCATTCTCGCTTCTATCTTTCATCCCGAATTCCCCCTACTTATTTACTTTTTCCCTCCGAGGTTTGATCTTATCGAAATCCTATCTATAAATAAATAAATAAATAAAAGATATCAAAGGCCGCTCATCATATATATATGTTTATTACCAAGAATTTTTGGTTTTGATGTTGATTTTAGACATCGAAATGGAAAAACTAAACCCAAGTTTCCGTTGGTGGGTGTCCACTTTCCTCTTATCAACTCCCGTCGTGGGAACCCTTCACATATATGGAGCCTACCCGCTCACCACTTAGAATTAGACAAACAAACTAAGTGGCATTTTTACAAGCAAAGTGTTCGCCCCTCAACTTTGAATCCTCGTTTTTGACCAAATCATTCAATTAACACCGCTAGCCCCAATTATATACCTCGTTTGAAATTCTTTTCGTAGAAATTCTGGAGAGTACAAATTGTGGGTCGCGTAAGGAACCTGAAAACGTCGGCCCGCTGTCAGGTCGCCGTAAAATAAACAATTCCCCGTCACGTCAAGCGGTGACGTGGATGATAGCATAATCTCCCTTTCATTTTTGTTTCTATTACGAATAAACAAAAACATTCGACGAAATTAACAAATCTTTTAAAGAATCAATGCTCCACCTCACTAACCAGCGCAGTTGAAAACGTCACCGACGATTCTTGCACCATTTAACTCCCCCTTTCGATTCCCTTTTTTCCTTTTTTCTGCTTTTTTGGTGTGAAAGCTCACTGTATTTTTACAAGCAAGATGTCTTTTTTGATAGTTAATTTTTAATGGGTTTCATTCGACCGAAATTAACACTAATAAAATTGTATTTTTACGAGCAAGATGTCTTTTTGATAGTTAATTTTTAATGGGTTTCATTCGACCGAAATTACACTAATAACAAGCACAAAGTCTTGGCATCCAGATGCTCGTGTCACAGCAAAGAAATTGTGACCCAATTTGTGGACTATTCAAAAGCTCTAAATGATTTATTAGAGGGGGGGAAAAAAGGGGGGAGCGGAGACGTGCATCTCACTTCTTCATTCGGCTTACTATTCCACTGGCACGTGAGTCCAGGTGACTTTATTCTAATAAGCTGGTCCCCCGGGGCGAGGATATCAATGTTTTTCAATATTGTAATGTAAGAAACAGTGTGTGAAGGAGGTAGTGAAAGGTGGATAAGTTGAGGAATGACGTGGATATCAAGAAGTGATGTCGACCACTCATGTCGTACCAGGAGGCCCCACGTGTCCCCTACGGATTCCTTTTTTTCTTTAGTTTGTTTTTTTTTTGGAGGTAAGTACTGGGGTTCCTTCTCGAAGAGAAGAAACATTTTTGGCCCAAACAAAAAGTGGGACCCATATTTTACATCATGTAGGGAGCCTAGGGACCGTGTTCTTGTTGCCAACCTGCCAAAGCAAATGGATGGCCCCCGCAATCACCGTAGCCGAATTTCGTTCGAGACTTTGTGCAACCAAAATTGCGTGCTTACTTGGGATATAGTAATGGCAATCAGCCCCCCTGCCTACCCTAATTTAATAGGGAGTTGGTGAATATCTTTTACCGTTCTCCTGCAACGGCGTTTGGGGTCCGGAAATTAGAGATATACTTGAAATATTTAAGATAATTAATGATCCAGTATTTTCCAAACCCTTTTTTATATGAAGAAATTGGGTTCACGCAGGACGAGTGGATAGCACAACTTTCAACAGTTTGATTCTTTGGAAGCAATGAGGATACACGTTAGGAGAATCCGTGAAGGGATTGACAAAATCGAAAGGCACGAGTTTGCGAACACCGTCAAGAAATAGTACAATATTGTCACTATTATTGTCATTTTCTGCCCGTCCATATGTCATACCAAATACCAAAAAAAATAATAAATAAAAAACGCTGTCTGTAAAAACTCGACTATTACTAAATCAGCCATTCCATTGCTAACGACACCCGTCGATTTCTGGAGCGAAAAGAATCTGGTTAGAGGAATCTAGCCAGAGGTGTCTTCACGCGACTCCTACAGCTTGCACCACTTCGTATTTCAATATCTAATTCAATCATTGAAGAAGTAGAAGAAGAAAACAATAGAAGAATAATGCCAGAAAAAAAAAAAAAAAAAAACATAGAAATCAAATCACTTTTTTCCCCATATAACTAATTTAATCATTAAAATTAGTAATATTTATTATTTTAACAATGTGAGACAGATACTACATACATACGTTAATATTAACTTGTACATAGTTCTAGAAATTACCGGTGAACTGATTTTTGGAGGGCGATGAACAAAGCAAGGGCCTGAGCGGATAAGAACTAGACATATAGTTTGAACTTCTGCCTTAATTTTATAACTGAAAAAAGAGAATGCAGTTATGACTCGTCAATCCCTAACCACAAAAATTATTAGAAGAAAGTATTCCTCTTATCGATTTGTCATCTATTATTGCGTTTAATTTTTACAGTTTTCCTCAAAATATTGTTTTTATAAGGTTGACCAAGTGAAGTTACAAATATAAGTTGTACAATTTAATCCTGATGGTTGGTTCCGTTACTTTAATAACCTAGTTGATATGTGTAGGGTTCAAAGACGTCCCACAACGACATTAGCAATTTTCTCTTTAAAATTGACATTTGAACTTTCAATGTCAGGAGTGGATCTCTTCCCGGATTGTGTCTTAGCTCTTTTGTCTTTGATGGGATGTCTTTTGGTACTGATTCCATGATTTCGCAATAATTCTCATCTTCTTCGTATTCCTCTCCCATCACTATTCTCCACCCCCCCCTCTCTCTTATAATTGGAGTAAAATTGTTAAAAATTAACAACGGCTTGACTAATTTCTTGTCCTTCTTTTAAATCATGGTTGACGCAATAGTGTGCGCGTGGTGTGAGGGTTAATTTGGAATAATAACATGGGTGCCTGTTAAAATCACATCACAAAGTAAATGATTTTTTATTTTTTTTTAATTTTTGAGTGTTATAGCTCACATATATACTATGTTAAATCTCAAACTTTACTGACAGTGTCCTTATTAACTCACCATGGTTAAGCAACCAAATTAATTGAATTGAATAGCATGAGACGCAAAAGCGAGCAATTAAAGAAGGGATTGTCAATAGTTCGAAATATCACATCTGGATGATCGTAAAGGCAATACGTATTCCAAATGGAGGGGTATTGATGTAAAAGCGTCTTCGGTATCTCTGCTTCATTTGAACTAATACGGTTTCTTGGTCTGGTAACAAGAACCTGGTCACGGGTCTACCCGGTGTGGGACGTTTAGATTCATGCAACTTGCTTGATATCGACTCCTGAGCTGGGTGTTTCACGCGTTAGATATTTCCAAGTCAAGAGTTACAGATTTGGATTCGGTCTTGTGAAAGGTGACACGTGGTGGGCTGGTAGCGCGAGATGCCTCCTCTGCCTTGGACATCCCCAAGAGTAGTTTGGATTTGAAAGCAAAGGAGGAGAGCGGTGTTAAGTGGCCTCCCACGGTGATACCTTCACCGCGATAGGATAAAGGAGAAATCAATGCTTCTTTTTCTCTTTGTCAGGAAAAAGGCTAACCTATCTCTTATTTCTGTTAAAGTTTGCATGTATCTTCCGTTTGTCAATATCCCAACACTTTCTTTGTGATAACTCGTAATCTTCACGAGGTTTGAGACTTTAGAAACCCAAAAAGCGTAAACAATATTTCAAGTAAATCACAAGTTAAGCAGGCACCCGACATGCAGAAGGCAAAAGCAAAGCCTTGGACATGTCAAGTGAAAGCTTTCTTTCTCACTTTCACCAAGTAACCAAAAAAGGACGGCACAGCTCACAGCCAGTTGCACGCCTATCGACGGCGTAAATCTGGTTTAACTTAACCTGCCGCTCAATCCTGCTCCACTCGACGAACAGATTCGAACGCATGAAAATAAGACGACCCTTTAATCAAGCATTACCACAAAAACAAAACACGGTTTAGATATTATGACATCAATTCTAAATTTTATTTTTTTAACATGTAGATGAAAAAATTGTTGATGAAACTTATAGTTTAATATATATTTTTTAGTAATTGGTATTTGATATTAATCATTATAAAACATCGTTGTCTTCATTGTTCAACTGTCATGTATAAAAAATTTAAACATTGTCAATACTGAAAACTACGGCATTGAGGGTGCCGGCGCTTAGGAGTTGAATCTTCTTAAAAAACTGGATTGATATACACCTTAAGGTTATTTTATGAAATAATCTTACCGATCCTAGAATAGATGTTGTATTAAGTGTTGAAATAATCTTTGGTGGTTAGATTAACTTCTAAAACGAATTTGAGATAATTAATTATTCTTAAAGTCTTCTCAAAGGTAGTTTAACTATCTCAAGCCTTGAAAAACTAGTCACGTTATTTGTGATTAGGTCATCAAATGGTTAAGAGATATCATTAAATTTTTTATGTTCTAATTACAAACAGATAATATTTTACAATAACCAGAGCTAATTTTAGCAAACGTCTGAAATTGAGTATTTAATGTAGGAAGTACAGAATTTGGATTTTATGCACATAAAACACGGACAAAAGTTTGAATATTTTGCTGAAACTTTTCATCCCAGTGCGTCATATTTGACTTGAGATTGAATGAGACAATATAGAGGTAACCCATTTGGTGTAGCTTTCAAATCAAGTAGTCCTTTTGTTAAGTCCCACATTTGTGGTGTATTTGATAAATGATGTATAGTTGTTTTACATTACTAATTCATTAGAAATTTAAGCTTAATCTTCTACTAATTTACTTGTAGATAAAAAGTGTTATTTTGAACCTACTTAATATCAATGTTTTAAATTAGATATTTACCATCTTTATAAAAAAGAAGGGTCATCGTGTTGAGAAATTATGCTTGCTTTAAATGCGTATGTACCGTTATGCACCTCGTTGCGTTTAAACTCGGGCACCAATTAACTCCGAACCGTGGATATGCCTTTCTGCTAAATGAAGACAGAATCTATTGAAGGGAGCCGTTAGAAGGGGACCCACTTTTGTTGGGGGGTTCAGAGACAGCTGAGTTGTTCCCTCTAGCCGATGCACGTCTCTTTTCTGAGTCCGACACGTGGCTACGAATCCTTATCATCACCCAGCTGGTGGCACATCTTGCACCTGCCACGCAAGACAAACTTCGAGGTAGACTACAACAAGAAGTGTCGCGACTTCAGGACTCCTTCCCTCCCCGCCCTTTGTAGCAGCGCAGGCAGGAGTCTACCCGTGCCTGATGTCACTTTCGCATGAACCACAGACAGGCCATGGACAACGTTACATCTCTTGGTTTTTACTAAACTGGAAAGCAATGATGTTATGTTTCACTAAAACTGTTAAAACTCACGAATGCACATAACATTGACTTGCGTATAAAGTGCTGATTTGTGGAAGATTCCACCTCTCATTCGTGAGGCAAAGGAGGTGGTAAAACGTTTAACAATTCAACCTTTCTTTTTAAGGTAGTTTATGGGGGACTCTCACTGCCCATATACAGGTTGAATTGTCATTGAATTATATTTAAGAATATTATATTTTTTTTAGATAAATATTTTGTTGTGTTATAATAAAATAAATTCAAAATTTAATTTTCTTTTAGATAAGTTTGTAATGTTAGAGTATATTCATAATTTTTTTTTTCATTTTTAGATGAATAAATTCTTATATTTATAAATAAGAGAACTAAAAAATATCTGATCAAATGTTAAGGAGTATGACTTTTTTCTTCCTTTGTGGTCCTGAGAGAACTTGAATTGAAGATTGGTCAATTAATTCTGAAACGGATGGGCACCCACTTTATATGGACACCAATGTACAAAGCAAAGGCCGAAAATAACCATCCGACTTGATAGTTATAGTCATTTCATGCATATCCTGTTTTTCCGTCTTCTGGACCACTAAAAATTATTTGATGACACTGAAACGCTTGGAACCATCTGCACCACACCTTGGAGAAATGGATGATCCCCAAGACCCATTTATACCACTCCCTTGTAAAAGTTTATCGATTGCTTTCAAAACCAAGAGGAGGTGCTGCCGTTCATTATCCATTTTCTGTGGCTCTTTATCGTTAAAGATTGTGCTACGTGCCGTTTTCTTTCGCCTTTGGTGAGATAAGGTAGCGTCGAGTTGCGAACTGCGGCACTCATTAGGGAGAGTAGCAGTGGTATGAATCATAAAGAAAGGCATAACAGATGGATTGAGATGCCTAGGAGTTAAATATCTCAAGGATGGAGGAAGACAAGGCAACGTTTACGTGAGGTTATTATTGCGGTCAAAAAGCATAGATCAGACAAACTTGATAGTTTAGGCACAGGTTAACGTAGAGGATTATCAAGCTTATTCCTCGTTCCCTAACTTTGAGATTCAAAATGCTTTAACTTAAAACAACTGAAAAAGATCTCTCACCCCATAAACTACCGCCACTGACTTCGAAGAGAATTTGAGGGAGACAATGCAGAGGATGTTGCTTAACGCACTGGCCATTCATTAGCTTGGGGACCGTCGTAAAGGGTGTTGAGATGGCCTGCAAGTATGACCACGTGAGGCTCTGCCACTGTTGAGTATGCTTGAAGACAATTTCGATGGTTTAACTTGTACTGCGAGCTTGATTATTTTATACATCAGTAGGAGAAAAGGAAAAGAATCCAGCCTTTTGACTGAGTAAAGTTTGTTTTAAATCACATCGGCTGGCTCCGGTGCAAAAGTGATGAAAAATGACGACCTACTTATTTGTACAACGGTCAGAAAGCGGTCAACCTTCGCTGGTGGGTTGGTCGGGCCACATGGAGGCAAGGTTTCTCACTTAACCCTTTGGAATTCGAAGCCTGCTTTACCAAAAATAAAACCTGGCTTACTAAATGACTGATACGCCCCTATGACTTGTAAGCTCTTGGCTTTGCCTTGCATGCTCAATCTGAGCCGTCGATGTAATTACACGTGGTTCCCTTGGTTGAACGTGGCTTCGAAATAAGAGATGTCAGACTGACAAGTGTTTGACCAGTCTTTACATCCTCTGAGCATTGCTTTTCCTCACAGCTTTGCAGCTCACAAGGCAGTGGATCGGCACGCCATCTCACACTCATTGTAACCTAACATTTTGTCCATCGTGTCCGCCGGCGGACAACGCACCAGAGTTCTTCACAGAGGAGAGTCTGGGAAGATTATTAATTACTCACACTTAGTATTGAACCTAATTATTCATTGGAGTGTAGTCAAAATCATAAGAATAGAAAAATAGGTATTTTAAGTTTAAATTTACGCAACTATATTTTAATTGAACTAAATATATTTTGGGACAAATTGTTTTATAAACCTAGAAGTAAGAGGTTTGAAGCATTACTCAACTGAGTTAGATGCTTACTGTCTAAGTTTGGAAAGATTATAGTAATGTAAAATCAATCTAAATATTTAAACTAGTCAATTTAGATGCAATAACTTTGTATTAATCTTTAATGTTCATGGTAATTTTAATGAGTAACAATATAATTAGATATGCAAGTTATGCAGTTTTCCTTAAAGAGGATAGTCTTTTCTGGTGAAATTGTAACATGATACAATAAAATAGTAATCCATGGTTCTCCTCATCGTGGATCTCCTTCTCGATAGTAGATTCACCCTGTGTGTGCTTATGAGGTGACTTGGGGACGTGTACGAGAAACTAAATTCTCAAATGACAGAAAGCTGCCCTGAAAGATCTCTTTCACGGGATGAACATGGGGTGTTTTTCTTGACAACTAAGCTTGATCAATTCTCGTCGGTCTCACTGTTTGGCCGTGCAAGCAAGCATAAGGTTGCTTTATGCCTCCCAGGCCTGGGACAAGTACAAGTCCACCTTTACGTGCATGGTAAGTGAACTTCAAACTGACCAAGGCTACGATAGTCATTGTGTTCTTTTCTACAGCTTTTGGAATCATCACTGTCCCTGATTTCCTGCCAAGTCAATTTTTCTTCGACTCTCGGAATCGGTGACATGGTTCCACTAAGTGGGTCTTGGAAATTGCTCAGGAAGTTGCTTTGCTAGAGAGCAAACTCCTCTCTATCTTGATCTTAAAATGGCAAACCAATTTACTTTGTGACAATGGTTAGATAACCGGGCCATGAAGTATACTATTATTGGAAATCAAAGCACCTAAACAAAGTACAGATTTCTGCGAGCTGATATCATGAATAAGCTTAAATGAAATATTTGTTATAATGATGGTCGGTGACTAACCCTAACTAAAAATCACGGGAGATGTGTAGCATGCCGGGTGCACTTTGATTCTCAATTTAAAAAGCCCCCATATTAGTCAATGATACCTCGAGATGATATGCTATCCTCTTAACCACTGTTGTCTGATTGTTCACGTTTCTATACTCTTAAAGCCCAAGGACACTTATAATCAAGAGTTTTATTGAGGTGGTTGCAATCCGGAAGTATCAAAAGGATATGCTTAGAAAGCAACCAAGGATTTGCAGCCTTCGGTGAAAAGAATAATCTCCTGGATAGCTTTCTTTATTGGGGTCTATCTTATCACTACGATTTCATTCACAACTCTAAGCACAGAAGACAATGGCACGAAACTGGGAGATGCCGTGAGATTATAGAACTTGGTTTTGCAGAACAAACGTCGGTAAGGGAAGGGATAACTCAAGGGGAAAAAACAAAGTCACCTTCATTATGGTCACACGGTATAAGAATAAATTAAACCTTTATGGCAGCTCAAGGTAGCGTAAAATTCCGTCATTATCAATCCTAAGTATTCGTAATAGTATATGCTTTATAGTTTATAGGGATTTGTGAGAATTTAGCGTAACGAACCATAAATGAGAGGAGGGAGAGGGAACTAAGGGATGTTGCTTAACGCCTTCGGCAATTATTCTGGGTCCCTTCCATTCTCGTATGTCGTGCAAAATCCCAGTGAGCGTGCACACGTGCTGGCCCATTTTCTTGAGTGATTTTGAAGCAAGCTGATGTTCTCGGACAACATTTATCGAAAATAAATTCTTTTTCCTTAAGATCCATTGACAGTTGGTAAAAGTGTATAGAGTTTAGGAAAGTAGGAGGTGGTCATTATTTTCCCTAAAGCTGGAAAAGCAAAAAGGTGGGTGTGTTAGGACCTTCATCCTGCTCTGCAGGCGAGGCTCATCTTTACAAAGTCAAATGGACAGGAACTAATTTGGGGCCTCTGCCTACCTAAACCCACTGAGCTATCATTTCTCCTTTGTTTTTTTCTTTTCGTTTTGACCCATTTTTCACCAAAAAGTACACTTTTTGTCTATGAACCACAAAATTTAAGAACCTAATCCGTTCAAAAGTAGACCAACTATGCATAACAAATCCAAACTAATCAATCTCGCTCTTGTTCTGCTTTTATTTTGAAAAAGAATCCGGATTCTCCCATGCCTCCCTCCATCGTCTAAAAAGTGTCATAGACTATTATTTTGGGCAAAACAAGCTTAGACTCGAGTTTTAAGTGGGTTTAATACCATATGACTTAGTCCAAAAGATGGGGTTTTCTTCAATTAGTATAAAACGAGTAGAAGCATCACATCTTGTAATTGTTTAAAAAAATGAAGATAGGGAAGGAGGAAGGGAAAAGATTAAACAAAAAAAGCGACGGCGTTAAAGAAGAGTTTAACAAAGAGAGGCGTATTTATCATTTTGCATGATGTGGCGTAACTTGAGGGGCGTTGATGTGTTGAGTAAAACTTTAGCCGCTTTATTCAAAGCCTCAAAGTAACCAATGTGATGTGGTAAGATTGCTTAATGCTGGGCAGCCCTTCGACAACCATAACTTGCATGGCAAGTTAAGTAAACCTTAATTAGAGCCGCCTCAAGGAGAAAGCTCCCAATAACAAAATTCCTCCTCGGATTACGGCGAGATGTATCTTTGTGCAACGTTTCACATCGCAATCATGAACCACAGAGACGAAACCAACCAAGCACAGCCTCTTTTTTGTATCCATCCATCCTTTCACTGAATTTCAGCTGAGCCGAAAGTCTTCGTTAAAGAAAGAGTGTTGAAGCCGGGTACTCCAACCTTTCTTTACGCGCCACTTACCTGCTTCTTCCTCGAGCCTTTCTTTCAATGATTCCAGAAAGCATCCAACAAGCAATCGGTGTATTTCTAAATCAACGATGCAGTACAAAATATTGTTCATAAACCGAAAATTATCACTTGTTTATAGACTCCATGCCGCTAGATGTTGAAAATGAAGGACAGAGGCTAATGGGATACGTACAACCCATGTGGGTTTATGGACCATTTTCGTCTTTTCTTTTTCGTTGTCATAATCATAGTACCTTGTTAACCAATATGTACGCTGACTATATATATAATTAACGTAAAGTTCTGTGTTGAAAACGAAGTCCTCTGGTCCATATTTGTGATTATTTAGATAAAACATATATCCTAATTAGTTTTAGTGTAGCAAAAACATTACATGAAACCAAGTGATTACAGAAAACTACTCTATAGCTTTATTTTCAAAGGTTAGGATTTAACATCAACCTAAATTTTATGTTCAATAAAATGAAGTTTATTTGACAACTACTTTTTAATTTTTAATTTTTAAGTTGATGTAGATTAATTATTTCCTTGATCAGATTTTATTATTTGAGTTAATCAAATAAGCCATTTTTTCACTAATATTTATTTGTCAGAGATCAAAAATGACTCTTTTATCATGAAATAATCTATTAATAGAATCCCAATGAGTTATCTATATCTCAGATAAGTTAATTTTAATTTTATATAAGTATATTTTATTCTAAAGTAAATACAAACGTGAGTTTATAGAATCAACTTGAGTCTATTCAAGTTTGATTTATTAAAGAAAATGTTACATGTATGATTGCAATTTGAGTTACGGGTCAAACAATGTGAAGCCCTTCCTAGCACAACCATGCAACAATCATGTCAGGAAAATATAAATAAAATACCACTTTGATAATGCAAACCTCTTCCTGTTCATGTAGGGTAAAAGTCAAAAAAGAGGCTACAAGCTATCATATACTGAATTGATTTGTTCATGACTAAGCTTGGATCAATTTCTCTATCAAACAATGGGAGCGGTGCCCGCCGTACATTTTCTTCGGCGGCCGGTGTTATATCAATCAGTTCTCTTGAAACTTCAAAGAAGGTGTTTATTTGCCTGGGTGTTCAGTCAATGATCCCCTGGGATTGAATGGGATATGAATACTTTTAAATAAGTTGAGTGCCTGCATGTTTAGATTATGAAGTTATTCCTAATATTGTATTCATGTTGATGTAACCGCTTCTAGAAGTTAATTGGTATACAAGTTCAATTGCAAAATTTAACATAAAATTAAAGACAAGGCGACGTCATTTCGGCAAAAAATATGGGAACTTTCCAACCTAAAACTCGAGGGAAATATTAAAAAAAAAACAAAGGCCAACTTCAGACATTAAGTTTTTGATGTTCATATATCTGATCATCATGGATTAAAAAAGGATGAAACATGCTTCATGTCGTGGTATTATTGTAGTCCTTCGGCATCGTATGCATGCACCTTGACCATTATCAGTTGGACGTCACATTGAGGGCTCCGTTTCATCTAACTATATCTTAAATTCTCCTATGACCGGTAATTAAAATTAGCATGGTAACCACTATCGACTGGTTTGAGAACATCCTCTGGAGGTTACAATCCTAATGACAATAAAGTCGACTGGGATGGCAAGGACGTACGTAATATGATGATGATATACGGCCGTCCAGGTGACCGACATGCTGATCTACACATGAAGAGATTGTTAGAGCCGGATTAGTTGGTGTAACAAGTTTCTTTGCATCATTGCGGGTTTTAAAATCAGAATCTGTTGCTTGGTCGGCGTCTAACTTGGATAAAGTTAATCTATGAGATTATGACCCCCGATTTTCTGGAAAATAGTTTCTATTTTTGGTTTCATGTTTTAGCTCATCTGAAAGGTCACCCCCTATAATTTTGGGAAGGATTTGGAGATTCTATTGGGTAGAATTTGAAGAGAAGAACAAGAACTAGACTATATAGCTTAACCTCTGTTTCGACGTGAGGAATAGGTAGGAAAATAATGAACGTGATTCGTAGGTTAGCTATTGAACATCACGCTGTACCTAATCTCGTTCTCAACATGCTTCTAATTGAGAGTTTGACTTTGTCAGCTGCTAGCCTCTCCTCTAGCCAGAGTAACAACCAATCTTTAGCTGCTAAAAGTCATGACGTAGGCATGCATCTCTTCGGAAGCACATTCTGCAGCATGATGCAGCTTAAAGTTGACCAAATATCAAACTTCCGGCTACTCCAAAGGTTAGTTTAGAGGTTTTGAACCCCAAGATATAAATATAAACCTTTAGTTCAAGTATCAAGATTAGGTTAATATTTCGACTACAGATAGAGTAGGAAGTTTAGGTGTAAAACGTCAACTGTGTATTTTATCATGACTTTCAGTTTCGAATTAAAATTTTGCCAGGCCATTAAAGTTGAGGGATACGCACTGAAATCTTGACATTGAGAGATCTGAACTTGCAAAGCCCATTTGTCATTTCTTCCGGGAAAAAGTAAGGTACTTAGCTGTGGATCCTGACCATAGTTGTTGTAATTCCAGTATAAGTCTCAGAATACGAGAAGATTGTGACCTTTCGAAATTCAGCCTTGGATTCTTTTCGGGGGGCTGTAGTTGATACAACTTAAGGACTTTACCAATACCCAGAATCTTTAAAACTTGTGT
Source organism: Casuarina equisetifolia (assembly GCA_028551475.1). NCBI lineage: Eukaryota > Viridiplantae > Streptophyta > Magnoliopsida > Fagales > Casuarinaceae > Casuarina > Casuarina equisetifolia. Next base: position 9,784,887 of record CM052360.1, on the reverse strand, counting down.
GATTACCGTGAATTTGTGAGACTGAAGCTGGAGATGAATTTTTGGCACGCAAAAGAAAAGCATTATTAACAAAGTTGACCTCAGTCAATGATATAACATTGGGACTTGCTGACTTTTAAGGGATGGAGCAGTTGGCAACTTTACCCGTAAGTAAAGGAGATGATTGCCCAATATGTAAAGCAATTGATTCTGATTTGGTTGTTATAGATTCCCACATCTTTTGTTAAGCATAACACATCTTTTTCTGGTCTATCGTTTTGCTTCTACCCTTGGTCATCTGAGTCTCTAGGAACACGCTTCTAGTAGAATCTTCGTCATAAATTATAGGTGCCTATTTGCAGCATGGAGTGAACGACTTATGGTTGAAAATGCCCTCAAAGACGTGAAAGAAGCTACATGCCCGTAGGAAAAGTGAGAAAAACTCTATTTGAGGTCCAAGAAGGCCTAGCATTAGTCCAAAAATTATAGATAGAGACAGTCAGCGGAATAAATCTTTAAAAATAACTTCAATAATGATTTCTTTTGAGGTCAACAATGTCAATTTATGCTCTTTCGATTCAAATGAAAGACAGTGATTCCGGAGTATAATCATGAAATTTTAGTATAAGGACAATACACAAGCAAACCAGATCTAAGAAATTTGGACCATTTACATTGTTCTCAAGGTGCCACATTAGAGGCTGCTCGGCTTCTTTTCTTCATTGCTTCTCTGTTGGGGCATGTGCCATGACCCCCAATGGAGCACCCAATGTAGGGTTCATGAAACCCAACCAGAAGACAAATTGGTAACGTGGGATCATATACGGCAGCAGAAGTCCTGTGAGCATTGATGATCTCTGGAATTGTTGATTGTGATGTCTCATTAAGACCATCAGAAATTGCCCCCCAAAAGTGAAGATTAATATTCTGGCAATCTCCTACTTCATTTGCTATGTACGCCAACTGCGGACTCGATCATGATAGGTATCAGATCTTCCCCGTCAATTACATTTTGAATCCCAAATCTATGAGCAGTGTAACCCCACCAGCATGTGAATATATAATGAATCGTGTGAAGATAAACTGGAAAACAGCATGATAATTTTTGGGGCCGAGTGAAGAGGAGTTCGACACAGCAATCTTAGCTTTTTAGAGGTTTTGCAAAGCCGTGCTACTCATCATAACTATCAAATGTGGCATTATTTAGTACTTTCACAAAAAGCTCACCAGGAGTGCTGTTCTTTCCCCAGCACAAGTCAATGATACCGTGGTCTGCATCTTCGCATGTTGACTTCGCAACTAAGGAAGAATGAAAATGACCCAATGGTGGAAATGTTTGGTAAATTATGGATCCCATAAGCGAGAGAGAGAAAGAGAGAAGAGAGAAAGATAGCAAGAGAGATGTTATCTTCTGGCGAGGACATATATGAGCCATCATTTTCAGACCACATGATTATAAGGCAGTTTTTTACCATAATTTCTTTTAAGTCATAATTACAGCACTAATAGCCAGCACATGGCTGCATGAAAAAGTATAATAAGGAATCCAAAGAATTTAAGCGAGAGGAGAACATGCAAAGAATGCTCTCTTCCTAAGGTTGCCAATCCTATCAAACATGCTTTGATATTGTTGGTAGACCTCAAACATTCACTAATTACGTTTCACATATTGTTGCCGGCTGGCACCATTTGATTCCTTAAAACGCCCAGATAGCACCACACTAATGTCCTAGTCGGTGCTTTACTGCCAAATTGTGGGGCTGATTATGTCCAATTGAACCCAACCCAAGATTTGTTGTCTCAGATAACTACATTCGCAAATGGACCCTGAAATCATTTCCCCTTCCCCTTTGAACTCCGTAAAGTCGACGGCTACCTTGTACGCTGTGTATGGTACATGGCTGTCGAGAAGGTATGAGACATTTTGGACGAAGTAAAGTTGTGTGATCCAAATACCATAATGGGAGTACCAGCAGCAAAGTCTGCATACGACTTTCCTGCTCTTACTTCTCGCGCTTCATGCAATAATTGGTCGATTCAGTCAGAATTTTGTCAGAGGATATCTCTCCATGATCTCGACTCCCATGCTTGATTTTCTACGAAGTTTGTAACATACCCCCACTCTAGCGCCAGTTTTCATGCTGTCTTTTGAAGTCAGCTCGGCATGCTTCTGTATAGCTTTCAAAAGCCATTCTAAATTTCAATTAAACCTGAGATTCCACGGTTCCAGTGGCATTCCAAGTTACAGGTAACTCTTCAGCCTTTTCTCAGAAGGGATCAGAAGTTGGATAGGATCAGCAAAGACAATTTTGTAAGGATAAATTCGCAATGATCTCATCACATTTAAAGATATTAACTAATAATTAATTTTTACTTCTTATTTATTCCACATTTAAAATAATCATTGACTTAATTTATAAATCATCCTATCCTGCTATCAATATTCTTGATTTCTAAATGAGTAGGTTATGTATTAAAATTTGTTTGTCAAGAGAGCATATTAAGATATCAAGATAATTTAAGTCACATAGAAAAGATAAAACTTTATCATATCCCTATTTGGTTGTGACCACCGTACATGTCGACTAAGCACTCTTGGTTCCCTTTTTTCTTTCCACTCCCCCAAGGCCGGAGTAGCAAGTTGATGGAAGGAGACGTGGTAAGTGGCTGTGGGCCACCAAAACTGGAAGCCATGATTCTTGCTTCAGGAATGAAGATAAGAACGAGGTTGCCATCGAAGAAGATGTTTTGCATTCGCACTTGCAATATAATAAACATCCCTATATTTGGGGTTTCTTTTTCATTGTCATCCGTTCGTTTTAGTAGTTTTCTGATAGTGCGAACCAAGTGGAGCTTTAGGGCGGGCGTGCTCTCCATCACCTTGAAAAGGAAAAGGTCTATCACCTCGAAAGGAAGGTGACCTTAAAAGCTTAAATGCCTTATAATCAACACAAAAGGAAAAAGGCCTTCTTGTAGGCCAGGCAGGTCTATTCAAAGCTAACCCTTCCTTTAAGGCCTGCTAATTAAGATATTGATGGCTATTGTCCAACCCAATTCGATATATTGGGCCTCTAATTAAAATTCCATCAGTCTACCAACTTGCTTCATTGGGCCGTGAAACGAAGAGCAACCAACAAATAAGTTCATTTGGGGCATTTGCAAGGAGAAGACACATTCGACACGTATATGTGAGATTCGCCTGGACGTGTGGTGACAATGGCATGGAGGGGCAACGGGGTCCCTGGCCCCGGGACAGGACATGCTATGGCCCCAACGTAACTCATGATTAGATATATCAGCCATGTGGGCTTCCATTGTGAGCCACCAACTGCTGATTTTTCCAGGTAAGCCTAAGAACTGGAGGTGCAGGGCGTAGATATCAGATTCTGCATGCCACATGGCAACTCAGCATCCAATTGCAACTTCACTCCCTATCCTTCGAGATAAGCCCCTGCTTACATTATCAGATTTTACCTGTATTGCTTCCCATACACAGCCACACGCAGCACCATCTAGCTCAAGAAAGTCTTGTCTGGAAACCCAAAATGGCTTCTGCTTGCGCTTCCTCCGCCGTTGCGGTTGTGTCCATCTCTTCCCCCAGGCAAGTTCTCTTAAACGCTATCTCTTTACCCGAATGCATATGTGAGAAATAATCTGATCCGGGCTTGTTTACTACCTAGATGGTCACAGAATCCAATGATTACATATTATTATCGAGGAATATGACTTCCATTTGCTTAGCTTAACGAGAACTACAATTTGGGTCACCTACAATGTTGGAAGAATTTAAAAACATATATTGGTCTTATTATATGTTGCGTGTTGTGAATCTAAGTCTCTTCAGTGTTTTACTGGCTAGTTGAAATGGCTGTAGTAAATTGATTGTGCCTGTAATATATATATTGCAGTTCCCAAAAGACTGGATCCATTGTGGGTGCAACAAAAACTTCTTTTCTCACTGGAAGGAGGCTTAAAGTGAGAAGCTACACTGCACCAAGCAAAACCCGGTCACTTTCAGTGTGCGCTGCAGCGGCTGACCCTGACAGACCGCTTTGGTTCCCAGGCAGCGTCCCTCCTCCGTGGCTTGATGGTAGCCTCCCCGGAGACTTCGGTTTCGATCCTTTGGGTCTTGGTAAGTTCAATCGTAATCACGTCCCATCCTCTTGAGGCCAAGTGTTAAGAAGCCCATTCTAACTTCAAAATTCACGAAGTAGATGAATATATCTATATTTAACCAAAAGCACATTCATATTTAACTAGACTTATACTCAAACCTTAGTAATTTAAGCCCAAACATTCACATCAAAACACATCCCTTCACTACACTAATACTAACCATCTTGTGGTGTCTTTTTTCTTGTGTATCTAGATTTACTTATATTTTAAGAGAGAATTTTGACTCTAATATTATATTAAAAAATTATTCTTATATTAAAAATTAGCCCATGAAAGAGAGCGATACAATCATATTTAACTAGATATGCACACTTACGTTGGATTAAGTACACACACTCATACTTTAGCAAAGTAAGACTAAACAAACACGTATCAACATCAAAAGAAGAAAAGGGTTCTAATCATGTTTAAACATTTCTTTCTTAGGTTGTTCACGAATATGATGGTGCTAAGCCACACTTTTTCCTGGTCTTGATTCAAGTTGCAATATTGTTTCTTAAACAGGATCTGATCCTGAGACCCTGAGATGGAATGTACAAGCAGAGCTTGTGCACTGCAGATGGGCAATGTTGGGCGCCGCGGGTATTTTCATTCCGGAGTTCCTTACAAAGATTGGCATACTGAACACCCCTTCATGGTATACTGCCGGGGAGTTGGAATACTTCACTGACACCACAACCCTCTTCATTATTGAGCTTATCTTAATCGGCTGGGCGGAGGGAAGACGGTGGGCGGACATCTTGAAGCCTGGATCCGTAAACACCGACCCCATCTTCCCCAATAACAAGCTCACAGGGACAGACGTTGGCTATCCCGGAGGGCTTTGGTTCGACCCACTGGGATGGGGAAGTGGTTCTCCAGAAAAGATCAAGGAGTTGAGGACAAAAGAGATCAAGAACGGAAGGTTGGCAATGTTGGCTGTGATGGGCGCATGGTTCCAACACATATACACTGGTACAGGCCCCATTGACAACCTCTTTGCCCACCTTGCTGACCCTGGTCATGCCACTATTTTTTCTGTAAGTGCGACCCTAAATTTAATGCAACAATTAGATATGAAATTACCTCAACATCAATTAAAATGCATGGATTGTTTTTATTGCGTGTGCTAATTGTTTGTATGATTTCTTATAGGCATTCACCCCCAAGTGAGCAACGGTGCTGTTTATGATCATGGTAGAGAGATTGGGTCAACATCCTTTCCGAAGAAGGCAGCTTAGAAGATGTATTATCAGAAGAAATTCCTGTAACAATGGAACTCTTTTTGTCTTTATTTATGTCTTCTATAGAATGCCATGCAATGTACAAATGCCTCCTTTAACTTGGATGCCGTGAATAGAAGTTCAGTAGTAATCGAATTTGCTCACATAGTTGTCTGTTATGCTTGAGATAACATATCATAGAATTTGTGTAAGTTGCCCTTTGATGAAACTTAGAACACCTTGAAGTGGATTTAGAAGTCGAACCGAGTAAATAAGACAGTTTGCTATTCTTTTCGTTTTGCGATAAAAATTGAAAACTGCCATTTGATTTGTTTTGCAAAAATAGCATCCTAGAGCCTTAGAAAAGCACAAATGTCGAAATCCGCTTTCTCCCTTTTACAACAACAAGTCATTCCTCATGGTAAAATCTCTCCAGAACCAAAATTAGCAGTGACAATTGTTAAAAAACACAAAGCCTTGAGCCTTACTTTTTTAATATATTGAGCCCAATCAAACATTGGGCTTCTGACATTAGGTTCCTTATTATAGGCCTGAGTATTCTCTCGCATGCCCAATTCTCTTTTTGGTACCATTACCAAACCGAGCCATGGCAGACCTCAAACAGTTAGCCCAAAACAGAAAACCAAATTCAAGGGCCCAAACATAACCCAAGCTATCCAGTCGCCCATGCGTCGAAGCGTTTGATTGCAATATGTAGCTCATTCGCAGAATGGCGAACCCGATTCCTGACCTAGAACCCAGTCGTGGTGACCCGACCCGACCCGAACCCGACCCGACGCTCTTATTGTCCAAATAAGAGGAACCAGTCACCACCCATGACCACTGTGGTCGACCCATCTGAGCCAAAAGATGAGCCAAGGCATATTGACAGAAATCTAAAACAGCTGTGAAGTCTAATAAGACAGAGATCATAAAGAGGCATGAAAGGTAAATGGTCTTGCGTAAGGCATAGGGTCTAAAAGCCCTGGAATTTATAGAGGCCCAGAGTTGAGGAACACTAGTGGTGGAGCCGCCGTACCTGCAGATTGTGACGAAACTAGTGGGCAATCAACGGGATGGAAACATATCATTTTTTGCTGGCGGCTAGGGCGGTTTGTTTCTTTATGAATTAAGACAACAAATGAGCGGCCAGAATCTCACTTTGCTACGTAAAGCATTAGATTACTCCAAAAAGAAAACTTGTGCACAGCTTTGCCTACTTTCTTCCTGAATATGGTATTCAATTTTCTTGTCTTGACAATAGACCACCAAATTGAGTGCTCTAGTCAAAAGTTCTAGAGAACACGAGAACTTACAAAACTTTTTATAGAGAGCCAGAGGACTGCTTCCAAAACGGACATGCGGTGGAAGCAACCAGAAAAAAGGTGGACGGCGCACACAAACAAATTCAATCTAACGAATGCGCTTGAGATCGAAAGCGACTTTAACACTTCCGCGTTCTTGAGCATGCATGAACAGCAAATGAAATATAAACAGAGTTGTGGCGTGTTGATGCCGAAACCTGCGCCGAGTTTCTTTTGGGTCCCAACTAACTACCAAACTCTGGGAGAAAAGACGAGATGGAAGAAGACGACTCATGAAAGATTTCAACCCCCGGACAAGCGAAGTAAAAGACCACGAGTTACTTTTGTTATTCGTGTTCTTTCTCTCACACGTCTTCGGGCAGAACGTCTTGTCTGATGTTTTCTTTACTTTTGGAGACCAGACCAAATACATCAAAATAGAAGTGTCTTGTAAGGAACGGCAATCGTCTATACTTTTTAGGATATTCATGATTAAGAAACTTAAACTCCTAGTTTTAGGTTAAATGATTTATTTCTTAACACCTTATGACGCGCACCGTGGGTATCTTAATTATTTAGATAATCATGAATAATAATTAACTAAATAATTAAGACTTTCAAGTTAATTTTGCAAAGCACAGCGAACTTCATGATATTTCCTTTTCTGGGTTTTCATCCTCAATCATTACCAGTTAATGGACACACAAAAAAAAAAAAAAAGGAAAAAAAAAAAAGGCAACCCGTACAATTGGGACTATGCAAACACTGGTTCAACCACGGGTTTTGCTAACTAAGCTTCATCCCACACCGGCACAACAATGAAACCTGAAGAAATATCTTTGCTTTTCCAATTCAAAGAACTAAATTAAGCGAACCAAAGCTTACAATAAGCAAGAAATTGGTCAATCATGAACAGAACTTAAACTATAAACTTATCCCACTTCATAAGAATTTCAATTAGTTACAACCTGATAATCCTCCCATATCTTTCTCCCTCATAGTATCATGGGCAACTATATTACATGATTTAATTCGAGAAAGGATAGAGATGTAGAGTAAAAATATTTCGAAATCTCAGCACAACTCCGTTTAAGAAGGACGGTTTGGAGGCCTTACGATGAGCTGAGCCGGTAAGGGCCGGCCCGTGCCGGAACCCCCACAGCTTCTACACGCCATGCGACCGGACCCGGCGCATGTCCGGCACCCACTATCGCCGTCGGACCAGCGGGAGCAGAGGCACGAGACGCGTCCCGTTCCGTTGCAACTGGGACACCTCGGAAACGGCCCGGCCATGGGCTTCTGGTCCATGACGGACTTGACCAGAACCGCTCCAGCCAGCACGCTCAGACCCGTCGCCAGTGGAGTCAAAACGATCGGACCCATGTTCGATCTTTCCGACCACAGACAGAGAGGTGGTGAAAGACAAGAGGGAAGAGAGATTTTTTTGGAGGCGTGTATGGTTTGTTTTGATAGTTTTGGTAACTCGATTTTTGCAAGAGGGGAAAAAAAAAGTGGCAATGGGATCGACCACGTCGTCCAGTGTGTGTCCGGTGGTTTTAAGGAGCCCGAGAGGTTGGAGTTTTGCGAGGCAAGGAGGATTGTCTTCTTTTGGGCACGTGATAGGGGGCTTTGTCTTCTTCCCCCACCGTGTTCTGTTCCCGTCCAAGGCTCTACTTTGGCTGGCGAATGAGAATTTGGGTCTTTGCTTGCGGGATTGGTCTTCTTTTGTGTGTTTGTTAGCCATGGTTCGTTTTCTGTGGATGCTATAATCATTCAATCAATTGGAAACCCATAAATTTATCTCGGTTCTGTTGAATTTAAATTGTAATGATTAGAAGTAATGTACCCATTTTTAACCTTTTGTTTCTGCATTATTGACTGTAAGTTTAATTATATTAGAAGCCGAATATTAGCTCTGAAGGCGATGTTTTAACCGTCATTCTGACCATTCATGACAATATGAAAAACGAGAGATTTATCTCGCGTCGCTCCGATTTTCGAAAGGGGGCTGTGCTAACATAACTGGTCTTGTGGAAAATCATAAACTCGTGTTGTCTCCACAATCATGTGCGTTTTCCCAATAGAGGTTAACTTAGTGGTCGAATATGGAGGCCATAATATTCAGAAAATGCTCTTGCGTCTTATACCATCCAAAATTGACCATTTCGTAATTGGGTTGAGTGATTCAATCAGCCCAATTATTGAATCTAATTTGACGAAATTATTACTTGACTTGGTGATTCCTAAACAACGATGTTTAATCCAAATATGAATCTTCCTCTTCACCTACTTCTAAAGAGACCACAAAGAGAGACCCCCAAAGGGTTGACCAAGAGAAAATATAAATTAGCCACAATACTCTAATGAAGTTTTAATTGTAAGTCTTGGTTTTTTTGGACGATTGACAAAATTCTCCTATGATGTCTCTGGTTCAACTAGTTTTTTCTTTTTTTTTTTTTTTAAAAAAATCATAATCTCAAACAAAATAGATAATCTATTGAACAAATACTAATGAACTAGCCTGTCTAATATTGCAGTGTGATGCTATGGAACCCCCCTGGACTACCGCCCACCAGCGCTAGGCCTAGCACGCTACCAACCAACTTGAAACCCTTAGTCGTCGCTCCTACTCAACTTACACACCTGGCACTTTCCCAGTGTCTTCGGGTTTGTGCGGTTCAAAACTTCGAAGAGTGATAAGGATATGATTGGAGAGCAAAGGGCTCTAGGTAGCATGCTGACAACTTCAAATTCATGAAAATATATAATAAGCGAGAACATTACCAAGAAATGAAATATGTCAGCTCATGCAACATAGGTTTCTAGAAGAGAGAGAAACAACTAATGCACATGCGAAAGAGAAAAAATTAACCTCTTTTCAATGACTCAAAAAGAATCCAAATCTCTTAGTATTCGGCTCTATTGAAGAGCTAGTATTTCTTAAAGAATAAATAACCACATTTGACCGCCACCCTTTTGAGTACAAATAATAGTTTAGGCCGGGTTCAAATGATCTGTAGGACTTGCTCATAAATTAGAACCACTTGCCAGCATAAATAAAGTTAAAGTCGAACATCATGATAAAATAATTTAATTAGCCTACTTCCAGTCCAGACGACGCGGAGTGGAGATCACCGAGATAGCCAGCGGCGCCAGATTAAGGTTCTGGTCCAATAGAGGGTGGTTTCCCACTCTCCACAACTATTATTCTCGCAACTAACGAAAGCCCTGGATAGACAGCTGGTTTTCTTTTTCTCATATGTAAAATGTACTCCAAACTCTGATCAGAAAATTGGAAAATTTTCATGGAAAATTTCAAATATAAAAAGCTCATTTACCTTCTTTCATGTGTGATCAGTCCAAGTAGGAAATATTTGGGAACCACGTATTTTACACAGCTCCGAAAATGGGGAACCGGGTGCTATATACTGGGCATCTAGACTAGTTTGCCAAGTAATACGTCAAGGAACTCTATCAAAAGCTGAGTTTGATGGCTCAATTTTCAAGCATCAAAGGGGCTTATCAAGAGATCTCTCATTTCCAGTTCCTCTCGCAGCTGGAAAGCAACCATGAAAACTCGAGACAAGAACTAATCCAAACAACTCCAATGCGATTCCTTTTCTTTTCTATGATGAGTCACAGGAACAAATTTGAGGAGAACGAATAACTAACTCAAAAAACTTGTCTAATATTTATGTTGATTCTTGAAGTTCTGATATATTCTAAGAAACAAACATCATCTTCACCTGAAAACGGCAACTCAAAAGGGATGATTTCAGCATGTTCTCTGTCTGTGAAGATCCTGGGTACGCCTGAAACAAAAGAAACCAACACAGAAGTATTGAGAGGCAGTCACAAAGAAGTTTCTGGGAATTAATTATCTTACAACAAGTCAATTAATCGACATTTTGAATGAAGGTTTTGATGCAACAATGAGCTTTACTCAAAGAACACCCCTTCCCCTATAAAGACAGGACGGATGTGTGAATTTAAAATCCATGAAGCGCATGCACAATGATTATGAACCAATTAGATTTGTAATCTTAGCAACTCCTACGTTCAAAGCAAGGAGTAAATATAATTCACTTAAGTTTCTCTGTTTCCAGTTAGTAAGGAACAACATCTTTTAAGGCTTCTGCACGGCAGGATAGTTCAAATAGGAAACTTTATTTGCTTCGGATACCTTAGATGACGAGATCAAACTAGCTGTAGATATCTTTTATAAAGGTTTGATACCATTATTTTGTAACATAAAGGTGGCATTGATTGTACTAGTCAAATATAAGGAGTACAAATTCCAATTGTTTGCAAAAATTAAGAGTCGTAAATTTGATTAACAACCCCCCTGAAAGATATGCATTGTGTTGAGGTAAACCAGAAAATATTCAAAATTTCAAGAGAGATAAAGGAAACAAAAATCACCCGTGCATACTCCCGTACTAAGCTAGCTGAAAGTTTGCACTTACCATGAAAACATTCCCTTGCCTCCCAGCCATAAGAACAATATCACCACTCCGAAGGAACATTGCTAATGGAGGATCCTCCCTAGACCTTCCCCCTAAAAGGAAAATGGCTTTGCAGCCCAAACTGTTGAAACAAGAAAGATAGAATCAGGTACTAAAATGGTCTTGGCTCCACCTTTTTGTAGTTTTAGAAGAGCAAAACACAGAAAGAGGAAAAAGGAAAGAAAAATAGGAATAGAAAGTACCTCATGCTTACGATAGGTTTACTCCAATCAGCTTCCATGTCATCAAGGTGGCCCCCAAGTGTATCAGCTGAGCTCAAAAAAAAAAAAAAAAAAGGAATTTAAGAGGCTTTTATTCTTGAAATTCTAATACCATAAGAAAAGAAGTTAAATTCAAATCATTATACAATCTTTTTTAAAATCAGTAAATAAAATAAACTTAAGAGTACCCATTCCAAAGTAATTGACTATTGCGGCTTCTGGATGGAATTCTTCACCCTTAGGCATTGCAGGTGCTGCCATTCTTTTAGCCAGTTGACAGAGGGCATCAGGGATCTTGTTATGTGGAAGGGAGACATTGTAGTTCCGCTACATCATGAACATAAATAGGTTTAGAAATTCCCAGAAAAGTTTCTAACTTTAGCACCTCTACGAATTGGATCTCAATGTGAAATCTGCATATTATATCATGAAACTCATTGCATATTTTCTTAAAGGATAAATGTTATAACGATTTCAAAAAAATTATATAAACCAAATGCTTAAACTTTGGTTCAATGTGACTTGCTAGAGCTACTACACTTATGCATCAGTTAGATTAATTCTACATAAAAGCAATATGTTGATGATTTTTCAAAACCAAGTAACAACATACAAAGCACTATAGCTATTGATAATAGTGCAAAGAAAACTAACCACGCATCAAATGAGTGAGGACAAATTCACATTGGTGATTGCTCGGCCTAAACAATATATACTCATACTTGTCCCTACTCAGTTAAACAAGCATGGGGCACATGCTGCATAAGATGAGACTCTTAATATTACATGTCCTGGACCTCAGTTAAGCAGGACCAACCTTAGGACACTTTCAGACAGCAAATTGTAGAGCAAACTAATGCTGACAGATACGAACTTATGAAGAGAGTTTCATCTACATATTCTCAGATTTCAAAAATGCTTGCTCCTGGCATATTCATGAATGGCAAATCCGTTACCAGCACTCAGATCATATTCATATCAACTCATATTGGCAAAGGGGTCAATATGGAAAACTAATAAAATAATGGATTCACACATACCTTGGACCAGTCAAATTGCAACCCAAGGGTGCTCCATCGCAACTTCCGCAGAAGAACAGTGGCCAAAATTGATTTGCAGGTGTTCCCCTTTGAAGATACTTCATGCTCTTCATAAAACTTCCATCCATGGACATCTCCATTGCTGACCGAAGGACTGCATTCAGACTCCAAACAAATCGGAGCACTTGCTTCTTCAACCAAGACTTTCTTTTCTTTTGCTGCAACAAACAAGTGAGGCACAGGCCCATAAAATGCATTGTGATTTGTTCTGTTTGGAGGCTGAGGGAAAGTGGTTAAGCTCTCCCTTATCCACTGGCATTGTTCCTCTACGCTTAACACTTCAGGAATGAAGTAAAAGCCTACATAGGAAAATAAGTTGTAATACTTTCCGAACAAAAACGAAATGACTAACTATAAGAACGGGCAGATAACAAGATCCACCATTAGAATCTCTCTAGAATTCCAAGTGACAAGAAAAAAATCGTTGATGCAAATTGGCAGAAACAATGAAATAAGATTACAAATTCACATTCTAATAGACGCATCCATGGACTCCGGTAAATGTAAAATTACGAAACTCAGGTATGACGAAATAAATCAGTCGACAATCGTCGTTGAAACTTGAATCCTATAAGTGGAACTTTGCTTCTTGCGATATCTAGAAACGAACAAAAAAGCAAGTCTTCAACACTAACTAAAGAAAGTTACAAATGCACCATGCGCGGTCAACATGTAAAACACCAATCACGGCCGCGCGCAACTTCAACACAAATACATAGATTTATTGATATGACAAAATTGATACCGGGGCGACTTTCCAGGCAGAACACCGGGCGATCGAAATCGGTATGAAGAGCGACGACTCCTGGCGGGAGTTCACCGTTTTGACGGTAAGATTCCAGAATGGATTTGAAATCGAAGACCTCCGACAAATCGACTTGCTTTGGTTTTCTTTTCCTGGCAGAAACGCTCAGAAACGTAAGCGAACTGTTTTCAAAGCAAATAAAAGGAAGAAGAGAAAATTCACGACGAGATATGTAGAATCAGATACTTCTTGGACGACTTGGAAGCGTCATCGTAGTACAGCTTATACTTCTTCTCCGCTTTCTTGAAAGCTGTTCGCTCAGAGTCGTCGGGGAGTCTCTCCGATCCGTACATTTCACCGAGTCGGACCCGCCGGTGATAGTCAAATCGGAATCCAACGGATTAATCGATACCAGGGTTTTGCACTAGGGTTTCATCAGAGCCGCTTCATTTTACCCGAACATGTTACGGGTACAAGTCGGATCTTGACGTGACTTCACCCAATGAGACAATAGTTTCTTTTTCTGTAAATCCCTAACTTGCAATTTCTCTGTACTTAATGCAACTAGAAATTGTTAACCAAGGTAATTTTTCCTTTTCAATGAACATAGGAAATATGCTTCCCAAAGTAATTGTGCTTATACATGTCATTTAATGGTTCAATTTCAAAATTAGATTAAAAAGTTAGAAAATTACTTACTTCATTTAAAATTTATCAAAAGAAATTATATATACATGTATTTACATATGAAGTAACATTATACTCAATGTAGTACAAGATTAAACAAGTTCAATATGAGTTTATATATAATATTAGAAAGTTTAAAACTCAATTTAAAGGTTAATTAAAATATTAAAAAAATATTTTTATTCCATTTAAATTTCAATACAAAGAATTACATACTTAACATAAGAATTTTGACCTACACACATTTAAGGGTGTTTGTTTATCTATGGCTTTTTCCCATCTCTTGATGCTCTTATTTGATTGTCACTACAATAGAATTTAATGAGAAGTTGTACACGAAACCAAGCAGAACATGAGGATGCAAATATTCTCTGAAGTACGATAGAAGTAAAGCCAAATTCCAGTCTTGTCGATTTTGCTTGGGCTTTTGGGCTTCTAGACCTCCAAATAGAAGCGAGGTTTGCCCTTATCCCCTGAGGAAAAATCTGTGCTTGGTTGGGTTTTTATTTTCTGTTGGCTTCGGGACATTTATATTGAGCACAGGGAAAAGGAAAGTGTTCCAACAATCCTGCTATCTAATAGGAGGAACAGAAATGGCGTGCAGAAATGCTTTGCGTTTCGTCCTACTAGCAGAACCGTGGCGACCCGTTCGTGTCAACCCCACCTCTGCTTGCACTTCCTCGAGAATCCGTCCATCTTCTACCCCCAGGTTGAGCGCCAATATCCGTACCCTTAGGGCCAGAGATTTGCACACGACGAAAGCAACTCAACTCAATTGCTCTCATAACGAAACCCCATCATTCGAAGACGACCAGGATCCGCCTCAAGAAGCTGTTCTCAAAGCTATTTCAGGTTCGCCCATGTAGGATGTTTTTGTTTTTTTTTTTTTCCTATTGCTTTTGAGTTCCTGTTGGTGTTGGAAGCGGAGGTGTCTAGATAGAAGCGAAGATTTCCCCAAGTTGGCGACGTTGTACTTGTTGTCTTCGACCTGTTCTGCCTATTATTATTTCTTTTTTCTTAATTATGTATTCTGTGCTGACATGCTGGTCACATGGTCATTGTATGGTTTGTGTACTGGTTTGTTAATTGCGGTTGGTGTTGGAAGCAGAGGTGTCTAAGACGGAAGGGAGAGTTGGGCAAACCACAAATGTCGTTATTGGTGGTACCGTGACAGACGATTCAACTAATGAATGGGTCGCTTTGGATCAGAAGGTATATTATGAATTAGCTGAAAAGTGCTCATCTTGCGTGCTATTTGTATCAATCTGGTCTTGGACATGTAATTCTTTGGTGAACGAATTTAAGGAGCATAAGATTTTCACTGCCATTTTGTGAGAATCTGAATTGGAGAAAAATATTTCTCTTTTATGCTCTCTTTTCTATTAAGGTTAGCTCTTTTTTAAAAGGTTAAATAAGTTCTTATCGATGAATTGTACGGGCCCAAAGCTTTTGCAAGCTGTTGTTCAAAATGAGTGGTCTACTTGTCGCTACTTTTGATTGCAATGCTATATCCTTGTGATAGTTAACCGTCATATATTTGTTTTAACAGGTAAACTCGTACCCAACAGTACGAGGTTTTACGGCAATTGGAACTGGCGGCGATGATTTTGTGCAAGCTATGGTTGTTGCGGTTGAATCAGTGATTCAACAACCAATCCCTGAGGTAGTTATCCCTTGTGTTTCCTATGAATTGATTTTACTGACAAAATGTTTAGAAGTTGATGCTTGAGTCATCTTGGAAATTAGAGATTCGGGTTTAATTCAATGCCAGCATTTTATGGTTCACATAGTCAGTTAATTCTTATAAAAATGTTGGTGCAGCTGTTTGTTCATATAATTTTGGTAATTGTCTTTAAAAGGAGAAAAATTAACAGTTTGTCAACTAACTTTCTTTGGCTTTTATTCCACCTGTGTTAGAGAATGTCTAGGTTTTAACCTTTCATAAATTTTTGCTTTACGTACTGGCTATATACTTAAACTCAGTATGCCAGAAGTTTGAAAAATGCCATTGAACAATCATCAACAAGCTGTTACCAACGAATTGAACAAGCAATACTGAATGTGTCTGCAAAGTAGTAATCCAGGTGGTGTATGACATACTTCCGGATAGCTAACTGTTATCACTGAGAACAATTAAAATGCGGAATCTTGTTGGATGAGTGTGGTGGGTTTGTTTTCAATTGGGAAACTTCCATGCTCCTATGTATCTATATGAGGATCAATTTTTAGGTAGGAATTTAATTTAGGAGAATAATTTGGTGCCACCTTATCTCTTGGTAAGAAACCTAATATAATGTAAGATGTGAAACTGGAACATCAAAATAAAAAATAAGAATTAACAATTTAAAAAATTTGTTTTGCTGTGTTTTTGATATTTGCTATCATGTTCTCCCTTTCAACTTTGTACGGAGGCAATAGGGATAAGTTGGAATATTCCAGGCTTCCATGGCTCGGAAAACTTGCTGGTTTTGTTGATTTTGGATGGTATAGACTTTTTTAAGGAGCATTTGCTGTTATTGCAGAATTGTAGATAAGAGAGTCTTGTAGTTAAGTAGGATATAAGGTTTGATGTGCTACAAACATCTTCTTAGAGTTATACTGTTTATTCTTTTGAGTTCATTGTGTTCTAGGGGGTAAATGCAAAAACAAAATGCTAATGGGATGCCATGTGATTGGTTTTAAATGATGATAATTCAGACGAAAGCAAAACAACATTGGCATGTTGCTAGTTGAGATAGTTTGATGGTTGAACCCCAACAGTCAAGGAATTCCTAGAGGATATCTATTATGTCTCTAGAGCTTGTATGGAGCAAGTTAATGCAAAAATAGTATTTGGTCCTATTGGGATATATACTACAATGACACCATTGGGATGTAGACTTCATAACAGCTTTTGAGCTGCATTTATGAATCAAACGTTATCCAACAATGAGACAGCACGTTCTTTACCAAACATTGAAATGTCAACAACCAATCTATATCCATCATCCTAAGTAAAGACTTCAGAATGTATCATTGAGCTAATGAAGACAGGACTATAGATGTGTGTTCTAATAGGGAATGGCAAGTTATAACTAGAAGGGATGTATCAGTGATATATGGGCCGTGCCAAAAAATAAAATAAAGGTCATCATTTATGACACTGCAGCTGCTATATGTATGATTGTTGTTCTAATTGAAGGCTCTTAATGGGGAAACAGGAAGACCTGAGAGGAGCATCATTAAGGTGGAAATCTAGGAATTTCTGCTTGTGTCAGGGTGGGATTTGAGATGCCATGGCAAGTACTTTGGCTATCCCTGCAAACTGGATCAAAACGAAACTAATTTGCAGTGCAAGGAATTATGCTGCCATGGATCTCTCTAACCTCCTTATTGAGTGTGTTTTCGTGGTAGAGCTAAGAATAAATATCATTCTTTATGAATGTGCTGTAGCTAATGGCTGAAAGTATTTTCGTGAGTAGGTTGCAGGTCCTGTTATTGATGGAGTGACCTGCTTAGAGAACATCGTTAAGTTTGTCTCAAGATCATGGGGGTCATATTTTGTTTATTACTGGATGTGTCTTTGGTGGTCCAGAAAAAAAGAAAAGAAAAGGATATGTTCTAGTTTTGCTTTAGTTTACTCTTCTGTCCATGGGATGGGCATGATCAGATATCTGATCCTTAGTGCAGAGATTTTTTTCTTCTTTTTTTCTTTTGACAAGTTGATCAGCATGATGCATGATGTATGTCGTTTTACTGCCATAGTTGCATCACTGTATCTGGTAATTTAAACACATTCCTGCTTTTCATTTGGTTCTTTTAAGGGTAGTGTGCCCATTTCTGAGTAACTAAAGCATTCTTGAACTATAATTTCTGCTGTGTTTTTTGACAGCTTATCGGCAGCTTAACAGATTGAAGGAAATACTAATCTAATCAACATCATGTTTTCATGGTTTAAACAGGGTCGAGTGAGACAGAAAGTGTCGTCAAGAGGCAAATATGTGTCCGTGAACATTGGACCCGTTCGAGTAATTTCGAGTGAGCAGGTCTCTCTCTCTTTCTCTCTCTCTAGAAGGAAAGAACATATGCATTACTTTGAATTCCATGTGGGCAGAAAGCCATTGAAGATAGTTAGGTGAAAAACTAGGCGAAACAATATGATTTATATCTCGTTAAGTGTTTGTTAACATGAAAATCATTGTTCTCCAGGTCCAAGCTGTATACAATGCCATGAGAAGAGATGAACGGATGAAGTACTTTTTGTAGTGTGGTTGTCATTTCAATTTTGTATAGATTGCAGATTAGCTCTGGCTGTATTGTTGCCTTCTCGGTCTTCAGTTTATTTTGTTGCCTTTCCATGTTAGCCCGGTATGTTCTAACCCATTATACCATGGTAGGCGAGGAAATGATAGTTCAGAATTAATCCACTGTACATGCTATTAAAATTTATTTGATATTTATTTACGTAAAGAAGTCATCAAAATTCCTATTTTCTTTGCAATTCGTATGGAAAGACGCCATGAAGGCACCATCTATTGAACATCGTATCAGGCCTGTGAAATTCGTTGCTTTTCTTCGTAGGTGTAAGTAGCCCTAGGCACGTATCCATCTACCAGAGTTGTTTTGTGTAGATTAAAATTATAGTATTTTGACTAAAAAGGACTTCATATTATGATATGTTGCCGACGTGCCATTTGGACGAAATCCCAAATATGTAATTGTTTGGTCTTATTGGCGGTTGGACACAAGGACATTACTTGCTTGTGTCACCAAAATACCTCAAATAACATTACATCAAATTAAAAATGGTCTATTTAAGTCTTAGTAAATACTGAAGAGACAAATTTCTTTAGCTGTTTTGACATCTTTGTGACACAATAAAGTTTTAGAAACTTTCTGATAGCTTGATAGCTTATAGAGATACATATTCAGAACTCGTAGTGTTTATAAAAATTCTACTATTCCTTTTATTTTATATGGCATACACAAAAATATGTAAACACAAATTTAAATATAAATATATATATATATTTTTCATTGGTGAAAGAATCATTTGATCTTTGAAGCCCGTGATACATTGTGACATCACATTAAGCAGTGTCTCCGGTTCAACCCAGATTGTAATTAAGTATAGATATTTTGAGAAAAGGTAGTTTCAAGATTCATTAGGTGCATTGCATAAATAGTAATTTGTCTTAATAATTTTCATGACGGTGGAGACTATTTTTTGTGATTAGTCAATTAAAATTCAACTGTATTGCGGAATTGTTTGTGTAGATTACAATTATAGTATTTTGACTTAAAGGACTTCATATCAATGTTATAATATGTTGCCGACCATGCCATTTGAACAAAATCCCAAATATGTAACTATTTGTTCTTATTGGTGGTTGGACGTTAGGACGCTGCCTTTTTTCAAAGAGGGTTCAATTACACTACTTGTGTCACGAAAATACATCAATAGCCCTTGGTGGCATCCTGGGTTGCTGACAAAACTAGAAATCTTAGACACTCGAAGCTTGTTTTGTTGGTTCCTATAAAATCTGCAAAGACTCGTTGTAGAGGCATTTTCAGAATTTGTCGCACCCCTTGAGCTTTTAGCCGTCACGTTCTCTAGTGGCAGCCTTTGAATTGCATAAGCATTTGATCATGGTATTATTCTCATCTACATATCAATATTATGTTGAAAATTGTTTGTCGTCATCAGTTACGTACAGGGGTTGGAAAAAGCTGCCACGAAGCCTGTCAGCAGAAAGTTCCATACGAATAAATTGGTGTAGATGTCGTAATTGGTTGTCGGCCTCTTTGACCCACTTTGAGAGTTGAAACTATGGGCTAGACCATTTTCAGTGCCAAATGCTCTCATGCGGTGCCCTTGCATTTTCAACATAGTTTTCTTAAAATTCGAATGAACATAAATAACGGTATCATTTCATTTTAAGGTACTAGGATGTAATCAATATCAAATGTAATATATGTTTACACAAAGTACAACTTTCGAAACTGCTAGTGGACCATTCATCCTGGACTGATATCAGAAGTTGCCATTAATGGATTCTCTGTAATTCCTTGACCTTAAGTGCTTATCATTTTCTTCACACCAAAACAATCGGTCTCGATTTGACGGACGCTTGCTTTGACTGGGATGAATCGTCTGAAAGAAAGGTAGTCGGACCAACTTGCCAATAAGATTTTACTTTAGTTAGAACAATGACATCCTGTGATCAAAGAAGTCACGAATTCAAGACACCAAGATCTTTCACTCCTTTGCCCATCAAAAAAGACAAAAGGATTTGGAATCGGCAAATATATCAGCGTGGCCTATTCGGATTCTGGGCTCTGGCATTGTTTTAAAAACATTAATTTATGTAATCATTTCCCTCAATAATAAAAAAGTTAGGTTTCGCGTCAAATCAGCAAACCATTTTAGTACATGATCAAATGTTTAGGTAGTCAAGGCTGACTACCCAACCGATCCACAGAAGGAAAATTGATTCCCCTAACACAATTTTTTTTTGCCCACCTGATACCACCAAAGCCAAACGCACTTTGTCTTTTTGTCCCAGAAGTTTGTTTTGAACGTTCTCAAGTGCTCTAGCAGTCACCATCCCTAAAGCATTTTCAATTCCCATTTGTGACTAACATAGCACCAGAATGCGTCACCAAAACTAGTGCTTTGAAGCCATTCGCAGCTTCTATATGTTTGTCTGCAACTTAGTATATTAGGCGCCTAACCTTGAATTATTATGAATAAGGTCAATTATAGACCAAAAGAACATCTTGACTGGACAATCCAATTCCCTGGAAATAAAATTCCTGATTTGGTAAGGTCTAACTAGAGTCTTTCTGTGCTAGTTTAGTTAACCGCAAAAGCAGAGGAAATGAACTTCTGTGATCAGTTGAAGGGCTTTCATCACATCAGTATCACTGCGGCTTTTATACACTATGGTCAAAGTCAAAGACTCAGCTCCCTTTCAGTAATGCAATACTCTTACGTTCTTTGTTTTGGTTGTCTATTAAATCATTGTTGATCATCGTTATGCTGCTGTATTCTTATAGTTCCATCTTGCGGGGCTTTGTTTCCATACTTCGCTTTACATCAACCTAATGCTCACATGACATTGCCTTTTTATTCGCATTTTGTTATTGTGGCTTTCGTTCTTTGACCCCATTATTCTTGCTCTTCTTTTTCTTTCTCCTGGTTTTAAGTGTTTACGCCTACAGTTGGGCCTAAGTTCTAGGAAGTAAGGAGGCATCATGGGCGGAAATATAGAAGAGAAGGTCATTCTTCACGGAGAGACTAAGGTATTTATTCCTCTCTCGCTATTCCTATAAGTTTTCTGTATCATCCTTTTGATAATATAGTTTCGAAGTATCTGATCTAGAGTTTACCACTTGTAATGAGTAGGACGTAGAAGAACATGAAGTTGAAGTATCAATTTCAGCTTCTTCACCCAAATCACCCACTGAAACTAGCAGGCCAAGCAGCATGATCATCAAGGCAAGTTTAATAGCTTTAATTGCTTCTACTAGTATAACATTGATTCGTTAAGCTTTTGAAATATGACAAATGATTAAGCTTTCGGTACTATTTGTTGATCTTGGAACAGAAATCACATGGTGTGATTCCGGCTCACTTGGTTGCTGAAGCCATTTCCACTCTCCATGGCCTTGACCTCAGATGGTCGGGTCCAATAACCCCGAGTGAGATGCAATATGTTCAGCAATATGTCTTTGCCAAGTATCCGCAATACTGCAATGGCCTGGTGGAGGAGGATGACTGCAAAATTTACCTTGATACTCTTTCGATTAAGGAAGATTCTTTGGAAAATAAACGCAAATACTCCCCCAAGAATGGTAGCACTAGAGAGTCATCTTCTCCCTCCTTCAATAGTTATCTTTCTGATCTAGACGGAACCCAGTTAGAGCCATCGAGACTCCTCGATATCCTCACCAAGAAATCTTCCTTTCAAGGGAGTTTCATATCAATCCCAGAAATCCAAGCCAGGAACCGAGCCTTGAAGCATTGTGGGCTGGCAGAGGAGGACTACTTGGTTCTTTTCATGCCCAACCACGGTGATGCAATGAAGATGATTGGGGAGAGTTATCCCTTCTTCAGGGGAAATTTCTACATGACCATTATTAACGAGGAGTTGGATCACATCAGGGAATTTGCAACTAAAAAAGAATCAAAGATAGTTTCTGCACCAGAAACTTGGCTGGACTTGAGGATCAAGGGGTCACAACTTAGCCAGCAGTTCAGGAGGAAGTGTAAGCACAGCCCCAAGGGACTTTTTTCTTATCCTATTTATTTGAATGGAACCAGGTATACTCTGCATTGGATCTCAGAGGCTCACAGGAATTCATGGCATGTTCTCCTTGATGCAACGGGTTTAGTTTTTGGGGAGGACCGTCTGGCTCTTGCCCTACACCGGCCTGACTTTGTGCTTTGTTCACTCGATAACCCACACGGTCAACCATCCAAGATTACTAGCCTCCTGGTTAGGAGAAAGTCCTTTGAGACTACTGTACCTTCACCCTTGTCTCATAGCTAAACCACAAGGGCTTGTAAAGGGATTTGAAGGTTCAAAACCATCACAGCCTCTGCTTTTATGTAACACCTGTTGAAATGCCTTAGTTATAAACGGACCAATAAAGCAATATGGTCTAAACGCCTTTGTTTGTGCCTCCAACTCTTCCTTTTCTCTTCCGGCTAGTTGAAAAAGGCAGAAAGAAAACTAAACCAACGCTGATCCACGCGAATCATAGCCTCTAACTGGTTCAACCTATTCAGTTGCATGGTACCTTTTTGCATTCACGAAAGTTAAAAGATAATTTCTGTATATCTTCAAGGAGCACTCTACAGAGATCCCCTTTGAGCATAAATTACTGACAAGACCTTAAAAGGCTTACTCTCTAAGACGTCAATGCTCTATAAAAAATAGAAGCTGACCACAACATCTAAAACATCACTTTGATCATAATATAATCAACATGAAAGGAGTGCTACTCTAAGGCCTAACACAGCGGTGCAAAGGTTGAATTTAATAGAGTTCCAGCTCTGTTAAATTTATAGTTTGAGATCACCTAAGCCCATTGACACAATAGACCGACCTATAACCGCAATGACCAATGCTCTAGTGTCATTTGAGGAGGAGATAGAGAAAGTACTCATGTTTTCTTGTGAAACACGAGTAAATTTGTCTTTTTTGTTAAAAGTGGGTATTGTTTAGAAGTGTGAGGATGGGTTATTAATTTATAAACGATAAATTTTTCACTTAAGATTTTAAAGTTTTGAGATGAAATTTATATTCTAATATAATATCAGAACCAAAAATGAACTTTTATTTTATAATCTTCTATATCTCAAAGTTGGATTTCAATTCATATACAATGTTTGTATTAACATGCACATGAGAAGAAGTGTTAAATGTAAGTATTGTCTCACTTCAATGGTTAAGTTGAAAGAATTGAAGGTTGGAGGGATTGACGGAACCTTAGGGATGTTAGAAAATATAGAGAGGAGAAAAAAATTGGAGACCTAAAACTTTAATAGGTTTTAATGATGAAAATTCATGATTCAATTTGATCTTGTACATGCCTTTTACATTTAATGAATCAATTAAAACCTAGAAAGGAAAATACAATTAATTACAAACAAATTATGCAAGAATCGTTGCAAATTGCTAATTCTCAATGGGTGGTTTCACAAGGCGAGAAAGGAAGAACTAGGTCACATCATGGGTTAAATGCAAGCTGCAGGTCAAAAGGGCTTATGTGTAGCTAATGTGTCATGTGCATGTGTTACACACGCCTTAGGGTGAGAAGCTTTCTTTTGCTTTAACATACCTTCACAAGTTGAAAGGACATATTGTACCATAAGCTTGGAGGGAAGAGTGCAAAAGTGTACAGAAAAAGACCTTTGGTGAAGGTGTCAATTGATCCATAGTATAAATAAATTGCAAGTGAAGTTGATCACAAGCAAGACATTCTTGAACAAATTGAAAATCAATTTCAATATGTTTAGAGTAAGCATGAAAGACTGGGGTCACCATCAAGTAGAGGGTTGACAGGTTAACACACCAAAGCATTGGAGGATGCAGGGAAAAAGCCCAAAGATTACAGAAGAGATATTCAATCCATATGAGTTCTATAGTGGTGTCAACAAGAGATTTATATTCAACCTTAGTACTTGAACAAGCAATTGTTCGTTATTTATGAGAATTCTAAGAGATGAGATTGCAATTAAGGAAGCTACAAAAACCTCCAACATAAGGATGGTCATGCCAACCACCCTCCCAACTAGCATCAGAGAAGACATAGAAGGCAATGGACATATTGTGGGTGAGGAGGAAACCAAGATGGGGAGTGACAACTAAATAGCAAAGAATGCACTTGATAGCTTGCCAATGAGTAATGGTCGAATGATGAAGAAATTGGCTAATGTTAATAACATAGGTAACGTTAGGTCCGGAAAAAATGAGATATTGCAAGGCTCCCACAATTCTGTGGTAAAGGCTAAAGTCTTTCAAGGGATCACCACTCCAAAGGAAAAAAGTTCATCAGTGGTGCAAGGAATGGAGATAGCTTTGGCATCTATTATCTTGGTGCAAGTAAGAATATCCTGAGTGAACTTGGCTTGATAAAGGAGGAGACCACCCAAGTTAGGTTGGATCTTAACACCAAAGAAGCAATAGAGAAGACCTAGATCCTTCAAAGTAAACTCAATTTGTAGCACCTAAAGGAGGTGAGAGAAAGGAGACCACAAAGAGCCAATTAGAACAATAGCATTCACATACACAAGTAAAACAAGGTTGTATCAAGGCATATGAAGAATGAACAAAGAGGTATTAACTACAAAGATAATGAAACCAAGGAAGGTGAGAAATATGCTAAGACAATGATATTAGGCACAATAAGGAGCTTGCTTTAACCCATAGAAAAAGTGGTAAAGTCAGCAGATATGAGAAGGATGAGTAGGATTCACAAACCCGACAAGCTATACCATGAAAAAAACTTTAGGAAGATGACCGCCGAGAAAGCATTAGAGATATCAAGTTGACAAATAGGCCAACCCTAGGAGTAAGCAAGAGAGATAACTGTGCGGATGGTGATTGGCTTGGTAACTAGATTGAAAGTCTCAGTGAAATCAATGCCCTATTACTGGAGAAAGCCTTTTGTAACTAGATGAGCCTTATAGCACTCAAGAGACCTATCTGCACATAACTTAACCTTGTAGACTTATATACAACCAATAGGACATGCCCTGGTAAGGAGGGAGACTAAATTTCAAGTGTCGTTTTGGATAAAGGCAGTATACTTAATGGCTATGGCTTCTTACCAGTGAGGGTTACTAACAGTTTGGAAAAAACAAGTAATTTTAGGGGAGGCATTAGTAAAAGTAGTAAGGGTAAATGTATGATTGTAGGTTAAGGTATGATGGTAGATGGTGCCATCTTGGAGCTAGATGACACGACAAGAATGAAGGGTGGGAGGAGATGAAGAAGGGCTAGGAGAAGAAGGAGGGGACCCAAAAGACTGGGGACTAATAGGGTCCAAATGGGCAGAAGGATTAGGGAGCGAGAATGAAGGTGAGGGAAAAGGATGAGAGGCGGTAAAAGGGATAAGGGTAAGAAAGGTAGGATCTACAAGGGTAAAGGTAAGGAGAGAGTGTGGGCAATTAATGGAAGAAATTTTTTTTTATGAAAAACTGAATTAACAATTGTAAAGAATTTTTGATAAGTTAGACAGTAACACTGACAACCACAATAGTTGAGAGGGTAGCTTAAGAAAATGCAAGCGTGGAAGTACAAGGTAAGCTTGTGAGGAGCATATGGCCAAAGGTAAGGAAACATTGCACAACAAACATATGTAAGTAAGAAACATCAAGAAGGCAATGAAACTAAACCTGCCAAGGAGATAGGTTGCCAAGTATTAAGGTTAATAGCTAGTTGATCATAAAGATAGCCATCTTAAAGACAAAGGCCCAAAATGGGTTGGAACAATAGCTTGAGTGAAAAAGGCAAGGTCAATCTTGATGATGTGACAATGTTTACATTATGCAATACCATTTTAGATAGAGGAAAGAAACTCTAGAATGCCATCACGCTGAGTAGCCTGAAGCCTATACTAAAGTTGAGTT
Source organism: Casuarina equisetifolia (assembly GCA_028551475.1). NCBI lineage: Eukaryota > Viridiplantae > Streptophyta > Magnoliopsida > Fagales > Casuarinaceae > Casuarina > Casuarina equisetifolia. Next base: position 9,758,847 of record CM052360.1, on the reverse strand, counting down.
TTAGCAAATTTGTGAAAGATAGTTAAAATATCAAAAAATTGTGAGCAAGTGGAGAAATGATTTAGCTAAGAAAACTAAAAGAAATAATCAGTGAAACAAATGTAATATTTATTATCATTTAATGACATTACAGGAAAAGGACCTCAAACATCAAAATGGACTAACTAAATGAGTGCAAAGGACCTAGACGTAATAGGGAGATAAGACTGATAGTGACTTTTACTAAGAGCTTAAGCCATACAAAGGGGAAGTGATGATAACAAAAAGCTAGTACTAGTAAACTTTAAAAGACGAACATGAGCATTAGAGGAGGGATAACCAAGTTAATGATGCCAAAGTAGAAAGGGATTAGAGAAAACGATAGAGAGCACAAGGGGGAGGCAAGGCATTAAGAAAGGAGACTTAATAAAGGCCACAATCAAAGGTGTTGTGAAGGATGATCTACCTAATGCAATAGGAAATAACCCAAAAGTGGGAGGTAAAAAAAAATAGTTATTTTGGAAGCAAATTGAGAAATAAACAATAAATTCTTAATGGTGGAAGGAATAACTAAAACATTATTAAGTTGAAAAGTAAAAGTACGTAGAATACCTATGTGGGTGATGGGAAAAGAGACACCATCACCTATAACAAATTGTTAAAAACTAATGCAAGGGGTGATGCCTGACAAGGTAAAGGCAAAATCAATGATATGTTAGGAGGCACCAAAATTAAGGTGCTAGGAGGCTAAGTCAAGGGACGAGGAAAAGGGGGAGGGTAGTAATGAGAGATAGGAGGAATAAAGGTGGCATATTGGGCTTAAGGATAGTAGGCTTGGGTTAGGGTTAAGAGGGTATTGAGCTTAGGATGAGGGAAAGGCATAATGAGCCTGAGGATGAAAGCGATGGTTTTGGGCTTGGGCCTTATGGATAGAGGGACTAGAAGACTAGTTAAAATGTTCCCTGTAGTTGGAGACATATGGTTAGGCCGGTGACAAAGGTGGCAGTAGGGCTTATTACGATAGGACTCATGGTTATTATTATGAGTGGGCCAAGATTGGGGTTATAGAAATGGGATAAACTTGTGGAAAAATAAGAGTTTTGTTATGACAAAATATATTTGTGAATTATTTTTTGAAGTATGTTTTTCATATTGTTCAAAAGAAAATTATTAGAAGTAAAAGGTGTACAAATTATAATATCATTAATTGATATTATAAAATAGTAAAGTTCCTACATTTCTTAATATAATATTATTATATAATGTCTTTGATAAAAGCCTTATTTAATATCATTATATAATGCCCTGAGAAAAGCCTTATTTAAATGATTTTAAATATATGGTTTATTATATTTGAGAAATATGATACTTGCTCTTGTTTGGATGAAGGTACTTGGTGATTAGCTCTAGCAAAACTATCTTGTTGAATCTTATACAAACTAATTTACTAAAAGCTTCTTGGAGCAAATCACGGCTCTACTAAGAATCTATGTTCTTTGTGTTCACAGCTTGCTTAAGCCTCACGGCCTACTTGTTATCAACCTCACGGGTTGACATTATTACTTGAATGAAACTCACCATCTCATTTAAGGAGTATTTCTCTTAAGCCGCTTGCTCGACTACGATGCCCTAACCCCTAATTTTGAGCATAAGGCGACTGGGAAAGAGAGAAAGGGAGAAGCCGAGCCTCTCAAGCGACTGAGTCCTCAACGGGAGGATTCTTGAGTAGATCCGTGTCAGAACAGTCAGATTTGTGATTAAGAATGGAGATGTGAAGCTAATTTGAAAGTTGATTTACTATTCTAATAAGCAAAAGGCTACATTTGAGGTTTAAATACTTAAAACCCTAGCTCTACTTTTTTCTATTTAAGAAGAGTTAATCTTTGAAGAAGTGGTTGACGATTTATAAGCATTTGAAGTTTTCTTTCTATTAAGAATCATCTTTTGAGCTCACCTAATTAATCATTCAATTTCGTTCACTCTCGATGAATTAGAAGGTTACATTGGTATTGTGATTAAATTGTTTATTCTTGATTTTATCATCTATTGTATTTTGTATGACCTTGTTTATGTGCTAATTACATTCAAAAATATATATTGCACATAAACATTGTAAGAAATCCAAAACCTTAATTTGTTGTAATTTGTGGGTTTCATGATAGGAGCTTTGAACTTCATTATTCATACTTGAATAGCTCATTTGATTAGCAATATCCCACAAACTATCATATTATTTAGGGATTTATATTTGTACATGATCTTTTGATCATATCTTGTAACTGTATTTGAAAATTCCTTTAAGGAGGAATTGGTTGGATTAGGGAGAACATTTTTTCCTAATCTGATTTGAGTAAAGAAGACTTTAATTGGTTGAATTGAAGGAGAAGAGGGTGGACGTAGGGCTCAATGATTGAGTGCTAAACCACCGTGGTAAATCTGGTGTTTCTTTTCCCTTTACGTGTTGAGAATTAACTTGTTGATTGTTGACAACTATCTAGCCATTGACTTTTATATTTGCTATTTTGTAACAAATTAGTATGTTATTTGCTTGTTGTTTTCTTGCTATAGTCGTGTGAATTGTATGAATTCCTAGAACCAATTTAGACAACAAAAATTATAGCTGGTTCTTAGCTTAACTAATTCAACCCTCCCTTCTTGTTAAGCCATAAAACCCAACAAAGCCCATCTCCCGCATGTTGTCCAAAGGCCTGCAACATAGGCCCATGCGAGACCTAGGTTGGGCCTGCGTAGGTGCATATTGTGAGCTCACACATGACCCAAAGTAGGAGTGCGACAACCCACCATGCAAAGTCCTATAAAATGCAGTAGACGACATGGTGGAGCTTTGGTAACAATCGCAATGGCCTTCATAAGTGAGCAGCAAGCTGTGAAGCACCTCATGGCTGAGAGGTCCAATGGCAAATTTGACGATAAAGAACAACGTGGCCAAATCGTTGAACTCCTTCCCCAAACCATAAAAGACCTGTAACTGGTACTCATCGTCAAAGAGTTTCTCCTAGATGGCACCAACTTTGTTGAGGAGATCCTAAACTTGAGAGAGAAACTTCATCACTAATCGAGTCCCTTTCATGGGCAATTGGAGCTCCATTCAGACGGCTAAGGACCGAGTGGAGGATTGCACCATGTAGGTGTGTTTCAAAAATGATCATGCTTCCACTAATGATGTCAAATCCGTGAGTTGGGTTATGACAACATTGGTGGAAGTCGCAATATGTAACCTGAGAGTTGCATGATTATAGGTGAGCTAGGCGATGAAGTCAAGGTTTGGTTGGGTCAAGCCATTAAGGGCTTTCATGGTTTTGGTTGAGGCAAGTTTCGAGCCATCTAAAATCGGAAGGAGATTCTAGGAAATTATGAACGGCAAAAGGTAGGTGCACCAAAGGATGTAGTTGGAACTGTCAAAGTGGTGTGGGGGAAGGCACCGTTGTTGAAGGGGAAGGGGAAATTGGGATGGTAGGAATAGAGGGAGAATTGGGGGTTCCAAATTCGGTGGCCATAGGGTTTGATTGAGGGGTGTTAGCTCTTGGCTTTGATGATACCATAAAAGAATTGAAGGTTGGAAGGATTAAAGGAACCTTATAGTTGCCAGAAAATACAAAGAGGAGAAGTACAACAAAGATGTGAAACCTTAATTAATTTCAACGATAAAAATTCCTTGTTCAATTCAATTTTGTACATGATTCTTACATTTAACAAATCAGTCAAAATATAGAAAGGAAAATACAATTAATTACAAACAAATTAGGCAAGAATCATTATGAATTGCCAATTCTTAACGGCTAAGGTTTTGGAGGGTGAGCAAGAAAGAACTGGGTCTCATCATGGGTTGAACGCAGGTCGCGAGTTGATTCACAGGTCATTGTCTGGTCAAGAGGACTTATGTGTGACTGATGTGTCACGCGCGTGCGTTACATGCGACTCAAGGTGAAAGTTTTCTTATGCTCTAACAAAGGTTTTTGAACGAATCCTCGTACCCTAATAATTTTTACTAAACTTTGATGAAACGGTATCCAATAAAAAGAATAAAAATAAAAATATTACAACGTTAATTTATAGGCTCGAACGCAAAAAAAAAAAGTTACCACCAAAAATGACGGATTTCTTTGCACGAGATTACTCATGATTTGAGTGTAACAAGATTCCAACACGTAATCCATAAAAATGTGAAAAAGGAACGGTGTTCGCGAGAAACGTGCAACGATATTTTTAATAAATTTGAAGTCAATTGTGTATCAATCGAGAAACAGTATTGTATAGTTTTGGACTTCGCGCTCTATTGTATTGGAAATGGACTTCGTTAAGAAAAGGACGAACAGGACCACTGTGTCAACAATCATGGTTTGAAGGGTAAGCTCTATCACTCTCCGCCATTACCGCCATGCAACAGTTTGTGACGCATTTCCCACGAATGTAAAGAGATTTGAATTCCCTGCGACAAACGTCTGGAAGTATAAACACTTTGTTGTTTTAAATCTCCAACTTCAGCCGGCGGCCATTTTTATACAAGATGAAGATGGCTTTTCATCAAAAGAAATAAACACTTTTCGCACTCCAGCTGGCCCTGTTCCTCACTCAAGCTGACCAGAGCACGTCGGCCGTCACTTTTCTCGAAAGCCCTCTTCGGAGTCAGATCACCGAATACACCTCGAGGAAAGCTTTCGAGAATGACAAGACTGCCCCATTTGAGAACAAATGAAGGCCCATTCACAAATCGAATTCATAAGTTTTTATATATATATATATATAAATATATAACCGGTGTCAAATCATTCAATTTCACTTAGCAAAGGAGTGAGTATGGTTAAACGTGAGTGCGGTTTTTTTGTTAAGATAATTTTTTTTATATAATATTATAACTTAAATTTTTTCTTAACATAGTATAAATGTGGGTAAGAGTATCTGTGTTTAGTTAAATGTTAGCATATATCTTCACTTTAAGATGAGTTTCTTAACATAACATAAAGTTTAAATTCTTTTTAATATCTTTATAGATATGAGTACGTTCAAAACCTATGTAAAAAATAACATTAGTTTATATTAAAAATAATGTGTTGCAATATAAATGTCTAATTCTATATGTTGACGTGTTTCTTTATTTTATGAGTTAGTTATTAAGATAAAAATGAGTTTCTTATATCCAAACTAACTATTATCTTGAAAAGCCCATGTCATAGCGGAATAAAAATAGGTAAGTCATGCATTACATGCCACTTCAATCATTTATTTGTATAACGAACTCAGGAATTAAAGTCACAATGAGCAAACCTGTTCTTAAATGCCAAGGCTAATCCTCTTTAAAAAAGTAATCATAGCCTCTTGGTGGACATGTTCTGCCCAAAACGAAGTAGACAACAGGGACGTAACAATATCAGTAGTGATCCCCAATCCTCTCGACCTCCGTCGTGACTGCATTTTTCTAGCAGAAACTAGCCCCGGCACTACCATCATCGGTTACGTTGGACGCGGGCAGTATCTCAAAGTGCCAAAGCCTCCCTACGGCCTTCACTAGGTTCTTCCTGCACAGGAACTCCTCCGCGTACACCTTCTCCACCTTCCGATTAACATCGTGCAGGAACACGTGCGTCACACCGGATCCCTTCCTGTTCCTCGCCATCACAGCCGCCGAGAAGATTGCCCCCATCCGACCTGGAGCCTCGGCGAAGTACCCACGCGGTGCATCGATCATGATCAGGTCCCACTCAATCTCGTAGACCTCGTCGGGCAGGTTGTCCAGCGCCAACCGGCACCGAGTATTGCCCCGCAGCCTCGCATTCGACGGCCAGCACTGCGGCTCCGAGCGGTACCAGGATAGCAGGTGTTCCGCCTGAGAGAGCTGCGTACGATAGGGTACCGTATGGGCCCGGAGATAGGGAGCGTCCTTGAGGACTGACTGGACCCACTTGGGGTCCTCCTCCAGGAAGATCGTGTTGCCACGCGGGTTTAGCGAGGTCCACATAAGCGAGTCATGGCCGAGACCGAAGACAAGGAAATTGCAGGGGGCGCGCGACTCAAGAACCTCGAAGGAGACCGAGATTTCCGCCAGTGATTGCTGGGGAACCACACTTGACGTCGCGTAGTGGATGATGGCTTCAAGCTGTGTCACGGTCGGAGAGTAGCGGGCTACGGCGAGGCTTCTGGTACCGACGCCGGCGATTGAGCACAATGTCGTCTCTCCAAATCTAAGGGACCCTCTGAAGCTGGAGACGAGCAGCACGCCACCGACCAGAGCGGCCAGAGCCATGCCGACGGACAATGACGTCTTGGGAAACGAACGTAGACTCTTCATCTTTACCTGTGCCGTCGCGCAAGCCAATGTACCAGGGAGAGTTAAACTTTGTAGAGTGGAGACCAATGACAAACAATGTGGAGAGTTATAAACGCTTTAACTCGCACACGTGTCACAAGCGTATTCATTTCACTTTTCTTTTTAGCTGGTTTTGCACGGCGGGTATTCTATTTTCCACGCAGACCAAAATATACGATGGCAATGCTTTGAATCTCGTAGGTGGGCGTGCCATGGACTCCCTCCCATATCGAGTTTCTAGCGTCTCGTACTTTCAAATCTAATCTACTATTTCATGATTTGGGTTGTTCGCAGGCAGAGATATTCAAAAATAGCTGCAGCGCGTTCTCAACCGTCAAGAGATTATTATGAAGAGACGACAAAAGGACAAGGACCAATGAAAGCCACAGCCTACTCTCACTTGTTACTCCTGGAATAGTCTTCCAAGGGCCTAACAATTGCTCAAACGTCAACCGTTGAGCTTCCTTTTCTAACAGCCATCAAGAGGACGGGATCCAAATCCCACCGTCAACCCGCATATCGCGGTATCCAGATGGTCAGTGGCGGCTAACCTCAGTGCCAGTGGGCTGGGTTTAAGCCTGACGCGTAAAGGCCCACAGGGGAAAGCCTTAATGGTCCCAGTGACTGGGGTGTACCTCGTAGGAAGTGGGTCAACTGACAAATATCCTCCAGCGCTGCGAGAAGGATATTTTTTTACGAAGAGATGACGTGTCATCATAATGTTCCACAGAAAAGCCATTGATGAAACACAAACGCAAGTCCAATAAGAAAACCAAGCAAGGCTCCTTCCTTGGTTTGCTCGGGGCAATGTCCCATCGACCAGGGCTCCGCTGTCGCGAAAGCTGAGATTGAAGTACTATGCATTCATTCCATCAAGACAGTAGAAAGTGGGGGGAGAATTTAACGATGCATTGAAAGGACACTTATGACAGCCAACTGTGACAAAGCAAGGGGAGTGAAATTACACAGAAAGGGTTATAACAAAGAATCTGAGTCCTTAATAATACCGTCCATAAATGAACGGAGAAGAGTCCCAAATGAAAGTGTAACAAGTTTAAAAAATAGTTTTTTATCTAATGAATTAAAAATTTAAATTGAGTATAAATCACTTTTTATAATTTTTTACTTTCAAATCAAAATTATTTCTATTATTAATGTTCATTACCTAAGTGATTGCTGGGTTTAGTATTTGTTTTAAAAAACTATTATGATTTTACTATTACCTTGTTCGGAAGTTTTCAGAATTCGAGTTTGAGCCAAGCAACCCAAGCCTATTTTTGGAGCCGAAGTTATTCCTAGGTTATGTATCTAGTTAGGCGTCAAATCTCGTGTCCAGCTTTCAAACTGTAGGACCATAATGAAGGAGCGCCTCACTTTCTCATCTGGTAAGTACGTCGCGGCAGAGAAACTCTTTTCATTTCTTGTAAATCGCTCTCTTCTTGAATGATACATGCACATACCACAGCTGCCACGTCGTATATCGTCTGAAACGTGTTGGGCTAAAGCTGAACCTCATTTATAGCAGCGGCGGTCTTTTGCAACCATCATTCGGTTCCATTGGACAATTTATTGCAGGCCAACGACCCCAAATGACTCCATTTCGACCATGACAGAGCCCATCTTTTCACATTTGAAGTATGTTTTTGCCTTTATCTGAACCGTCCGATGGAGGAAATGCGGACGTGGGTGTGCCAGACGCGAGTAAAATCTCTACTCCACTCTGCTACCATAAAGAGCCATCCACCCACCCACCCGCCCGATATTCACAGATCTCGTACGTTCATTGTTTTATAGAGCAACACTCACTTGAATGCACTGATGTGTTCAAACCAAACACAAAGAAACCCAAAGAGGATAGGCAAAATGGAAGCCAGATCCCATCTGATCACCCTCTTCCTGTTCGTCTTTCTCTTCTTCTTCTACGGTTTGGTTTGTAAGGTTGGTGCAGCTGCTGTGTCGGAGAAGTGCAGCAACGACTTTACGAAGGTGGTGCCGTGCCTGGACTTCGCCAAGGGGGTTGCCGAAACGCCAACGAAGGAGTGCTGCACTGCGGTGACGCAGATAAAGAGCGATGATCCGGTGTGCTTGTGTTACTTTATTCAGCAGACTCACAACGGCAGCGCTCAGATCAAGAGTTTGGGTATCCAGGAAGCTAAGCTCCTTCAGCTTCCTACTGCATGCAGCCTGAAAAACGCAAGCGTTACAGAATGCCCCAGTAAGTTCTTTCTCTCTAGTTTGTTTCCGGTACGTAATATTTAGATGGATATACAGTCCATTGAAGGTAAATACCGCAGAACTATTTCATATGCGTTCTCAATACAAAGTTCATGATCAACTGTCGAAATTACAAACCTCAGTTTTAAGATTTTCAAGGACGATTTTTAAATATTTCTCGTACATGATGTCTCATTGTTCATGCAACAACCAGTTATCTTTTCTAGAAGGGGAAGTAATTAATATTAAAAAAAATGTTTGACTTACCAGCTACCTAGCTGGTTCAGATCAGGGGTTTCTGCTTCCTATTGAGCTGCTGATAGTCCTTGTCTTAACATTAAAACTAGCTTTTTGGGATAACTGATGACCTGTTGCTGTCTAGTTGAAAGATGATTTAAAAATATTGGAGTGGAGTTGTTAGGTTGAATATGTTTGTAGACCTTCTCTGTCGTAGTTAAATATTCCAGGCATTTATGCAGAGCGCCCGTCAGGTGTTGGCAGAACGTGAAACGATTTTGCCTTCCCAATAGCCCTGCTAGATGTATGCTGAACCCTAAGGGTCTTTTAATTTGATTGAACGAATGGTCCTGATCGATTGTAAGCTAAGCCCTACAAAATCCTACAAACGATTTGGTCAGGGCGTTTGTACTGATCACATACACCCTTCTAAGTCTGTGAGGACCATTCTAATGTCTCAATTGTGAGCAATTTTGAGCTAGTGGAGACTTTAATTCTGGAGTTTGACATACTAAGGTGTGTATTGTAATATTAAAAAAAAATTAGGAAAATTCCAAAGGACATGTAAATAACAATATTTTCAAGCTAATTACACATTTTACGACAGTTTTGATAATAGTGGACGGCTTTACTGGGCCTAATTTACGACCTGGAGTTGATGTGTTTAATTTCTTCTCAGAAATGAGAAGAAAAACTAACCGGGATTTTTAGGGTCTTTTCTGTACGAGGAAAAGCAATGGTCGAATCTGCCCTAAGAGAAAAGGTCATTGTCTCCAACTGTCTTCTTTTGTCATTCAGTGTTGGGACGGTCACTTTGGTGGTTATGGATGGAGGTCACATTCACTGGCCAGTGGTGCAATTAATATTATAGTAATGACTTTGACTAATTCACTGGTAACTCATTGGGTCAATGGTTGACTGTGCATTGGCTGTGATTAACATTGCTTGCTAATCGCTAGAGAAAAATAACTTTCTATTGTTTCTCTCAAATGCAAAGGAGAACTCAAATGTCAAGAGGTTAAAAAAAAAAAAAGGAATGCCAAGATTTGGAAGCGGAGCTCTCAATCTCGAACCCACGATATCTAATCCCTGTAACGTATTAGGGTGCACCAGAATCGAGATGCAATCTAATCAATGCCACCATTATGAGTGGGGAAGATCCTTGTTTGCTCTGTATTTTTGGCCTTGTTTACAAGCATGAGAAGATAATAAGTTCCAATCATATTATAGCTCTTGCTCTCCTCTAGTCTTTAATAAAGCAAAACGAAGGAAGATACTCTATATTTGCTTTCCAGAAATATGTTCACTTTGCTTCTGAGATTCTTCTCTTGTTTTTGGTATGCCAACACCGCACTGTGGTTTTCTGTTCGGACAGAGCTGCTAGGACTGTCTCCAAACTCAGCCGAAGCTGCCATTTTCTCAAATACTTCAACATCTACGGCCACTCCAACAACAGGGTCGTCGTCGTCGGCACTGGAGAAAGCTAATGGTAACCGCATTGGAACTGGGCTTGGACCCATCTTTGCTGCCCTGCTGGCCGTGGCTGTAGCTCTAGTTCTCTGCCTTTCACCGATGGGACCTGTCGCCACTTTTGACACATGAGATGAAGTTTCACCATCCACTAGCACCAAGGCTTCTTTTCTTGGTTGTTCTGACGGGCCTTTAAGGACTTCAATGCTTTGCTGTCTTTACATTATGCTGTTTTTGGTGACTTTAAGTTACGTTATGTTAATTCTGTGTGTACGCTGTAATTCGCATCCTTTTCTAAATGGAGCGACTCTGTAATTGGATGTGTTAGCTGTTGCAATTTATTCGTAGCCATCTACTTGTGTTGCTCAAGCCATTAGGATTTGGACCAACCAGGCTTATTCCACTGAGCTTCATTGGACTTTAATTAAATAAAAACGTTATATTGAATGTGAGAATATTTGTAATTTATTTTATACATTAAAATTTTTTTTCAGTAAGATATTTTAGGAAAGGTAAGCCTGAGTTTTTTATATCAAGAGTCGATTCATTAATCTTTTGTCGATACAAAAACTTAAGCTTAGATTGAGATGATTATTAAACAAAATAGTTTTATATTAGAAAAGAAAATATTTGTAATAAATTTTATAAATTTAGACATATAAGTTATTATTAATTAAAAAAATGGGTTTTGAACAAAGGTGGTAGGTCTTTCATACCTTTTTTTAAAAATTAATACACACGGTACAAGCACCTTTTTAATATATATATATGAAACTTTTTTGTTCAAAAGTTACAACAAGCCTCATAAACTTATAAGACTTCAACTCATTTTATAGCGTCTATCCATCTTGAATTTTACCTATATTATACAGTTTTTTTTTTTATTATTTTTTACTACGCATACACTTAGAATGGGAGAGGAGATTTGAACTCACAACGATAAGACTATCAGTTAGGATTTAGCCTAAAGAATACTATTAAGCTAAGGGTGTTATAATGGTTTTATTCTTACACTTAAAAGAAGAAATATATTTTTTTAATTTTTTAATTAAATTTTGAATTGAATCTCTAAATTTTATAAGTTAATATTATAATTTAAATCAAATCTATTTTATTATGTATGAACTTGAACTAATGTCAACTCCATACTTAAGTTAAATATGTAATCATTTATAGTGAAATTTAAATAAAAAAAAGTATTTATTTAATATTATAACTTCAACTCCTATCCATATGGTTCTATTTTTTGGGATAGAGGAAGTGGGCAAATTGAAAAATAAATAAAAAATAATTCAATTACATTATGACCTGATAAAATTCTCCGGAGTAGCTTTCACCGTCAATTTTAGGAGCAAGTAGAGAAATCCGTACCCGCCTTTCCGGTTCATCCAAGAATAACCAATAAAACGGTGCGCGTCATGTGCCCGACTCGGACCCAAACAACTGAGCATCGCCCCTAGCATTTTATCGACGAGTGTTTCCTTTTGGCTACCGTCGTTCTCTCGGGCTCCAATCTAGAGCAAGCTCGCCGTTTCCCTTTCGCCACTCAGCGTCATGTCTCAGGTGATCGTCATAAAATTGGTCCACTTGCTTCGATCTTTTTCATGTATTTCCTTTTCTCGGTTCTTTGTTTCGTGCTTTTGTTGCTATTTCGAACCCTAGCAGATCCTGGAAGGTGAACATCTCGATGAGAAGATGGAATTTAGGTTTTTGTGGGTTTGTTTCCGTTTTTTAATTCCTTGATTTCCTTTTTGGTCAATTTGAATATGTATGAGAATAGAATCTTCTTGTTTATTGCCCTGCTGGTCCTGGGTTGTGTTCGGTTGCGCAGAATTAGATTTGTTGTGGTCGTTAAATTTTTGGCTTCATTTTGGTTGTGGTTTCAGAATAGAAGTCTCTAATTTCAATTCTTAGCTTCTAGTTCTGTGAGATCAGAGACAGCTTCACGGTTTTAAAGCATTGAGCTGAGTGAGTTTCTGTCGCATGTGAATAACAGTTATGTTTTTGTCCTGTCTTTTTGGCCCTTTAGGTTGATAACAGAAATTCTTCGGCAGCAAAGCGAGCAAGAACTGATGGTAGGTTTGGTATTTAATGTGGTTGTATATTTTTCAAGTTTCTTTGTGCATTTGATTTTTTTTCAAGGAACATGTATAATGTTATGGATGTTGCAATCTACTACTACTAGTCTTTATTTAACTATTTTGCATCTTATGGGCTTAAACATGAATTAGAGTTTAGGGCTTGTAAATCATGGTTCAAATAAGGGATATTGGTCCACGCATTATACATCCACTAGGTGCCACAGTTTAGGAAACTGATTTTGCCTGCACGTGTACCAATGTGAATTTTTCCATCTCAGATATCTGTGGTAACTTAAGCATTGCCCCTCGCTCATGTTGATAATATTGAGTACTTTGCTATTTGCTAGGATATTAAGGATTACCAAACATAAGTTGTAGTTAAACTCATAGGGATTTATATGTGGTATATATATTATTTTGTGCTTTGCTATTTGCTAGAATATTAAGGATTACCAAACATAAGTTGTAGTTAGACTCATTGGGATTATTATGTGGTATATATATTGTTTTATGCCTGTAGATCTTAGTGAAATTAGGTGGACGTTATGGTTTTACCATGTGATCATGCAGTGCAACATAATCGTCTCCAATGTAGCTGGGTCCATTGACTAGAGTAAATAAGTAAAGAAAGAGCTTGTTTTAGCTGACAATTGACATCAAAGCATGGACATAGCAGAAAAAAAGTTAAGATCTGATGGGTTGGTAATCTTGCCAATCTGGGGTTGGATTTCTGTAATTGTCCTATATATCTGTATCCTCTAGGTATGGCATGTAGTGAATGTTGTTCATTAATGCATCAATGGCAGCCACACTACATTTGCATCTGGTGATATTTCTGATTGAAATGGCTATCTCTTAACATTATTCATTTCTTCCGAGAATAGCTTTACTTACGTTTATTATTTAGCTTTAGTGGTGATGTTTCTTTCCTTTTTGGTTCTTTTGTTGGGGTGCACCCATCATATGTTGCTTGTAGGTAGTCGTAGAGAAGATGATTGGACGTGCCCTAGCTGTGGTAATGTCAATTTTTCATTCAGGACAACTTGCAACATGCGTAATTGCACTCAACCAAGACCTGCTGACCATAACTCAGTAAGATTTGAAACTAAATCTGCTCATTTTCTCTTAAATGAACTGTTGCTACATTATTGACTACAAATCATGGACGATGTGTTGGATGGCTTTCTTGTTACATTAAAGCTAGAGTCGTTTACTTATCATGGTTGTAGATACGTGCATTACTTCTTATTTAGGTCGGATTCTTGTTTGAAAATTGAGTTAGTATGAGTCTTTGATTTTAAATGAATTCTAATACTTTTTAACAGAGCTCTAATTTTTTTAGTAAGAATGTGGGAAGTAGCAATCTAGATTCTTGGACTTTATATACGCTTTTGTGTGTGTGTGTGTGTGTGTGTGTGTTGGGGGGGTGGTGGGGTGGGGGGGAGTTTTCATCTTTAATTTTTTTTCTTGTAATTTAATGTTTTTGTACTTTTTTTAAGGATAAAGAATTTTTTTTTTTTAATCCTTTACTTTTGATTGTGATGGAGACCATCCTCTTTCTTTTGGTCAGTTGCCAGGAGCCCTCACTTTAGGTTTTTTTTTTTTTTTTTTAGGGTCACTATGATCTTGTTGATTAGGTTGCTATGAAGTAGTTCATACTTTTTATATGCTGATTTTGTTTCACTTTTCTCACTATGGTATTTCCAGATTGTCTTTAATTCATTTCAGTCGCTGTTTATTATAATGATTTGATATAATGGTCTCCCTTTGCAGAAATCTGCTGCCAAGCCTGTACAAGCTCCACTGGGCTACTCAGCCTCAGCACCTTATGTAGGTTCTGGCGCACCCTCCTCAATGTATCTGGGTGTGCCTCCCTATGGTTCTTCACTGTTTAATGGATCATCTATTCATCCCTATGATGTACCATATTCTGGGGGCTCAGCTTACCACTACAACTATGGCAGCCGGCTTTCTGCTGGCAGCCCTTACAGACCTCTTGCTTTGTCTGGACCAGCACCTTACTCAAGTGGATCGATGATGGGAAATGGTATCTTCTGCCATAGTTGTTCTCTTATGATAGATTACAGTTCCTCTTATCCAAAGAGCAAAGAATTGAAGTTCTAAGTAAAAGCTATTATTTGGAGTCTATCACTGTCCATGTTACCACCTTTTTCTTTGCTTCAAATTTTATTTAGGTTTGGAATTACTCTCATTCATTTTTCCCTAGCTTATTGTGAAGGAAGCTTCTTGTATAACTTAGTGTTACTGTTTCAGTCAGCTCTTCAAATTTTATTTAGGTTTGGAATTACTCTCATTCATTTTTCCCTAGCTTATTGTGAAGGAAGCTTCTTGTATAACTTAGTGTTACTGTTTCAGTCAGCTCTTCAAATTTTCCTACATGCTCTGACGTACCCCTTTTTCCATGAGCTAAATACTAATTGGTGTATTGGATAGTTTCATTTCTTAAAAAGTTTGAGGGCATGATGTCGAGTTGAGGAATATGTCTATATTTGATCTTTTTTCTCTTTACAATTAGATGTATTCTATTTATCTTAATAGATTATCTTTTCTTTCCCCTTCATCCATTGTCCTTTTTCAGGTGGGATGTATGGTATGCCCCCTCTGATGGATCGTTATGGCCTGGGTATGCCCATGGCACCTGCCGCCATGGTATGTTGCAAAGATTAGCCAATTGTCAGGAGTAGGAACTTGTGATACTCATGCAACATCTATCTTAGTTTATAAATATATCATGGCTCATTGGAATGTAAGATTCTCTGCGGTGATATTTTTTTTGGCATGTGCAATCAATTTAATTCATATTTGTCCCACAAGAGGCAGCTTTCCAGAGCCTCCCTCTTCTGCTATTTCACTTTAAAAACTTTAATGGATACATAATAGACAGAGGAATATTGTACTGTAGTTTTATTTATTTATTTATGGGGCATATATATTTTACTTTATTATGTTACAATTGACCGTACCAAGATATGCGTTAGAATGAATTAGCTTTTTATTTGTGCAGGGGCCAAGGCCGGGATTTTTTCCAGAGGATAAGTCTCAAAAGAAGGGTGCAGGTTTGTCACCTTTAGGTTGTTGAGGAATGTCTTAGCCAATTTTTTCCCACTTGGAGGTTCCTTGTCAACTAATTCTGTTGTACTCCATTCTAAATGCTTCTTTAGATGCAACTCGTGATAATGACTGGACATGTCCAAAATGTGGAAATATCAACTTCTCATTTAGAACAGTATGTAACATGAGAAAGTGCAACACACCAAAGCCTGGATCCCAGGTTTGTGCTGAATTATCACACACGATTTTATTTTCCTTTTGTTAAGCCATTATTTATATTAACACTATTTTTAACACTATTTTCTGAATGCCACTTTTTAGAAAATCCGTTTTTTCTTTTGCTTATTTATAATTTGTCTGACATGAAAGAATGTTCCCTTGCATATGCAGGCTGCAAAATCGGACAAGAATTCTAGTAAGTCAATAAGATGCATCTTTGTATATTAAATGCCCTTATGTTCTTCAGACCTGTAAATATTAGTGTTTTCATCTTGTAACTTTGACACTTATTTTTTTGTTGTCTTTCAGAGCAAAAGATGCCCGAGGGAAGCTGGAAGTGTGAGAAATGTAACAACATAAACTATCCATTCAGGACCAAGTGCAACAGACAGAACTGTGGGGCTGACAAGCCAGCTGAGTCAAACAAGTCCCCTTCCCCAACGCCAGATGAAAATAATCAGGTTTGTGGTGTGGCATATATTCTCTGTATCTTTATTTGTTGCCTAAAATTGTCACCAAGTTTAATAAGAACTTCTGTACGCATAACAAATGCGATGAAAATTCAGTTTCACATTTTCGTGGGTCCCTTGCAATACCTCTTACTTCAACACCACCAGCTCCCCTCCCCCCTCCTCCTCTCTACTTACCCACCCAAAACCCTTCCTACTGGATTTTCTAACATAGTTTTGTTTCTTATATATTGTTTGATTGCATCCGTTAATTTGCATTTGTGTACTGTTCCAGTGAGTACTAGGACTTGTTTGAGGGTTGAGAAGGTCCAGAGTCGTCGTCCAGCCTTGCTCAATGTGGGTGTCTGAAAGTCAGTCATGTCGTCGTCCTCATGTAGCTGCGGTTGTTGAGTTACTCTACCTTCTCGTGATCTGTGTCAAGTTGTTGTATTAACTCTGATGGTATTTGAGGTCTCTTTGAATGGTTCTGATGCATTTATGTGTCAGCCAGTTTGATCTGGCAAGGATTTACAGGTAGGTTTTGGTTTCTGTAGCTAGGCTTTTGTACTTTTCGAATCAGCTCATCTATCCCAGTGGGTTTGCTAGATCAGTTATCGGGAGCATAAGGTTACTGCTCGCTGCATTTTTTCAATTTCCATTTCCTCTAAAATTGTCTCTCTGCCGTTGAAGTATCTTTGTTTAACAGATGCTTCTATTTAGAAGCCTAGAAAAAGTGTCCTACTAATTTGTCGGTCGCTTTCTGGTGTACATATAGGCTCTTTCTTTTCCACGGGTGGCACTTGACATAGTATAGTAGGTACACGTGTTATGGTCTCAGTGGTTCTTGTTGATTATGAAAGAATGTAATGCTTGTTAGGCATTTGGCATTACACTCATTCCTGGTCGTTGAGACTTAACGAATCCTGTTGCTTCCTTTAAGAAATTTGCAGAATATTTAGTCACATTTTTCAGTTAAGGGTTAATTAACATGCAAATGATATCATCGGGCTGCATAGGTCCTACGGTAATGTTAGGGCTTCATATCCGCGTTGGCTTGTCAGTTTTTGTGGGCGCAACCGTGTGGCATAGTGGTTGACAGTTTGAAATGTGAAATGTTCAGGCTGCGCTGTCATGAAATTCTTGCCGAAGTCTAAAGCTTATAGATTGTCCTCCTTCGGTCGGAGTGATTTTACTGTCCCGACGGTTCATTAAATTTAGCTTTCAGTGCATAATTTAATTTGGCTATTCCTCGAGCCTTCCTAATTATAATTAGTGAAAGGACTGTTGCAATTTCTACATTCGAGAGAGAAACCACTGGGTCTAACCTGGTTGCCCTGACTTCCCTCACGTGTTTCCATGAATGTGCGCCAGTCATTGACTCTGATGTCTTGATTCGTGCATTTCTGTTTTGACCTTACTTTCCAAGTGAATGCAGGTTTTAACATTGGAGCCTAATTTTTATGTTAATGAAATTCGGATTTGTGCTTTCATTTGTGAACAAAGACTTCTACAATTATTTTCCATCAACTGGATAATTGACATAATATGAAAAATTTAATTCATCGTTTAGGTCCAAATTCCTCAAGAATGGTCAAAGAAGATTTTTTAAAAAGCTAGGGTTGGGTGTCTATCCCAAGTTGTGATCGGGATGTTGGTAATGGCACCCAACCATGGGTTTTCTGTTTTTCTTTTCTATTCTTCTTCGCCCGTATTTGCTTTCTAGGAGTAGGTAATCATATTACTATATTTATTGTTTATTTGATGGAAAGTAAGAAGAAGGGCTTAATTCAAAAGTATGCAAATCATAAGTTTGATTTTATTAAATTAAGACTGGAGTTTTGTTGTTGAAAGGCATAAAGTTTTGGGAAATGGGTGAGAATTTGCAAAACAAAATGTAAGTAACTAGGCATTATAATATTGCTCGCGACATGACCCTGTCAATAACACAACGGCTTGGTGTAGATATCAGCTTCAAATACCGGCTTATGTGCGCTTGCATTTTGAATCTCTTATAATTTTCTTGGTTGTCTCTAAGAAGCGGATTAGCTTTGAATCGCATAGTAGTGCTGGTATCTTAACCTAAAAATCGTATTTAGGCCTAGAGGAAGTCCGTTACTGAAATTGGAAATTCTTTCCCCTTCTGAAGTATAATGGCGGAGAGGGGAGATCTGTCGTCAAGACAAATCGCATTCAGCCACATTCAATTTATCTGATTTCTAGAATTGTTTCGTGTCCCATAAATCTCGAAAGAGGACATAAATGACAACGAGTATGATGCCAGCTTGAAAAGCATGGAATATAGGATGGGCGAATTTCTTTAATTCACGATATGGCACAAGTTTTTGGGTGGCGTAACCAGAAGGTGCGGCTGCACCGCTCTTTTACTTACACTTGCACTAAGATACAGCTAATGGCTCAAGGAATAAGACCCCCTTGGTGGATAATCCTTGGGAATTAACTTTTTCGCTTGCACACTTGAATTTCCCTTGAAAATAAAGCAGTCATGTACACCATGACACAAACATGCATATTAATGAAGCTCCAAAACTATATCACAAACATGCAGATTAAGAATGTGGTTCGAGACCAATGGCCCTCAACTAATGGTGCTTCTGCATATCACAAATATTTTTTAGCATAGAGCTAAATTTTAAGTCATTTTGCAGTTTTCCAATTCGTAATCGAAATTCGTATTACGACTACTTCATATATGCCTTATAAAAACGAATAGAAGTCAGAAATGTTCACTTCCAGAGAGGTCGCAAAGGCCTTTCTGCAAGTATGCATATACAAACAACTTAATCAATAAGGGGATGACCGAACGTCAGTTAACTAAAGAAAAACCACATGAAATAAGCTCACCTGAATATTTGTGACTAATTAGTCCATAGAAACAATTTGATAGGCATATTGACTTTGTCAATGCAATCGGTTGGAATAAAACCCAGGCTCGTGTGGCGCTTTGAACAGCTGGAAGTCCTGAAAATAGCTACTCCCCTTATTGCTTGAATTTAAGAAATGAGGTCGGGAATCAGCGTACTTCTGTATGTTACGCCATTGCATTGATGAGGACTGTGACGAGCCTTGGGTCATCACGTTCATCAAAGGCTGAGGCATGCTAGAATGACTATTATGGTTGTCATGTGGATGCAGAGCTGGTTTTGCTTCTTGCGAAGTCCGAGAATCCGTTGACAGAAGAGAGAGAGCATATCGAAAATCCTGTGCCGCTTCCATCTCCATGGAAATCATGGGTTCTTCTAAACCTGCAAGAACTAGACACCTAAATATTTTAGATGCATAACTTTAAAGACATTTGAAAGGTTTAACACATATTCCTGTCCCAAGCCACCCGCAGCGGCAACATCGTTCTCTTTAACAGTTTTGAACCTCTGTTTATGTTAGCTTAAATTATCAAGAGTTTCCCAACAAACGCCTAAGCTTTTACGGGTCGCTCCTTTGAGTGGTGACATCATAGACTTTTAATTGTCTGTCAGACCAAGTCCTTATCATCAAGAAACTCCATGTTCTCACCACTGCATGCTTTAAAATAGTCAGCAATTTCTTAAACATAACCATCTACTGCGTATTTATAATTTTTTTCCTAAAGTACTTTTTTCTAATAACTCACACACCCTCTGGGTGTCAAACCTAGCACCATGAGGTCCCAAGTAGCACTCTTCCCCAGAGTTTTACTAAACCTATCACCAAAAGGAATCTCCCTGCCCTTGGCCTTAAAATTACTTCATCAAGTTTATAATATCACTTCAATCAATTTCTCATGCATCAGTTACCGAGGGAGCTCTCTATTTTCTTATGTGCATGCGAGATTTGAGCAAGCATGCTTCGTACTTTTCAATAATGCCTAGATCTATCATAAACCTCATTATGCTCGTCCAAGATACTGAAGGCTATCTATCAGTTTCTTTCTTCCTTTCTTTCACTCCTTTTTTCTTAATCTTTTTCGGTCAATAGCCACTGAAGGCCATGAGAGTAAATTGCTAATCAAGCAACAATCTTGATGTAGCCCGATCTAAGCTTGGCAATACAAAATCATTTCTAGTCTAAAACTGATAAAAATTTTATAAAGCTCAGACCTTTGAAAGGAAGCAAAAACACAAACCTGGGTTGAGAACCTCGGCAGTGTTGGCCTTGGATGGCAAGAGCATACCAGAATCATGATTAAGTGTCTTAACGATGCTAGGCATTTCATTGCTGGAAAAACACAACTGCATAGAAGTGTCTCTTGCTTTCGCAGGCTTCAGAGGATGCTCCTTTGTCTGGGTACACTTACGGTCACACATGTCCACCCATGTTAAATTAGCTGCAGCTGTTGAGTAAACAAGTGGGACTCCATCAGAGACAAGGCTTATCTGTCGACTCTCATTTGCTGAGAAATTCACAAATCATGTTATGGTCTATGGATGTGTTTCGGCTAAAAAAACAATTCTAGTTGCATTATCACCAGGGGTTTTGACCTTTAATCCGTGTCTTAATAGACCTTATTCTGCAAGGCATGTATCACAATGAAATACAGCAGAATCGGAATTATGCTCCACAATGGTTGTCAAAAATGCGTACAAAGAGATCTTACTTATACTAATATGATAAAGACGATAACCTGAGTTTAAAGAAGACAATGACATGTAAAGTGATTGTTAAGGACTAGAAAGTCAACATCAGCTGTAGAATAATTACCGTAGATGTCCCAAAGAATTCATAGCTCTCCATTACTTCAACTTTTATTTGCATCAATAACAACATATATACCTACACTTTTCTGTCCCTAGTCCTACTCCCTCTTTGTTGAGGTTATAGGTGTATCCGACAAATAATTAGAACATCATCAAACACAGATTGTTCCAACCCTCTTAAATCACACAAGTTGTTTTCAACTGCCACTATACAAATCTTATCATAAGAGAAGACCCGACTAAGATCACATAATTTAATATTAGAGAAGCACTATCCGATGGTTACAAATTCTGCATTCCACGGTAGGATATAGCATGGAACACCAGAAGGTAGTTGTTCTACTGCTGGGTGAGTTTGTCAAGGATAAGGTTGCTTTTGAGTAAATAGAGAATTTGCATTTGGAGTTTCTAATCAGGAAGTTTTGGGTATCCAAGTAACTAAGAAAAGAAAAAAGAAAGAGAAAATTAGTTGAGTTCAGAGCATCAAGTACATTAAGACATTTATTTCCCAGGTTCATCTAAATCCAGAAGTTCCTATTACACCCTTACCATTTCATGCTTAGTAAGTAGATACTCCCAAAAGACACCACATTGCCACTAATTCACTAGTAGTTATAACAGAATATTGGATTAAGTAAAATACACTGAGATGAGATCATTATATCACCCATTGGGACAGAAATCCCCTCAATCCTTAATTGATGGACCCAAGTAAGTGAATGGGGTGTTAAAATTAATACCAATCTTACATGATAAATTAATCCAGGTAACTCGATTCTAGGAAAAGAAAAAAGAAAACTTTTGATTCTATCTTTGGAGCTAGTACCATATGCTGATGACGAGAGCCTTGGCGATTTAAACCGGACTGCTTCAGTCTGTGGCTTCCGCCGCCTGGCATTATGATCAGATAGACGCCTGCGACAACTTCGCTTCTTTTCATCAAAAGCTGAGAGATTATGGAACCTTGAGCATAACAAACGATGTGTTACTATTACCAAAATTGTTCAAGATGAGCTGAGACTTGAAACCATTTTGATTGATTGAATTTAAAGAAGGCCATAAATCATGCAACATGACAAGATATTATTTTGCATAAGATCCTCAGGCCAAGAGTGACTAGGAGAGGACAACCACATAACAGTCTCTCAGATAGTTGCTAGAGTTTATCAAGTTCCAAAACAACTACGATCTTGCAAGAACCTTTTACCTGCTACATTGCTGACAAAACCGACATTCCCGACCACCTACAATGACCTTTGGGGATTTGGAGTGGCTTTCACAAACTCTGTGTTTGCGATGGTAATCTTTGGCTGATGTAAGGTCGAGGTTACAGCCTTCGACTTGGCAATGCTGTGGCTGCGTACTCTTACAACTGGACTTAAATTTCTTAGATGTTGGGGATGACATGGGAATCATAGAGAAATTTGAGATCTCTGCATCACGTCCTACACAAGGATCTTCCAAGTACATTTGTTTACCAAGCTTTAGACTGAGCAATGACTCACCACAACCAGATGAAGGTTCAAGTGTGGGAGAAGATTCATTTGATTCCACCTTGGAAAATTCCTCCTTACTGTTAAAATTATTTGGAGAACTTCTGAAGGCCTCAAAAGCAAGTTTGGATGTCTTACCATCACCAATTGATGAAGAATTTGCAGAAGCTGATGTTGAGCTTTTTGACGGATAAGTATGTCCCGACTCCATGTCATACCCACCACTACCTCTACCACCCACTGATGCGTAAAAAGAGGCAGAGTTAGTTCCTTGATCACCTTCTACACCCCATTCTGTCCGTTGGGACTTATAATTTTCAGCTGCTTTTGCATTGAACATGAATAGGTTCTCCCACTCCCACTGCGAGGTGGATTTCTCATTCCACTCCATCAGCAACGGGGAACCCATTAATTTATATCACAGCTTTCCCAAAAAGTTGCACAAGCAAATAGTCGCTGCAGCCTGCAAGCAAAACCGGGGGTTAAATTTGGATTTCAGCCAAAGCATCTGATGTGACATACACGTTGGCAAGAAGATGTCTTGGGAAGAATACACTTAGGAAACACTAAAAAGAAGCAGAGCAGATCAGCCAAAACAAAACCTCAAATCTATCAAGAACATGCATTACCTTCAAAGCTCACATAATCAAAAGGCCCATGCCTCTCTTTTCTGCTTCAGACGATGGTTATATTACCGAAACCAAGTCGGACGGCCTTCAGAGAAAAAAACGTCAAAGAGTTTGCCTCGCTATCCCAAGGCACGCAGCCCAAAATATTTTCGAAAAAGAGTTGTCTGCTATTTCGCAGACGAAGAGAAACAAGCAGATCTTATCGGTCCATACGTTTTACGCTTATCTTTCATGCTCAAGTGATACCGGCCGTGACTTCTGAGGTCAGTAGTCCAAGAATCCCCCGTCCACAAAAAGGAAGAAGAAGAAGAATCAGCAATTACAGTAAAGTGCTCCCCGCTTCCCTACAACAGTTACAGTAAACATTATCATCTTCATGCAAACATAGCCCTCGAGCCTCTCTCTCTCTCCACCTGCACCTCCAATGATTTACATCCTATCGTCTCTCGGAGTTTCAACTCACACGCAGTCTCTGAAAAAGACACGCAACAACCCTTAAAAAAAATATTACAAACCTTAAAAGAGCAGACGAACGCAACAGTTCCTGCGACTAAAGCCACAAAAACTCCGCCTTTCTTATGCTACACATTGATGCCACCAACTTCTCCCACCTAATCAAACACACCAAATATCAATTAAAAACTCAATGATATAGCATTCAAAAGCAGGAACGAACACCGCCTTGATCTTTGAGTTCCGATAACACAAAGTTAAGAGGAATTGTACCATGCTTCTTTGATTTGCATTAGATTGAAAATTTTGAAAAAGAAAAAGAAAGACAGAAATGCGTTCAAGACAAATTACGTCGAATGGTTTTGCGTTAAGAGACTGCACACTGTTTTGTGCAAACTGTCAAATTTAATGAAAGCTCAGTGTTAGGTGGGCGCCGGTCCCAGTGCTTAGGCTTTTGTAGGTTGGTGAAAAGCTTCATCGCGTAGACTCCGTCCACAAACGAAGCAAGACAAAATATATATACACGCACGCGCGTGACGGGCGCTCGCGCCCCCACGCGCACCCGCACACACATCATTGAAAAATCTCGACACTGCAAGACGGTGCGGATGATCGTCTCTGCAACCAACTTTCCCTAGAGAAGTTAGATCAGGAGAAACGCAAAGACCATCTTGTTCGTTCCAAAGCCCAGAGGAACCCTACGGGAATTTCCAGAAGACGCAAACAGAAACATCTGTTTATAGTTTCTGTTACTTCTCTCACCAAAACAAAACGAAAAAGGAAAAACTATTGCGCCGTCTATTTTCGTACAGACTGAGATAATCTCCTTCTTCTGTTTGGATTAAAGAGAAAACATCGAAGAAGACAAGAGGAGAAATTTCATGGAAAATCTAAGAGAATTACAGAGAGCTTTCTTCCAATTCAAAAAATCAGAAAGTTGAACCGAAAGAGAAAATGCAGAGAGCTTACCTGTTAGCGCCAAACGCGAGTCAACGACCTCGATTGAAAACTGGCGGAGCCTTCGGGATTTATATCATTCAGCTCCAAAATAACGTGTGGTCGTACTGCTCCTCTCGCTCAGACTAACCTCACTCCCCTAGGTAGCCCCTCTCTATGCCTTAGGCGGCTCTGTCTGTTTCCCTTTAGTTGGCAGCAAAGGAAGGGAATCAAAGCCGAGTGGACTCAGATCAGCTCCGAGGTTGACCGCACGCTTCTCTGGGTCAACCGAGCGTGAAACCAACCCTTCTCTTTCACATTAGTATTTGACGAGCTCGCCTGCCATTACAGGACCAGACCCAAAAAGAAAAAAAAAAAAAAAAAAAAGGTTTAAAACCCCAGTTAAACTTCAGCATCACGCATATAGTGCGTCTAGCTAATCTTCATCTGTTTATAGTTTGTCTTATAAGCAAGTATTTGGAGTTATTCTTACGGACAACTTGGCCAATTTGCATTATAATACTACCAAGATGTCCAACTACTGGTATAAACAATCATTTTAGACATAAAATCAACATAGGATGTGATCGAAAAGCAGAGATTATTCTACTGCAAAAGCCAGGCAATCTGTGCATAGATGGGGGGACAGTAAGTGGTGGGTTATTCACTTAAATCACCATAGGGAGATATATTATAGGAAAAAATTTGTGGATCTGTTAAACTACGATCAACTAGCAATTGTTTTGGTGTGAATTGAGGTTGGCACCAGGTGGGATTGTCAGGTAGCGGGATTGTTATTGAGGGGAGATCCACGTGAGCACGTTTGCGCATGTTATTTGCTATTGACGACTCTGATCATATGCTTCAAAATCTGCCCAGTCCGACGTCGGAATCGCAGGTATGATAGTCGTTGGTTGAACCCTCCCATGTTCACAGCTATGTGCTGAAGTTTTGGAAGTCGTGTTGGGGAAGTGGTGCTTTAAGAATAAAGTTATTGAATGGATTCGTTTGTAAAGTGTATCATCCACTATTGTTTAACTAAACTTGAGTTACGTTTTTTTAAGCAGAAAGAGCAAGCAAGTCGAATGCTTTACTACCGAATGTGAGGATCCACCAAGCAACCCCAAAAGCAAAAAAGAAAATCCATGGTACCGAAAGTGAGGTCCAAAACATTTTATATTGGGCTTGTACCCAAGAGCTGAATAAATCTAAATTGGGTTAGAGGAAGGAAGTTCGTTTATATTCGAAAGGATCTAATAAAAATTCGAACGAGAACCTGATAAAATCGTTTCATTCTGATGCATGATGTAAGAATATCTTGCTTTGATCATAAAGAGGTTTTACTTCAAATTAAACAAGAAGGGGATTATTTAGTATTGCCCAATGATCTTACTCGGCTGTAGCAAGACAAAAGATACCTAAGATGGGACGTATCATTTGTTTATCACAAAGTCTGGGACGTCAGAAAGCACAAGGAGGCCACTTGGTTATTTGAAAATTGGATTGGGTTTGGTCTGGAGATTTGCCCGCATCTTTTCTATCATCTTCTCCCTGATGCGCCTTCTCATTATCTTCCCAGAAGGTGATTTTGGAATCGTGTCCACGAAGTGCACCACCCTCACTTTCTTGTAATTTGCAACATTTGACGCGACGTGGTGTATAATATCTTGTTCACTCTCCTTTGCCCCTGCAGCCAACACGACGCTTGCAGCTGGGATCTCCCCTGCCTCCTCATCTGGCAATCTGAAAATCCCAAAGCAACAAAAACATTCTGAGTTTTAATTCTGGAGACACAAACAACTAGAAGGAGAAAAATAAAGTTGACGATGCTCACGGCACTACGGCTGCATCTTCAACCGAAGAATGACTAAGAAGAATAGCCTCTAGCTCCGCAGGAGCCACCTGCAAAGGAGAGCATTTGTCCATGAACTTGGTAAATGGTTGACTTTATTGATCCGTTTATGTTAATTTTATGAAATTTATGTTAAAAGTTCATCTTCTTTAGTTATTCTTATTTTTTCTACTGATGGTACAAATTGTGTCTACGAGGTGCGACTCATTGCAATGGATTTTTGAGCTCAGTCTCTAGATCCCAAGCAATCGATATTTGACCAAGAACTTTCTTTCTACCTTTTTCTCCTTGTCTTTGTGCTATTATACCGTGAGATGCCAGAGACTTACCTGAAAACCCTTATACTTGATTAATTCTTTAATGCGGTCCATGACAAAAACGTTTCCTTCATCATCGATGAATCCAACGTCGCCGGTGTGAAGCCACCCTTGGTCGTCGATAGTGAGCGCTGTCTCCTCCTTATTATTATAATAACCTGAAAAACTTGTAACGAGGAGCAATATGAAACTTAAAAAATATCTAGCTTAGGTCAGTGGAAGGTTGAAGACCGTGCTCATTACTCACGGCACAGAAACAAGTCGCGGGGGGTTTTTTTTAACCTTGCATTACGCATTGGCTTCTGACACAAATTTCACCAGGCGTATTCCTGGGGAGGGATCGACCGGTGTCAGGATCAACAAACTTGACTTCCAAATTTGGAAGAATGAATCCCACTGAGTTCTTCTTTGCAAGGCGATGGCCGGTTTCAGGGTCCGCTAGGGTAAGCGTGATGCAGCTGTGCTCGGTCAGTCCATAAGCCTAGTAAGTCAGAAACCAATTTAATTTAGCAAACATAAGTACCAAGAATAAGTACCAGCACATGATTGTGGACATTGCGACATTAAGGAAGGTTGTGCTCATCACCTCCTGGACCTGGACACCAGGGAACTTGTTTTCAAAGGCAACAAGAAGATCTGGTGCCAGAGGAGCAGCAGCAGACATAATGGCCTGGAGTTTGAGCCTGCTGAGATCAAATTCTTCCACTACTGGATTCTTAACCAATTGCAGGATAATTGGCGGCACAATTGGTGCGAATGTGACCTCTTGAGTGATCAGAGCATTCAGAAATGTGCGAAGCTCAAACCTTCCCATCACAACCACTTTTCCCTTGTTCCTAAGTGTGGCGCAACATATTCCAGTGATCCCATAAATATGAAAGAAAGGAATTACGCCTAGTGTAGTGACCTGACCCACCATTTCTGGCGCCACACTAAATAGCGTTGAGCACAGGTTGGCTACAAGACTTTGGTGTGTCAGCATTACACCCTTTGACAACCCTGTGGTGCCTGAAGAGAATGGAAGTGCACAGAGATCAGTCTGGTGCACATTCACCTGAACAGAGCTAGTGCCCGCTCGGTCTGCTGCTTCAAGCAATTTGTTCCAATTCATCGCACCGTCAATGGGTTCTTCCCCCAGTATGATGACTGGTAGACCCAAGCCTTTCACCTGCACTTTTCAACATAATATAAGCTTAGATGCCCCATATCATTTAGCATTTCTCACAATTGATTTCCTTATAAGCTTACAGATTTGCACCATAATTACCTTTTCGTAGCTTGGGCCATTCGTGACAATCAACTTGGCCTCAGCAGCCTCCACCTGCTTTTTGATTTCCGATGCATGCGCAGCGGGGTTTGCACCTGAAAATATACCACCTGCAGCCATGATTCCGAGAGCAACAATGGCATACTCCGCAACATTTGGAAGTACAACAATTATCACGTGTCCCTTCAAAACGCCAAGAGACCTCAAGGCCTTGGAAAACCTCCTCGTGTCTCTAACTACATCACCATAAGTAACTTCTTTTCCAGTCACAGCCTCCACGAATGCTACCTTCTCGGCATAAGATTCAGCGTCTTGGAGCACGAATTCCGGTAATGTAATATCAGGTACTGGAACAGCCGGATATCGGCTTCGGAAAATGTATCCATCATCTTCTGCCAAATTCTGGCCGTGAGTTTCCATAACGAAATGTGGATGGGCAACGGAGGATTGAAATGTGCTTTATAAAGAGGAAGAATTGTTAACTTGCGTTCATGTTTAGTGCATGGGGCGATGGACTTGCCAACAAACAAGGGAGGGCAAGTTCTCGATGGGCTTCAGTTGGTGAGATTTTGTTGAACCATGTTGCTGTCACCGGCCAACAGCATTCTTTCTACTAGTGCACCAACTCACAAATGAAATAGAATGAGCGAAAAATCCCCATCTTTGGACTCAAGAACGAATAGGCACGAAACGCTATCCTTTGCATGTTGTTGGAAAATAAACGATAAACAATGCAAATGGTTCACTGATTGCAGCAAAACGTGATGACCACGTCGTTCTAGTTGTCTTTCTGATAGCGCCTTTGCAATTTAGTCCAGACACCTCAAGCTGTTGCACGATATGTGAAATGATTGATGGATCCATTTTGCTGTCAAAGTCATAATCCAAGTTAAATTGGTGGAATTGCATTTTATCCGTGATTTAAACTATTGAAAGATGATGTCTTTTATATGCACATAACAGCCCACATGGTCAGAGGACCATTAAGAGAAAAGGTAAATAACACAAGGAAGTGGGTGTTAACGTCACACAGTTGACTTTAAATTATGATAAAGGTTACAGCGAAAGCCTCTCACTTCTAGCTAATATTTTCTCAATGAGTAGGTCTTCTTACACTTACATATTTATAGAGAAAGGAAAGGCATATAACTACACTTCATCTTTCCTCATCATGCAATTTTGGTTTACATGAGTATGGGCAATGCCTCCTATGTCAGAATGGTCGGCTACTTCTTTCTTCTTTCGCTTGGCTAGCAAGTTATGTTCTTCTGGAAGGTGATGTGAGAGTCCTAAGGATGTGCTTACTTTTCCAATTGTGAGATGAGCTATAGGATTGCTTGTGTGTTGGTTGCTTGGCTCTCCTCTAAGCCACTTCATGTGTCCACGGGTCTAATTGCTAGACTTTCTTGAGATTGGTGATGTGAGCATGTCTTCCATGTGTGGGTTCTTGTCACTCTTTTGAGTATACTTAACAAAGATAGAGTTATGATGTGGCTGCAAGGGAGTCTCGTGTCTTACTAAGAGTGTTCTAGTGCCTGGTGTTAGCTGGTTATAGCTTGTGTGAAGTACATGCGCACCCATGTGCTGTGAGTGTGCAATATGTGGAGCAGCATCAAGTGACGGGTAAAGTTAAGTTGTTTTAACAGCAATATATCTTGACATTGGAGAGACCCAAAGTTTGTTTGTTGATTCTTCATGAAGGTAAGATGATTGTGGTATGTGAGTTACATTATAGAGCATGTCCAAAGGTGGTTCTGCATCCACTCCTACAGTGGTGAGTAAGGTACTAATATTTCTAACATTCCCCCTCTAGTTAAGCCAAGTTTAGATCTAATCAGTACGAATGGTTCTTTGGAGAGTGGTTTAGTGAAGATATCTGCCACTTGTTTAGCTGAGGGAATGAATTCAGTTACAAGTGTACCTTGGGTAACTTTTTCTCTAACAAAGTGAAAATCTACCTTTAAGTGTTTGGTTCGGGAATGAAAAATAGGCTTAGTGGTCGATTGTAAGGCTAACATGTTGTCACTGAACATTTTGACTGGGGAGTGCAGACCTATGCCAAATTCACACAGTAAGTGTAAAAGTTATACCATTTCAATGGTTCAACAACTAGGGCATGATATTCTGCCTTGGTAGAGGAATAAGCAACAGTGCTTTGTCTCTTTGAGGACCAAGAGATGCAGTTGTTACTTATAAACATGCACAGTCTAGAAGTAGAATGCTTAGTGAAGGAGCATCCTGCCCAATCAGAATCGGTAAACCCATACAGCTTGGCATTACTTCGATGATGGATTCGTAAGCCCAAATCTATGGTTCCCTTGACATACTGTAACACTCATTTGAGTTCGTGGAAGTCCTGAATGGTAGGAGCGGACATTCGTTGTGCAAGCTTGTTCACTGAAAACGTAAGGTCAGCTCTGGTCAGCATCAAATGTTGGAGTGCTCCTAAGATGCTTCTAATTAGTGTCGATTATGCAAAAGGTGCATCACCGTTCTATACCACCAGCAATCTAGACATCATTAGAGTATCAATGGGACGACAATGCTCCATTTCAGCTCGTCTGAGGATATCAATCACATACTGCTCTTGAGAAAGGTGGATACCGCCTTCATCACGTAATACTCTTATGCCAAGGAAGAATCCAAGTTGGCCGAGATCTTTTATGGGAAACTCGGAGCTTAGGCAAGTAGATGAAGTTAGTTAACCAAGAGGGAGAGTTGCCTGTGATGATTAGGTCATCGACATACACCAACATCCATACATGTGTCCCATTTCTTTCGTATAGAAAGAGAGAGGGATCATGTTGTGAGCACCGAAAACCTTGTCCAAGCAGGAAGGTGGTGAGATGGTTATACCAAGCTCAAGGGCTCTATTTGAGCCCATACAGAGCTTTGTTCAGTGCACACACATGATGTGGTCGTAAGGGATCTTGAAATCCAATTGGCTACTCCATGAAGATTGATTCTGTAAGTTCACCATGCAAGAAGGCTTTGTCTACTTCAACTTGCCGCATCTCCCATCGCTACATTGTGGCAAGAGTGAGAACTAAACGTACAGTTGTAGCTTTCACCACAAGGTTGAACATTTCTAGAAAATCCACACCAAGTTCTTAATGGAATCCTTTTGCAACAAGCCTAGCTTTTAGCCTATCAAGAGAGCCACTAGATGTGAGTTTCAGTTTGAACACCCACTTACTTCTGACAACGTTCATATCAGGAGTTCTTGGGACAAGACACCATGTTTCATTACATTGGAGAGCTATCATTTCATGTTCCATAACTTGTTTTCAACTGAGATGTGCTAAGGCTTGGTTAACATTAAGTGGGATTGGAGGGATAAAGTGGATAACTAGGACTGTCGAGAAAGCATAGCAAGGATGGGGGCGAGTGATTTTACTCATGCTGTGGGTTGTTATGTTGTGAGTCTGAGTGAGAGGTGGTTTGGAGGTTTCGATGAGTGGTTGGTGCTTTGATGAGGAGGGTCTAGGGTTATTTATGTTTTTGGCACCATAGTTTTGAGTTAGCACGTGTTTAACGTTCCGCTTTTTAGTGAGGTTATCATTATTTTGAGGATTTTCAGGGATATACGGTATTGATTTGGAAGACATATTCAGACCTTATGGTCTTATTCTTGTGGGTGATGTAGGTCTAGTTGTAGGAGTCCCTAAATCAACACATGTTTGATATGCCTTTTTCGAGGATTCAGCTCTCTCTAATGAGCCTCAACCTTGGCCTTCTTTTCCTGCATAATCTTCATGGGTTTCAGAGTTACTGACAAGCTCTAGATTTTGAGTGGGATTTTCCTGCATTGGTGGTACGATAGAAGTACTGGATTTGTTGTTCCATACTAAGGTTTGATTAGGACAACTGAGGCATCCTTAGGAGTGGTCTTGCCGTCTCTTATCCACATCACTCTAGGATGGTGTTTACGTCACTCGATATGGCAGCATGTGTGTTTCCAAATCGATAACTCCATCGGTAGGTTCTAGACATGTTTCATCATGAATTTCTGTTCTAAGTTAGGTTGAAGGGCAACTATGGTGCTGACTCTCTTGTTCTTTTATAAAGGCTTCTTTTTCTACAAAAGGGAAGGTTTGTTCATCAAATAAAACGTGTTTGGAGATAAATACCTTTCCTGACTCACGTTGTAGACATTTATACCCTTTATGCTTGGAACTATAGCCAACAAATACACATGCGATCAATTTAGTTAATAGTTTATCTGTCAAGATATGCCATAGGCACGGAAAACATTGTGATCCAAACACTTTCATTGAGTTGTAATCTGGCTTTCTTCCGTAGAGGACTTTATATGGTGAGGAGTGTTCTAGTGTTTTTGTAGGAAGCCTATTTATAATGTACACAGTTGTAGTAAAGGCTTCAACCCAATATTTGGGTGGAGTACTTAATTGTGCATCATAGAACGTCCTAATTCTGTGATATGTCGGTGTTTCCTTTTTGTTATGCTATTTTGTTGTGACGTATAAGGACACAAAAATTGATGAATGACTCCATTATGTCGCAAGTGTTTTTCTAGCTCAAAGCTAATGTAGTCCCCTCCATTGTCAGAGTGTAATATTTTAAGCTTAATGTTAAATTGGCATTCCGTCATGACTTAGAAGTCTTGAAATATTTGGCAAAATTTTGATTTTCTCTTTATTGGATAGATCCATGTATAACATGTAAAGTCATCTACAAGTACAACATAGTACAAGAAGCCTTGACACGATGTTACAGGGAAGGGCCCCTAAAGGTCACTATGGACCTATTCCAAAGGTGCCAAGGTTCTTGAGAGTGTTTTTGAAAATGGAAATTTATGACTTTTATTTTCCATGCAGATATGACATAGATTTGGAAGATTGCCTTGTAATTTGATAAGCTTCTGATTTTGTAAACACTTTCAGGAGTTGTAGGTTAACGTGACCCAACCGCCTATGCCATGTACTGTTGTTTGCAATTTGTTGGTAAATGGATAAGTACGCATGCTGATTTTCTTAGGGCAATACATAGATATCACCTCTTCTATGTCCCTTAAGGAGGATTTCCTCCGTTGTCAAATCCTTAACAATGAATGAGCTTTCGTCAAAAATAACAACACATGGATAATCGGTAGTAAGCTTAGCAACTAAAAGAAGGTTTTTCTTCATACTAGGACATACTAGTATTGAATTAAGTTTGATGCGTCCTTTGTTTAAGGAAGATTCTCCAAGATAAAAGATTGAGAGAATTTTGTCATTACCGATTTGGATTCCATTAAAGCCTCTATATTTAGATAGAATGGTGAGATTACCTGGTGTATTTACTATATGAGCAGAGGCACTCGAGTCTGCAACCCATTCTTCATTTCCATTTTCTAAAATTTGAAGTGTGGCTAAAGCTTTGGGTATCTCATATGTCTGATAGGTGTGATCAAAACGCTTCTAACATTCTAGGGTTGTATGCCCTTTCTTTTCACAGATCTTATAGGACACCAAGGGCTTATTGTCAAAGTTGGATGTCCCTCCTGAGTTTCTGCCTGTATTAAGGCCTAATTTTGATATATTTCTATTGTTTGGCCCTAATGAACTGATGGTGCGGAAGTTTACTGCTATTGCAGGGTTAAAGCCCTTTCCTTATGAGGAGAAGTTGGATGTTGAGTTTCTCCTATGAGAGGTGTTGTGGAAGTTAGCTTGTCCTCCTTTGGTGTTCCATTATGCAGTGTAGGCTAGATTTTCATTTTGGTTGTTTGTCACAATAGATGATAGATATTTGTTGTGACGTGCCTTATAGCCTTGAATTTGTGAGACTACTTCATTAAACTGTGGAATAGATGGGTGAAACATTGTGGTTCTAAAGGCCTCGTACTCATGCCCTAAGCTTTCAAGTAGTTTGAAAGTCTTAGCAGAATCTGATAGAGGTTTTCCAATTGAGCTAAGCTAGTTCAATAACCCTTTGAATTCTAACAAAAAGGTTAAGAGTGGTTTGCCTTCTTTGTTGAGATTGTAGGGTTGCAATAAGAGGTTGAACTCTCTAGCTTTTATCTTTTGAGCAAAATGGTTTGCTAGTCCTTCCCATACGTCTGCTAAAGTGTTCAGCTCAAATATATGACCGAGTGCTTCCTCAGATAAGGTACTAATAATCCAGGACTTGACAAGAGCATCACTCTATACCCAAGCATCAAAATCAGGGTTATGTTCTTCTTGGTTGCCAGTGGTGCGAGTAGCTAATGGGCATTTGGTTTCTCCATCAATAAAGCCGAATAACTTTTGGGTTTGGATAAGGGACCTCATTTAAGTCATCCAAGCTAAGTAGTTTCCTTCGGTGAGCTTAATAGTGACAAAGTTGCTCACATTGACTAAAGTTGGAAAAAAAAAAAGGTTCTCAAAGCCATAGTCGGAGAAGTGGAAGATACTACTAATATCTTGAGGTGGGGAAGTTGAAACACAGTTTGGAATGGCACGGATCGTAATCCACTCTAATACCAAGAGAAAAGGTAAATAACACGAAGGAGTGGGTGTTAACGTCAGATGGTTGGCTTTAGATTATGATAGAGGTTACAGCAAAAGCCTCTCACTTCTGGTTAATATTTTCTCAATGAGTAGGTCTTCTTACACTTACATATTTATAGTAAAAGGAAAGGCATACAACTACACTTCATCTTACCCAACTACTTACTAGTATCAAAGCTACTAGCCACTTTACATGTGTGTGAGGATAGTCCAACTAACAAAAGTTGACCGACTTTAGACTTAGGGGAAGTGTGAAAGAATGAGTCCCACACCAGTAAAAGATAGTAGGACTTTCTATGTTATAAGTGTG
Source organism: Casuarina equisetifolia (assembly GCA_028551475.1). Taxonomy (NCBI): domain Eukaryota; kingdom Viridiplantae; phylum Streptophyta; class Magnoliopsida; order Fagales; family Casuarinaceae; genus Casuarina; species Casuarina equisetifolia. The sequence goes on along the minus strand of CM052360.1, from coordinate 9,724,365 downwards.
GGTGCCCTTCTCACCATTACCTTAAGGTTTTGGTGGGCCAACTGGGGCCTAACTGCTTACTCATTAAGACTTATGTAAAAGTTAATTCTTTATTCTTGTCACTTTGTATAAGAGCTAATGTAGGGTTCCTTAGAGTCGTTGTTCATATGTATGAAACTAGTATTCTCTCAATGAAAAGATGTTTTAAGGTTTTCAGCTCTAATTGGTTTCTTAACACAAACAATGGAGAATTGACATTTGGTCAAAGGAATTCTCTGTTTACTATCCCTATTTTGTTTTATGATTCAAGAATACCCTTCATAATTTGTTTCCACACAACATAATTTTTTGATTTGGTGAGGATTTTTGGACTCCCAATTTACCTAGAAACATTGGCCAGTGAAATGAGGTAGGCAAATTCACGTCTTTTGTGACTAGAGATTAAGTTGGACTAGATGAAATTGTTTTGGCCATTTTTCTAAAGCCTAAGGAAAGAAAAAAAGAGCATATTAAGGGATAAAATTGACTTTAGAAAAAACTTACATTGAGTTCATATGTGTTTAATATCAATAATCAAAGCCCCAAGATTGTAAGTTGAAAACAAATAACGATTGAAACATATTTGAGATTGAATTAATTGTCCAACCTTAATAATGAATATAAAATATACAAGTCCTTACTAGTTTAGTAGTACTAGAGGAAATTTCTATACGAGAGGTCAGATTCACGCCCCTCCCTTTTCCAATAAAATCCCCTAAAATCTCCTCCCTCCCGATAAAAAAAATGTACAAAGAACAATTTTAGACTAGGATAACAAATGCTTTAATATCATGTAAAAACGAATAAAAATATGAAATTAAAAGCAAGAGATACAATATTTATTGTTTATCTTCAATATTTAGGGACAAAAAGGTTGGAGATAAATTGCTCCATGGTAAGGGTAAATAAGTGTCCTGTTTCTTGTCACAAATCTTTCGTAATGCCTTATACGGCAATAACAAGAAAACCCTTTATTTTGTGTTCGCGGTGTCTTTCTTTTTTACTCGTGCTAAATCAACGACATATCGTTTGATATATTTCCCCAGGAACGCAGTGCCAGAAATACCCCACACAACGGTAATGATACTGGAAACTAGGAAGGCGAGAGTGAATGAAGGCAGGCTTTAGCTACCCTACGGGTTGACTGTATGGCAACCATGAAGAAGAACGATTCTCTTAGCGACGGTGATAATATCAGGAGGTGGAAACGGAGGGAACTTGGCCTACTCATCCTGTACGCGGTTGCCTTCTACTACATCATCATCCGTCGATCCCTTCATACCTCTCATGGTAACCGAGAAATTCTGTTATATTTGAGTACCAAATCCAAGATTCGATTATATATGCTTCAAAATTTTCTGATTTTGCATTCCACAACTTCACAGATCATTACTCCCGACTCTATGGTTTACGCCCCGGATGGCTTACAAAATTTACTCATCGTCCCAATGTACTTTTACTCTGCCCCTTCATTTCCGCTTTTGTTTTTAATCCTATAAATATTTAGTAATTCACGTTGGTGCAGGATCTCTCGGATGCTCAGTGGAGGAACTTTCGAGGAAATTTACCTATTCTTACTGTTGTGTTTGGGATATTTGCTCTGGTGGTCAATACTCTAAGATCCTTTTTTGGTTTAAAAGCGAGGGGGATGTCCATTGTTTGGCTTTCCATTTCATTAGTTTACCTATCATATCTGCATGGAGCGTGGTATTTTATTTTTTCTCATCCGTAACTCAATGCTTAAGAAATATTTTGAAGTCTTTGTAATCTATATTGCTATTCCAACGTTTATGTGGCACTGACTCTTTTTCATTTTTTCTCTCTTGCTTTATTTCATATTCTGCAGCGTCATTTTCATCCTATCAATCGCCTCACTTAATTATCTTCTAGTAAAGGTTCGTTTCAGGCAAGTCGGTGTACTCTTTAGGTAAATAATTGTATCGCTTGGCAAAGTAGTATTGGTTTTTGGAGAAAATGAATTCTATATGTCTTGATTTTCAAGATTTAGAGATAGGCTTAAAATGTCAACACTTGGTTTATTGCAATTACTTCATAAGTTCATACTTTTGCTCTCGCTAATTATTGTTTACTTCTAAGTTTTGAAATTTGTGAACAGTGATAAGGTTGTGCCTTGATAGACACAGCATACTTTTTGGCATGCTTGTTAATGTCACTTTAAGTTCAAGTATTCTGCTGTATTCTAGGGCCTAGTTAAGTTGAGCTCATCATGGCTCATGAACGATGTTATGATTTTTATCTTTACTCACATGCTTCGTTACTGGTTTGTAGTCTCTTCCTTTTAGTTGATTATCATGTTGCTGATTGTCATAGCTATCTACTGATGTTTCTCGCTGTGTCATATTTTCTGGATTTATATTTCTGCAGATATTTGCACGAAAGAAGTACTTCTCGCTTGCAATATGGAGTTTCAATATCTTTTTTCTTCTATGCAACCGTGTTTACGAAGGATACTCATTCTCCATAATGGGGTGCGTTTTTAACCTATATTATTTGACAGTCACGTAGATGGGCAGTTTTTGACATGCAAGTTATTATGACATGTCTATTCAACATGTATGCATTTGTGTTTTGTGTAGGAAACAATGGGCTTTTTTGGACAATTTCCGAGGATCCTTTAGGTGGCATATTTGCTTCAACTTTGGTATTTCCTTATGTCTTCAGTGCCGTGGTTGAAGTTCCAGTGTTTTGTTTGGCACATAATCTCTTGGATAAATGCCTTGTGCAATCATGTTGCGTTTACTTTTTATGTCATGTTGATGGAGCTTGTTATCTTGTTAACAGACTTACATCTCAAAGTTATCTGATAAGTGGTGGTATACCTTTGTGCCAGACTACCAAACTTGCTGGTGCCTAACACTTTTGACATGCAATCCATTTGAGGAATGTTCTGTATAGTACATGTCTGTTTCTGCTAATGTTCTCCATGAAATACCAATCTATGTCCCTACAAAAATCCATATGGGGCCTCATAACATTGTTTGTCTCAATCTTACCTTTACTGTATAGCGATGCTCCTAGTAAGGTCCTAAGGTCTTGTCTTCATTTCTAAATATAGACAGCCTAAGGGTTCGAAGTGCTGCATCCAATGAGTTTGTCAGATGTTTGACTCTCAAATAAAATGTTCAAGCACATTTGTTAAATCAGAAGTATAACAAAAGGTTGAGCTGGGGCTAGACCAACTTTATAGATGTTATTGAACAGTTAATTTATTGTGGAGGCATAGGTAGCTTTAGTTTTAATCTAAAATTCATGTGGGTTAGGTTCTTGCTGTTCGAATTGTTTGATGTATGGGTCCAGGACTGGATCATTTCAGAAGAAGTTAGGATCTCGTGACGTTTATTCCTGTTTGACTCGCTGTTGCTGTTCTTAGGCCATAAGTGGTTCTCCAGGAACCCATTCTCTCTTTGTCCTTTCTGTTTTTTAGAAACTGATGTCTTTGTTGTGTTTGAACATGTTCATGCCCTCAGATTATGAGTTTGTCAGATTAAGAGATTGAGAATGAGTAAACAGTTCATTGCAGGTGAAGTCCTGCCTCTAGTGTCTGCTAGATTTACTATCCTGATTGTTAGAATTACACCCGTTAAGCTGTTTTTGGTTGGAGTTATCCAGGGAAGAAAAATTTTCATATCAAATGGAAGCATGGTTACAAATTGTAGGTTACAACTTGTAGGTCTTGAGATATCAGAAACTGTGGTTTATATGGTTCTGTCTTAAGTTTGACTGCTTGTTACAGTTGTCTTGCGGATGATAAGCTTTGCATATGATTACCACTGGGCTGATCTTGTTTCTCGCTTTGATCTAAAGGTACTTTTTCCAGTGACTTCATTTTCTTCCCTTTTTCCCCTTCTTTTGTAGCCTGGTTTTGCTTGCTATCTGCATAATGTTCATCTGCATGATTCTAGTTGCATTTACCATATTGACTAGAAGGCCAACACTGCAAACCGGATAAGCCTGTGCCTTAACACTTTCATACTCCCTCCAATACAAAATAATACGTTGAATTGCATTTTTTACATTTATTTAACTTTCACATAATGCCATTTGTCATCACTTGAGTTAAGTCTTAAAGAGAGAGGTGAGAGGACAATTAAAGTCACTTCATAAAAAGGTGTGCATTCTATAGTGGACAATAATTCAGGCATCAAAGGATCATATAAGTTTCAAGCTTTTGGAAGACAAAGTTTATGTAAAACCTATGCATCGTAGCAATTTCTTTTTCTTTTTCCCTCCCAGAAACCATATGTATTATGATAACACCTTTGATAGAGACTTTCTGTGTTCTTCTACATTATGTTGTCTTGAAAGGATTCTTAAAAGATGAGTCTTCTACCACCAATCTTGATTGAAGAATGGCATTCTCGTGTTACATATTTCGTGGTGAAAATGATATATTTTTTCAGATCGTGTCAGGATGAGGTTTGAACCTTTTATTGAACGTTGGCTCATTTGAATTCATGGAGCTTAGCTATGGTGCTGGTGTAATTTTATTGGCTTTTGCAGCTATACTAGGGTATAGAATCAGCACCTTGTATTTAGTGGAACACAATGGCAATAGTGGACATTTATACCAGTCGGAGCTTCATGTGCTTTCCATTAGTAGCTTACTGTATTTATAACTAGTATAAGTCATATGCCTTGCCTTTTCTGGGTCTATAGTATTTATGCCTAGAAATTTACATGGTTTGCTCTGTAATTCTTTACGACTTAAGCCATTAGCCTGGCTTATATTCACGCTCTGGTATTTGCAGAAGCATATTCAACGTTGTCATGTTTGCAAGTCTGGAAAAACTTGCTACCAAGTTTTACAGGTTAGTTAAGCTACGGATTTGGCATGAGCCAGTATTGTTGTAGAGTTGTGGGATCTATATCTTGGCTTTCATCTGAAGGGTCCATTTACTTTGGTTTATTTGTTAACTATCTGAAAACAGTGTCATTTTTGTGATTGTTGTTGTGCCTCTCCAGGAGAGAAGTGTCCAGAATGGCAAGTATACCCTTAGTACATACTTCTGTTACTTGGTATATGCTCCTTTATACCTTGCTGGGCCTATTATAAGCTTCAATGCATTTGCTTCACAGGTTTGTGAAATTTCTATCAATTCTTCTTTTACCTTTCGTATTGTGTTTTGTTTTTATGGAATCGGTCTTTATGACATCCTTTATGGTTGAAGTGAATCATGAACATGCTGTGTTTTGAGTAATATATATCATAACAAAAACATTTTTCTTTGAATGTGAACAGTTTAATACTTTTTAATATATGTAGAGTGACGATTGTTTAGTAATTGCAAAGAAAGAAGCACAGCCCAGTGCATGGAGATACCAAAAAACATATAAGATCTAACATCTGAAGTTTATTAGAAATGTGAGCATTTCATGGTGAGAATTCTACTTTCTACATGCTACTTGTGTGGTACAGTGTTCTCTCCTTTCAAAGGCATATTTTATTCATGCCTGCATAATCTCCCATTCCACAAATCAACAACCATACGGCTATAAGCCTAAAAGATCTCTTTTTCAGTTCAAACTTCAACCGCTGTATTGGACACAATCCAGGCAACCCCAAAACAGAAGACACAGGCAGTGAGAATCAGCAATATTTTCTTACAGAGATTTGCTCACAACACCTAAAAACTTCCCTCTGATGGTTGGGCTATAGTACTCCGAAATTTTCCTAGAATTATCTACGAGAATGGAATTTTGAATGTTGTCAGATCCTTAATATGATGTATGAACTGTTAAGTACATCCAACTTTCTTGAATGTTGTCCTTGTTATTAGCCAGGATTTTATTTTACTTTTTTTCAAATCTCTAGGCTATGATAATAACAATTGATATCAGTGGAGTATCAACCTAATTGGAAATCTAATGTGAATTCTAGTTTCCCCATTGCCTTTGCAGCTAGATGTGCCTCAGAATAACCATTCTGTCAGAGATATAATTCGCTATGGTTCACGTTGGGTATTCAGTCTTGTCCTAATGGAGCTAATGGGACACCTCTTTCATTACAATGCCTTTGCTATTAGGTGAGTTTTGTAAACTTGAAGATGCGCCTGTTTTAAGTTTCTGTTTTTCTCTATCCGGTCTCACTGTCTAGTAGTAACATTTGTCTCTGTTGATTAGTGGCTTCTGGAAACAGCTATCTCCTATGGACATTTTCATTATCGGATATGGGGTAAGAGGTGAAGATTGTTATGCTGCTGGTTTCCGTGCTTAGATTCTAGGGTGTACAACATAACTATGAACAAGTTATTGTAGCAGAACAATATATATGTACGATTAGGAAAATGTGCATGCATTCTTTGTCAAGGACCTGAGTTCAATATGTTTGGGTAATGACACCTTCATTATCCTTTTTCTTGATAAATAGAGCACTTGCAAATGTCCTAGGTAGTAACAGAGACAGGAAGATGGCTATCTTTCTACCAAGATCCAAAATATAGAATTTTCTCTCCTTCAGAACATCCATGATATGGCGAAATCAATGTACTTGTAGAATTTGGACATGTTATCTGTCAATTGTTGTAAGTGCCCTTGGACATGATTTTGTGTAGAAGGATTCTGGAACTCAGGGTATCTATATGCACTAAAAGAAGCCAGTAACTGAGGGGTAGTGCATAAATTCACTATATTTATGAGCTACACATCTTTCTGTAAGTTCAAAACTAGTCAAGCCAGTGAGAATGGTGAAGAAGTGTTTTAGCGTGAGGACATATCCATATCAAGAGAGAAACCTACATTATCTTGAGTAATGTGAAAAAGCTTGAATTGTTATGCAAATCCTACATGAACAATGAAATGATGTATTTCATCTCTCCATTGAGAATCCTTCTAAGTTATAGATTATGTTTGTTTGTTGTTTTTTTTTTTTTTTTTTTCAATTTGGAATGAAATTACCAAAATATTTTGTCTATCTTTGTTCTTTATGCTGGTCAGGTCTTGAACTTCATGTGGCTAAAGTTTTTTCTTATCTGGCGCTTTTTCCGATTTTGGTCACTGGTATGTATTTTAGTTATTACCTTTTTCCTTCATTTTTACCCTGAACTACAACCTTTCTTTTCAATCTGCACCGGATAGTCTAGTCCTTGATTTGCTTCGTCCCGAGTTCAATTTTAAGAAGCTTTAATCAGTGAGCATTAGTGTCCAAGTGTTACTGACAAGAAGGTCATTTCTTTGTAATTATGTGCTTGTAGATATGTGGCATTGAAGCGCCAGAGAACATGCCAAGTTGCATTAATAATTGCCACAGCTTGGAAGACTTTTGGAAAAATTGGCATGCTTCCTATAACAAATGGCTTGTCAGGTGCATCATTCAACTCATTTATATTTTTTTCTTCTTCAATAATGTCTTTTGACTATAGGTTGTATGTTCTGGAACTGATTGTAATTTCAGGTATATGTACATCCCTTTAGGGGGATCTCGGAAGAAGCTACTCAACATATGGGTTATATTCACATTTGTTGCCATATGGCATGATTTAGAGTGGTAACCCAAGCTACCATCAAGTTCTTCTTGTTCATTACTTCTTTCTGTTCTGAAATACGAAGCTGAAGATTCTGCAAAGCTAACTCCTCTGAGTTCTTATTGTCTTGGACTTTAGGAAACTTCTCTCATGGGCATGGTTAACATGCTTTTTCTTCATTCCAGAAATGACAATAAAGTCTGCCGCAAGTGCATTACAGGTAATGTGTGTGTCTGTGCCAGATCTGATTGTAAATTAGTTGATTTTAGTAATTGCACTTTAGTTCATTAGTTGCCATGCTTTTGGCTGTCTAGAATCATCTGTACTGAATAGTCAGAAATGCTAGAAACTTTTTAGTCACTATGATGTGCAACAGGAATCATTGAAAGGAAAATTTAGGGTACCGAATAATGGCCATCCATACTTAATTCCAGAATATACTCCTGTTGAGTTTTTATTTTCTTTTGTTCACATTTATCTCTCTCTCTTTTTCCTTGTTGTCTTTTTTAATATAGAGATGGCTAAGAAGAAGAATACAGTATGCTAGTACACAGGAATGTACAGGTGTGAACGCTGGACGGTTAGAAAAGATAAAAAGATAGAGAATGAACTAAACTACCTTTGAAGAAGTAAACAGCCAATGAAATCAGTAGGAAAGGCAGTGCACTAGTTGAGGAAGGTGTTTTTCCCATAAGCGGCATTTAAAACTCATTGTAAGCTGCAGATTGACTTCGCCCATATAGATACCTCCTTATTTATCTGTGTCCAAATACTATTCACCGGGCACAGAGGACCTACTTTTGAAACCACAGAATTCCTCCTTAAAACCTTCCTTCGAATCTTTGTTGCTCTTTGTCAGGCATTTTCAGCCTGACCTGAAATTTTAAGAAAACAGGTAAACCATAAATCTCGTGCTATCTGATAGTTCAAAAGAAAATGGTTTGACTGGTTGAGACATGCATTATTCTACGTTATGGTGTGGTCATTAGAGATGGCAAGTTGTTGCCAAGTGGAGTTGAACAGTTCTTTTCTTCGGTTCGAAGAGGCAACCTTTCAAAAGCACAAAAGAAGCCCCTCTGCATAAATAAAGTTTCTAGAATGGCATGAATAGTTCCCTATGTTCAGGTCTTATTGCTGTTGTTTGTGTAATCATTGAAGGCATAGCACAGCAACATTCTTTTTGGCCTTCCTTGAATATATATTTGTCTAACAAGGTTTTTGATGTTCAATTGTCTGTTTGATTCTATTTTCAGGTTGAGAGTGCTTCGGGTCATTTCGCCTTTCGTGAACTTCATGCTGTTGCCGGTGCTATCACAATCACTTGTCTCATGGTTCATCCATACCCTATCTTTAGAACACTAGCATGACAAATGCCATGTTTCTTAAATTATTATGCAATAACTTTTGTGTTATTAGTTAGCACGTGATTGCAGTGTAAATTGCTAATAGGTTTAGTTTTTAGAGGTGGTAACCAGAGTAGCTAAAATGCCAATGCCATCAGAATAATTCAAGTTTCCAACTATGGAAGGAAGCATGTTTGGACTTTGTTCTGAAACTTCCAGGAAACTTAGCTGATGTATCTATATATTCAGACAACTACCAAAAAATTTCAGAAGCATCTAGACTCTTTTGTCAAGCTGTAGAAAGGGAAATTCCTTATCTTTTTTGTTGTGAGTTTTTCACTTTCAAAAGGTTTGAACCTCTTAGGAAAGAACAGGGTGACTCTTTGATATGATTTGCATTGCATGCTAATTTGCATGGGTTGGAATCTGGGTCGATATGAAAATCGTGAAGTTGAATTTTGTGCATCACCTCTCTTGAAGTCATAGGTTGAGGGGAAACAAGCAAATGGTTGAAGGTAGTTGCATCTCACATGTACGTTTATGTCAGTTTTGGAATATGGTTCAATGTGAAGTTACTGAGGAGAATAGCAAATAAAAATCTGTCTGTACTAGCCATTACTTGCTGTACTTCCATTTCAAGCAGTTATTGTGTGAAACTAGTCACCAAACTGGTGGTTGCTACGTTGTCTCACAAAAATATGCTTGCTAGATAGACGTTCTATTAAAATGTCATTCCATACCTAGATTACCTTTTAAGCCTGCATACATTACCTTTTAAGTTTTTCATTGTGTAGGTTGCGAACCTTGTTGGTTATGTTGTGGGACCATCAAGCATGAATTTGTTGATATCTCTTTTCCTTCAAAAAGAGGGTATGCCTAAAATTTCATAGTTCTATTGTTTGCTTAGACAAATGTAGCTACAAGAGTAATGCAAAGCTCTATCATACAGGACTATCGGTTCTGGCTGGCATGTTTCTTACATTTTATGTCGGGACAAAGGTAATGCCCATGAAAGTACTCTTCTAAGTTCAGATCTCTTAGAACCTTTTGCACCTTGGCCACCAGTTACCTATTATTGGTCTGTTATCCCTTTTGTGTAGCTTATGTTCCATGTTGAGGATGCCAAGCGCGTAAGGCACTGAAGTGGCCCCTGAAGCTTCACTACGTATTCCACATTGCTGAATGTCAACTGCATATTTTATGGGTTGAAATCTAGCACGGGAAGTTTTGGATATGATACCAACGTCGAGGAGATATTTCTTTTTTGGGGGTAAAATTTATGGAACTTGAGGACCTCGGTTCATCGGGGAGATTCCTCTGTAGAATAATGCATTCCAGTTGATAGACAGTAGCAATTCCATGTTGTATATTCTCTGGTAGTAGAAGATTCTTCTTCCTTTTGCTTATGTCTGTTGCAGGGATTGAGTAAGTTGAATAGGTGAGATCATTTGAGATTAACCAGATTGATATGTATCGGATAAAAGTGGTTCACATCCTAGGTTTGGATCTGGTTCACAGCATGTACTTTACCCAGCAATTTTTTGGTTATTTTTGCCTACCCTTTGCCATTTGCATAATAATCATTGGAAAAATCCAAGGTAGCCAATTAATACTGTGATACCCATTGCTCAAGAAATTCAGCCATTAAATCAAAACAAACCTCAAAAATGTTGGACAGAATGAATGAAGATGTACTGAGTAGCTCTATATTTAAGCTCGAACTTCGATCCAGAAAGTTGAAAGAAATTACATTTATTTTGGTAGTCAGGTGTAATGCATGCTTACAGAGGAAGACTCCAACGTATCAATGCTCATTCGAGATAACAATCCAAAGTTTGCGTATGGAAAAATAATGAAATCAAAACGTCCTTTTATTAGTATAAATTCTAATGACCAAGCCTGGGTCGGTTCGCGTATATATCTCAACCAATAGCATTCAGCTAATGCGCCGTAGTTTTGCCTTTCTATATGTCCTCTGAAATTCTTAGCTGATGCGAGAATTTGAACGTGAATCTAATTGATTATAAGATATAGAGATCATTATGATGGTGAACATAATAGGTGTAATGTCATAGCATGCCATAAACAACATTTAGCAAACTCGAAAGGACACTGTACATCAAATATTCCAAAGAAAAAGGACACTAGTGAATTTTTGGATCCACGAAGGTTCTTCAGAATTTCAAGCCTCCACGTCGGTCACATCACCAAAAATTGCTGAGGTGGGTATAACTAGTTAATGATATTTAGATAAGACTCTTCCATGAGCAAATTGTAATGTCCTACCACCTGATTGTTCATTTCATGTGTTATGGTCTTTGTCTGCACATTCTTAAACTTTTATTGACATCATTTATTAAATCACTTTCATGTTCCTTTTTTTTTGTTGTAATGAAAATATTAACTGTAGCCATCTTGCCTCCTCCTCTTCCCTTGATTTTCCCATAAATTTGTAGCTGGGAAAAAATTTATCAGCTTTGATAAACCTTGTTCATGGCTGTGCATGCAGAATGGGGCGCAACTCTATGGGTTCTCTCCCATTTTTTAACATTTGTTTGAGTCGAAATTGCTAAGTAGGAACTTTTACGTCCAATCATGACTTAACATCTAGGATTCAATCTATTTGTAGCTTTCCATGCCGTCAGCTGATCAATAGAGTTCTTCATGTAGTGCCAATTTATGAAGTTTGCTGAATTGCTAATAACTTAATGCAGTGATAATCAAGTGTCCTGTAATTCACGCCCACACTGTTCTATAGATCTAGTAGTGACTTAATCTATCATTTGCACGATGAGATGTAAGTTCTATCATTATTTTAAAAGATGCAATACTAATTTGCAGCTTAAATTTCATCTGCTCGTGCACTGACAAGTAGCCTATGGGGCTTACGAATCTCTAGAGCGTGTCTGTCAGATGGGGTCTCGTGCTTGGATAATGTTCAGATAAAGCCCATCACCGGAAAGTATCACGAAGCCTAAGCTGTGAACAATGGGAAAACAGGAGCCCCAGATTCAAAAAAGCGACAGTCGAGTAAACAAACACACACGTAAAAGAAAGAAATCCATGATGATGATCATCATGAGACATCATACATTATACCCACCAAAGACCGAGACCTCTTTTTCCTGGACAGAAAGAAATGATTACCCACCGCTTCCCATCCCCTTGGTTTTGACAAACCTAATCATTAAATTAAAACCCTGCCCAATTACCTAAACTTTAGCCCCTCTCTCTCTCATCATGACTTTCTCTTTACCAACTTCTCCTCTGCTTTTCTCCTTGAAAATTACTCTCCAATACTATTTCTCAAATCCATTTTCTTCGGGCTTCCTCGGGCATTCAAGTCTGAGAGTGTCAAATTCAAATGCGGATGCTTAAATATGAACTTTTTTGGTCAATCGAGGAGCCTACCTTTGTTTACTTTGCTTCCTTGAACTCCTTTACCAAGAAGACTATAAATGAAAGCCTCAACTTTGAGAATGCTGCACAGTGTGACAAGTACAGAACATATACAAAGGACCAACAAATCCAGCTTGCTTATTTGATTGTCATTCTTCAAAAGCTGACTCGTCCCACATCACCAACTCCCTCCCTTCATTCATCCAAACTAATAATAGAAAAAGAATAAAGATAATGGAAACGTAGCTCGTAACATTTTCTTGGGTCTGCCGGGACCGTAAGCGGTAGTTGCTGCATCATTTGCCACATGACTTTCCTGGTGGTTTATGTGAAACGGTCATAATGGCCTATGACAGTGTGGGTGCAACCATTTATTAGGTAATGGCAGGTGCTTGGACAAGGAAGTTTCGGTTCATCAACAATCAATAACTCTTTCACAATATTGAAAACCACTCATTCATGAATGCCATGGTTGGCTCACACCCACAGGATTCAGGAGTGCTTGAGTGTCTTTTGCAAGTAAGAGAAATACGTGTGATGGTTTGGTCGTCTGTGCAGACAATGATGTTCCTTGTTACTCATTTCAGTAGTTAGTGGTATAATAGTTTATTTCCTCTCAACATTTTCAACTTGAGATACAACTCATCCTCAATGATTCTTCGGCTTCCTCGCATCATTATGAGATTCACTGACGAGGTTTATAAAGAAATTACTCCTCTTTTGGATGAAATTTTTAAAAAAATTGTTAACAAAAAAATTATTAAAAATTTTGTTTATAAAATAATGTGTTATATTACTTCTCAAATTAATTTTTAAATTAAATAATGAGTATTCTGATATGACATTATAATTAGGATTTCCTTTAGCATCTCTATGGACTCTCGTGGGGTATTTCCTTTGGCCTATTAACAAAAGTGTTAAGTGTCTTTAACTTGGCCGTACTAATAAATTAGGAATTCAAGATATTTTCTTCTTTTTTTGGATGTGTGAATTATAATAAAAAATTATAAAAAAAAATCTCTATGAATTCCAATTAGGCTGAGCCTATACACAACACATAATTATCATGATAAAAGAATATGTTAAAATGTGGCCAATAAGTTTTGTATTATTAAAAAAATTATTAAAAATTATTAAAAATTATGTTCATGAGATAATATATTTTATTATCTCTTAAGTTAAATATCTTAATAATTACTTTTTCAAGACTTGTAGGCATTAACCCATCCTGGGTTGAACTATTGGATTTTATGAAGTTTTGAAAGTGGAGGAATTGGGTGTAGTATGAGTATGGTGGCCAAAGAAAATGAAGACCCAGGAAAAAAAAAAAAAAAAAGCAGAGCTTATGATGGATACGGGTTGGAGGGCAATCGGGAGAAGAATGAGCAGAGAGAGGGCATGAGTAGGTACTTCCGAATTCTAACAAAATCATCATAAAACGGAAAAGCGGTGGGACAATCATGCCGTGAGCGTGGACGGAGAAAGGGAAGGAAAGTGCCGTGAGAGATGTAATCTCAGCCGTTGATCTCTCTAAAAGTTGGTGGTTCAAAAAGTTTGCGATGCGACTCTTCTTGACCGGAACAAGCTGCTCGCACACGTGGAATGCAGAACGAGTAAATATTCCGCTTTGTGACGGGTATCCAACACGACAACGTGGTCAATTCCCAATTTACTTTTACGTCCCCGAGACCATGTCAATTTACTCGAAAAATTAGAATTATTGTCAAAATATTATTCTAATATATGAGACAATAAAAGGGCAATTAAAATTTATTTTCAGAATATTATTTTAATATTATCTAGGGTAGTTGGGATTAACTTAATCACATTTCCACTTAGTTGGAATCTTTATTACTCTTTTTTCTTCATTTCACTGTTCAAAATATGTATGTGAGATCTGGTCTCTTATAAATACAAAACTTGTGAAATGAAAAATATGTCAAAATGTCAAAAAATTATAAAAAAAAAATGTAATTCGATGCAATTTGGTGAAGCGGAGCTTTGACTGACCCGGAAGAAAGAAGCAGTAATTAGAGTGAAAAGGCGAGGATGGATCCGGAAAGTAAAAAGGGAGGGAGAAGTTGCAGGGGATTAGTAGAAGTGAAGGGACAAAAGTGTTGCGTGCGGGTGAGTATAATTACAAGTTATAGACTGGGCCTTCCGACGTGGAAAAAGAGGAGTGGAGACGCACACAGCGGGGGGAAAGAGAGAGAGAGAGAGAGAGAGCGAGAAGCGTGGGATGCTTTGGCTCGGTGTTTTGTCTCTCTTTTGGTTTTGGTTTCTTTGAGCGAGCGTGAGAGGGAGAGAGAGAGAGAATCAGGGTGGCCTGCCTGGGGCATGGAAGGGCTGGCCATGCTGAGGCAGCTCATCGGTCAGCTTCAGGAGCTCTTGGAAGTCTACGGTTCTCATCCTCCCCTTCTTCCTTATCCTGCTGATTCTCCTACCCGTTTTCTTCAGCCTCTATATCAGCAGCCACTGCGTCCCTCCGACCTCCACTCTCACCAACCCCACGGGTCTCTCTCTCTCTCTCTCTCTGTTTTTCTTTCTTTCTTTCTTTCTCTCCCTCTATAGATCTTTGTTGGGTCTTGGAAATCTGTACTGTGCACTGATTATTTGTGTTGTTTCTTTCTAAATGTTCTTTAGACGGATTTGTGTTTTTTTCACCCCTGTTGTCCTGCTTAGTTGTTCTGGTTGCCTAAATTCCTGTGTTTTTTCCTCGTTTTCTTTGTTGATTAGGCGTTTTTGTTTGGTTTTGTAGGTGAGTTGGGTGAAGTGGGTTGTTTTCCCGTGGTTCTTATTTTGTAAGGTGACCTTTTCGTTTCCGTTCCGAGAACTTGGGTCTAATTGTTCCTCGGAACGATAAAATTGACGAATAATTTCTCTGCCTGGTCTTGTGTAGTAGCTGGTTATGTGGAAACCTTCTTGATAACTGTTACTTGAAATTTGCTTTGAAAATTCATAGGTGTGATTATCGCTAGTTCGTTTAACAACCGCTTTTCGGCATCCAATTGATGATAGAGGCAACTTTTCAACAGTGCGAACATCTCTCTTGAAAGTAATTGATATCATTCAGGAAAATTCAAGTAACGGGTTTAAGATATCAGAACTACCTTGGATGTTTAATTTGGCTGGATTTACGGTTTTATGATATTCAATGCATATTTGTCTTCTGTAATACACAGCCTTACTTCAAGTCTTTCATTCCCTCTCTCCTAATAAGAAGAACAGTTAGTACGGAAGCATGAGAAACATAAAATCTCTATGGAGGTTGGTTATGCTGATATTTTGTTGAATTTGTTAACTTGTATTCCTATGCCTGATCTGTTGCTTAAGTTTTGTAGAAACATTGTGGTTCCGGAAGTGGGTTTAAGTTTATATCAGAACATTGAAATTTAAGGCCTGGGTACAACAGAGAAGCTGTCTTTTTGCTTTTAAGAGTGGGTGACACGAGCCTTGGTCATATCAGTCTCAAACTTTAAGTCCGAGTCTTTGCTCTGTCTGTTCTCTGTAACTACCCCTTGCAGCCGAAATGTTTTGATCTGAGGCAAGTGATAGTTCTCCTACCTGGAGACTAGCACATATTAGGGATATAACATACTATCTTTATTAGAAGTATAAAAAGGCATGTCATTAAAGATATCTATTATCAATTTTTTATTTTACCATCTGCGGCATGACAAGTAATAAGCTTGCTCAAGTTGTAGTGTAACAGTTCCATGCCATAATTACTTTTAAAGATAAGAAATCCTGTAGCCTCTTCGGGCTGTAATTATGATTTGAAAATTTTTCTTAGAAAACTTTACATGTGACCGGTTGGCTGCATCTAATGTCTTATTTTGGGCTGTGAAGTGCGTGATTGAACTGTATTTGTTGAGGCATATTTCCAATCAGGCACTTGAAATTTAAAGTTAAATGATTTTGCTTTTAATACTTGGCTGGGAAAAGGAAAGTGGGAGTCGTTGGCCAGTTTGAAGGAATTGGAGAGAGGAAAATATTTGAACATAATGTTTGGCCCTGAGGGAAAAGGAATTACACCACACTGCTTCCTTCGCTTTCTGTCCAATCAGAGGAAAGATCCTGCTTTCTGTCTCTGAAATATGCAAAAACAGTTGCACACATTGCTAGTGATGTGAGAATGTTTTTGTGACCTGTGACAAATCACAACAGTTTCTTAAGTTACCTTTCTTTTGCGCTTGGTGGGAAGTTTCCATTGTTTTGCAGACATTTTGACATCTTTTTTCACAAAGTTTATTTTTGGTCTCAGCTTCTCTTCCCATGTTTTCTTTTGTGTATATTTTTGTTAGTTTGTGATCTCCCTTCCATGAATGTTGATACATCTTCTCTCCCCTCGTGAGTGATGATAGCTATATTAATAAGGACAACTGAAGAATCCTAGCTTGGGTGTAGCGTTTAGGCATTTAATTTTAGTTTCCTTGAGGTATAAGCGCTGAAATGTTTGGTGCGTTTCTATATATGGCCTTGTACTTCTCTTACCTTTACTTGTTCTTCGAATTTTCATACATTTATCAGTTCATGAATGAATTTTGAGTTTTAGTCTTGATATGCATCTCTCTGTAAGGTTCTTGACCTTTAATTTGTTATGAATTGATAGTTTTTTTTACATTTCATACAGGTGGTGCTTTCTTAATGTTGATAATGGTTCTACAGATGATTACTACACTCTTATAATGGCAGCCGGAAAGTCTGGAAGTCTCAAGATGGTGGACCCTTACAAGCCTCCACCGGCTAAGAAATCTCGGAGAGAGCGGGCCCGGGGGAAATCATCTGGGACTACCAATACATCAGAAGTCATGGAACAGCAAATTTGGAAAGATTTTCCAGAAGACCTTTATGAAGCTGTTATTGCTAGACTTCCCATTGCTACATTTTTCCGCTTTCGCTCAGTTTGCCGGAAATGGAATTCCTTGCTGGACTCTCAAAGTTTCTCGCAGCATTGTGCTCAAGTACCACAAAGCAATCCTTGGTTTTACACCATAACCCATGAAAACGTGAATTCTGGAGCTATGTATGACCCTTCCTTGAAGAAGTGGCACCATCCCACCATTTGTTCGCTGCCCAGTAAAATGATTGTTCTGCCAGTAGCTTCAGCTGGTGGCCTAGTGTGTTTTCTGGATATTGGTCATAGGAATTTCTACGTATGCAACCCTCTGACTCAATCTTTCAAAGAGTTGCCTGCGAGGTCAGTTAAGGTCTGGTCTCGTATTGCAGTTGGGATGACGGTCAACGTGAATTCAACCTGCGGGGGCTACAAGATCCTGTGGGTAGGGTGTGACGGGGAGTATGAAGTTTATGATTCGGTGAAGAACTCTTGGACGCGTCCGGGAAACATGCCCTCAAGTATTAAGCTGCCACTGTCCCTGAACTTTCGGTCACAGGCTGTTTCCATAGGTGACACACTCTACTTCATGCGTCAAGATCCTGAAGGGATTGTCTCCTACGATCTGACTACTGGGTTTTGGAAGCAGGACATAGTCCCTATCCCGCTACACCTGACTGACCACACACTAGCAGAGTGTGGGGGCCGGATCATGCTTGTAGGGTTGCTGTCAAAAAATGCAGCCACGTGCGTTTGCATATGGGAACTGCAGAAGATGACGCTCTTGTGGAAGGAGGTTGACAGAATGCCAAACATATGGTGCTTGGAGTTTTACGGAAAGCACGTTAGGATGACTTGCTTGGGTAACAAAGGCTTGCTCATGTTGTCCTTAAGATCGAGACAAATGAACAGATTGGTTACTTACAATGTTTCCAGCAGGGAATGGCTTAAGGTTCCAAGTTGTGTAGTGCCAAGGGGGAGAAAACGTCAGTGGATTGCATGCGGCACTGCATTTCATCCATGCCTGACTGCCACTGCTTGATTCAGCTTCTGCCCTGTTTTTGGCAGCATCAGCGTGTCAGGGATGGGATTTTCCCTTTCCATACTCTGCTGGAATGCTGGATAGCTGCAAGCTTGTGTTGCAAAGTTCTCGGCCAAATTTTCATTGTTGTAAAAGTTATGCGAATGACGCTGTGGGTTGCATGATGATCGGCTTCTTCTTTTTCATGTACAAACTAGGACAAATACTTTTGATTTCAGAAAGCGAAGTTCAGAATGCCTATCTCTATGAGCGCTATAATACCCCCTGAGTCGTTTGACGAGATCAAAATCGTCTATTTTGGTGCAGATCTGGAGAAATCGACAGGAACTAAGACTATCGTTACCGTACTAATTATTTAATTTGATTTAAACCGTTCATTTTGGAATAATCACAATCTCACAACACTATGATATCGTAACGCATCTTAACTGAGAGCTCAGAGCACTGGAATCAGATGAGCGGGTTTGCTGGGCGTATCTCCAAACATTCTGGATGCTTATGTAAAGAAGTTTCTTACAAACCGGGACATGGGCTGCTCTAAGAGAAGCAACGTAAGAAAATAATCCTTGTCTTCGAACAACCGGGGATCCTGCCTTCCGGTTACTAATAGTTGTCCCCATTCAAACGTAAGCGATTTACATCAGGAAAGATCCTCCTTGGGGGTTTAAAAGCATTTTTTTTAAAAGAAAAGTTTGAAGCTCTCTTTCTCACTGGGCAGAACTCAAGCACGTCCTCAAATCCCAAACCCACCTCGGGCTGCTTGGCCATGCTTTTGTCAAGTTCCTAACGCTCTATCACAAAGGTACCCTTTTGAGGGGATATAGGCTAAGGTGGAGAGAAAAGGGTTTTCCGAGAGATCGAAAATGACACCAAGTAGCCTTGCACGATGTTTCCAAATAAGTCATGAGCAAGGAATGTGTGTCCTTCTAGTCAGAGCTGCATTGAACCCATAATTCATTAGGTAGTTTCTCACTTTCGACACGTTAAGACATCACAAAAACGTAAGTCCACAAACAAAAATGCCTATTGAGTTCTTTCATGAGAAGTCTCGAGAAATATCACACCACAAAAGATAATTTACCACAAGCAAAGGAAGGCGTCCCTTTTATTAAAAGTTAATTGAGTTCCCACGACACGAACAATTACTTTAGATGTATCATCAGTTTCCTAGACAGCTAAAAATACGATTGAATAGACAAATTGGAGCCCATCTGCTGCCGCCTCTCAAGGTTTGGTATGTTTAGGCCATGCCTCCGCTTGTAGCTGTTCTGATTATCTGAAAGAGAGCTGTTGCAACGATCAAATAGATGTTCATCAGCAAACTTCATAAGGAACCACTAAAATGTGGAGGAAACAAATAATGAATACAAATTCCACTATCAGGAATCATGACACTTATAAGCCACAGGCAACCGGACAAGTAAAACCCTAAATTCACATAAGCAAGGTGAGAAACCGCAGCAAAGATTTAAATTTAGTTCAAGCTGAAATAACGAGCAGACAAGCTAAAAATGGGGATTCCTGCGTCCTTTATCATTAAGTAAGATTATGGCAAATAGAAGATTTTGTGCTTGAGTTTCTTTCAAGCATCATCACTTGCAAGTATCTAATCACTTAAGTTCTTTGCGTCCAATGAAGAGACAAGTTATTCTGTACTGCCAACATTAAAGAATTGTATTACCAAAATAATTAAGAATCTCTTTTCTACAATATTGCTCTGTATCAAACTTACGAAAGCACAACCTTGAATAGAAACGAACATAAATAATTATGGATAGGAAGATGAACAAGGAAAAAGAGTCTTACATGAGCCAATGACGACAAAAATGAAGAACCCGAGCAGAACAGGACCAACAGGATAGTCCCTTCCCTTTTTGGCAGTTGTTTCAGGCACAGCTCCTCTCTTAGTAATATTCTTCTCAAACTTCTCCACCTTCCTACCAGCAAGACGCCTCGATGTTGTCTGCACATACAACATGAACAAGACAAGTTTCATCCAACAGCACCCAGCCATTAAATTCAGAGGAGTTTAAAATTTCAAGATTTTCCCTTACACTAAGGGTCCAAGGTTGTCCGTTTCAGCTAAACAAGATTGAACAAATAAAATCATAGAATATAAAGCAACATGATCTACAATAATACCACATGCCAATTACCACACGACCTTCAGAAACAAGCACTGAGAACAGCCACAGGAATGTGCAACAGACATCCGGATTCTCTATATTTCTAGAGTAACTCTAAGTGGGAGTTCTTTGTATCTTAACCATATCTGTGATTAGATGTTTCAAATGCTACCATTTCAGCATATAATTTAGTGAGCCACCATAAACTAGGTACAATGACAATCTCCAAGATTCTAAGGCGGTAAAACTTCCAACTTCTTAATTAGAAACAAGAATTAAATTCTGGAATCACCCAAGAAAATGTATAGGATCTTAATCCGAGCGATACAACATAGTGCACTTGTATTTTCCTATGTCAGAAATATAATCCAGGAGAACTGATAGAGAATGCGAAAAACCTAGAAGGCAAGAAGTAGTACAAAGTAAAAAATTTGATGTCCACTTATAATTTCTACCAGTTCTAAATCATGTTAGATCTCCCCGAATAACCAATCATCACGATAATCAACGCCGTATTATATCCACAGAATAAAATTGAATGTCGGATTCTTCGTTAATCACAGACGTTAAAGCTGAACCCACTAGATCAGATCGATTTCGGGCATTAATTATCAGGTACACGAATAGATCAAGAAAAATTGCGATGCTAACAGCATAAACAGAAAGAAAGAGACAAATAAACCGAAACTTCGAAATCATCCAAGTGGAGACCGGTACCAAATGAAATAACAAATTACTGAGACAAGAGAGCGAGATTACCATGACTACTAAGGGATCCGGGTAGGTGGAAACAATTGGAGCACCAGAGCGTCGGAGAATCACGGGCGGTCCCTTTCTCTTCTCCCTTCTTCTCCCTTCCTCCGTTTGTACCTCTGACAATCTGCTTCCTCCAATACTTTCGGCTTTTATATTTGGAGCTGGGAAAAAAAAAAAAAAACTTTGCTAGGATCCCCAAGCGGAGATTCTCGACCTTCGGTGTGATTGGGCGTACCACGTAGATCAGCATACGCGTCGTATTTCAGTTGGACACACTGATGGAGAACAGGTCTCGAGTCCGTGTGGAAACGTTCACCTAATCAACCACCCCGGCTACCATTTGTTTTTTATCAGCCCAAAAATTCTCTTCATCTTCTTTGTTAAATTATTAGATTTTGACACTTTCTAGTAAACTTATATCCGAACTCAACTTTAGATTCATAAATACTTCGTCAAGTATTAGAAATAGTCAAATATGGCTCACTAATCCGATATTGAAAATCGTATGTCTTAGGTAGGGGAATCGGTCCAAATTAGGGAATGTACCTTGCCATTGGGAAAAAAAAAAAAAAAAAAAAAAAGAATAGCAGTCCAACACTGACTGAGTACATGTCGTAATCCATGGATTAAGCCCCCTGAAAACTAAACTACACAATCTGTCACATTTATCATTTCAAAAGGCCATTGTTTATTTTATTCCTTATATTTTGAGATATTAATTCAACTTTAAAGAAGTAGAGGAAGTGCCACGTCATATTGTGGTGCGACTGGCTTCGCTGGAAAGCATGTGCCAGCAAATTAATGCACAAATAACAGACTTTTTGTTATCCGTTAACGTGTATTGTCAAGAGTGGCCGGTGCGATCCAGGTAAGCTCCACGCGCTTGGATAAAGGGCCGCCGACGGTTTCTTTTCATCTGCCAACAGAAAACCGGCTTGGTGGTTGCCAGACCATACCGAGGCAGTTGACCTAAGACAAGGGCTTTGGCAGTTGTGCTATATGAGAGGTGGGACATTTATCAGAGCTACATAAATTTAGATTCTTGTTGAAGTGGGATGCTGCTGAAGGATTCGGGACGTTTCGATTAATCTACCAATCGATCCCTTTTTAGGAACTTTCTTTCTTTTAAAAAGATAGCTTGTCCGGGAGACAAAACGTCTTAAGCCTGCATACATAACCAAAAGAAACACAAAAGTGAACTTGAATTAGACTGAATATTAGAACCCCAAACAGATGAAAAACCACAAATAGCATGTACCCCACTTTTAGCTACAGTTCAAGGGTACGCCTCTTGATAAAAGGCTCACGCCTCTTGATAAAAGGCTCACGCCGAGGACAAAATAGCTTTCCATGGCCAGTCGTCTTCCAAAAGGGTCCAAGTACCCATGGTTGGTAAGGCAAAGTATAAAGCTGTTATGGTCCTAAAAATAATTAAACTCGTCATGCCAATATGTTTATACTTTTTGATTCAATGGTTGAATTTATTGTATTTGATATCAAAGTCAGAAACATCTAAATGCACAAGGCCAGTGTGGAGTAATCATGGAATGAACTACCGGAGCATCTGCGGAACATAATAGAATGTTACACTTTTAAAAGTAATTAAACCTATTATGACAACATGTTTAGGCCTCTTGGCTTAATAATTGAATTCAATAACAAACGTAGTCTAAGGTAGAGAAGAGGCAATCCATGACAAAAATAAAACTAAAGAATTCATCGTTATTGTCACAAAAACGGAGACCGTAAAATCAGAACTAAATGACCTCAGACCTAAAATCTTATACTCTGACGACAACTTTCAAACGTGAACCTAATTCCAACTCCAATTCTATACCATTATTTAATGTCTAAACAGAAACAGTAGAATTCCATGGAAAGGCAGCAGGACCATGTGTTTGAATAGTCAATTTAGAATACAAGAAAGGGAGAAAGTAGAGGACCATAGAGAAAGAGATCAAGTGGAAGCTCGTTGGCAGGCTCCTCTATCGATGAATTTTAGCTGATTAAAGGATCTTCCTTAAAGAATAAATCATCTATGGGAGAAATTGTATCTAGCTTCCAGACCATTACAAGAAGCTTCATTTCACGTGATATCGGAAGCGGGAGCTTCCAACTTTGGGCTGCTTGGACTCCCAAGTACCATGTAAGTTCACCCTCTAGATTACCTCCATGTTGCAAAGCTAATTATGAGAGCATCCTCTCATAATTTTATGGGAGAGTGCAGTCCCGTTAGCTCGCCTGACCTTCCTGACATATCTGCAGCAGATCTCACCTCCGCTCTCGCTACACCAAAGGAATACATATTGCTTCTCCGTTTTTAGTACCCAAGCCTCTGCCTCAATCAGATCATGCGCCCCACTAAGTCTAGGATGTTTTTGGATATTTCACTTCCTTGAGTAAACTGAGTGGCTGGAAGTAAGATGTGCCATATATGTTCAAGGGTCAAGATGCACTTTGGGTGAAAGATGCTGGATCACTGGATCATCAACTTAAACTGGAGACTGTCAGCAAGTTGTTTAGACAAAGATCCTCAAAATGATGAAGCAGCTTAATCCAATTCTATACTGAGTCAATAAATTATATTGACCTCATACGAAAATGATCCAAAATTCAACTAACCCCCCTTCCTTTGCCATGCTCCACTCCCTCGTCTTTTGTTTTTTCTTTTGTATCCTGCACAATTTCTAGGTCCTTGATATCTTTGGAATTCCCCTCCTCTTTTTCCAAAACTTTCACAAGATCTTCTGTCATTTCTAGGCCATTTTCCTTTTCAACATTATCAACTGCATTGTCTGTCTTAAGTACATCATCCTTCAGAATCTCTTCTTTAACACCGGTTATAATCTGAAAAAGTTCTTGTGGAGTAGCGGCTGGGTCCAGCTCTCGGCAACCCTTTGGGGCATTTGGACCTTCTTGACCAGTTAGTAAGTGTGAGGGCACATGATGGGAGAATCGAAACAACTCTTCCCTAGGAATCCTCCTAATTTCTCTGGGGTCCAAGTGACTGTGAAACACAGTCTTGAAGCCAGCCACTTTAACGAGGGGAGTAACAGTTACACCCAGTTCTTCATTATAATCTTCAAGCACTTCCACCATATCATATTTGTGAATTACTTCATCGGACGTCAACTCATTCCAGTCAGGGGACCAATTTCTATAAAGAGCCCAAACATCCCCCTTTCTGGGATAAATGCAAATGGCTCCTCGTGTGCCTTTTGTCCACCTGACCTTGTGAGAAAAAGAATTAAGGGAATTATTGATTTCATGTCTACCTATTCTAAAATCTCCACAAGTTTTCGAGAAACCAGAACCAACCCAGTTTAAGGGGCCCAACTCACTGTTGGTTTTTGAGTTAAGCCAACTAATCCGAATCTTGAATGGATTCAGATCAATTACATCATGTATCAATGCATAATATCGAGGCATCCCATCATCATCATCATATGCAGCCCATACCTGATTATCTCCAAAAGATCTTTCAGTTCTATCCTTGTCAAAGTCATGAAAATCAGAATCTGGGACATCTATCGACAAGTTTTCCAAGGTCTCAGCATCTGTATTGGCATCAGAAGTGCTGGGAAAGGAACTGGTAGCGGCGGATCCATTCTTCTTATCCTCTGAAACACTATACTTGTTTTGACCATGCATTTCACTGTCTCCTAAAGACTTTTCTCCTTTTTCATTTGATTTCCCATTCCTAATTTCCTCTCCTTTTAATGCATGGTTCTCAACACCAATCAACTTCCATTCATTTAGTTTTTTGTGAATTTCCATCCTAGCCTTCTGCATCATTAGATTCCGGATTTCATGCTGGGAAACATCCCTTGCACTGCTGGGCTTTGTCGTTCCTGTGACCTTAAGTGTTTCAGAATTAGCTAGATTAGATCCAGATAAGTTAGTTACACCAGATCCTAAACCAATTTCATTTGCAGCATCCTTTCGAAAGTTTCCTGTACCAACATCATCCGTGCTTTTTCTTCTCTTTGAAGAATTAGAAGGTGAACTGGTCGAAGCACCACCCATCTTCTTGGAGACATGATGCTTCCTCTTCATGGTTTCCTCCCTTTTTGTTGCTGCTTGTGCCTCCTCACGTTCTCTCTTCACTTTCTCATATGCACGCTGAACCATCCTTGCAGCTTGAGCAGCACTTGAAGCCCCAGCTGCACTGGAGAATGGACCCCATTCAAAGTTGGTCTGGTTATGTGAATCAGGACTACTGAAGCCCCCTACTCCAGCATTTGGTGACGTAACATTGTTTCTTCCTGAATTAGACGTGTTTTTACTAGATGCTTGATGATTTGCATTCCGCTGCTGCTGAGAGCTATTCCAAGGGGTGGAGGACGACTTGGAACTATTTGAAGGAGGTGGAGCCGTTTCAATAGCGAAAAATGGCTCGTGGCAGTTGGGGCACAGGAGATTATGATTAAGGTAAACTCTAAGATACTCATATTGCATCTTGCATCGGTGGCACACAGTCCAAAAGGTATTGGATTTTGGCTTGTGAGATGAAGCAGAAGCTGAAGAGTGACCTGCCCGGCTGGTATTCTTGTGAGCCCTCACATTCGTAGTAGTACTTTTGGCAAAGTTGTAAAAACCATTTGCCCCTGGTGGTGCTGACGAACCCCCTGTTGGTGTTGAAACTTTCTGGACTGCTTTTGCATTCCTCCTTTGGTCATATGCTGCTCTCTTAGTCTTATCAGACAGCAAACTCCATGCCTCAGAAATATGCTTAAATGCCCCATCGGCTCCTATAGACTTGTTCTTATCAGGATGAAGCATCAAAGCCAGCTTCCTATAATGTTTCCTCACCATCTCGTCATCGGCTAGTGGATCCACTCCAAGTATCCCATACCAATCAGCTTCTCCATTTATCTTGTTATCCACAGAAATATACACATCTAGTGTTGCTAGTATTTGGGGAATACCCTCGAGCCCTGGAAACAAATTTTGGGCCTTCAAAGCAAATTTCTTTGCCCCCTTAATATCCTTTGCCATAAACTTCTTCTCAGCAATCTCTTTTGCCCTAGTAGCCTCGTCTTTATTGCACTCCATTTCCCTTGCCTAAATCCTTCACTCTTTTTTGGGTCCTTTTACAACAAGGCTGCTACCTATTACAAAAATTCCCCCAGCCTACCACCCAAGGAATTAGGGGTTTTCGTACACTTCATGAAGGATAGTCATAACGAGCGAAACCCTATATGACAAAAGTTAAAAGTAAGAAAATCTCCATACAACAAACCAAGAACAGGCAAACTGTAAGCACACCGATACTTATCTTATCAAGTTGCAAAAGAAAAAATAAACAACGACGAACTAAACAGAAAGAATAAAACTAATAAGTTCCAGTCAAATTTAAGGAAGAGTAGGCCACTTTCCAGATTATCATTTCCACCAAGAAACCGCAATATAAGCACCAAACAGCTCGTGTACGCAGAAACCGAGCTCGCACAAACTCTTTCTTATCTAAACCTCGAGAACGACTGCCAAACAATAACCATCCGCATAATACTCGAGACAGAAACACAACAATGAAAACATGCAACATTTTATTAACATCAAAGTAGATTATATGATTATTGGATTCACGTGAATTAATATGTATGTGACGTAACTCAACAATGAAAACCCTAAACTTAATACTCCGAAATGAAACCCTAGAATTAGTGGTCACTATATCAATACGGTTAAACTTTTTCAGTTTCAGAGAGGCGAGCTGTGTTACCTAATCATTGGAGCGGTGCTGGAAGAAGAATTTGAATCACAGAGCCACCATGGACAAACCTCCATCACCAGCTTTTTCTCTTTTTGCCCCTCTTTTCTCAAGCAAATCCAAATAATCCCCAAATGGACCCTTTCTCAAAACTCCTAATAAAAATACGGTCGGCCTAACTGAATAACAAAATCACCAGATGCATAAAACACCATAGCATGGGCTTTCTTTGCGTACAAATTGTTTTTCGGCCCCCGAACCCACTCCCATTTTCTCGTTGGTCTAACCACGGTTAGATTTTAACTCTTTAAATGGGTTTGCAGCTTTGCCGTCCATGCCATTTTAGTGTTTGTGCATTCCTTGTTCCTTTTTTAGGAAAAAAACCAAAGTTATTTGTCCAAGATCTGGTATCTAAAGTTTAGTATGAAATAAGTTTTTTCAAATCATCATAAGGCAAGAATAGTCAATTTGTGAAAGAATAACACTATCAACCTTTTTTTTTAAAAAAAAATTAGAGATAAAAATGGAAAGTTTTTGAAGATTTATTAAGAGAGGTGGAAATAAGTAATTTGTACAAGAATAACACTATCAATCTTTAAAAAAAATAATTATAAGAAGATTTAGTGAGAAAAGTCAAAGCCTGACCTCCCATGTAGTAGAACCTCCAAATAACAATAAGATGCCAAGACTTGGACGTGTTAAGCTTTAAGTATATTATGACAAAGGCTGATGGAACAATAATAAGAAGAAAACATGTTGTATTGGCAATTACTTTAACCTAAAGGGAGTTGTGGCGTATTATTTAATCTTTTTGTTGAGGCCTCGAAGGTCCGTAATTTGTTCCTTTTGGTGTCTCGTGGGGCTCAAGAACATTAATTGCATTAATCGAGGGTCGGTGAGCAACACTAAATACATCGTTTCGGCCCAAAACCAAATATGTATATGTTTTTACGTGGGCCCAAAATTGTACGGGGATTCAACGGGAGCGTTGGGTCTTGTATTGAAAATTCCAACGTAAAGTCATGCTCACGAGGTTTTTGGACCCATTTGCAAGCATCCTTTCATCTGAAGCATGGGCTTTCTGCGCAGTGGCAATCTCGGCCTGCCTCGAGCTTATCTTCCGCCGTAAACCACCCCTGACATCCCCGGGACCAGCTAGCCGACTCCTTTCCATTATCGGTCCTCCAAATAATCAACGCCGTCCACATTGGGTCAGCAGCAGCTATGCACCGTTGAGGTGCTTAAATCCAAGAGCTTTGATGTGCTAAACTTAAAAATTAAGAAAAGGTCCAAAATCGTCATAAATTGGGTAGATCTGATAGATCTATCCCATATTGGAGTCACCCTGAATCTTGAAATTAAAATAGAGATTATTATTTAATCCACAATAAATACTTGCAGATTTGAATTAAAGAATACGATCACTTTCTATATAAACAAGACGACCAATCATGTATAACGACGGACAAAACTATCCCAAACTTGTTCGCTTTGTTTCTTTGCCATTTGGTATGACCACGGATTTGACAAAGCTGATGCCAGTTAGATTAACTCAGGAGGGGAATAATCATTGATGTGGATTTATGGGTTCAATTCATGGATCTATTTCTAGACATTGCACCCGGACAACTTTTGCTGAGGACGAACTGTGCTTGATGCTGCCATCTGGTTTGCTGTCTTAATAACGGAAGGACTTTTTTTGATTTCCATTCGGTGAGAGCATCACGTGTAAATATGTTCGGCTAGGTCCCTCCCTTTTCCAGTCTTATCATGGATTGTCGGAATTATCTGCCTTAGTTTGAGGATACGTTTACCAATAGAATTTGGCAAGAAAGAAGAAATGACCCGTTGTCTTCGGAGCCAGTTTGCGTACTATATCTGCCCTCGTAAGTAACATGGAACTGACAAGTTTAATTTGTCCTATTAACAATCTGGAATATAGAAAAGTAATTCATTTTCTATAAAGTAGCTTGGCTCTGCAATTGGGACCGTTTAAGCTAAAAGATTCTCCCACACAGGAACTTGACCACTTTGGTTATTTCACTACCGTCAATTTTCGGCACCTCCCTTGGCAGTTTCTTATCCATTTGATGTTGGGTGCCATGATTATGACTCGCAGAGTGCTTTCCTTGCTCTTCCTCCTATTTGGTGTTGCGCCTTTTCTTTTACTGAAACAACAATGATTGAAACAACCATTTGCCTGGCTCGCAGATGGTGACCAGCTCGGCGGACCCATCCCATTGCAAAAATTTCAAAAAGCTTCTTTCATGGATTCCTTCTTCATCTAGTCGAGGGTTTCCCAACTGGAAGTGCTTCCTACGCCAATCACTCTGCCGATTGCCAATTTGACACGTGTCCTTTGAAAAAAGTCCACATCATTTCTAGGTTGCCACGTGTTTGCGCTTTCATTAAAATGGTTCGTGTGAATTAGGTACTTCTGGAATTATGATGCCGGTGCTTTTCCCCCCTCTTCTTGGTGTCAACATTGATGTGTTTAATGTAATTGTAAAACATAAGTCATAACATTGGATTTAACTTTATAGATTAACCTCAATTTTGTTTAAACCTTAGAATCAAAATGTTATCATCTCAAAATATTGCTACATTGCCAAAGATGTGTGCTTTTTTTTTTTTGGTATTTTTTTTAACACACATATTTAAGAAAGAGAGAAAATTCGAATCCATAACCAATGGGACTAGAAAATACTACTAAGCCAGGGGTCCCCTTCCAAAGACTTGTGCTTTGCTCATATTTTGTGAATCATGGTGGTTCATGGTGGGATATTTATTCGTTCATTAAGAAGGAGGATACGAGGAGGAAGGACCGACTAAGGAATACGGGACATCAATTAAATGTTTCGTGCGCCTCGAGTTCCGTGCATTCACGGCTGGAGCTATCTTAAACTAGGCTACAGAAGACCCCATTGCTAACAAAAGGTCATAGCTTTGATTGTCGATGTCAAAACTAAAGTGGCTGCATTGCCAGACTATTCTGAAAGGCGTCAGGATTGCTCTTTACCTTATCTCGTAACCGTCAACTCAGAAAAAGCGTGAAACTCTTGCAATATTGGGTTTCCAATTCCTTTTGAAAGTGAGAACGATAATGCATTATTATTGGTTTAGATATTGCGGTGTGACTCACACTAAAGGAGGATAAAGAACTGAACACAAAGTGGCTTCGATGGTCACCATGCGGCGCGCTGGTAGGCATGTTTTGTTATGGAATGTCCACTGTTTTTATTTCTGCTCCAGTAAAGTGGTTCGTTTTTCCTTAAACTATTTGAAGTATATTCCGAAGTTCGACAAGTTGTGCTGTTAGGTTGAGAAAAAGAAAAAAAGGTTGGCGAATTCTCACCATGAACCGTGTGGGGAAATCGCCATCACACAGACACTTAATGGCCTTGTAGGTCCACCCGGAAAATGTTCTTTCTGAGTAATAATCTCCATTATTTTAATGCTACTGAATGTAACTAATAACCATAAACTATTCAAGACTTCATCCTCTCACGTTTCTTGCTTCCTTCATTACATCCTCCCACGTACGCATACTCCTGTAAAACACCACGTGTGGGGCTGCCGGGGTCCTAACATGGCCTGCAGGAGTTCAAAAAAATTATAATTAAACATTAAAATCTCCATCAGATTAAAAGGAGAAGTCCAATGAACAGAGAGAGCATTACTTTGGGAAGCTTTAACCCCTTATTATTATTCTCCTTGTTGATTGAGAGCATCTCGTCAGCCGTTTTCGTCGCGGTGGGTGAAATGCCGCAATCTCTGACATCTAACTTTGTTTGTTAATGAAAGCTCCAGAGCTTGTGAGAGTGACCCTAGTATGTTTATTTACTTAGGGTTCGATGAGACATGCGAGCATAACATGCTTTGTTTTCGTCTTCCATGAATGTTGAAAAATCTCCATCGACTTCTTTACTTTGCGGTTTAGACAAACCTTCTTCTTTCTCCCATATTTAATCCTGTGGTCCTCGTTGCTCTATCTCTATCCCTGCCCTTACCTCTAATGCTCGAGCCTTCCTTCTTTCATTTTCCACTTCCGCCAGCTATGCTATCTTCTGTTCCATCTATACTATTTCTTCTTTGAATATTTGGTCAAAACGTGCGAAGCATCATTTATATCTTTATTTAGGCAAGCGTTAGGCACTTGATGTTCCTAGGTAACGTAAGCTCGCTAGTTTCATTTTTTTAGATTAAATTGCTTTCTTGGTAGCTTATCATTGTTCTTCTCTTTCTCATGCTTGTATAATATTTATAAGTTACCCTCTCGAGTCATTCAACTAACACATGTTGAAACGAAAGATGTCAAACTTCATGCTATAAATATATGTTGATGTTACTCGAACTTTCAGCAGAATCCTATTTTTTGTTGTTCAAATGAGTTTAAAATTAAAATTTTCCTTTCGATAATAAGTGTTTAGTATATTAGTACATGTATTCAAGTAGATGGAGAGTAAGTGGTGTAGTCTTTGTGGATAGCATTTTAATATGATCATGATTTTTTAAGATGATAAACGCTTGTTTTGAGTGATTAGTTAACATTTTATTTTCTAAACAAGAAATCAATAGTCACATCACTTTGTAATCAATACAAGGTATTTGAACCACAATGTTTTGAGTATAGTAGAAATCAGAATAATATGGAGCCATGACATTGAATTTCTGCTCAAGAAACCTTCATAAGCAAGATTTCCACTAGAGGTCTGACCCAACCCACCGTTAATTTCTTCAACAAGAAAATTTCCCATCGAATGGACAAAAGTGTCTCAATCATACACGTATTCTGAGCTAGACTAACCTGCCCAAAGCCTTGTTTTAGCTGCAAAAACATGTCCACAAAAGGCAAATATATATTATGGTTTATCTAGTACAACACTTTCCTCTACGTCCCATTTCTGCAATTGGACGGTAAAATTACTTCTTGAAAAAGTCACAGTAACTTTGGTTCGGAGAACTTTATTTTAATCTAACAATATTTGAGCCGTTTTTATATTAAGAGAATATGTTTATGACACGAATGCACAAAGAAGAATATTTAACAAATATGAAAATCATGTAGACCACCTTTTGATTTAATCAAATTCGTAGATAATGTCGAGTTGTTCAAAAGGTAGCTTAATTTGAGAATGCATTTGTTGAAAGTTATGAGTTTCACATCAAAGAAGAGAAAGTTTGTGGTTAAATTTAAAGAAATATATATATATATTTTCAATTCAGGAGCTAATTTTTTCAATCGAGGTTTAGTCAAATATGGTATTGAAACTTATGTTAAGTCTTATTTCAAACTTATTATCCCCATGATGCCATTGTTATCAAAATGACTTCGAGGTGTGCAAATGAGTCTTGAAAGCCATGAATCCCACATCGAAAAAGCAAAAAAAAATTGTGACTAAGTTTAAAATAAAAGAAATTTCCTCAAACCATGACTTGGATCTTGAATTACACTTTTAAGACCTTAAAACAAGAGGAAAAGGAAATTGGCTATTTAAAGTTAATTCAGCGCACAGAGATTTGTTATATATTATTTGGTTTTCATGTACAAACTCTCTTCCCAAAATGACAACTTTCCGTACCTAAAGAACCGTGTATCAGAAAAAACAGGCGACAAGTAGTGTCACTTGCATCGTGTTCTTTTAGGAACTTGGAAACTGAGCGAGCTACGCGATAGGGGAGCATTTGACCCTAAAAGAAAAGCACATTTAGGAATAGGTGGGAGATCCCCAGAAGAGCGAAGGACGGTGGATTTCTACGGTTCCAGACCAATGGCATGATACTAAATATTGAAGACTTAAAGCTTCTTGTTATGGATCCCAGTCCATGAAAAGGATACATGCCTCGAGAACAGCAGCCATATGCCATGCAAACGCGGCAATAATGCCTGACCGGGGGGCCCAGGGCAGTCCCCGTTGTAAATCCACTGCTGGAGCATGGACCATTTCTTTTAGCACCGGTGTGGTTTCGGCATCGATGCAATTTTAAAGTAACACTTTGCAAAAATGTAATCTTCTAGAAGCCTAAATTACTTCGACGCCTAATTTATACTTAATTAAAATTCTAAAATATTTAATAAATAATTATATTTTTATCGTACTATTATTTTTTGGTATTGCACCTAACAAAATTAATGCACTCTAGAGTCATATGCTTGCATTTATACACGTATGTATATCATCAGAAATCAAATTACGGCACCTTTATGCTGCAATAAAACTCTCTAAACACTCGCGAATATTTTCTTTTGGCCGGAGAATGTCCAAAGGAAAAGACCGTTGCGATCCCAGAGAAACTAAGTCAGGTTTATCCAGAACTGGTGCCGCCCGCACATGTCGGCCTTGCCTAGATTCACTAAAAATTCGGGATTGAGCGCAGCATTTGATGAACATTTGTCCCGTGGATATTGTAGTGAAGTTTTGATTATAAAAAAAAGAAAAAAAAAAACCCTATTTCCTGATGATTCACGTAGGAAGATGTCATGTAGGTGTCTAGGTAGGCTGGCGGAAAAAGTACTTCCACAAGGAAGGTTGTATAGATTCTAGCCAGGGTAGATACTATGTAAAATTATTTTCAAGTTTTCGTATTATTTATCCTACAAAATGTGTGAGAAAATGAAAAAAAAATAAAAATAAAAAACTAAAATTTTTGGCAACCTGGAGAAGTAATATGTAAATTAAGAAGGACATTGTTAGTTGATAAGGGCAAGCGTAAAGCGGCGACTGGCGACAAGCTCGTCCAAGCAGAGCAGAAAGAGCCCTCATTGTACACGTGGGAGAGAGATGCTTTTAAGTCTTATCCCATCCCCATAGGTCGACACGTAGAAAGCATAGCCAACGCTGAACCTCCAGTTTATTGGCCCCCAGCCACGGAACCGGTGCGCTGACGTGGGACGTCGTTTTCAGAAGGAGCTCCCTCGACCCAGAGGATACCAAAAGGAGGTGGGCAGTGATGGCCTAATCACTTTGTGACAAAGCCTTGATTATACCTTTGCCACTGCTTTATTCCCAAAATTACTCTTATGTCAGATGTCGTCGTCCAACCACTTTTCCCTGCTCCTACTTCTCCCTCCAGATGACCATGTTGCCCTTCCCCTCCGGCTTCCCCTGTTTCCTTGTAGTACTAGTTTCTTCAGGTAAACAAACCGTAAAAGCCATAAAGGTGGCCAACCTATTTCCCGCGGGTCATGGTGGGGGTTGGTTACAACCACATCTTGAAGCATATAAAGGTTATTTTATCA
The DNA here is from genome assembly GCA_028551475.1 of Casuarina equisetifolia. Lineage (NCBI taxonomy): Eukaryota > Viridiplantae > Streptophyta > Magnoliopsida > Fagales > Casuarinaceae > Casuarina > Casuarina equisetifolia. The sequence goes on along the minus strand of CM052360.1, from coordinate 9,690,410 downwards.
ACGGTGGGGCTTTAACTTTCAACTCATAAATTAGCTGAGACGTCAATGTCAAGGAAAGAAAACTGCCCTGTATGTTGGCTGATAGCGTTCTTTAGATGACTGGATTACAGGATTTCTGTACAGTTCTAAAACCCCATGGACCTAGCTTGGAACAGAGCATGAAAAGTCCCATGGCCTAGCTTCCAAACTCCCACTTGTTTGTCTCTTTCTTTTTCTTTTTTTGGGAGAGGATTCGGTGCATTTGGAGCCGTCTGCTGTAAGCTGATTTAGATTCCAAAACAGTAAAAAGATTAAATAAGACCTTGAGAGGTTCTAATCACGGAACCTGCCAATGCGTCTTTACCTGCCCGTTTGACTCTTGGTCTGGGGGTAAGCAAGTGGCGGTAAGGGAAAAGGAATGCCCCCCCCCACCCCCCACCCTGAGGCCGAACCGAAAAGTGAAATTCTGTTTCCATGCAGAGGGTAATTGTGTCATACAGCGTCCAGCTAAAACAAATGCGTAGAGTTAAACGACTTGGCGTGTACAAGTTGTCTAACTGGTATTGGCATATGGAATGTGAACGCAGGAAAGCTAGAAAAAAAGCAGTGACTTCTTGGAAGTGGTAGTATGCCTTTTCTGCCCTCTATAATTTTTTTATTGTTTATCCTTGCCATTATCAATAATATTCATTGCCTAAAATAATGGCTCTGCTTTTAAAATATTTCGTTTTCGGGATTGGATGGTATGGACTCTGCGGATAGAGATAATGGCCTGTGTAAGCAGACATTTCTACCACCATATTCTTCTCATCTTTTTCCCATGGATTCTTTTTCTTTAATGTCCATGAATTCACTCAACTCACCTTCCTTTTCGGTAACCGCCACCATTTTTTTGGCTTATCAGTTTGCTCTTCCGTGCATTCGTCTCTTCCGTTTGGTTCCTTCCAAGTCTCGAGCTCCAACGTTCACATGCTTAAATTGCTTTATTGTATGATTTCTGGAAGTTAAGGACACCGTGAGCTAGGTTTCTTGTCGGATTCTTTTTGGATTTGGTTTGTTTTCTGATTTGGTAAGCTAAATTCCGAATCTTTCTAGCAAGCTTGCCAGTTCTTGTCCTGGGTTTTCGTTGGTAGTTAACAGGATAAAATCAATTTGTAGGGGTTTGGAAAGTCAAAATCTGGGGATTCTTTGATTCCTTTTTGAGGTGGTTAAAATTCTTGTCTGCCTTGAGCTTGGGCTTTCTCTTGCATTCCCAATTTCAAGCTCTTTGTATGGATAAGGGGGCATCTTCCATTTCTCCACATCCTTTTTCCTCTGCTTCTTTCTAGCTCTTTGGAGGTCAGGAGGTGGATGAACTCCGTTCTTCTTCATTTCTTCTTCTTCTTCTTCTTCTCCTCTGCTTTTTCCGAGTTTTATGTTTTTTTTCCTTCTATGCTGGTTTTAACTCGACAGTTTCCTCGGATTTGACAGCAGCTCTTTCTCTCTCTTGCTGGAAGTGGCGAGAAGTTAAACTCACTTCATATCATTACTGTTTCTTCTTAACCTGTTATTGGTTACTGTTGTTGATGAGTTTCATTACCGTTGTTGGGTTTGGTCTAAAGGTGGGGCATCTGCTTTTTACGCTATGTTGCTCGGTTGTGTCTGTAATGTCCATGAACTGGTTCATTAATAGGGGAATTATGGGCAGCAAGTCTGGTTTGCTTTGTGATAGTGGCAAGATGTGCCTCAAATGGTGGGAGAAGATCTCGGTGAATACTTGTAAGATCAATCACTACTACCAGTATATTGGGTCCAAGAGATTCCCAAAAGAATGGTGGAAGAAACTTTTGATTACATGGGTTTTTGGTTGGACCATCGTGTCTGTGTGGATTTTCTGGTACATGAGCTCACAAGTAACTGAGAGGAGGAAAGAGAGCCTTGCGAGTATGTGTGATGAGAGGGCTAGGATGTTGCAGGACCAGTTCAATGTGAGTATGAACCATATTCAAGCCATGTCCATTATGATCTCAACGTTTCACCATGGCAAGGACCCATCTGCTATTGATCAGGTATCCTCATCTCCTTTCTTGTTCGAGTAATTCAGGATACTAAAGTCCGGCGGCAGCGATATCCTCCTGTATCACTGCTTAATTGCCTTGTCAATATCTTTTTTTTTTTTTTATTGATTTCGACCATGAATGTCCATTATGAGGCATATGTCTTAACTAACAGCTATTCTTAAGCTATTGGGTCAATTTACATTTCCCGATCACGTAGCTTTTCATTTTGTTTTCACCGCATAACTGCCTCGCGGGATAGATTCAAGGCATTAGATGTAGTAATCTATACGGTGTCTCAGTTTCATGCGATAATTTGTTTGATTTAACTTGATCTAGAAGCAGATCTGGGCTCTTTTGCTATGATCACTGGTTTTCGGTTAACAACATAATCTAACTTTCTCAACTTAATAGAGAACTTTTGCGAGGTACACGGAAAGAACTGCTTTTGAGAGGCCCCTTACAAGTGGTGTGGCATATGCTGTGCGGGTGCTCCACTCTGAGAGGGAACAATTCGAGAAGCAACAAGGTTGGACCATTAAGAGGATGGATACCCTGGAACAAAACCCTGTTCACGAGGATGACTATGCCCCAGAAACTTTAGAGCCATCACCAATTCAGGAAGAATATGCTCCCGTCATCTTTGCACAGGATACCATTTCTCATGTGGTGTCACTGGATATGCTGTCGGGAAAGGCAAGTTTCTTTTCGTGCTTCTGCATGTTGTTGAGTGGTTGGGCATATTGCATGATTGAACTGAAGGTTTGAACCTTCTTTTCAACTAAATGTAATGCGGTTATGACTCTGGAAGCCTTTCTCTAGGTCTTCTTAACGTTCTGACACCGTACCACTGCTTTATTTGGAAGTTTTTGATTTCCCGTGTAATCCTCGACAAGAATATCTCAGCCTATTATGTACCAACAGGAAGATCGGGACAATGTCTTGCGTGCAAGAGCATCGGGAAAGGGGGTTCTAACTGCTCCTTTCAGGCTACTGAAAACAAAACGTCTTGGAGTTATATTGACATTTGCCATATACAAGATGGATCTCCCCTCCAATGCAACGCCAAATGAGAGAATTCAAGCAACTGACGGGTATGTTTTATTGGGTAATGCATAGTTGATTAGCAACACCTCATTAGGGCCTCATTAGGGTCTCATTAGGGTTTATTGATCCATCAAATTCCCCTCAGTGGACCCTTAAAGAAGAAGGAAAAGAAAAAAGGAAAGCGAAAGCTTCAGTTATACTTTTACTGATGGTAGATATTGAACTGATTCTAGGAACCTAAGATGCTACATGATTTAAAACAGATTGTTCTTCTTATTCACATGTGATAGCAAATGGATTTTGTGGTGATGATTTTAATGGAGGGCTTGCTTCTAAACTGAAGCATATAAAAAAAAAATTTGGGTAACTGTGAGAACCCTTGTCATTTTTCCCACTGTTTTTCCTTCAGGTATCTTGGTGGAGTCTTTGATATTGAGTCGCTTGTGGAGAAGTTGCTTCAACAGCTTGCTAGTAAACAAACCATCCTCGTAAATGTGTATGACACGACTAATCACTCACATCCAATCAGCATGTATGGATCAAATGTGCAAGATGACGGTTTGCAGCAGGGTGCCACCCCTAAAAACATGTCAGATGATGGTTTGCAGCATATTAGCACCCTGAATTTTGGAGATCCCTTCAGAAAGCATGAGATGCGTTGCAGGTAATCAATCAACTCTTATTTATGCCGAATGGTCTGGTATCAGCTTTTGGGTTATATTGTCATCTTTAGTTAGTTTGTAATCAGTAACAATGTCAGATCAAGGAGATACATCATTGGAAATAAAACGGTTGAAATAAGTTCCCTTGTTATGTGATAGCCAGTCTCAATTAGGTTGATTGACTGCTGTTACTGGTTCCTCATGAACCAAAGTTTCCTGTACCTTCAGTGGACAAAATATCAATAATTGACATCAACGAGTTGAAGAATTGAAGTGAATGCATAATCAAGTTTATTCTTGACAGATTTAAACAAAAACCACCATGGCCATGGTTAGCAATAACAACTTCTATTGGGATCCTTGTGATTGCATTACTTGTTGGATATATATTTCATGCTACTGTAAATCGAATTGCCAAAGTGGAAGATGATTGCAATAAGATGTTGGAGCTCAAAAAACAAGCTGAGGCTGCTGATGTTGCAAAATCCCAGGTATTTTGTCTTTACTTACTCAATTACACTTTGTTATGTTGCTTTGATCATGAGTTTGTGGGCCTTATCGAATTTCAACCCCCTGTAGTTCTTGGCTACTGTCTCCCATGAGATCAGAACCCCAATGAATGGTGTTCTTGGTGAGTTTTTGAAATCTGTGCATTTCTCAATGTTCAAATAGAGCCTTTTGAGATGAAAGAGACTGAAACTCTGTAACGTTTCCAGGAATGTTGGATATGCTCATGGACACTGAGCTCGATGTTACCCAACAAGACTATGTTAGAACTGCTCAGGACAGTGGAAAAGCTCTAGTCTCACTCATAAATGAGGTTTTAGACCAGGCAAAGATTGAATCTGGTAGGCTTGAGCTTGAGGAAATGCAGTTTGATCTGCGAGCAATTTTGGATGATGTTCTGTCTCTCTTTTCTGGAAAGTCCCCAGGAAATGGAGTAGAGGTAACCTAATGTTTCTAGTTTTTCGTTGCACTCATTAAATTCTATTGTCTGCTCTATATGTTACTGTCTAGTACCTTGATTGATGGGATTTACATGGCCAAACTTGTGGGAAGAGCAGTTGGCAGTTTATATCTCAGATCGGGTTCCTGAGTTGCTAATTGGTGATCCAGGAAGGTTTCGTCAAATCATTACCAATCTCATGGGTAACTCCATTAAGGTTAGTATACCTTCAGTTTGAAAGTTTGGTTGTGTATGGTTGAAAAGCTACTGGAAAAAATCAAAAGATGGGGTATGTTCTCCACTACCTCAAAGACATAGAGGAAATGGATGATCAATTATGGGAATCCGTTCAGTCATTACCTCACGTTAAGCAAAGTTGCTATGTGTAGTCAATTTTTTTTTTCTCTTCCCGGTTAAAAGCATCTTCCCTTCAATGAAGAAATTAATGGATACGAAAACTAACCCCTTCTTTAAAACTATTATGAATTGCATCTTGCTTGAGGCATATAGATTTGATCACTGAATTTTAGGAATTGAGCGGAATTTCATTTGATGAGTATTGAAGTTAAGCTGTCTTGGTTATTTCTGTATAGGTAGCTTCTGATAATTTGTTTATATTGCAGTTTACAGAGAAGGGGCACATATTTGTCACTGTTCATCTCGTAGAGGAGGTGATTGGCACAATGGAAGTTGAGTCAGAATCATCATCAAAGAACACGTTGAGTGGATTTCCTGTTGCAGATAGACAATGTAGCTGGGAAGGGTTTAAGGCTTTCAGTCAAGAGGGATCCACTTGTCCTCCATCATCTTCCTCTGACCTTATCAATTTAATTGTATCTGTTGAGGATACAGGAGTAGGGATCCCTCTAGAAGCACAACCTCGGGTTTTCACCCCTTTTATGCAGGTGGGTCCATCCATCTCCCGAACGCATGGGGGCACAGGTATTGGACTAAGCATAAGCAAGTGTTTAGTTAGCCTGATGAATGGGGAAATTGGTTTTGTGAGCATACCAAAGATCGGCTCCACCTTTACATTTACAGCTGTCTTTACCAATGGCTGCTCCAATGCCAATGAGTATAAAAGCCTAAAAATCAACAACCAATCCAAATCTATATCCGATGAGTTTCAGGGCATGACTGCATTAATTGTGGACCCCAGGCCTGTCAGGGCGAAGGTGTCTAGATATCATATCCAGCGGCTTGGAATTCACGTTGAAGTACTTCCTGGTCTGAATCAAGGCTTGGCCTACATAAGCAGTGGAAAAACTGTTACACATATGGTCCTTGTTGAGCAGGAAATTTGGGATGGGGATTCTGGCATTGCAGCTCTTTTCATCAATAACCTAAAGAAAAGAGATAATAGGACCCCTACCAAGTTGTTCGTTCTAGCTAATCCCATCAGTTCATCCAGAAAAGGTGCTGGAACTTCAGGTGATTATACACCAACTATCATCATGAAGCCCCTGAGGGCCAGCATGCTTTCTGCCTCATTACAACGAGCCATGGGTGTTGGGAACAAAGGGAATCCTCGGAATGGGGAGCTCCCTGGTTTTTCTCTTCGCAATCTTCTTCTTGGGAGAAAAATTCTTATTGTAGATGACAATAATGTAAATCTCAGAGTAGCTGCTGGTGCTTTGAACAAATATGGAGCTGATGTGGTCTGTGCAGAGAGTGGGAAAAAAGCTATCTCACTGCTTAAACCACCCCACAGTTTTGATGCCTGTTTCATGGATATCCAAATGCCGGAAATGGATGGGTATGTAGTGTTTCATTGCTTTTAAACTTTATCATCTGAAGTTCTTTTGGCTGCGGATTAAAGCCTTTTTGAAAAGATAATACAAAAGTAAAGTGTATTTCAATTGATGTAATGCTAGAATCTTTACTAATAATTGGTAAGTTAATCATTTAGATAATCATCGGCTGCCTTGTTTGTGAGGAGAGCTGTGTGCTTATTGTTCTTTTTCAATAAAAGCTTTCTTTAGGCTTCACATGTTTGCTGTCCAATGGTAATCCCAATTATTACTGAAGTTATTGATACATTGGTTAATATATCACTGGATCTAAGAACAATTTGATGTCCCATCCTCCCAGATTTGAAGCTACAAGGAGAATTAGGGACTTGGAGCGCAGTGTCAATACTCTTATTCAACGTGCAGAAGTATCTGCAGAAGCGTATGATAACATTTCAAATTGGAAAGTCCCGATCTTGGCCATGACAGCAGATGTTATACAGGCTACTCAGGAGGAATCCGAAAGATGTGGAATGAATGGATATGTTTCAAAACCATTTGAAGCTCAACAACTTTATCGAGAGGTTTCACGCTTTTTCGAATCGACTTCAAATGGGAACATACGGAGTTGATTTGCAAGTTAAAGTCCTGCTGCTGACACAAGCATCACGAGCTGTTCTCGTGGATACTTAGGAATGCTTAAATGATTTTGGAGTTCCTTCTAAGAGTAAGTGCTCTGGAACCAAAATTTGATTTGTGATTTTATAGCGTCTCCCTCTTGGAGAATGCCAGTTTTTGTGAGGAAAGTTAAGGCATTGGGGGTGATGCCAAAGGCTCACATCAAACCACACATGTTTCTTTATCCCTTTTTGATAACAAAAGACTATCATTCAAATTCTATTCTGTTTACTTCTTGCCGTGCTTGTTGTATCCAGGAAGACTTCTGCTCCTTGCGGCACTGTATATAGAAGCCACGCTTGATTGGTAGGGATTGAGTTTTGTTGATTTTCTTATGGACCGGATATAGAATACAGTTCATTTTTAAGGTTCATCTCCTTTGCAAGCCTTGGATGTCGGTTGTTTGAGAGTTATCTGGAAGGAAAGGTTTTCTGAGAGGATCTCAATTTCAGAGATGCTATTTGAAGATGGCGAAGAGAAATCACCGGACTTGACGTTCTGGGGTTTTGTCCTATTCTTATCCAATAACAAAGTTTGCAATTGTTGAAAAGTCCCTTCTCTGGATGTCAATGTTTGTATTATAGTAATTGATCAGTTGAAGGAATGGAATATAGCTTCTCGGCAACAGTAGCATGCATTGTGTATATTAGGACATCAATAAAGATGGTTGATGTGTACTTATGTAGCACGCTATTCTTTTTCAATTGTGTTTCTGAGAGGGCAAAGACTTTCTTTCATTGAGCATCGATGTAACTATGGCCCTGTTGTATAAAAATTGAGTAAATATCACAATTCTTGCCTTATTGGCACATTTCTTTGAACAATTCTCTATGGAAAAACGCAGACCCGAGCCACCCGGTTTTAGAAAAGAGCTGCAGGAGAATGATCTGCATGTTAAGCTTTTCTTTCTACTGAAATCCTTCCTATGACTTTGGCCCATTTGCCTGACTGAAGGGTTAAAAATTGTCGCCTCCTTATTTTTCAATTTTTGTAGCAGAAACATTTCGGACTATCGTTTTAATAATGAACGGATACCCATGGTTTGGCCGAGGTCAAATAGCTTTAGTTGGAAATTCGTTCCCAGCGTCGATATGTCCGAGTGGTTAAGGAGACAGACTTGAAATCTGTTGGGCTACGCCCGCGCAGGTTCGAACCCTGCTGTCGACGTATATTTTTAATTTTTTATGGTTCTTGAGACGAAACCTTTTTCTGGAGCATATTCCTCCTTGGTGGTTGAGAGGAGAGAAAATGACTTCACCTTCTGTCATTAACATTGACAGTGACTCGTTTAATTAAATCCAATGCAACGGAAGTTGACTCAACAGCATGTTTCAAGCTCCCAACAAAGTAGTTTCCCCAACAGATGTCACTGTGTGTCATTCATTACTCCTGTCCCCTTTGTCTATTTCCCAGAAACTCCTTTATTTTATGCTCGGATTACGAGATACTTCTTCTGGTTTCTAGGCCCACCGATAGAACTTTCTGGACTCTAAAATGATCAGAAGAAGAAAAAAGAAAAGGTCTGTGAGTCACCTCCCTCCCCAGAATCTTCACAAAATCACGGCGACACTGCACTGTGCTGGATTTGGGTTGAGGAACCAAAATCCAATTCCACATGGTCCATTCTAAAATATAAAATATGCTCAAACATAAAGGGATGTATACAACGAGTATTCAGAAGGGGGTGGTCTAGTGATTCAAGGAGAAATTACAGAAAAAAATAAACAAAATAATAAAAGGAGAATCCGGAAATAGAACGTTTTATGTATATAAAAGTTGATTGCAATGAAGCTTTTAGTAATAAATATTTTTACCTAGCGAAGCTGCAAAACTACACGTGGTAATTGGGGTAAACCTAGGCTACTTTTTTGTTAAAAATAAAAAAGGTCAGAGGAGGTGTACGTGCCATAAATACATGCGTACAGTAAACGCTCCGCAATATTTCTTTCCCCAAGCTCCCGTGTCTCTCTTCGTCCCCCTTTCTCTCATTCTTTCTTGCGGCGGAGAGGGCAGTGATTTGGCGCGGCTGAGATGGATCCAGACGCGTTGTCAAAGGCATTCGTGCAGCACTACTACTCCACGTTCGATGCAAATCGGACGGGCCTGGCGAGCCTATACCAGGATGAGTCGATGCTCACCTTCGAGGGCGAGAAAATCCAAGGGTCGCAGAACATCGTCGCTAAGCTTACTAGCCTTCCCTTCCAGCAGTGCCAGCACAACATCACAACCGTCGATTGCCAGCCCTCGGGCCCCGCTGGTGGCATGCTCGTCTTCGTCAGCGGCAACCTCCAGCTCAGCGGCGAACAGCACGCCCTTAAGTTCAGCCAGGTAATCAAACCTCCTCTGCTCTCGCTCACTTCTTCGCCTTTGATCTCCGCTTCTTAATCTCTCTATGTAATCGTTATGGGGTTTCGAGGTGCCTTTTGATCGATCCGATGCTAATCGACAGGAGATCGTTGGTTTTCCCGTGAGGATTTGATTCAAATAGTTGTTGAATATGTTTCTTATATTATATATATGCATCGGGGTTTGGTTTCGGGTGTGAGGTTTAGATCTACTCGAGACTGATTGAGCTTGGAATTATGAGTTTGCGGCTTTCTCTATCGAATTAGTTTCGTTTTGTTTAGCAGATCTACGAATTTTTGATAAGGAGACATTTATATCCGGCTACTGTTTCTAATCAATATTTCTTAAGAGAAAGATACTGTGGGGGGTCTTTTGGTGGATTTCATCAAATAACATGTTGCTTATCACCTAAATCAAAAGATAGATGTATACGCTTGGGCCAAACTGTACTATATTAATCCCTTACGTTTACAATAATGGAGGACATAACCTTTTATACTTCTTTGTAATATGTTTCTTCACGTCATGGTTGCGCTACCCCCTGAACTCGTCTCTAGGATAACCTGTGCCGGCTTTATGGCCTTCATCTATGCTACTAAGTTTCATTTCTGCTCTAACTGTGAAAGACACCTACTATCATACATGCGCTCTGTCTGGAACCGTGAAAGGCACCAGTTCATTCGTACTTAGAGACCCCACTTAGGAGGATCACAGCTATGGGAAGTCTTTAAGTGGAATCATAACATAGTATATCAGGATAAAACGGAAACCTATGTGTTTGATCCAATTATGTTATATAAATCTCTCAGTTATAAACAATGTCTTTTCACGCAGGACCACACATTTCAACTGATGGCGTGGCTTAATTAACATATTTATGATATCTTCACTCACTTGCATTCATAGCTTTTGTATACATCGTGTTGGTTGACGTTTTCAGTGGATATTTTGCTTAGTAAGTTTCACTTCCTTTAGGTCTACCATTTTCAATACCCCTTCAATGTGTTGCCAAGTGGCATTCAGAACTGAATTGTTTACAATATATAGTAGATATTAATGAAGTACAGCGCGGATCTTCTTTTCAATGAATTCTTATTTTTCCCATGATGCACTGGTCTCCCGTCATACTGACAGCAAGTTGTGATGGTTTCCATGAAACCTGAATTTGCGAATCATTATACTCCCTATAATTAGATTTGTCCACCAACTACTTGTAAAATGGTCTTGCATGAAAGCCTTGTTAAAAAAGAAAAAAGAAAAAATCCATCTTCAGATCTAGTACTGTGAGCAGAACGCTGAGTTCTCACTGTATGCAATCTTAATGCGTCGTGTGTTTTATGCTATTTCCAACCCATGCACTTACACAGGACCTACCTCGAGTTCAAATCGATGAGGACAGCTTTAGTAGAGGCTTCTTCAGGAAATGTTTGGAATCTTTTGTTGAACTTTTATTTCTTTCGTGCTTTTCATTATTTATGCACGCTTTGTTCTTTGATGAGAATCATTGCACTTTTATCTCTCTGGCTTCTAGTTCACTGTGTTCTAGGTAACTAATTCTAGTCTGCATGGAGCAGAGCTGCTATGTTGTTGCAAGTGACCAAGAAATTTCTTCCTGTTTAATGTTTTTCTGCCATGCAAGCATTTCGCATTCGGCATCTCTTGATAGGTTGAATGGTGCTTCTGTGCTGGGATAAATATAGAATCGATCATGTTTTTGTTAGAATTTCAGATAGTTCAAGCTCGAATGTGACCTTCAATTGGGAGACGAGGTCTTGTGTTGTTTATGTGGAAATTATTACCTGTAAAATTGTACTTAATTATTACCCATTCCAGCTAAAATTTCGTCATGCTTTCTGCCTTCAGATGTTCCATTTGATGCCAACTCCACAAGGAAGCTTCTACGTGTTGAATGACATTTTCCGGCTGAATTATGCATGAAGACAAGATTTACCATTCAAGTTCAGGCCATAATATGGAGGATTGGAACTTGCTTGCCTATCTCAGTTTAATTCTCAACATATCAAATGGAAAGTGGATGTCCTTGGATATTTATTTGCAGTGTTCCATTATGCTTTTCTATCCCATATTTCAGAGATTTCTTGAGTGTGATTGTTTCAAATGAAGATATCTTGTTGGGTACCTGTTTGAATGAATTGGTTATTAGAAATTTGAAGGATTTTAAGTGCCTTGGTTTAGATATCTAATATTGTTTGGGAAGTCCCAAACAGTGTTATTCTTGGATTAGTCTGGAGATTCAACGTACTGTGGGCGGTCGCTTTTGCGTCTGGCAATTCCTTAACTAAATTTCGAGGATGAAATTGTTTGTAACTACGTTATGTGCATCTGCGCGAGTGGCTATTGACAATTTGCCCGGCTGGGGACCCTTTTTAGGGTCAGGGAAGACACTACTTTTGCCTTTGCAGCCTCTTCATCCTCGCCCAACACCATCCGTTTCTCATGCCGTCATCCAATCAGCGAGAGACTACCGTTTTCTGACAGTTGCCATTGTTTCAGATATTTTGGGCGAGGGCTTGGAACAGGACTGGTCAGGTGCATCACTGCAAATTAGGAAGCAACTAACAGGACCCATGCTGTTGTGCCCGTCGTGCTCGCACGTTACTGACTTCGTTAATCAGTTGTTCCTCAACAATAGAGCCTTCCTGCTCAAGATTTTGGCAAGACGCCAATCCAGGGGAGAAAGAAGCGGACCAAAAGAACCAGAACGGGCTTGTGGTGGTCATCTCTATGCGACAAAGTAGGACTCATTTCTGGGTTCATTTATGGCAGAAGGATGCGCAAAAAACTTCTGGCTTAGGTGGATCAGGAGATTGAAATATAGTGCTTCCGGTCGAATGATTTGAAAACGTCGTTATCGATAAGCTGGAAGGAAGGCTGCAGCCAGAGCAAATATTGCTTTCAGTTACCATTAGAGTAACAGTATCCCAATGCAGAGTCCTTTGTCCAGAAGAGTCGTCTGCTGCTTCTCAGCTTACACAATGTTGGGCTTATTGACAATTTACGGGTGAAAAAAAAATGCTTTTGACCTGTTAATATTCCTCGCCGAGGAAACAAGGACAACTCATGATAAATTTATTTGCGGAGTCTGTCTTCTTAGATCCAACTTCAAGAACAGCAGTGCTTCTTGTTAACAACAACTAGCTCGACAGATACCTGGGAATGCTCCACTATTGTTCTCGCATCCATTTCATGCGTTTTCCATCCACCCTTTGAGCCCCCACCATCTTATCCCTAGGCATGGCCTCATGGGTTTTCAGTAGTGGTAACAGATTTGAAACAGCTCGCGAAACACTTGGAATCCCAATAGAACTTTAGAGTTGAAGCAATACAGCAACGTTTACACTAAATAAACGAAATCAGGGAAAAAAAAAAAAAAAAAAAACTGTACAGCCCTTGCAGATTAAACAGAGCCGTACTGAAGTCACGGCCTTACCCGTCTTGGCTTCCCATATCAAACAAAGATTTTCAGTGATTTTCGCTATTTAAAACCGAATCCAAGTCCGGCAAGTCTACATGGGGGATTTCTGGCATTTTGACCGATGGAGCGGCTGCTTCAATCAGGCTTGGTTTCTTCTCTGCACCTTCACCATTTCTGTCGGGGCCTTTCAGCTTCCCCCAGAGTAGTCTTCCTATGGACCTAAACGGGTTGCTTAATCCATCTTTAACTTTCAATATTAGGGACACCTCAGATAGTTGCCAAGTAAGAGTCAGCACAATCATGGCCGAAAGAAGACAATGGGTTACCAAATTCTGCTTTTTCACCTTCTTAAGCTCTTTCAATATCTCTTCGGTACCTACTTCGACGCTGCTTCCACCATCGACCTCACCAGCATTCTCCATCTTCGATTCCACACTATCAACTTCCGGAGAAGACACCTTCTCCATCACGATCGAAGCTTCAGGTTCCTCAAGTACGTCACCTCCTTTCAACTTCCCCCTCTGTTCATAGTAGTCAAAGTACCTAACTTTATTTTTATGCACTGGGGTTCTGAAAGTTCACTAAATCCTATTTATGGCTTAAGCACGTGAAAAATGAACTGCTTGCTTAATCAACTTGGCTATAATATCATATAAACAGATCTAATATCCATATAACTGAATCTAATTTTCAACTCAAAAGCCAATCATGAACAAAAGGAAATAACTTCCAAGAATGCATATATTCCATCCCCGATGGTTATAACAGATCATGGTAAGGGAAGCCTGCTACTTTTCGCTGTGTTTTCCTAAAGAACGCCGTAAAAGAGGCCGCTGTGACTGAACAAATCGATATGCTATGCAAGATTCCCAGCCCCTCATTATTGGTACAGGTCCCTGTAACAGAACAAACCGATATGTATGCAAAATCTCCAGCCCCTCCTTATTAGTACAGGAAGGGCCTTCGAGATAGTGAAAAAACAATGGTAAACCTTCATCGATGCAGAGTACCGGCGGCAGAAAATCCTTTTCCCAGGAATCGAGACAGATTGTTCGTAGGCGATGACAAATATGTTATACTGATCGATCTAAAACTTGTAAAGTTAATAAATTGTTGGGTCATGTTAATTCCATATCACACTATCTTGCAGGAGAATTTAAGAACCGGACTATACCGACCTGAGAGAGCAATCCCGAGAGGAGAAGCCTGTCGTCGACGTTGCCGTCCATGGGAACATCACCGGAAGATTGTCTGATCTTTCCCTCATCTATGACTCCTTGGATGGCGACGTTCATGAGCTCCAGCTTGTGGTTTGGATCCATGACAGGCAGGCTGCGAGAGATGGAACTTCCGTAGGAGACTACCAGCTTCTTGCTTTTGCTTGCGGGACTTCCAGAACCATATCAAGTGGTAACGTGTTTGAAAGACACGTGGCCGTGGATCCTATCGTGGTCCATAAACGCCGTCTCGGTTACCGCGGGGAGCTGGTCAAACAAAAAAACAACTTTGTATCTTGACGGCGATGTGACCGGCGAGATCAACAGTAAGGCAAATTGGGTCGAAGCAAGAGAACCCCCAGCAATGGCTGTTGTGCAATTTTCTGGTAACAAAGACTAATCACTAGCTTTTACCGGAAAGATTCCTGAAAGAAACAGTAGTACGAAGTGATGTTTTGTTTCTTGCTCGGAATAATATACTGTCGTTGGAGTGATGTTTGCGTCTTGGTCAGATTTAGTATAAAGACAGTTAAGAAACAAAGAAATTAACGTCCAGACAAAAACTTTGTTTTGAATGGATAAACCAATAATTACACACGGAAAAAAGACATAGTTTTTTAGTCAAGTATGACATGGAAAGATGTAAAAGTATTTTAGTCTAATCTTTTTCCCCTCTTTTCTGTTGTTGTTGTTGTTTTTTTTTTTTTTTTAAATGTTAAGTTCTTGGAAACCATCCTTCTTATAAATAAGAAAAAAGAGACAGATAAGTGATACCCATCTAGAATCCTAATCTACTATTCCTTAGGCAAAGAAAAAATCAATAAATAAGAGAGGATGTAGATAAGTTAAAAAGATATTTGTATTTATAACAAACTTAATAGAATTCTTCAAAAAAAAAAAAAAAATTGGCGTGCTATATATACTGATATCTCTTCCTAATATCCTTAAAGGTAATCCTTTTTAAACAGTAACAATTTGTTTTTGCAATTATTAGTTTTGAGAGTGAAGAATAACTTTGTTGCGACCAAAAGTTATTGAATAATTCTATCAAACAAATCAACTTAAGATATCAGAACTATTATTGCAATAACTGAAACAATTAGAGAAGTAGACAATTTGAAAGGTATTCTAACTTTTCTTTTTTTTTTTACCCTTTTTGCCAAGATTCTGTATGGGGCGGGAGACAGCTTTGCCAATCCCCTTATCTCTGAGATTAAAGCGCCCTTTATGGTAACTTTTTCTCTTCCCCTTTCTAGCGGTCTTCTCAAGTCGTTTCTTTTTTTATTCCACAACCCCGACCCCCCCACCCTCTCAAGAACACAAAACCAGAAACACATTGTTACTGGATAGGCATGTAACGTAAAAATTTCATGCCGATCCATCTTTTTCCGCTTTGGCTTTATACAGAAACACACTGTTTCTAGATGGCCATGTAATTTAATAATTTCATAGTGATCCATCTTTTAATGTTTTTATTTATAATTTATCAAGATTAGAAGAAGGAAGATATCAAATCTAAGACTAAAAGGTCCCAAGTCACTTTGGCTTACTACCAAAAGATGGGTTTGAGTCTAGGCACTTTAGTGGCATTTGGGAGTTCTATTACATAAGAAGTCAAGATTTGAGCTTTTCCTTCCCTAATAAATTCATCCCACCCCATCCTGACATGGGAGAAAAAAAAAAAAAAAAAAAAACATATTCATACACCATTCACTAATGAAATATTTTTAAAGCACCATATGATTTCTTTATATTTCACAAACATGTCAATTGTATGAGTTTCTCACAAGCACATAACATACATTGCAAAAACAAAACAGTCATAACTATTGTTTAATATCTTTATCTTACCATGCATCATAATAAATCATTTTCATGGCATAATTCTCAAAATTATAAAGATAAAGAAAAGACACATGACTTAACCCCACCCCATCTCATCGATCATATGATTAAACTTATTTAACTTCATCAAGATATATGGTTAGTTGTATAACCATACACACTCATTCTCAGCATCTTGAAAAAACTTTCAACTGAGCTCCACAAGTTATAGCGTCAAAAGAGCATAATGAACTATAAAATTGATATACATTATAAATGTGCACCGCTGAGAAAAGAGTATGTGAATCTCTACTGGCTTCAGGAAGGTGGCATCGGTTGTAAGGTCACTCATAAGAAGACTGATTCTGGACTGATAGATACAGGAGAAGAAATGGTTTCCACTGCATTTTGTGGCGTGAGTGATCGTTCTGGAGAAAATCTCTTTTTGACAAGCTTTTGACGCTACAGAAAACGTAAACCATCTTATAGAAGACTTACATGTATTTCACAATTACTAGGAAACGTTTTTTGGCTGATCAAGTTTTTGAAAGGCAGTAAAATACTAAAAAAAATTTAAGCCATTTTATGTTGAAACTAGTGTAAGCCTTAGATTGCAACCAGATTTTGTGGCAGGTGATGGAATCACATGTGGAAGGTAAAACATATCAGGCAATGCACAAAAGCATCAACCTTATAGATAAAGTAAGGGGACTCCCTGCCTAGTGATAATTGGCTCAAATTCTTGACCCACGAGTCCACCCAGTTAAGGGTGTGCATGAGTATAAATAAAATAAAATAAAATAAAATAAAATAAACCTTAAAGATAAAGACACCATCCCAAGAAGCTGATTTATATTTTAAAAAGGAAAGAAGATGGAGAGGAATGAATCAAGGAAAGAGAGATCATGGAAGTGAGAAAGAAAGGGAGATCTACTTAACTGAACCCATTCAAACCCCTTTAGAAAACATTTACATCAGTTACCATGAAGCATTTACATAATGAGAATATTTGCTCTTCAACCACTCTACACTTCACCTATGAAATCCAGCCCCATTATGTAGAGACTAAACTTAGAATGCATCTAGCAAAGCACAGAATTAGTCAATCTAGGATTAATTAGGACAATCAACAAAGGCTTCTATGGAAATTTATATATTACAAATATCTTCCTCTTCCATACTGGCTACATCCCCAAGAGAAGTTGACCCCACTTCTTCACTACCTATGCCACCACCAAGTTCCGCCTGCATAATGGTTGAATAAAATAAATGTACAACTAAGCAGATAGAAATTCCACCATAAAAAAACCACATCTATTAGGATAAACCTCAATAATAACTACTTCATCTTTTAGCCAATTGGAGCGTTGTGATCTAAATCCGTTTCTCATGCTCAATTGAAGGATGTACGGTAAAAGAAGTCAATTCACCTGGGTCCCAAAAATGGTTTTAGACCCCCAAACTATAATCCACTTATCATGATTCAACTTGAATCGCATCTTCATTTGTACAAGTGATGTGGATGCAATATGATTTACATCAAATATAATATACAACACGACCTATAAGAAATCTACAGTTGAAAACTGCACAAGACCTTCCCTTTTGAACTTGGGGCTGAGAAGAAGTTCACATTCTCAAGATAGCACAAGCATGCCATGGAAGCAAAAAAGATAAGAAGTGAGCCAGTGCATCCTTATC
The DNA here is from genome assembly GCA_028551475.1 of Casuarina equisetifolia. Classification (NCBI taxonomy): domain Eukaryota; kingdom Viridiplantae; phylum Streptophyta; class Magnoliopsida; order Fagales; family Casuarinaceae; genus Casuarina; species Casuarina equisetifolia. Next base: position 9,672,808 of record CM052360.1, on the reverse strand, counting down.
ATCTAAGAGAAATCACAGCAATCAACTGATTGAACTTCTAAACTCATCTAATGCATAAGTTCTTCCAGAGTTTAAATCTAAGTGACAAGAAACGTTGGGATTAGGTTCTGGACGACTGTAATATATGGACCAGAAAACAATGGGTGATAGATGACTTTGGGTTAAACTTATACACAAGACTGGATGGTGCTGCTCCATGTTGTGCAGTAATGTTGATTCATCTTCCTCTCATTAACTAAATCCATAAATAAATCAGACTAATGCTAATTCTAGTCAGAATGAATGTTTTAATGGATTCATAAAATCATTCATTAAACCTGGTTTCCTTTTCTGTATAACTTTCTCTAATTCTAAATATTTTTAATTGAATGAGTAGGGTACGTTTTGAGATGGATTGAGGCTAAGAGTTAGTGATTTGCAGTTACATATTGAACAGACAGATCACAGTTCACACTTTTTACTCCGTTGAATGTTGATTCAAGATTTATCGCCTACTAACCTTAGCTTGGCGGTATCTTTCAAGCACACGATGATATTGCCTGACGAGCCTCTGGAGACTGAACCATTGACAGTACCCGTGACACAGCTTCATCAATAGCCATATCCACTTTCTGTTTGCGAAATACCTTGAGAAAATCTTCGTCTTCAGTTTCATCGCAGACCTCTGTGTCATTCCGGAAACCTCGCAGACCAGCTCCTTTCCGTCGCCATCGTAGTACAACCTTATCTAGAATTCCAACAGCCCAACAGATGACCTTATAGTTCTTCCTTACCTGATAACCTCTCACATGAGCCTGCCAATTAAAGAATAATTAGAATCCAGTGCCCTAACATTCAAGAATACTCCTCGAGTCATTCATCAAGTAAGTTGGTACATGTATATGAGTAGTTTCTACATTTGTTACTATAGCAATCTTCAGCATGTCAGGCAATTACACATCAAATTAGAAATGATAGAAAATGAGATACCTGTATCTGCACAACTTTCTGACGAAATGCTAGAAAATCCTTTCGCCCTTTCCAACCTCGGTACTTCTTCTGAATTGATAATGCTGCTGAACTATAATCACGTGACTTACGAAAGGCTAGCTTTGACACAGCTGAAATATCATCTGAATTGATACCATAGTCATGTACACTTGGGGTAGCAACTTCTTTCTGTTGTCGTTTTCTAAAAGAATGTGCACGGAAAGCTGATTGTATACGCGCAGCAGCCTGTGTTGCATTCCGTACAGCATCTAAGCTATGTTTCAGGGAAATCTGATCCCCATTGGCGGGAGACTTCCCTCTGAGATGCTATTCACAGTTATTTCTGCTTCAACGGCAGCAGAGCCTTTAGAAAGCTCACTTTCTTCCAGTGTGAGGGATGACAGGTGGCTAGTTAGTGCCATTTCTGAAAGATAACCAGCAAGTCCCTGGTGTCCACAGGTAGCTGCAATAGATGCTGGAGTTTTACCCCTTGGATCTTGTGCATTGGGATCAGTCACTGCTCCAGCTGATGCACCAGAAGCAATAAGTGCCGCAACCATTTTTTCCCTGGTGAAATTTTAAATGGTACACCACTCAGTAGATATAGGTATTAGAAGATATACCAGGTGAAGAGGATGCAGAATTTCATATACAGATCAGCTTTATGAGTGGCTAAACCCTAATTTGAGGAAAATAAAAACTGCAACTGTCCAAATTTTGCCCAAGAAACCAAGGATATAAGTATTACTACGACTATAAACTATTGCTTCTTCCGGAATTGCTCAGAACATCCAGGCAAACCATGAGTTTTCATATTAATTTGAATTTGTAAAGAATTCAGTGCCGGTAATTATACATATTTTCTTCTCTTCATATATGCGTTTCAATATAGTAAATGTAATAGAGAAGTGCATCTCTGCAATTTGGATGACAGTCCATGTGTAATAATTATTCTGACCAATTTCTCATGAACAAGTTAAGAAAGTCAAATCTTCAATCGGAGAGAGTTATTACAGAATGTTTAGCAGTGAATCATTCTATGTTTAGCAGTGATAATTAAAATTATGTATCTGTGGTATTATCTTTATTTTAGAGTCTTATGACTTGATAAGTAATAACAGAAATTAATCCACTTCTGGCTCTGGAAAACAACCCAGGATCAAAACTAGAGAAGACATTAGTTTCATCAGTTTCTAGAACTTTGAAGAACAGTAACGGATGCTTCTTCATTCTCTTGACAGTTTTATTAGAATTAAAAGAGAAGTTTATTAAAAGATAAACCACGGTTTTAAATTACCTTCCAAAATGCGCAGCCCAATGAAGGGCAGTCCATCCATTAATGTCACGGAAATTTACATTGACTCCAATATTGAGAATTGGGCTTAAAGCCCATTCAAAGCCCAACCCGGCAATCATGTGTATGATCCCTTGCTCTTTCTTGGCCAAGGAACAGCCTGTCTGATCACATCCATCGTGGGATCTGGACAAAAGCCACTGGTGCAACTTGTCTTTAAGAAGCTCCTGGAGAATCCAATCACTGGTACCAGACGAATTTCCACCACCTACTAATAAAGCCTCAATGACATGATCCCATGAATCATCATAAGCATTAAATCCTCCCGATTGATGACTTTCATATCCTACACAGCTACCTTTATTTGGCAATGAATCAGAAAGAAGCATCTGCACGAACCTAACAAGTAACAATAACTCTTCTGTGCTCTTGGTGGCTTCTGTTTCAGGCGAATTACAGTGAGTACAAGTTCTAGCCCCAGTCCGATACTCGAACTCTCTGATTTCACTGCACGCTTCCCGGTTGCCAGAAGTAATGCAGAGAGTCACCCTTCCAGGGGGCTGAGAAGGAGCTTCACAACGGATGACACCTTCCTGAATGATCTGAAGAGGAACTTCAATGTCACCAAACATACAAGTCCAGGCAGATTCTGATCGATCACATAGGAAAGATCCAATAATGATGACCTGCATATTAGAAGTCTGGACTTCAGAAACCCATAATATATACATGTTATAAGATTAAGACAATAGCAACATGAAATAGAGCTCGCATGATTTCACTTTACTTTGGATTTTATTCCATATGGATATTCTATAAAGAAGAAAAAATAAATATTCTATCAAGAACTTAAATATAATAGAGAACTTAGATGCTAGAAACAGGTCCTTCCATAAAGTAATTTTACGGCATAATTTACCTCAAAAAGAGAGATAATATGCATGAAGAGGGCAGGGCAGATCATGAGATCAAAATCAAAGCTTAAGTAGCTAGACTAACGAACAGAAAGATCAAAGGCCATTTAACATGGATGGGCCACTAGATGCTCCATTTCAGCTGAATTGCATTTGGTCAGAGAGTTTTTTCTAGAAAGATTCTCCATAACTAATCCAAAAATAGAAAGAGAGATCCTATGCTGGCAAAACATTTAGGAGGCCCATTCAAGTATTTATGGAGTTGGACATCACTGTCCTTGCACCTTATGCTATCTAGCTCAAGAGAAAACAGACAAAAACTAGTTTATTTGTTTAGCAGCACCAACAGGCACTTGATTTAGAAAATTACTGATTCCTAAGCACAGATACTGAAATTTGTTCCGAAATCTGAACCATCATTTTAAACGAGGATGATAAGCATTCACAAGCTATAAAGACATACAGGTTTTGCTTCTGTACTAGAGCTGCGTTAAGCAAAAGTATCAAACTAATCGTGGTTCATTTATCCATTCAGAAAAAGCTGAAAAACCTGGTCTAGTTTGGCAAATTTTTCAAAATTCCAGAGATGCTGCTCGACTTACAGTTAATTGAAAAAAAGAAAATTTATAAGTATTATTTCAGGTTTCATTTGAAAAAAGATTGTTTCTGATATCCACAAATGAAAATTTGTTAGGTAAATTAAAAAATGTTCTTAAAAGAAAAAAGAGTTCTAAAATATAAATGAAATATAAAAAAAAATACGTTAACCTCCACAAGTAATATTAGTCACTATTTTAACATAAGGGAGGAGGTACGTTTCACAATCCGTCCAATCTTCTTCATTGGTAGGGTGGGCTTCTCACACTTACAACTCTATAAGAGACATAAAGGCAATGGGTTCCCCCTCCTTGCGCCTTTGCAAGAAGCATAGAGCGGATAGGTCTCTCTCCCTTTTATAGGAATGGATGTAGAAGGTGGAAGGGACATCATCCCCGGCAAAAAGGTAGTCTCTACCACCCTTCCACCTCTATGAGAGGCATCAAGATGGCGGGACTTCCCCCTTGCACCGCCACAAAAGGCAAAGGGATAACCTTCAGTCCTTCTGCAAGAGTGAATATTGGAGTGGAGAAACCCACTAGTAGCAGGGTTGGCATCTAGAAGCTAATCGGGCAATTTATCGTCTGAAAAAAGAGCTCTTAGTACTTACACGGTGAATATGAGTTTTGAAAAAGTTTTCCAAACATGCACCTAGTTTTCCCCAAAAACAAAGAGTACATCCCTTCCAGATGTCGATTCCACTAACCACTCAAAAGATGCAGCATGATTCTAGAAGCCACAGAGGAATAGTATTTAAATAAACCCAATATGTAATATTTCGAAACAATTTCTCAATCTTACATAGAGGAGGATAATAAATCTTAAGAAAAATGCACACAAGGACCTGGAATTATGTGATACATACCTTTGTGGATTCACCGGCATAACCCCATTCTGGGGATATTTCATGAATAGTAAATTTCTGTTTTTGTGCAACAGTCAAACTTGAATCTGCTTCAAGAGGCATTCCTATTTGGTCTTGGTCAAACAATGTCGTGTAGTAGTGAGAATTACTTTCAGGAGTTCCCATCACAGGAGAGTATGCAGGAAACTTTAAGCTATCAGTTCCTTTAGGCCGCAACAAAGTAGCTGGTAATAAAAGATGGTGGTCAAAGCATTATTAAAATTCACTAGATGCTAAAATTGCGTCATATTATTAACAAAGGCAGGGGAAATCTTACTGTTGTCAATATTATCTACATCGAAATTTGGCCAATAACCATATTCCTGCTCTTCCTTTGGTTCCTTACTTGGAGGCTTTTCCTGTTGCAAGGGTGAAAATGAACCTAGAAATTAGACATTGTGTGGCACTTTAAAAGAAATTATCTAAGAAAAGTAATATAGAGCAGAATAGAAATGAGAACAGAAGGCACTAAGACATATTGTAAATGATAAGTATAAAAACTCGAGTTCCAAGACAAAAGGCACTGCTGTTCTTGCACTGATAAATCCCTGTACCCATTTAGTATGAGAGATATCATAGATGTGACCTAGTAGATATTATGAGATTCTTTGTAATACTCACGTTTCCTCCCAATGTATAGAAATTCTTTTGCTGGGACCCAACTCCTGGTGAAGTGGTACTTGCTTCAAACATCTGTTCCCAGGATACAGGTCCTTTACTTCCTTCAGCAAAATCATGCCCTAATCCTTGGTTGTTACGTTTGCCATTCTCACCTGAAAAATATGATTCCATCAGCAGCTCTTTCTGGCTTGCATTTCTATTTAAACTATATCTTTGCAATAACAAAGAGATGGAAATAACAGTGAAACCGAGTCAGTAAAGGCTGTGGGACAAAACAAGCGTCAAGGTTTAGACTAGTAAATTTGAGATCAATATGATATTTTACAATCAGGAAATTATTGCGAGCACGGAAAACCTGGGATAATAAATGAGAAAAAAGAAGGCTTTTGACCAAATTATGATGTAAAGTGAATGGCCTGACCAGCAATATTTTAGGAAGTTTGTGTAATTGAGTCTAGACGTACAAACATAAATTTTGAACATGAAAGAGGAGACAAATTTCAACTGCGTTTTTTTTCCCCTTCCCATATGCCTTTAGTAATTTAAAGGAAACAGATGGTCTCATTACCAAAGGAAGTATGCCAGTTCCCTATTCCTAGAATTAGAACCACTTTGAAGGTGAACATATCTCCCCACATTTACACAAGATAAACATCAATTAGATATCTCAACCAGACTACAATGATTAAAAAAATAGGCCCTTTACATATTCTATGGAAGGGCATCGTCAATATGTTCTTTTACATATATGATTCCACAGGGAATACTTGGCATGTTTCTGAAGTTTGAGGTCGCACAACTAGTTATGTACTTAAGGAGGTAAGCATTTTTCTCAGGCTAAATAACACGATCAAAGATATTTTCAGACCTTTAATATTCTTCTTCTGGTAACTTACATTCCTTTTATCATATTTGGGCATGGTAATGGGGTTGTCTTGACAAGTGATAGCACAACCTATCAACTCCTAATCAATTCTTCATAGTGTATTATGACAGGTCCCTTTGATATGATGTGGACTAGTGAGAGATCTAAAAACAAGTATGTAGAAGTTGAGATAACTAGCATACTAAAAATCAAAACTGCAGCTCAATCATTAACAAGGACTTACACATGCTAATAATGCTATAGAATAAATCACAAGACAGGCAACTACATAAGATTCAATAATAAACATGACCAGTATTGAGCAAGAACAAACATGATCAATATTGAGCAAGACGTCAGAAAATAAACCAACGTGTGTAATTGGAACCAAACACAGCCAAGCAAAATGTAGCATTGAAGAATCAGCAGATCTGACCAGTGATGTAAAAGTTCATAGACAATTCTAAGGATCAGATGAAGGACACAAAAAGGAACCTGCATCTTGAAGAAGCTCAAGGTTGTCATAATTAGCCTGCACTCCAGCAAATCCCCTATAGCATTGATCAGTATACTCTGATGTGTGCAGTAAAGCCGCAAAATGGTCCTGCTTGTCGTTCTCCTTTTCATTACCAACAATATAGGAATCATTTGAATTTTGATCCTGGCCGCAGAACTGACTTATTGCTTCAAAGGTCTCATCATTCAGACTTAATTGCTCCTCAAGCCTCCGCAGAGCCTGGGAGACATCATTCCCTGCAGAATTATCTCCCAGTCCTGTTCTATCCACCCTGTCCAGGTCAGCCGTCCCATTATGGTGAATGGCTATCTCAGAACTAACTTCTTTAGAGCCTGGACTGTAGTAAGGTTCAAACAAATCGCTAGTTGTCAAGTTAGAGCCAACATATTGACTAGTTAAAGAGCTAGAGCTCTGACTGAAGGGAGAAGATGATCCTGGAGATGACAGTGCAACAGCCCCAGAAGAACTGGGCTTTCCCTGCAACCCATAACACAACCGTTGCTATTGAATTGAAGAACAGACAATAGTTTCAAGCAATGAAAATGTTAAATAACAGTCAAGCATGGAAGTGGAAGATAACTTTAATGAAAAAAACTACATCTTTGGGGTCCTCACCAACCAGTGAAATCAGTTTTTACTTGATTCAGACAACCAAACCAATGCAATTGGTTGCTGGAAAAGGCACGAAGCAGTAGTTGTCATGGGGAAGGATTGGTTGCACTGACTTTGTGGGTTTGGCCATTTAGGCCTATCATATCACTAGCTCAAAAAGTTACAGCCTCAACTTTGGACTAGCAGCCCATTGAAATCCTTCCTCAACCAACTGACACCAATTGACCCACCACTCCATATCCTCAGACACCCATTCTACAGTCTTACCCTTCTTATAACCCAGTGGTTAACCCCTCACGAGCAATTCAAAAGCTAAACAACCATTGCTTCTAAAACATATGCACAGATCCACATATAGCCACCTGGCTTGCCACCGCCAGAAAAAACCAATTGGATCACAATCCAAAGAACAGAAGGAATATTCAACAAGAAGGGACTTGCCTTGGCAAATGGGGCTCAAGGTTCTAGGAATGACAATCATGAGTTTCTGATAAGAGATAAAAAATATGTGATGATGAAGAATAGCGACCCCCTGATAGTTCTCAATTTTATGGTGCCCAAGGTGACACCCCTCTGCTAACAATTGGAAACCATATAGGTTGGTTTGCTTTGAGTTGACGGTTCTAAGCTGTCACGTTTGCTGGGCAAACTGGGTGATCTTACAATAAAACAGATGGATTGGTGGAAAGTTCAAGAAGGGAGGGGAGTGGAGAGGAGAGGGGGGGGGGGGGGGGTGGGTTGTTGTGTAAGGGTTGTTGGTGAAGGTTATTATATTCAGAACATACTTAAGACAAAGATAAAAGGCAGCGTCATGGTTGACACCTGATTAAAAAACACCAACCCTTTTACCCGCAATATCAGTGCATCCTCGTTCTACAATACTGATATTCTGGTAGGAACTGGTGGCAAGCCCTTCAGAGGTAATTGTGATCCCATAAAGATGGCAATTTCAGGCCCACTAGGTCTTAAACAGGCTTTCTTGAGTATGAGTCATACACCAATTGGGACAGGATTGAAACAAATGTACAGGTAAAAATGCACTGTAAAATTGGCAGATGGGTGAAGATTTTATAACTGGCAAATGCAATCGGTTGATCTAAAAGGTGTCATAAACAATTCAGACAAGCTTGAGACCAGGCTATAACAAAGGCTCAATTATAATATCCAGAGATCAACTTTTCATAGAGTCACGATGTACAAACTCACCTCACTTAAGTCTCTGTAGTGTACCAGAACAATGTGCTCATATGCCCTGACAAGGTAATTAACAAGCAAATAAATATGGATTTCCAATGCACTCAACAACATAATGATATTTATTCATTGACAAAAGCAAGCTGCAAACTGACATTATAAACATTAAATGCAAAAGCAGTCGCACATTTTTGTTTCCAGACCCATTGAAACTTTGCCTCACAAATATAAATAATTTTCCAAAGTTCATAACAGGAAATCAATGGTGTTATGACGTATGAAGTCAGCCACTAAGCAAAAATTTTACTCACGGATCCAGCATCCAATAGCTACGTCTCTGAAAATTGGGATTCTGCTCTCCATGTGCATAATAGCAGTTTAATGCTTCAACATTTCCAACCTGGCCATGCAGATAAATGTCATCCTCAAAATGAATAAATTAATATAGGACTCCACTGAACTCAAAACAAACTGTAACTGCATTCTATGCGTTAGACTTATAAGAACAGTACTCCCAATAATAGATTCTTCACTTAAGAATCTATGACTTTATAGAATACCAAAAATATCTATCATGGAAATTATCCAAGTGAAAATATCCACAGAAAAAAGTTGGAATATAGTAACCGTAATACAATAAAAACATCAAGAAATTTAGTGCAACTGATCTTCAAATATGCAAAAGCTGAGACATGTGATCTCCCTTGAAGATAAGTTGCTGCAATTAATCCAGCCCCTTCATTTCCACAAGAAATAGTTATATTCGAACCAGGACTTCAATAGAAGAGTTATCAAACAACTAACTGCACACTACTGTATACAAACACGTAATGTGGCTAATACAGAAATCGAAACTAGAAAAGCATTGAATCCATCTCTTCCAAAAGAAATTATCAGTAAAAGTAAAAAAGAAATCAGTTGTGCAGCGTATATACTATTTAACAGACCTTAAGTCGCTCGTGCGCTTCTCCAACAGCCCTTCCATCCCTCTTTTTTCGCCAATTATGACCATCTTTACGGAAGAACCTAAGGACCCTTTTGTTAAATAGAAATACAGATCCACCTGCACCAGAATCACCGGTCGGCAATATGGACATCAATTAAGACATACTAAAACTGATATATCATATGGTATTCGACAAAAATGTCTAAATAAGAACACAAAGCTTACTAGTTGGTTGTCGTGCAGGCTCCTCAGTAACCTGGTACTTCTCGTGGTTTTGTAAAATAAAGAGGACCTCCGGAGGCTTCAGCCAACGAGTTTGTGCTTCTCGAAACAGATCGTCGATGTCATATCCTGCGTTTCCTTAGAGAATAGCATTCAAACGTATATATGAGAGGTTAACGAAAAGGAAAAAAAAATTCTCAATTTCAATTACTAGGTCAATTTAATTAATTTTTTGGGATCCAACCGTTACTAATCATGCATTACACTCACAACATATTCAACACCACTAGTTCTTTTTTTTTTTTTCCTTCTTCTTCTTCTTCTTCTTCTTCTTCTCTCTCTCTCTCTCTCTGTCTCTCTCTTTTTCCTTTAAACATTGTGGACAAATTCGCCGCCAGAATCAGAAAATAATAATGCCGCTAAATCAGGCCAAAAGTTTGTTGAGCGAATAAACTAAAGCAAAGCGATTTCATTAGAAATTTAAGCCAGAGAGTGGCACCGAAGAAGAAGAAGCTCACAAACCCTACCTGACTGCATCTGGCCAGAATTCTCGAACAAACAAACTGGACGACTTGCGAAACAGGTTTTCGCTTCCCCTCACCCGAACAGGAGGCCAGCCTTCAACACAGCAGTTTCCTATCAGACTCGAAACGGCGCTTATAAACTTGTTTCCTTACTCCACGAACAGAGAAAGTCCGGCAATTCCACGACAAAGTAATTCGAGCTCCGGATCACACTCGTGTCGGTTAAATGTCCAGATCAGGCAGCAAAGCAGAGAGCGCGCGCACAGAGAATAGAAAGAAAGAGAGATATTTGACTTCAACTGGCGAGCTGGTACTGTTCCGTAGGGGCAGGTGAGCGTCCCACACGAGGATAGACGAGAGAGAGAGAGAGAGAGAGAAGGCCTCTGCTGCATCTGATATATAGAGTAATCCATTGATATCTCCATGGGGTGGGTAGACTAGTTGGATTCCAACTACGTTCTTAAAAGGTACACATTAATTTAGAAAAAGAGAAACTTCAAATAGGACCCGCCGCAGACGAAAAACTCTCGAGCAGAAGCCTATTTAGGACACGACAAGTTCGAATGTCTAAATTAAGAGAGTAGACCTGTCCAGACATGACCCCTGTTTCGATAACGCAACAAACTCATATAACTGATATTTCTTATCTATGTTCGAGGAATAATTTAGGATTGGTATTAGGGTTCTCAGTCAAAATATCAAAGAAATAAGGGGAACGAATATACCAGAGTCTCATCATAGGGCTGTTGATTTCTCGACCTTCCTCCTCCTCGTCTCAGGTTGTAAATGTGAGCTGAATATTTTAATATCAATGAATGCAAAACACGCGGAACATGTGGAGCGGAGACTTTATCCAACGTCAAAACGCTGAGATCAATTCCACGAGTTTATAGTATATTTTTGTGTAACATGGGCAGGCAGGCAGCAAGTGGTGCGGTCCACGGGCTTTATCTTTTTAAGTCTTACTTTAAGACGCAGGAGAATCTCTCGCACGCGTTCACAAACAAGGATGCCGCTGGCCCTGGTTTAGAAAATGACTTCCACTGCTCTTCTCGTTTCCTTCAACAAATTCAAGAATTCAATGAAGACTATGGACAAGTGGGAGTGTCAAAGTCTACGAAACTTCACTTACCAGCCATTTTTAACGGCAAATTGCACTCCCATTTTTCTACGACGACAATTTCGCGGAAAGGGAGGTTGGGGAACGAGGTTCACACTTGCTATTGGCCTTGACCTTGACCTCGTCCTCGGCCTTGGCCTCTGCTTCACGTGCAGTCATTATTGATTCCTCGGATATCTTTCGTGAAGGCCTTTGCCGCTATCGGGCAAATAAAATACCATGTTTCGGAATGGAAATATCTCCTAGCGGGCCCATGCAATAATAGCCCATCAAAAGCCGCTACGCCCGCTGCACACAGCGCATCCAGCTGGGTGTATGTACAATATTCACCAAATGCCCAGCGGGCCACACGGGAAGTTCTAGTCTTTGTGATGCCTAGAATGTATTGATTACTAGTATAAATTGTTCGTTGAAATTCTTATCTAGTTGTACCAATCGCTAAAAATCTAATTGGTTCTTATTTATTCTTCTTATTTATTTATTTATTTTGTATATTCTTCATTTTTTTTTACTTGATTGTATACTTATTCAATGACCCTTTATAACAATTTTACTGTCAATAATACACAATACAAACACAACATTTTTGTTTTGGTCACATTACTTCTCTTCACCTTAATGTCTCCCCTTACTATGACTAGTTTGGTTGTCATCATGATAAAATCTACTAGTGCCTATTGTATTTTCCTTAGTTCAAATTTGATATCCTAAAGCTTCAAGAAGTAACCCATTATCACTCCTTCCAATATGGAGGCTTAATACTGTACCATAGCTCTAGTTAGAGAAGTTCTCCCTCCTCTTCTTTCTCATTAAGCATCTCATTCCCCTCCCTCATGCTCCTACTCTCTTGTGTTATAATATTGATGCCACTTACTTAACCTTCAACATTGTGTTTTATCTCCTTAAGGAAATTGAGCTTGATGCTCACTTTTTTGGATATCTATGCCACGCTTGGTCAATCAGAGTGCCAAGCTTAACCAAAGGACTAGCGTGACAGGCCCTTACTATTTTAAGCATTGGCCTATTGAGAACATGGGGACAAGCTAAGGTGGCTGAGGACTACAAGCACGAAGGAGGGACATGGGCATGGGCTAGTGAGCTTGTATGCCATGAGACTTGGGAGACATAGTCACCCTACTCACACTCTTGCATTCATCAACTTGCGAGCACGCAAGCCTTGCCACGCACAAGGAGTCCCATTTCTTAATCGTTGGAGCTTGTTAAACCTATTCAATTAGCTAGTTAATTGAAATGCTAATTATTGAGGAGAGGATTGTTGGGGTGCCACTTTGAAGGATAACCATGGACACTCCTAGCCGTTGTTGATGGAGCCATTGGGGAGAACTAGACTATTGGATGAGGGAGCTACCCGTTAAGGATGTATCTTAGTCATTGAAGGAAGGTTAGGAGATGTATAAAAGACCTCTTGTGATGGAGGTTTTAATTACTTGAAACCCTTAGGCCTTGAAGGATTTTCCCATGGTCCTTGGTTGGTCCAAAGGGAGCTCTCAGGTGGGTTGTAAAAAGAGTCTGTCAAGGTCACTTGGTTTAATGCTTCAATTGGCCTTGACTTAGGTCATGTGAAGGACTTGTAGTCCCAATAGCCAAGACCAAGATGGGAACAAGTGAATGTACAATGTCCATTTTTATAGTCTTATAAATGGCAATAAGATTTAGACTCCCTTTACTCCCTTTATTTCTTAAGTTTTCCTAACCTTTACAAAGTTGTGTGTGTCCAAGGCTTACCTAACTTACCAAAGGGAGCTAGGTATTGTAAAAGTGAATAGGCTTGAGGGAGCATTAATGACAACAAGAAGCTTTTCCTACAAGCAAATGGTGCCAAATTAATCAATATCATGAGGCCTTTCTCATTCCCACGAGCAAACGTCGCCATTTTAATGAACAACAAGGCTCTTCCCACATGCAAACTCAACCAACGTCTTCTCTAAATTTGGAAAACTCATATTGCAACCTCTATAAATGCCATTCAAACTTTAGAACAAGGATTGTAGTGAAAAACCCTTTGTAGAATAGTCTTCTCTCAATTATGTTTCGCTCTTTGTAGTGTTGCAGTAAAGCCTTTAGCCTTGCGATTATGGTTTCATTAAAACACTAATGTTGTTATTATTTTAGTTTAATGTAAATATTGTTTTTTAGTGTCTATATCTATGTTAATGTGTTTACTACCTTCAGTCTTGTATAATTTCTTCTTTTTTAGATTTTCTTCTTGGTATCACAAGTAAGTTTTGCTAAAGGCTAATTTTCCTACATCTTGGGATTATCTATTTTGTTTTTTTTTTTTACTAAAAGAGGATGTTATTGCAAAGGGTTTTCTCTATGTATTTTATTCATGCTTTCCACGAATTTGCTAGAGGTGATGATGTAGCAGTTCACCTAGTTGAGCCAAAAGGTGGATAATCACCTGGTGATCAAGACCTCTAATAGTATGTCGACTGGATTGAGTGTGCTTAGGTCTTTCTCGATAGGACCCATTTTTGTTTTAGTTCCTTTAGGTTTTGTTGTTGCCTTAAATGGTTCTTTCGCTAACGTTAGTGTCTCCTCATTAGGACCCAGTTTAAATCTCCATCACGACAATGAAATTGGTTAGAGAGAGTCAATCAAGCTTCCACACACCCACCACTGTAAGTAGTTTCACCTTGCTTCCATAGCCTTTAAAACTAGCGCCACAAACCCATCTCTCTCTTAATACAGAAAGAAAGAGAAAATGGATGTCACCTAATCTAGCAACACAAAAATAACAGCTTATCCGTGTTGTAGAAAATGGTCAGCAAAAGCTCACTAGATTCATGCACTATCTATCTCTTGCATAAGTGAACGTGAAAATTTTTGTTCAGTTAGCACACAACACACACACATTCTTTGCATGTAACATACAAGTGCCAAAAAAAAAAAAATTCTTGTCCAACTCGCATAACACGCACAAACTCATTCATGTGTGACACATATGTGGCAATTAATAGACAAGTTGAAAGAAAAGAGATATGCAGCAATCCTACAAAGTTTGGAAGCAACATTAATTCACTATTTTTTTGGCAAGTTAGAAGAGCTAGGAGCATGGCCATTCTTGTTTCAAGTTTGCAATGGCCATTTATGTTTTTCAAGTTGGCGGTCTCATCCAACCGCAAGCTTGAGGGAGCATGTAAAAGTGAATAGGCTTGAGGGAGCATTGATGACAACAAGAAGCTTTTCCCATAAGTAAACAGTGTGACATCAATCAACATCATGAGGCTTTTCCCATTCCCATTCCCATAAGTAAACGTTGTCCTTATAGTGAACAACAAGGCTCTTCCCACAAGCAAACTCAGCCAAAATCTTGTCTAAATCTGGAAAACTTATACTATAACCTGTATAAATGCCATTCAAACTTTAGAACAAGGATTGTAGTGAAAAGCCCTTTATGGAATAGTCTTCTCTTAATTATGTTCCACTCTTTGTATTGTTGTAGTAAGGCCTTTGGCTTTGCGATTATGGTTTCATTAAAACTCTAATGTTGTTCTTATTTTAATTAAATGTAAACCTTTCCTTTTAGTGTCTATATCTATGTTAATGTGTTTACTACCTTCAACCGTAAATGATTTCTTCCTTTTTAAATTTTCTTCTTGGTATTACGAGTAAGTTGCGTTGAAAGCTAATTTTCCTACATCATGGGATTATTTATTTTTTTTTTCTACTAGAGGAGGATGTTATTGCAAAAGGTCTTCTCTATGTATTTTATTCATGATTTCCATGAATTTGCTGGAGGTGATGATGTAACATTCACCTCATTAAGCCAAAAAATGGACAATCACCTAGTGATTGCCTCAAGTGGTTCTTTCACTAACATCAACGTCTCCTTATTGGGACCTAGTTTAGATCTCCATCACGGCAATAAAATTAGTTAAAGAGAGTTAGTTAAGCTTCCATGCCACCACCGTAAATAGTTCCATCTTGCTTTCGTAGCCTTTAAAACTAGTGGCACAAAGTCATCTCTCTCTTAAAATAGAAAGAGAGAGAAAATGGATATCACCTAATTTAGCAACACAGAAATAATAGCTTATCCATCTTGTAGAAAATTGTCAGCAAAAGCTCACTAGATCCATGCACTATTTATCTCCTGCATGAGTGAATGTGAATATTATTGTTCAGTTAGCACACAACACATGCACATCATTTATGTGTATCATACAAGTGCTAAAAAAAAAAAAAATTCTTGACCAACTCGCACAACACGCACAACCTCATTCATGCATGACACACATGCGGTAATTAATGGACAAGTTGAGAGAAGAGAAAGGTGCAACAATCCCACAAAGTCCAAAGGCAACATCAACTCATTCATTCCATGACAAGTCAAAGGAGCTAGGAGCATGGCCATTCTTGTTTCAAGCTTGTAGAGGCCATTTTTGTTTTTCAAGCTTGCAGTCTTATCCAACCCTAAGCTTGAGGGAGCGTGTAAAAGTGAATAGGCTTAAGGGAGCATTGATGACAACAAGAAGCTTTTCCCATAAGCAAATGGTGCCACACCAATAGACATCATGAGGCCTTTCCCATTCCCACAAGCAATCATTGCCATTTTAATGAACAATAAGACTCTTTGCATAAGTAGACTTAGCCAACGTCTTGTCTAAATCTGGAAAACTCATATTGTAACCTCTATAAATGTTGTTCAAACTTTAGAACAAGGATTGTAGTGAAAAACCTTTTGTAGAATAGTCTTTTCTCAGGCATGTTCCCTTTTTTGTAGAGTTGTAACAAGGCCTTTGATCCTGCGATTATGATTTCATTAAAACATTAATGTTGTTCTTATTTTAGTTTAATGTAAACCTTATTTTTAGTGTCTATATCTATGTTAATGTGTTTATTGCCTTCAGCTGTGTATGGTTTCTTTCTTTTTAGATTTTCTTCTAGTATTACACAGGCCAAGTAAGGCTTTTAAAAATTTGGCCCTCCTGCTAGCTTTTATACATTAGCTCCCTATCCTTTTAGGACCGGCTCGATAATTTCCCTCCCAAAGATTCATAGATCTTTTACTCATGCTTGCCATGGTTCTCATTATTTCGCTTGCAAGCAAATGATAAAAATGCACTCATTACTAATGTAAATTATCCAATGGGTTCTTATTTAGTTATACCAACTTTTAGAATTTGAGAAATTCCTTATATATTTTTTCCCTTAATTGAATACTTTTACATATTCTTTCCATTGGTTGTATATTCTTTATATGTTTGTTTTTCCTTGATTGTGTATATATATATTCAGTCATCCCTTATAATAAGCACAAAATGAAAAGTACTTAATACAAATATAATAATTCTCACATTTGATTATGTTTTATATAAATCATTCATTATGTTATTGTATCCACTATAACACCCTCATTAAAGAAAAACAAACTCCACTTAGAATTGAGAAACAAATTATGATGTTTTACATATATTTTAAACTCTTTACTAAATAAATCTAATTTATGCAACCACTCTAAATAATTTCAACTATAAATATAAATATTGGAAATGTTATTGAACCTTCTCCAGATCATCAAATTTTAATGAACTTTTTAGTACTCAAACTATTACATTAAAAATGCTTAACCATGTAGCCCTATGTTTTGATAAGAATGACTCTCTCCATAATTGTGATCATTATAACGGTGGTTTGAATGGGATGTTTTATGTACATTAACCACTCGATTTGTACATTCTCTCACGACACATTTCAAATTCACCCCCATCTACTTGAGTTCTAATGCTAAAATTATAAAAACTTTTGCTTACTTTACGTAAAAACTATAACATAAAACGCATTGTACCTGGGCTCTAATCTAATTCCTTGTGTTTGCTTCTAGACTTAATATTCTTTCCAACTTAAGAACAACAAAAGTAATGGTATTTGTTGAAAGCAAGCATGGCTGACACGTTATTCCCAGAATCACGTGGTAAACAGAAGTCACACAAGTTGGACGGCCGGAGTGAATCCAACTGATCAAGTCCCCCAAGTCTCCTCCCCACACTCGCTCTGTCTACTTTCCTTCCAACCCAAGCCTCTGTTGGTCTCTCCTCTGTCTTTTGATCCCTCTCGATTCCTTATATAAACGCCAAAGTTTCTCTTAGTCTCCATCTCCATTACCTGGCTCTGATCTCTCCCAGGATTCGAGTTGCACAAGGCAGGCCTGAAGAATGTCGGACTGGGGTCCAGTGTTTGTGGCTGTGGTGCTGTTCGTACTGTTAACTCCAGGTCTGCTTTTCCAGATGCCAGGGCGCCACCGCTGCGTTGAGTTTGGCAACTTTCAGACCAGCGGTGCATCGATACTGATCCATTCCCTCCTCTACTTTGGTCTAATTTGCATCTTTTTGCTGGCCGCCAGGGTTCACTTGTATCTCGGTTAAACACCCACCCCCCCACCCCCACCCCAAGAAAAAAGAAAAAAAGACATGAGAATTGTGGTGTGTATGTTTTATTCAATTGTAACACAAGCCAAGTGCTCTACGTTTTTATTATAGTTGTTGAGTAATAAGATCGAGAAGGGCTTCTGATTTGAGTCATCTTACCATGTGTCTGTTTTTGTTCTGTGTTTGAATTAATTCACATGTTACTCGAGTTGGGGACCTTGGATCGTCCACTGGGCGTTTGTATTGCTCATATTGACTCTTAAAAATCTTCACATTAAGGTTTTATATGTCTAGCAGTATCTGCTTATGCCTAGGCAGATTATGTTGCTTAAGAGTTAAACCCAGAAAAGGACATGCTGATCGCCAAGGAACATCCAACTGAACAACATATTGCTTTCAATTCTGCGCAACTGACGTACTTCGAGGGAAGATATCCTGGAAAGGAATAATTTTTGCTTGTAAACAGGAAGTTGCCTGCTATAATGGTTTGCAGTTGCAGACATTGCCGGTACTATGAAGCTATTACATTACCGAGCATCGAGTGGAGCGACGCAGAGACAGCCTGAACGAAGGTACTAAATAGAGAACAAGAGTCTGGGCTTTCGTGGCTGCTGTCCTGTTTCCATAATGCCTGAGCGTTGTATGGTGAGCTACGGCAACCGCTGGCTTTGCAACGTCTTGACGCGAGATGTGCCTTATCCGTTGTCGATTGGCTGACAACGGATTAGATGCTTCACTAATCTTACATGACTTGCACAAAATGGGTGCGTACCCGTTTAATGTGCCTCAAGTTATTCGCTCTTTAAATTGCTTTATAATATTCTCACAGAAACTTAGTTTCTAAATCATATCAGTTCTGAGGAAAAGGAAATAGAAAATAAAATAAAATAAAATAAAAGAGAAGAATATAGCATATCATGACACCTTTCGCCTATGGGTAGAACTTTGCGGCCTTTGCTGCCCGTCGCTATCAAACCTTTGCTATGATTGGCATGTCAAAATCCATTTACTGGTCAGAGGCTCCCATATTATGCAAGTATGGGAGTGACTTTAGAAATAACCCACCAAAGTATCAAAGAGAAAGCAGGATTCGTCTTCTAGAACAGCACTTAGGTCACTTGCGAAGCAAAAGAATCCATTATGAAAGGAAACCAAGCGCTTCTGGCGTACATCTCGAGCTCAATGGGTAGTCGTGGAAGATTTTGTCAAGAAAACTTTAGTCAAGCCAGTCGAAGTGTGCTGGACGGCATGATCCTTTACTTGTGCCTATAGATGCTGGCGTGGACCGTAAGGTGGAAGACTGGGAAGCATGGTCCCAAAACCACATCACAAAGCAATATCATAGCTCTTGCTGGCCCAGGGAAGCCCATAACAAACAAATATATATAAGGTAAAATATCATCATACATTCTTTATACATAACCTGTAAGATAAAGAAAAGATATGAAATCTGGGATCAGAGAAAGATGAGGAAAGGGCCCAAAAAATGATTTGGTCATAGAGTTTTTAAGATTAAGGGAGAGTGATTTTGATGCAGGGGACTACGATTCTTTTCTTTCGGTGGACGAAAAGGGAGCAGGGGAGGAATTTTTACGCAGAGATCCTTCTCACGTAGGTCTTGTCATGGCGGGCAATCCTTCTGACTTAAACACAGCTCAATGCCAAGTTTGTCCCTTACGCTAGCCATCACGAGACGACGCTGTTGGCCCCGATCCGATTCGTCGGGTGTAAAGCTCTCCGGAATAATTTTTCCGAAGAAAGCCTTATCAGTCCAATAAAAAATTGATGAATACTGTCACCTGAAGGAAAAATGACGAGAACATTTTAGAACTCTCAAGTCACTTGGCGACGCGTAGACATCCATTAAGCATCTATGTTAAGGTACCGAAGATTTCTTCGTCTTTAGATAATCGTCTTTTATTCCTTTCTTTCTTGCTAGACAACCCCTCTGGATATTTACTTGTTGGATGACTATATAGGTCGCTTATTCATTCCTACTTACCATCCTTCAGTTCGTGCGTGTTGGAGTACAAGAGAGGAAGAGAGAGAGGAAGAGAGAGAGAAAGCAGTGGAGTTTCAGACATGGCGGATTGGGGTCCAGTGGTCATAGCAGTGGTGCTCTTCGTGCTGTTAAGTCCAGGGCTGTTGTTTCAGCTGCCCGGCCATGGAAGGGTGGTGGGATTTGGGACTATGCAGACCAGTGGAATAGCCATCCTCGTCCACACCATCATCTTCTTTGGCCTCATAACCATCTTCCTCATCGCTATTGGCGTCCACATCTACACCGGCTGATCTATACCTTCCCCGCACTCCCCTATCATATTGATTTGTGATCACCACTTGATCTAGAATTCTTAATCGCCCAATAATCTGACTTCTATTATTGTTTCTATTTGTTGTTTCTGGTTTTGATTTTTTTCTTCCAAGAATGATGATTATTTTTCCAGTTCGGTTTACGTTGTTGTCCTTGGCTCTCCCATAACGTTCAAATGGATGTTTGATTTTCCCTACAATTTTGTGTCAGAGAGCTAGAGAGGGAGAGGTTTTCTTCATTGCGTAATCTGTCTAATCCACCAATCTCCCATCTACTAATTCCTTGTCCATGCGACAACCCAACCCAACACGACAGATCAGTTTAACATGGCTGGGACTGGAAATCGCCACGCCATCAATGAATAAGATACATACAAGTATATCCGAGTTATTTTGGAAGGGAGTCACAATACAATAATCGAACTCGCAAAGAAACGACAGAAATCAATGATTTCAGCGTTCAAAAAGCTCCTCTGGCCAGTGACACGTCAACCATCCATGATGCATCACCCAAAAGGGCGATTGATAGCGCTTCTACCCGAAATGTTAAGGGATCGCCTGTTAGTATTCACGAAACACCGGAGGCAGAAACTAATCGTGATAAAACTAATCAGGGCCGGAGATAATCACCGGGAGAGGAAAGGGTAAACCGACAACTGGGATGAGCTGACAACTGACTAATCACTATTTATGGGGAATCGTCCGATCCGGTCTTCTAGATTTAACTGTAAAAAACAGATCATCAAGAAGCCTCTGATTGGAAGAACCTTCACGGCACGCAACCATTTAGTCCCAACCTTTGCGTTAAGGAAGTCCAACTCGATAACAGTTATTTTATTTTTTATTTTTTAATATTGTTGTTAATGCTTGATACGAGGAGGGACTGGGCAATAACTGCACCGCTAAGTTAGACATAGTTCAAGCCTGGTTTTGGTTCTTGTTACGAAAAGCACAACGGTAAGTCAGTGCCTAACACCTAACAAGAAGGATACACAAAGCTTATAGTAAAACGTAATTCCATAAAAGAAAGAACAGGGAATAGCTTTCCTAATTCTTGTCACGACTAGGAACACGGGGGCCAGTAATACATGAAAATCTTTAACAATTCACTATATCAACCAATATCCACATGTCCAGCAACATAATAATGAACAACTATCCACAATCCCTGCATCAATATCGGAAGAGGCTTCGGAGTTTTCATTGTCCATCTACGTTGGTAGAAGAAGCAATATGCACGGGAAAACCGCAGCCACTCAGATCCTCCTCCCCCCCACCCTACGCAATTCAATTCAATCCTCTGTTTCTTTGAATCACCATTTCTCTTCACAAAACTTTCCATGCTGCAACAGAGGGGAATCACAGGGGAAAAGAATTAATCAGCGTTTCAAGCAGTTGACATTAGCACTGCTGCAGACTATATATCAAAATTTTACAGTATATTTATAAATCAATCAACCCCACCCCTCCCTTTCTCCCCTAATGTTTCTTCCCAACCTGATGGGAGATGCAAAGAAAAGAGCATGTATAGAAGGATTCTAATTCATCTGTGTTTATCCGGTTACGAGAAGGGCAGAGAGAATGGACGGAGAAATCAGCACAGCAGTGTGTGCCGGATATTTTACTAGGCATATTAGATATCCCAATTTAGATGGAGCTAACTCAACATGATGACTAAGTTCATCCTTTATCACAATTCAGGCTCCTCATCCTCCATTTACTTGTCAAGATAAGCACATGAAAAACAAGCCTTAACAACTACGGATTCCGCGCGTCATAGTGCAATAAAAAGCCTCAGGGATCGTCTCATAGGCCATCCAGAGTACGTGACAGAGAAGAAATCACTACTTGGAGATCCTCAAGTACCATAGTTTCTGCAGTGTCATTACATTTCATACGTTTCTAAGTACATATTTCCTCTCAATTAAATATGTCAAATAAATAACAATAACCTAACATCGAAACACCACTGAAAAGTAAAATACAGAATGGGACACAGAAACAGCTGCTCATAGCGTTTGGGCAGGAAAGGAGTGAACAAGACTTGGGTCTTCTCATTTATCTATTCGAGTTAAACAGTTTTGAGCTTGGCTATGACTGAGCAGGATAAACAGTAGTGTGGAAGGACCAAGAAAATTCAAAACTTATCGATTTCCTGCGGAACAACGAAATTCGCTTCTATTGCCTCTAGTCTTCAAGCCATGATATCCAAGAAACATACTAAAACCCAGAAACAACCATTTGCACAATTAATTACTCATAATTTCATAAACTACTTGATCCCAAAAATACAGGAATTGGAAGAAATCGACAAATTCACATAGCTTCCCAATTTGTAAGAAACTTGAGTCCCTTTCCCGCGAGCCGGGCAAGCACCAGACATAACACAGGACAGAATCTCCTATACCCGAAAGAAAAGAAAGAAAAGAAAAAGAAAAAAAGATACCTTGGGGTCATCAAGAACGAAAGCGATGAATTCCAACATAAAAGCAAAAGAAACAACCCACACAAACAATATACTCACAGGAACCCAACAACTGACAGCCAAGAAATTGAGAATTCACTCACCAGGAATGTCCTTTCTCGGTGTGGGTGGAGCCATGGCGTAACAAAAAAGCGAGCGACCCAGCATCGAGAGAGTCGAGACGATCCCAGCCACGTAGAATACCATGACCAGCCCGAGAACCCATGGCATCAATATGAAGCCGATGAAGAAGGTCACCGAGCCGCAGAGCATCAGTGTTAGCGAGATCCCCAGAAGCAGCGAAGCGAACCCAGCTGGCGAAATCTGCGCCGGCGGAGAAGACCGCCGGAGCGACGATGAAGTGGACACCTCCGCCGCCGTAGCGTTGTCGGAGAACGGGATCGGCGACGGGGGGGATCGTAGTATGTTGAGGACCAGAGCGGAAAGCTCATAGAAAACCCTAGACTGCTGATCTTGCTGTTGCCTTCTCATCATTTTCCTATTTCCGCGGAGAAACGGAGATTTTCCGTCAAAATATGGGAAATCCCTATCCGATAAACAAAATCTTTAAGGAAAGATAAATCCCGTTAAAAAAGAAAATCGCAAGAAACGAGGCAGACGGATAACTCAGAAGCTTTATCTACGGCGGTTCTATTGATTGGAGAAGCTTTAACGCTATTACATGTGGGGGTAGTTACAGGCACAGGTTTTGTTTGTTTCCCACTGAAATTTTCACACGAATTCTCGAAAATAGAGATAGAATGTAAGAGAAAGAGACGCGGCGGTAATGTTCCGATTGCATAACCAGGTCCGCTATTTTCTTTTGCTTTTTCCAAAAATTTCGATCGTTTGGATAGATAGAAAATTTCAGATATACATGGAAAGAATTTATGAGCATGCGTGTCAACAGGGCTCTTGCCTTCTGTTCATGACGAGATAAGGCCCACACGTAATAATGCGCGTGAGAAGAACTCTCGTTGTGATGGAGTGAAGGTGAGCTGTAAAGACGAAAGTGATTAGGTGGGGCCTGGTGACGTGGGGCCTTATCTTCTACGAATTCTCCACAGCCTCACGTGTACAGACTGAGCGCGTAACTGGCTCGGGGTCGTTTTGCATCTTAGTTGTGTTAATTTCGTGCTTGATTATCCTCTAAACAATAATGCAAGGCCCGACCTTAAAGTCCCGACGAAATTGTTTAGTTGTTACAAGTTCTTTTCTTGTCCCGTCCCGACCCGATGTCTTGTAGTCTCAATCCAGGACGTGACTTGTCTCCGAAAGTTTTAAAACCTCCATTACAGGTTTGGATTATCTGGATGGACTTTGGCAGCCAGATGGTTACCTAACAGTTTCCACGTGAAACATGCCATGTATTTTCGAGATTATCAATAGCTAAAGTGTAAGTTATGCAATGCGAATGCCAACACCTGGATTCCAAATTGATTAGAATACTAATAAAGCACTTAATCTAGTCGCTTTAAATGATTTCAAATGGGCGGCTATACCACGTGGCAATAGGGATTGATTAACTAGTTAGTGTAGGCATATCCTCAAGATTACTTGATCAAACTTTAAGAAATAAAAATTTAGAATGCTAAAAAACTCAATTTAAAAATTAGTTTAAAAATTAAAAAAATATTTAATTTATTTAAATTTTACCTCAAAAAATTACATATTTTATATAAAACTTTCATATTGTATATATGTCTCACAAATAATATTAAATTTAAAATTATATCAAGTTGAATATGTTAATACTATGTTAGAAAACTTAACAAAAATTAAATTCAAAAATCAAAAGAATATTTTACTTATTTATGTTTCATTATAAGTGGTTGCATGTTCATAGACTTTCATTTAGTACACATAAAGAATAATCCAAAGTCTACTATTGCGATCCCATCTCAAAGCAAGTGGGAATTCGTAAATTACTAACAAATTAATTGCTATCATTTTTTTTTTTTGCAAATAAATGAAGGGACAAGATATATATTGTTTATTATCTTTCTTCCTGTATTTGGGCATTTTTCTTGAAATCAACCCATACGGTGATAGAGGAGGCAGCTGCTAAGGCAAGGCACCGATGATTCCTTCGTGGCTTGCTTAGTCTCAAGGGTAGCTCGGTTTCACAGATGTCATTGATAGCTCAAGCGCGATTCAAAGCGTTGGGTAGCTACGGGCCCACCTTACATATATGAATATATATATATATATATATATTGGGTTCTGAAAACTAAAAGCCTCTTGGGTTAAGCAAACCCAGAAAATATGGCAAGACTTGCGACTTTGGTGGTGGGTTGCTTTAGGTTTGAATATGTCTTGTCAAACCCATCAAGCAATAGCTTCTAAGGACTTCTATCAAAGATTAAGAAAGGTGGTTACTTATTCCACCAACAGACAATTTCATGTTTATTAATTAAACACCTCCTTTTTTTTGACAAATGAGGCGCTTCCTTTCCTTCGTCAGCGTTGAATCACGCTACCTTGTGGTTTAATTTAGATAGACAGCTAATAGACTTTTGGAAGCATTGAGGAGCAAGAACGCTTTCTCCTCCACGGAAACCCAAGCATTGGTTGGAAAGAAAATAATAATAATAATAATAATAATAATAATAATAATAATAATAATAATAATATTATTATTATTATTATTATTATTATTATTTAGACATTTGATTCTTCTATGGAATTGTTGGCACTTAATAAATAGAAAATGCATGTAAGAAAGTTGTGCGAAATTTAAGAAATTTTTTATTTCAGTCCTTCTCTTTAGGACAAGGATATTATAAAAAAACTGAGTCTGCGGCGGCATGCCCCAAAGAGAAATTGGTCAGTATCAAGAGGATGAACCGACGGCGACGTAACAGACGAAAAAGAAACTGCAGGTCTAGGGACGTCCTATACACTATTTTTACCTCTGGAAGACTTGAAAGGTCACCTTGTTCTCCGTGGTGAAGAAATCTAACTCTAAGAGAGTCTGCCGCTTGGCAGTGTGTCCAAAGTTTATCTGTTTGAAACCGTAGTCGGCAAACCGGTCATGAAAGTGGATGCTTGGCGTGCCACCCAAGTGTCCTCTTAGGGAAAGAATGAGGAAGAATGTCGAAATGCTATTGGTAATCGTGCTGTTGCGGTCTACAAGAGAGGGCACAAGACCCAGCTGTTAAAGTGAACCCCCAAGGTTCCGTGACTCTTACGAGAGGCTGAACAGTCGTCATGCATGTTCCATTGTTTCAATTTCAAGCCCCATGCTTCTTGTTTTCCTTCTTCTCGATTCCTCTTCTCTAAAATCTGTAAGCCCCGATTAGCCAGCCGAACAATAAACCCATTAGATTCATAGCCAGCATCGCCCACAGAGACGTTGCCTTTGTCATTCTCCCATGCAGAGAGCCTCTTATTGGTTTGAAACATCACTTTTAGTTGCTTCAAGCTTATGCCATACTGCGTTTTCTTCCAGGTTAACGTCATCGTTTCTGTTGATCGCACCTTTGAAACCTTTTGTCCTCGTATTGAATGTTCATGTATTTAGAATATCTTAAACGTCAACAGCTATATTCTTATTATTGTTCCAATCACTTACATATCACAGATACACTCAAGGATACACGCCAGATGTAGTCAGAGCGGGAACAAAGGTGAAGGTCGGGTGATTAAATACACAAAATAATGGTACAGAAGACATACCTTGGAAGCGACCTTTTAAATGGTACATGGTACGATATTTTATTCCAACTTAAATGTTCAATAGGAAACCAGTAAAGTTTCAGAAGCTTCCTCCATCTCTGCAGCTTATGTGAAGCACCGTTAAGCATGCATACTTAATCCTGTTGACACCTAGGTTCTGCTTTCACCATTCTCCATCGCTGCAACCTGTAAGTAACAAGCAGTTACCATGATAATGATTCGCTCTTACCGTTATCTTGCCACTACTATAGCTTTAAACTTATAGTTCGAAACTTTTTTCTTTTTTTGTCTCCTCTATTCTTACCTTCCCCTCTAATAGCTTGTTTTCTTCTCTCAACATCCTTACCTGTTCATAACAGAGGAGACACATTTGGCTAATGTATTGAAAGAATCCTGTTAATTTTAATGCTACAATCCATATATTAAAAGCAGCCAGAGAACCGCAGACAATCAATTTCGAAAACTGAATCATGCCCTGTTTCTTATTTCTCAATTTTCTTCATCTAGGTCTCAGGTATCATTTCTATTGCTTTTCCAAGTAAACGATGGTTCTTGCACTTCCTATCCTTGACTCTTGTCCTACTAGCTAATGATGTAGTTGGGTTATAATGACGATTAAGCTGATGATTTTGTGTTCACAGTTCTACACGCTACAGTGGCCTCGTTTGCTATTTCTTGCAGATAGTTCATTAGTTCGTTTCTTTCATGTTAAAATTTTACTCAAATCTGCCACTTCACGGTATTCTTCCTAGCCTGTAGCTTTAATCTAACCAGAAAGTTGCGAGAGACTGGGTAATCAAAGGCATTATGTATTGCTAGATCATTTAACAATTCCTTCATTACATGACCAGATTGCTTCACTATCTGATGTTGCAATTATTTATGTCGAATTCTGAGATGCAAGATTGATCTATGTTAGGTAAAATTTTGAAGTGTATCAGATTGAGTTGGACGAGTACTACCCGTCTCTCAGCAGGAAAAAGATTTAATCAATATTCTCTTTATTTGAAAATTATCTCTAGCTCAATACTTCAGGCAGAACCACCAGGTATGAGTTTAAACTCATTCTGAAGTTGATTACAACAGAATCATTCATACTGGGTTTAATAACTAAACCAGACAATCCACGACAAAGTTTGGTAAGTTTAAGAATGATATAAATTAGGGTGCATCCGGGGGGGACAATTGGATATGCAATTCTATTTTAGTCTTGAGATATGATATGGTGTGAGAACTACTGAACCAAGCAAGATTTCATAGACGGTAAAAAGGACTAAAAGGTTTTCACGTAGAAGAAGGGGGAGACTTCAAAAATTTTGGGAAATGATTCCATGGAATGATAAGTAACAAATATCAAGTGATCATAATTTCTTACAAAACCCAGAGGGGGCATAATTAAAGCCATGCTGGTGTGAGTAGTCAGCTAATTACAGGGTTAGATAGATGTGATGCGTAAGAGTTCCATGTATAATATGAAATTTTATACGTAATCAATGTCTTATAACAAGGAACTCCGATCCAACTGATGAGGGATCTTAACTCATCACATCACATCAGACTTTTGAGGATGGATTTGCAAAAAGACGAGAGAACACCTTTCCTTCTAGATTCAAGTTAAATAATTAACATCAAAGAATGAAGTCTGCAAAGCAATATCCTAAAGGAACAGGGTCAATAGCATACCTTTTCATGAAGGCTCATTATGTACTCCATCATCAGCTGTGTCTGAAAAAGATACCAAGAATAATAAACTGAAATAGTAATATAACTTAGGCAATCGGAATATTGGGTCAAATAATACTTTCTTATGGGCGGAATTGAACACTCCATACCAAATGGCATAAAATTCCGTGCCAAATAATTTTCTCTAATGAATTTTGGCTGTAGAGGCTGGTAACATATTGTAGGAGGTTATTAATAAAAGAAATATTCAAAACAGGAGCGTCAAAATTATATCTTCAAGTCAGTAGTAACACAA
The DNA here is from genome assembly GCA_028551475.1 of Casuarina equisetifolia. Taxonomy (NCBI): domain Eukaryota; kingdom Viridiplantae; phylum Streptophyta; class Magnoliopsida; order Fagales; family Casuarinaceae; genus Casuarina; species Casuarina equisetifolia. Next base: position 9,644,687 of record CM052360.1, on the reverse strand, counting down.
GGAATTATACCCTTTATTTTTACTCACTTAAGTAAAGCTAGATTGTGCTAACTTGACTACCTACAATGGTTAAAGTTGCACTGGAGTATTGTTGATCAAATGCTTCTGTTAAAATTACACATAGATGCTCTTCTTGTAAATTTTGGTTTTGTAGGTCATTTACGGCTAAGAATGGAGAGAACGAAAAATGTCCCTACTATAAGGAATTCTATAAACAGTAAGTCTACACATAAGAACCTCAGATACATAGGTCTTATGTTTTGACGATTAAGTAGATGGTAGAACAAGTGTAATTATCCTTACCGTTTCACAAAAGCTAAAGATTTTGGCTGGACTACGAATGAATGGAGAACAATGTACCAACTACTCCATTTTCGGGTAAGCACAGAAGAAATTCAGATGAACTATGTGTTTAACAATTTTAGGAACAAGATCTGGCATCATTACTTCCTGTGCCTGATTATCTCATGGTATTATTTATGACCTGGCTCATGATGATTTATTTTTTTAGATATAAGACTGGTAATTTTGCATCTGCTTTACAATGTCACCTGACCCTATGGTGCTTCTAAATCTATAGAAGCCTCTGGCATCTGATTTTATAGGCTGAAGCAACAGACAGATACCAGATTTTCTAGATAGCATCCACCATTCAAAGTACTAGAACAGTTGAAAAGCATATGGTATTCTACTCTTAGAAAGAACAGGACCAGAAGAATGACAATATTGCCCAAATCTAGGCAATTATGAATTTGATGGCGTTCAATCATCTAGATGCAACACTAAGAATTTATGTAATGTAACAGCTTAAAATCTTCGCTAATCAAAACTGACCTTTATACAATTTGCGTATGTAATTGCGGCATGTAACTCTTCCTCTAGTTGCACAAGTTCAGTCACACTCAGTTGTCCAATCTCTGGCCCTTTGAGCAGCCTAAGTCTGCGGCATTTATCTGAAATCAATTATAATGCCTTGTGCATTTAGGATGTCCAAATATAAAAGTAAAGAAGAGTTACTTTTGTACTAGTTCTTGTAGCTCCCCATGTGACTGTTGGCATACACATTCTGGATGGTAGTTCTGCGGACAAGAAACTTAGCGGTTAAGTATTATGTATCAGAGACAGTAGTCCTTGCAGTAAGAAGGTAACCTGCCCTCTTTACAGGGCTAAAGAAGAATATTACTCCTAATTCACATCCATCAACACAAAAATTTACTTATATGAATTTTCCAAATTATCCAAACAAAAACTTGCATGAGACTATATTCCAAACCTAGTACCAATAGAACAAGTTCAGTCAGTGGCAACATTGTGTTATGTTCTAGTCTGAAGCTGTTAGTCATGCTACACACTCCCATCACCAGGATGACAAATAAGATGTATGAAGACCATTACACAAGTATGGAATGCGTCAAGTAAGTGTCCCATCAAAGACATGCCAGCATGTAGAATGTCCAGAATCCACAAAATCAAAGAAATGGAGTAGGGATGTGTAGATCAAAGTCCTGCAAAAGCTAACAATTTGGAAGTATGAATGATCAGTTCAGTAGGATCTCATAAAATCTATCACTTTGCAACAAGCAACCACACTAAATGGATCGACAGACCTTGCAAGTCTCCTAAACTCCTAAATTTCAAGTTCCACCCAAACTCAGAAAGGGTATGTCCTTACGTGGATAGGAAATCCAGCTTAGACTAGTCATGTAGTTCTCCCTGATCAGGCAAAACACTAAACCTGTGCTGATATAACTCAGTTCTCCCCGATCAAATCTAATACTTACACTGAGCTAGCATTTAAGCCTATGTTGTAATGTTACACGTATACTTAGAAGAGATAAAATGATGAATAAACAGATAGCTTGAACAGTTTTGACAAGGTTGACCCATTTGGTTCCCCCTGATTACACATGAACTTGGAAGGGATCTAAACCATTAAACTTTATCTGGTTAATTATCTGAAAGGCCTCCAAGTATCAGGATAGTGGCTTCAAGTGTTAATGTGTTTATACTTTTTCTTTGCAGACAGTAGAAACCGTTTTAGAAAACAGGGGAAGAAACTAATTTCAAGTTGTTAAATGAAATTACAATATTCAAATCCAGTTACTAAGCGTTTGAGATACCTGATAAAGCTGTTTCAATTCAATTGTTGTCTTACTTTGAGATGAATGGAAAAACAAAACAAGCTTTACCTTGTTATTAGATAAAAGGGAAGGGGGTCAAACCAAAGTGAAGAAGCTCACAACTGCAAGAATTTAACTGCTTACTTCTATGTCAAAATGACATTTGTATGTCTTTAGATCTTCTTGAAGGAGACTTTGATGACGCTCAAGGATCTTCCCCGTGCTGAATCATAAGAAACAGTTACATAACGCTCCATAATTAGAAGTTCAAGTGCGGACGTTATTTAACTAAATTGAATAAAAACTAGATGTATTCTAGTTTCCACAGATATTTCACAGAATGAATTGCATTTTGCATATCACATTTAACCTAAAGATACAAGGACAAAGAGCCAAAAAAAGAAAAAAAGAAAAAATCATTACAATCTTTTGAAAGTACGGAGTCCTCACCACAGATTTGTACTTCTCCTAAAACTCTAGAATATGATATGATAAATCACGCTTATATATCTACTCTTATCACTATTTTGTCTTTTTTTACATGGTTACACATTTCACATTTTTCTTAATCAATTCTTTTTCCATCTGTGAACCGATTTCTTACTTCTTACTTACTCTTTTTTTCATGTATGAAAAACAGAGAAGGATGTTATTACATGTGAAAACAATCATTTCTAATCCAAATTAAGAAAACGTCTTGAAGAGGTTTCTCAAGCCTGAAGCAAACTGAATTTCATTTGTCTTTGGGGGTGTACGATCTATTATATTTTTCCATGAAACATTTTCCTAGGATATTCCCCATCTTCGACGAGATCTGTGTGCTCTTATAGATAACGTGTTCATAAACTACAACGACACCAAAATGTACTGATCCTTTCAAATACATGTCCACTCCTACTCCATTCTTGTTCCCTCCTTCCATTCTTCACTGTAGGACTTCCCCCTGGAATGTTCTGCCTTATTTGGTAATTGTTTATGGAAATGTCCTTAAAAGTACCCCCCCCCCCCCCCCAAAAAAAAAAAAAGAAGTTTCTGCAGTAAACATTTAGAAAATTTGTCCAGGGAAAAATAAGATTGTATGGACATCCTATGCACTCAATGACAATGTGTGAATAAAACTTTGTTAATATGTTGAATGTTAAGGGGTGGAAAAACTGATCAGGATGGGATAAAAAAATTATTTCTTTTTATGCATTTAGATGATTCTAATTATTTGCTCCTTGCAAACCAAAGCTTACCAAACATGTTTTGAGGGGAAAACAGAAACAACAAAGGAGCTTTTTTTTTTTTGGTTTTGTTTTGTTCCTTTTTCTTTTCCTGGTAAATAAGTTTAAGAAATAAAAGGAATCCCAACGAACCTTGCTTCCCGTTTCAGTATTTACAACCTCCAATACACCTATATCTACCCCACAGCTTCTTATTCGATGGCATCAAACAACTGTTAAATCGTTATAATCCAAGCTGGGCTTTCTACAGCTAAATTCTAGATTGAAACCTAACATGGTGCCAGTACGGTGAGACTACTAAGTGGAATTGGCTATTGATCTCGTATCACAATAGTATATACATATAGATTTCTCGAAGAGCATTAGTGGATACAATGTCATGGGCTTATGGGAGCTCATGACAAGCTTGAGTTTATGGGATCCTTGATAGGCTTGAGTTTTTAGGGCATATGATGGGAATGATCTTCAAATGAAATGTGTTGAAATCGACCATCAAGCCTAAGTCTTTTGACTCAATGGTACATGCTAAATGAAAGTGAAGCTAATCCCATGTTCCAAGTTTGAACCATGGAGGGGGGCAACCCATGGAAGTAGCTATACCTACGTTAGGCAAGAATGTGAATTGCCTAGAGTTTGAGCCACTATAGAATGGGCTTTTGAGGCATTGGCTAAAGAGCATGGTGCTTTCTCATGGGCTTATGAGAGCTTGTGATAAACTCGAGTTTATGATACCTGAGTTGAGGATAATATTCAAATGAAATGCGTTAAGATCGATCATTAGGCTTAGGTCTTTTGACTTAATGGTTGAGGTATATGCCAAAGGGAATCCGTTTGGAATTGAATCTTAATTATAGTTGTTTTGCCTTGAATGTTCACTTTGGTTCTAAGAGCACACTCCTAACCCTAGGGGCATGACATACAATCAAGGGACTCAAGGCTCAAAAGAAGGAGATATTATTTGGGTTTATGAGGTGTAGAGACAATACTTTGGGCCTAAGTAGGTGCTTGAAGAGTCTTAGAGCCTGAAGGGTGTTATTCTTTTAGTGTTCGTGAAGGAATCTATATTTGTTATAAGAATTGTTATAGTGTGCAAAAAATATACACACAATAACCACAAAACAAAATTGAAGATTTATGTGATTTGCGAAAAGGTTCCTATTTTGGGCTTAAGGCTTTTGTAAACCTAGTAGGCCACCAAAGAATTTTGTTCTCTGTGTTGGCTCGCTCTCTAATCATCAAAATGACTCGTTACATGCCATGGTGCATATTGGGCTTCTCAAGGTTCATATTTATAGGTGACATGGAATAACTCTAATTGGAAAAATTATCATTTTGTTCTTAGTCCTGATTTTGACCACAAATCTAATATATATAAACTTTTCTAGTATCATATCAATAGTAAGAGTTTTCAAAGGCGTTCAAAAAACTTTGAACCCCTTCATACTATATTTTTTTATATATTGGATAAAAATATAATGAAATAGTAAATAGTCAATAAATTTTATTGTAATTACTTTCTAATTACCTAATTTAAGACTATAATCAAGATAAGCAAAAAGATTTATGTCAAAAATGAAAGTTAAAAAGTTAGCTCTTGTCACAATTGATGATTTTGTTTTCTAAAACTCCACTCTCCATACACCCTTTTAAACTTAAAATTTATTGAAACGATACATATACTACATGATTGGTTTTAACCTCTAAACTAACTTGATTTTTGACAAGCATTGCAGATATATGAAAGTCCTTAAATAATGAGTTTGACAAAATATTGATCCTATGAAAAGTTATTAAATAAACAAGCATTAGAGAAAAACATATAAGTAAATTGTATAAATAAGATCTTTAGCAAAGACATATAATCAAATTTTACAACCATTACCAAAGTATAAAATCTCAATCAAAAACTTTTTGACATTAAGCTAACTAGTGCAATAAGCAAGGGAATTGATCTTTTTGACACCATTGACCCATTGTAATACACTTTTAAGTGAGCTTTATTGTGATAGAGTGTTGGTTGTAAAGTGTTGACGACTAGAAGTTAGTTCTCAGTGTACATTATTAGTGGATTTATAAATTTTGATGTGAATAATGATTATGTAAACACCTCTACTTATTTCAATTGGCCTTCACCTTTTTGTGTTTTCCATTTCCTTGGCTTGATACTTCATAATCTAATTAACCAACATACCCTTATTCTTTATAGACCATGTTGGGATAATATTAGAGATCTAATAACAAACACAAATACAATAAATACGGAAGAATACTAAAAGTTTATGTTACTTCTTCCATAACAATCATTGTCATATTCATTGTACTAAAATTGACCTTGATAACTTATTCATTGCATCTACCACCACTCTCATCCTAGTATTGGTTTAAAGTTCAGAGCGGAGGAATTTAAGCATGGATTTTCTTTAAGATTGGGATTGCTAAGTTTGTAGATTTGTTTTGGGACTAGCCTTGCTTTTGAGTGCTTGAATGAAGTTAAGATACCAAGGTGGTGAAGTAATGGGCCTAGTTGTTGAAAGTTGCACTCTAATGTGGAGACTTGGAGGTTTAGTGTTATTTGGATGCTGAGATAACACACTAATTCGGATGTAATCTCAACATCCCAATACACTTATCTAGATGTTGAGATATCACAATTATTTAGATGTTGAGATATTACATTTATCTATATGTCAATCCATCCTAAATTGTTTAGTTTATCTCCTGTTGAGATTTTATTGTGATTCTTACTAGTCTATATAAGGCACAAAGCCTATGCTTGTAATTGTATTGTTGGGGTTTTCATTTATTGTAACAAACATTTTGATCCTTAATACAAACTTTTATAATGTTTACCAATTTGCATTATATCAATTACCAATTTCTACATGGTATAAAAACCATTTAATCACATTTGCATTTTATCTTTTTATCTTTATTTTACTTTCTCTATATTAGCTCATTGAGGCATTCTATCAAATAGATAGCATGCATTTCTCTTATTGTGATCCTTCCATGTGAAATCAATATTCTGTCTCTTAGACATTTACTTAATACTTTTAAGGTGTATTTAGATGGCTTTGTAGGCTTCCTTTCACTTTGAAGTTGGTTTGGCCAATCTATTGAAAATTTGTCAAAAACCAATTGAACAAGCTTGGTTTTGACTTCATCTTTGTGACTGATTTTCTTATTGTGCCATTCCATCAAACAACTAAAGTGTAGGGTTTCTACATCGGTGCTTTTTGGTCTTTGTTCTTTGTTTTATTACTTGGGATTTTCATTGAACACTTGGTGGGTAGTATTGTCCAATCGTTTCCACATACTCAATGTTTGATCTTCAAAAGATTAAAATATGTCCACTTAACTTGTGACACCAGTGAGAACTAATTGTGTGTTCCTTCACATCTAATAAATGGAAGACCTCAGAAGAAGATCAGTAAAGGTCTCGCTTTTAGGGCGACTTTTAGGGGTGATACAATAGGCTTCTCCTACAAAAGTGGTTGTAGTGCTAGGGTTTAATAGGGCTAAAATCTCCTTTAACACCCCTATAGGCTTTTAATGATTCAATATGGTACCATGATCGTCCAAGAATTTAACCATTATGGTGAGAGGGCATCTTAAGACGGAGACAATGAGTCCCACGTTGCTAAAGAATATATTAAAAGTTCTTAATCAATAGTAGGTTCCACCAACCCTTAATAGGCCTCTGGATGAGCTGGTTAACAATCCTATTCTTATTCCTTGTTAACAAATTGCCTTTAGCTTTAGAAGTCCTAGCAAGGGTAGCCTCTTTATTTTTCTTTTCTTTTTTTGCTTTTGCAAATTATATCCTGCAAGTTCCTTTGTGATTTTATACATAAAGCTAACCTTTGGTTTCAACTTACTCAACTTCCGCTCAGGCTCTTATAAATTTAGTTGGGATCTTCTTGTTGGTGTCTCAAACACAAGTTAGATGTTCCTTCTTGAGCATGTTGGATGGTAGTTATTGCTTTGTGTATGTCATGGTGCGTGAATAATCCTCCATAGAAAATAGAGTACCTAGAAACTAGAATATTTCTAGGTTGGAAATTTGGTTCTTCCTTTAATTTCACAAGATTCAACATGTAATTTTTGTTGGTTTCCAAAACTTGTTTTCACCCATATGAGATGGAGGAAGAATGTTGTGGAGAGAAAAAGTTCATATTGGGAATCTTTGTAGCTTGATCTACATGCACAACAAGAGTGCGTGTCGTGCACATGCTGCTAGGAGAGGTCCATAAAGGTACATACAAAATTTGGCTTGTGTCTTATCTTGCGGGAAGTTGAAACAAACATACGTCGACACATGATTTAATCCAAGCAGAAAACTCCATGCTGGATTATTTATGTTGGTCTATCTTATTTTGTATTATGAGAATTACATCATGAATGCTTTATCATTGAAGGAGCATATACAAGATGAAAAGTTTGCTTGAGCTGCACTTACTTAGCAAGTTTTAGTAGGTTATTAAAGCATGCCTCTTTTTCTACTCTTGTTTTTCTATAATAATTCCTTCCCATTGTGGGTGTTCTAGCAAATGGCAACAAAGTTTCCTTGTCGAACACAAAAGTAGGTTTTTTCATTTTCACATCATTTGTCTACAAATTTGGGTAGACTTAAATTTACTATTGTTCCTTAAGTCAAAAACACTTGGCTTCAATGAAATTTTGGCTATACTTCCCACACGAGACAATCAGTTTTGGTAGCCACTCAATTGCTCCCCATATGAGCTTAAGTTAATCGTAGCTCAATCTATTGGCTAAGTTGTAATTGTAGTATAGTGAGCACTTCTTGTAAATTAGTCTAGATGGTGGTTTAGCAAGGAATTTGCAAGTTGATGTGCCTCAACTCATAATTCTTTATTGTGATAATAGTGGAGCATAGAAGTTAACCAAGAATCCTAAGCAACATTAGTATACAAAGCACATTGCAACTATTTTTTGTTCCTAAGAAAATAAGATGTAGCCTTATAACCATAGCACATGTTGGGATACTTGATTAACTAGTTAATATCTTGACCAAACCCTTGAGTATGCATCAACATGATTATCTTTTCTCCAAGCTTGGGGTCTCAAATTTCCATTGAGGGGAGTTGCAATTTGATGTGGAGACTTGGAGAACATGGGTTCTAGATGTTGTGGTAACACACTAATCCAAAATTTGAAATATCACACCTATTTGGTTGTTATCTCAACATCTTAACACAACTATCTAAATGTTGAAATAATAGACTTATCAAGTTGTTGAGATATGCAATCTGTCCAAGATTTTTTGGTTTATCTCTTCTTAAGGTTGTATTTTGATTCTTTTGATCTATATAATGCATAAAAGCCTTTGCTTGCAATTGCATTCTTAAGGTTTGCATTTATTGTAACAAATGTTTTAATTCTTAGTGCAAACCTTCATAATTTTTGCCAATTTGTATTGTCTCAATTACCAATTTCTATATCGGTTGGTGACGCTAAGTTGTTTTTCAAAATTTTTCCTCCAGAATCCTTCTCTAAGGCATTTAGGTATGTGTTAGAAATAAAAAAAAAATGATCAACTTTGAACTCCAAAGGCATTAAGTAGAGAAATTCATTTATTTGTAAACTACTTTCTAGGCTTTTATGTTTAGATATAAGACTTAACACAGTCCCTCAACTGAAGCATGACACAACACTTCCTATAGGGATCTTTGTTCATAAGTGAATGGACAAAAGATAGAACCTAGAACCTAGAACCATTAACTCCTAAGCAATGTGGGATAACAATACTACACTATTTGTTTAACATGCCTCATCACTACAATGGTCTAATCCAAACCATCTTGCAGTGCTACTTTTTGCATTGATTTTAGACTTAAATATTAAGGGATAAGATGAGTTTGAACGTCATATTAGAAATTATAAAGAAGGGCTCACATCAAACTTAAAACTCTATGATAATAAGCTAATGGATTCATTTCTTCATAAATTCCTTTCTAACCTTTTGTATTTTCCATATATAAGTTTGGTTTTTTCAGTTTTGAACAATCCAAGAATTTATAAGTTATACAAGATCAAAGACCCAAAACAAGCCAACTCAAGATTAAGAATTTAGGGCTACAAAACACAAGGGGAATAAAAAACTCACGGCAAGGTAAAAAATTAACTCAAACTAATCAATTGATAGGCAATTGACCTATTATTAATTAAGTGTAGCTTTGTCAATTCACTAATATCCCAGTGAAACTCTTAGCGGCTTGAGTTGACACCTAGTGATGCCCAACTTATGTTTTTTTTTTTTTTTTGAACAATCCAAGAATTTGTAAATGTGCCAGCTCAAGATTCAAAATTTAAGGCTACAAAACACAATGGATGTAAACAACTTGAGCTAAGATCAAAACTCAAACTCAAATTGATCAATGATAGAGAATTGACCTATTGTTAATTAAGCATAATTTTGTCAATTTGGTAGTAGTCAAATAAAGCTATTAGCAGCTTGAAGCTTCCTTTACCTAAAGGCCTCAACTTTGACTGCACTTTTTTTTTTTGTTGGGGTGGGGGGCGGGGGCGCTTTCTTTACCTAAGAGACCTCAACTTTGACTGCACCTTTTTTTTGGGGGGGGGGGTGTTGTGGTGGTGGATAGAAACGCATAGCTAGGTTGTTATCTGCTGGTCTGTCAATTTATTGGGAGGTTTCTTCTTTACCCCTTAACTTTGCCCAATAGGCAGTCCTATCTCGGCCCACCATCAAGATATGTTCTTCTGGGCTTCCTAACTTTTCTGTGCCTTTACATTGATTTGATCCTCCCTTTCAACCTCAGCGCCACGTTCCAATGCCTAAAAAGGCAGGATTTTGCCGACATGAATCGGTCAACATTGAATATCTAATGATACCAGACAAGAAATCCGAAGCCAAGGCAAAAACTTAAAAAAATGACCAATGTGGTTTTTCCTCCGAGGTCCACTAACTAGAAGTAATCAACAAGATAGCAATGAAGCAACAGTATGACCATGCTCATAGTGAAATCAGAAATACAAAAATGAAACCAAATGAGATCGGAAAGGATCAGATCAATAAAAATAGTAAACTTGCGTACAAAATAAAACGAACAATTTAGTAGTAGGAGAGGAAATTTCTAAGGTTTTACTCATTTTCGTTTCCTTGATTTTCAAAAGTTCACAATACTAGTCTCCCGAGTGATATGACAAGTAAAAATAATAGACACATATAGTCAAAGAAAAGCAAGTTGCCTGTTGTCGCTACAGAAATGATAGAGCTTGCCCCGGCTGGAGCAGACGAAAAGCGCGACCTGGGCGTCGCAGAGAATGGACAGGTCTCGGGCTTTCTTCATCAAACCACTCCGCCTCTTCGAGAAGGTGATGTGACGACTGTTCTTGTCCTCAATCCGCTTCAGTACCACCTTCTTCCTCCCCATTCGAAGCGCTCCTCGCTCTCTGCGCTCCGTCCTCTGATTCTCTCTCTCTGTGTCTGAGGCACCGGGGATGTTGTTAAAGTACAGGCAGAGAGAGAGAGAGAGAGAGGGGGGAGAGACGGAGAGCGAGAAGGGGGAATCAGTAAAAGAGTAGGACTACCTACTTTTGACACGTGTTCCATAAGCATAACGAGTCTCGCCGCGGCAGCTGTGTCCGCTGGCAACCCATATCCACTTTTAGCATTTAGTGCATCTTCCAAATTTATGGCCAACAAAGCGAGAAACGACCCAAAAAAAAAAAAAAAAAGAGAAAAAAGTAAAAAGAAAGAATTTGCAAGACGTCTCCAAACTGAGTCGTTTTGCCTGCACGATGTGTGAAGCAGGTAAAATTTCAGGATTCTTTTTAACTTAAATTATAATCTTGATATATCTAATGATGTTTATTTATTCATTGCCAAAATCATTTCGATAGCATGATTAAATCTCCCATCTCTTTCTTAGAACTATTCTATTTTTGGAAGAAAAAACAAAAAATACAGTTGGGTTATTATAATTCCCCCGTAAAAAGATATAATGGGCCCAGAAAATGAATGCTCATTTTGCTCCCAAACTATTTTCAAAAGTATGTAGGATGTCCGATTACTACCTAATTTTGACAGTGTTCCTCAAGCATGACTTGTCTTGCCATGGCAGCCGTGTCCGCGGGCAATCCATATCCTCTTTTAGTATTTTAGTGCATCTTCGAAATTTATGGTACGGTTGAAAACGAAATTTAAGATCAACAAAGCGAGAAACGACCCAAAAAAAAAGAAAAAAAAAAGAAAAAAGAAAGAACTTGCAGGAGGTCTCGACACTGAGTCGTTTTGCCTGCACGATGTGTAAAGCAGGTGAGATTTCAGGATTCTTTTTAACTATAATTATAATCTCGATATATCTGATGATGTTAATTTATTCATTGTCAAAATCATTTCAATAGCATGGTGCAAATCTCCCACATCTTTCTTAGGACTATCTTATTTTTGGAAAGAAACGAGAACTACAGATGGGCCATTATATCTGCCCGGGAAAAGATATAATGGGCCTAACAAATTAATGCTCATGTTGCTCCCCAACTACTGTCAAAAGTATGTAGGATGTCCGATTACTGGTGATTCTTGGGCCAAGATATTCACTGTTAGTGTTTACTACCCTGAATAAGTCGATTGGTAGAACCCGAGGGAATTCCCACACTTAATGCAAAAGCAGGAAGGACAGCAACCCTTCGGGACTACGCATCAAGTATCTAGCCCAGAATCTATTGTACTTTTCCCATTCTCCGTACTCCTTGAAAGAACACATGGGGGCGAGATGCAAGGAGAGAACCGACTGTGACGAATGCTTTTCTGAGATAAGGCTGAACAGAAACTGCAGTTTCAAGAGCAGAGAAACTACTGTAACCCTCTGTAGGGTCTTGAAAAGTCGGGTTCAATAAGAACGCCAGTAGGGAAACCCAAAATGGAAGGCGCGTAGGTGGGAAATTGCATTAATCGGCAAATGTGTGGTAAACATAGGCCTTTATTCTAAAATTTTAATCTAAAAATTAATTAAAAAATTAAAAGTAATTTTTTATTTAAATTTTACTTTAGAATTTTTTTTTCTTGTGACTTTTTTTGCATATAGTTAATGTTATACGATTGTATATTCATTGTTATTTTTTTTCTTGTATGGCTTGATATTTTTTTTTCGATGTAGCATGGTTTTCTTTGAAAAATTATTGAAGTTAATATTTTTTTATTGGTTATATAATTTTCGTTATCATTAGTCCTTAAATTATAAAAAGATAAATATTATACATTTTCTCTCAATAAAGCAATACACAAGAATTTTCAAACTTTATGTCTTACTTCCTTCTCCCTTTGTGACATGGCATCACGAGCCCAATTTTTATATTTTTTTTTAAACTTTTCTTTCCTTTGTTTTTAGTTGGTTATTAGCTTCTTGCTCACCACCATATGCACCCATATTCCACACCTTTTTAAACCTTTCTCTTTTCTCTTACCATGAAAAAAAACACACTTTTTCTAATGTTCCAATCATTAAGGATGTCATTGATGCCTCAAACTCTCCTCCCACCCCTGTCCCAACCATTGGTTTTGGCATGAAATCCATTCCTATGCTCCTTAGTGCCATCCTAGTCTAGGTTTGCATCCCTTGAACTAGGTTTGTGGGTACCATTTCTTGGTTTTCTACCTAAACTCTTCTTGCTTTAGGCCTAGTTAGACAAACATAGGCCACCATGGGCTCGTTGTCCTAACCCAACCTTTTTCGTGGATCCTTTTTTTGGCTCAACCTTTCTATTAGGCCCCCTTCCGTGTTTTAGTATGTCAATAGAAAGTAGTAAGCTTAAAAATGTTCTAAATAGTGTGGAAACTAAAATACTTAAAGTCTTTTCTTAAAAACTTAATGTAACCCAGTTTGGTAATTTACATAAAAAGATAAAAAATACTAGAGAAAATTTATAATTAGTGCAATGCATATTAGAACTTAATCCTCATTGTTCTAATACACATTTTGAAGAAAAAGTATAACTAGAGTTATTACTTGCAATGAGTAAACATGAATGAATCATACTTAATTAGAAATTCAAGAACCTATGGCTAAGAAGCTGAACCACTTATTGATACTACTTAGGTGCAAAGATTTAGCCAGTAAGGCTAGCTATTTGCATTGGTACCATGCTTACAAGGCGTGGCGGCTGATCTCCAAACCCAAAACTAATTGCATGTGTTGAGCTAGTACTTCATCATTTCTTTTTCTAGTTGTTAGGCTTATTAGGAAACCTAATCAGTTGGAAACACTAACCTTGGTGTGTCCTAGCTAACATGACAAAGTTTGTCCGATGAGTTCAAGAATGGTATAAATCAAGGTGCAGCCGGGGGGAAAATTGGATATGCAATTCTATTTTGGTTTTCAGATTTGATATGATGTGAGAGCTATTGAGCCAAGCAAGGTTTCATAGATAGTAAAAGGGACTTCAAAGGTTTTAGAGTAGAAGGGGGAGACTTCAAAAGTTTCCAAAATGATTCCATGGAATGATAAGTAACAAATATCAAGTGATCATAATTTTATAAAAACCAGAGGAGGCATAATTGAAACCATGCAGGTGTTAGTAGTTAGCTAATGACTGGGTTAGGTAGATGCAATGCATGAAAGTTTCACATACAGGATGAAACTTTATACGTAATCTATGTCTTAGAACAGGGAACTATGAGCCAATTGATAAGAGATATTAATTCATCATGTCACATTAGTTTCTTTCTAGATTCAAGTCAAGTAATTAATATCAAAGAAGGATTTTACAAGGCAAAGATCCTAAAGGAACTAGGTCAATGGCATACGTTTTCATGAAGGCTCATTAGGGACTCCATCATTTGCTGTGTCTGAAAAAGATACCAAGAATAATAAATTGAAATAGTAATATAACTTAGACAAGTAAAATATTGGGTAAAATGATACTCTCTTATGGGCATAATTAAGCACTTCATACCAAATGGCTAAAATTTCAATGCCAAATAATTTTCTCTATTGTGTTTTCGACTATGGAAGCTAGTAACTTGTTTTAGGAAGTTATTCATAATGGAAATATTCAAAAAAGAAGTGTCAAAATTATATCTTCAACTTGGTAGAACCATAAAGAATTATACCCTTTATTTTTACTCACTTAAGTAAGTTAGATTGTGCCAACTTGACTAAAGAATGCTACCTACAATGGTTCAAGTTGCATTGGAGTATTGTTAATTAAAACCTAAAGCTGCATATTTCTTTTCTTAAAATTACACATAGATGCCATGATGCTCTCCTTTTAAATTTTAGTTTCTAGATGTCCATTAACAATTAAGTATAGAGAGAATGGAAAGCTGTCCCTACCATAGTGAATCCTATAAACAATAAGTCTCCACAAAAGAATCTTAGATACATAACCTTATGTTTTGACGATTAAGTAGATAGTAGAAAAAAAATGTAATTATCCTTACCATTTTGTAAAAACTCAAGAAATTTGGCTAGACTACAAATGATATAGGGAATAATGTATGAAACACTTTATTCTTGTGTAAGCACAAAATAACATTATTAGGGACAACATCTAGCATCATTACTTCCTGGGCCTAAGTATCTCATGGTATTATTTGTGAGCTTGCTCATGATGATTTATTTATTTATTATTTTATTTGTAGGCAGGTAGTATAGATATATAACAATCTCATAAAATAACTTGGAAGTAATTTGCTCACCAAAGAAGAAAGGGGGATTAAAATTGCTAAACCTCAAACTTTAAAATAAAGTCTTTTGGGTATATATGCTTTGCATTCTTATTAACCTCCTACACTCTCTATTATAGAGTAAATAGACTCACAATACAATACAAATTATAAAGGGTTCTATATCATGAAGTTAGAAAGATCTCTTTAACCAAGGGCTCTTACCTTTGCTCTCTTTAGGTTTTCCTATTGTTGCAAAATAAATAAATAAATAAATAAATAAATAAATAAAGGATCTTCAAATAGTTGATGAAGAGAAAATTGATATAATTTAATTTGGCCTTGTAGCATTAACAAGTATAATTTTATTGGA
Source organism: Casuarina equisetifolia (assembly GCA_028551475.1). Classification (NCBI taxonomy): domain Eukaryota; kingdom Viridiplantae; phylum Streptophyta; class Magnoliopsida; order Fagales; family Casuarinaceae; genus Casuarina; species Casuarina equisetifolia. Next base: position 9,629,318 of record CM052360.1, on the reverse strand, counting down.
TGGCTAGTTTGTCAAAATAAATTTTCTACAATAAAAATAATTATATGATGGCTCCATTTGATTAAGATATATAGTATTTTTGTCAGTCTTACAAAAAAAAAGGAGTTATCTCTTTTTTGAATGTATATGAATAAGAATAATTTGATAGACTCTGATTGCCTAAAATGGAATCTAATGTCATATTAGAGAATGAAATGAAGTACTATGAATTATTAGAGTTACTAAAGGAAAGAATTTAACTACTAAACTTCTTAAGATGTCCTTTTTAGTTGCATTTACTATATATGAGTTGAAAGTGATAGAAAATGCTTTTAGAGCAAAACAATTGATATCTCAATCTTGTTGGTAAAATGAAAATTGCATGAGAGAGCTTTGCTTTGAAATATCAAATTCTTTTAGAGAAATGTTATTTTAAGTGAAATTTGAAGGTTTTTAACATTTTTTCACAACTTTCATAACTTTCATAATACTAGAGTATATCCCTATAGTTATGTATATGAGTTTGTCCCTATACTTATGTATATAAAATTATATTAATGCATACTTATCTTTCCACAAATAAAAAGGAAAAAAAAATTTGCACGCTACTTTATGATGTTTGCATTACCCTATAGTGCTTCTAAATCTATCGAAGCCTCTAGCATCTAATTTTCTAGGTTGAAGCAAGACACAAATCCCCCATTTTTTAGATAGCAGCCACCATTCGAAGTACTAGAACAGTTGAATGCCCAAACCTAGGCAATTATTAGTTTGATGGCTTTCAACTATCTAGATGCAACACTAAGAATTTATGTAATGTAACAGCTTAAAATCTTCGCTAAACAAAACTGACCTTTATACAACTCGTGTATGTAAGTGCGGCATGAAACTCTTCCTCTAGTTGCACAAGTTCAGGCACACTTAGTTGTCCTATCTCTGGTCCTTCGAGCTGCCTAAGTCTGCGGAGTTTATCTGAATTCATCAACTATAATGCCTTACGCATTTTGGATGTGCAAATATAAAAGTAAAGAAGAGTTACTTTTGTGCTAGTTCTTGTAGCTCCCCATGTGACCATTGACATACACATTTTGGATGGTAGTTCTGCGGACAAGAAACTTAGTGGTTAAGTATTATGTATCAGAGACACCAGTCCTTGCAGTAAGAAGGTACCTGCCTTCCTTGCAGGGCTAAAAACGAAGATCAGTCCTAATTCATATCCAACAACACAAAATTTTATTTTTTAAATGAGTTTTGTCACTTATCCCAACCTACTACCAATGGAACGCATTCAGTCAGTGACAACATTCTATTATGTCCTAGTCTGAAGCTATACACTCCCATCACCAGGATGACAATAAGATGTATGAAGACCATTGCACGATTATGGAATGCGTAAAGTGCCCGATCAAAGACATGCCAGCATGTAGAATGTCGAGAATCCACAAAATGAAAGAAAATGGAGAAAGGATTTGTAGATCAAAGCCCTGCAAAAGCTAATAGTTTGGAAGTATGATATTAATGATCAGTTCAATGGGATCATAAAATCCATCAATTTGCCATAAGAAAGCATCCTAAATCGAAAAATTGAGACTGCAAGTCCCTAAATTCTCCTTAATTTCAAGTTACACCCAAACTCAGAAAGAGCATGTCTTTACATAAATAGGAAACCCGGTCTAGGCAAGTCATGTAGTTCTCCCTTATCAAACATAACACTAAACCTGAGCTGACATAACGCAGTTCTCCCTGATCTAATCTAACACTTACACTGAGCTAGCATTTAAGCCTAAGTTGAAATGTTACACGCATATTTAGAAGAGATAAAAAGATAAATGAACAAACAGCTTGAACACTTTTGACGAGGTTTATCCATTTGGTTCTCCCTGATTAAACATGAACTTGGAAGGGATCTAAACCATTAACTTTATCTGGTTAAGTATCTGAAAGACCTCCATGAAGTATCAGGATAGTGGCTTCAAGTGTTAATGTGTTTGTACTTCTTTGCAAGCAGTTACAAAAAAAGGGAAAGAAACTAATTTCAAGTTGTTAAATGAAATTACAATATTCAAATCCAGTTACTAAGCGTTTGAGATACCAGATAAATTGTTCTCAATTCAATTGTCTAGCTTTGAGATGAATGGAAAAAAAAAAAAGCTTACCTTATTATTAGAGAAAGGGGAAAGGGGGTCATACCAAAGTGGAGAAGCGGACAATTGGGAGAAATTTAATTGCTTACTTCTATGTCAAAATGACATTTGTATGTCTTCAGATCTTCTTGAAAGAGTCTTTGACGACGCTCAAGGATCTCTCCCGCGCTGAATCATAAGAAACAGTTACATAACGCTCCATACTTAGAAGTTCAAGTGCAAACGTTATTGAACTAAATTGAATAAAACGAAGATATATTTTAGTTTCCACAGATATTACACGGAATGAATTGCAGTTTGCACTTCGCATTTAACATAGCGATACAAGTACAAAGAGCCATAGAAGGAAAAATACTTACAATCTTTTGAAGGTATAGGGTCCTGATCATAGATTTTCACTAATAAAAATCTAGGATATTGTCACGACCCTAGGACTAAGATCTTGCTCTTAGAACCAAAATAACACTGATGAAAAACAAAATACCAAACTATATTGAAACTCAAGCAAAGTAACAACTTACAAGAAGAAAACAATACACAAATTATCAAGATTAAGAACTTAAAGTTTTCTCAATTATGAAGGCCAAGCCAAGGTTTCAATCTCTTCAATAATCCTTTTCTACCTTTTCCCTTGTCACTTATTTATTACCTAATTCTTAGTCTAGTATGATTGGATTTTGGATTTTCAAAACAATTGGGTTTCGAGTCTTAAATTAACTGAGCTCTTGAAATTCTCAAAACTACTTAATTTTCTTAATTAAAAAAAAAATCTAAAAACAGAACAAAACCAATTGAGATTAAATCCCTTATTTAGCATACCCTAAGCTGACAAATATGATACGATACATCACACTTATATACCTACTCTTGTCACTGTTTTGTCTTTATTATTTTTTTAATATATTACATGGTTACACGTTGCACGTTTTTCTCAGTCAATTCTTTTTCCATCTACTCTTTAATATGTGTTACTTCCAGTTGTGAAACAATGTTCTCACTTCTTACTTGCTCCTTTTTCCATGTATGAAAAATAGAGAGAAGGATGTTATTGCAAGTGAGAACAATCATTTCTAATCCAAATTAACCAGTAGGTCTTGAAGAGGTTTCTCAAGCCTGAAGCAAATTGAATTTCATTTGTCTTTTGGACTATACGATCTACGATATTTTTCCATGAAACATTTTCCTAGGGTGCTCCCCAGCTTGGATGAGATCTGCGTGCTCTTATAGATAACATGTTCATAAACCACAACAACACAAGTACACACTGATCCCTTCTAATACACATGTCCACTCCTACTCCATTCTTGTTCCCTCCTCCCATTCTTCACTGTAGAACTTCCCCTGGGAATGTTCTACCTAATTTGGTAATTGTCTAAGGAACTATTCTCAAAAGTAACAAAAAAAGAAAAAAAAACGTTTCTTCAGTAAACATTTAGAAAATTTGTCCAAGGAAAGAAAAGATTGTATAGACATCCTATGTGGTTAATTACAATATGTGAATAAAACTTCGTTAATAAATTGAATATTAGTCAAGAGGTGGAAAAACTGATCAGGATGGGAATAAGAAAAATTATTTCTCTTTATGCATTTAGATATTCTAATCATTAGCTCCTCGAAAACCAGACTCTACTAAACATATTTTGAGGGAAAAACAGAAGCAACAAAGGAGAATATTTTTGTTTTATCTTTTATTTTTCTTCCTAGAAAATTAATTTTAAGAAATAAAAGGAATCCAAACAAACCTTGCTTCCCATTTCAGTATTTACAAGCCTCCAATAAACCTACATCTCCTCCATAGCTTGTTATTCGATGGCATCAGACAACTGTTAAATCATTATAAGCCATGATATGCTTTCTACAGCAAAATTCTGGATTGAAACCTATCATTGGGCTAGTATGGTGAGACTCCTAAGTGGAATTGGCTATTAATCCTAGTATCACAATAGTATGTAGATATAGATTTCTCGAAAAGCATTTGCGGATAAATTCATGGGACACAAGGCTCAAAAGAAGGAAATAGATTGTTTGGTTTATGAGGTGTGGAAACAATAGTTTGGACTTAAGTAGGTGCCTTAGAGTCTAAACGGTGTTATTCTTGAGTAATGAGTGTTTGTGAAGGAATATATATTGTCATAAGTATATCTAGATTGTGAAACAAATATATACACACAATAAACAAAACACATTGAAGATTTACGTGATTTGCAAAAAGGTTCCTAAGTCTACAAAGAAGCAATTTATTCATTGTTTAGGGCTTTTGTGAACTTGAGAGGCCACCAAAGAGGTTTCTTCTCTGTGGTGGCTCTCTTCTCTCTTAATCATCAGAAAAACTCCCTACTAAATGACATGGAATTAACCTTAAATGAAAAAAATTATCATTTTTTTTTATCTTGGTTTTGACTAAATACCAAAAAAAAAAGTTCAAAAAACACTAAAAGCATTCTTAATATATATTTTTATATATTGGAGAAAAATATAATGAAATAATAAATAGTCAATAATTATTGTTGTAATTATACTCTATTTACTAAAGTTAAAGCTATAATCAAGACAAGCAAAACGATTTATGTCAGAAATGTGGGTTAAAAAGTTATCACAATTGATAATTTTGTTTTCTAAAACTCAACTATTCGTACACTCTTTTTTAAACTTAAAATTATTAAAACGGTGCATATACTAGATCATTGGTTTTACCGCCAAATTAACTTGAATTTTGACAAGCATTGTGGATATATGGAAGTCCTTCAATAGTAAGTTTGACAAAATATTGATTCTATGAAAAGTTATTAAATACAGCAAGCATTAGAGAAAAACATATAAGTAAAATGTATAAATAAGATCTTTGGCAAAGGAATATAATCAAGTTTTATAATCCATATTGAAGTATAAAATCTTAAATCATTTTTTTTGACACTAAGTTAACTATTTTGATAAGCAAGGGAATTGGCCTATTCAACACCTTTGATTCATTGCAATTAAGATTTATTAGTTAGCTTGATTATGATTGAGTGTTAACTAGTTATCTCTTGGTCCTAAGTATCAATGGACTTGTGAATTTTGATGTGAATGATGATCATGTAAACACCTTTACTTATTTCAATTGGCCTTTGTCTCCTTGTTTTCCTCTTAGCTTCCTTGGCTTGACACTTCATAATCTTATTAACCAGCTTATCCTTATTCTTTATAGACATTTTTGGCATAATCATAGAGATCTAGTGGCAAAGACATATACAACAAACATAAAAGAGCACTAAGGATTTATATTGTCAAAGATAAACCATTCCCTATGCCTATGAAGCAACAATATATATTTAGAGAGTTCATATACCAAAAAGCAAGAAGAGAATTTGGTGGTCTTATTTTGGTTGCTTTGACATCTCACCAAATGATTATGTACAATTTAAGATTTCCTATATTCTCATATTTATAGGCAATGTAGAAGAACATTTTAATGAGAGCTCATCATTTAACCCTTCCATTCAAAATTATTATTTTTTACCTCACTTCTAATTTTGATTCCACCCTTACACACCACCAAGAATGGCATTTAAATTGGCCCTTCCATACATATGCTACTTCCTTCCATTCCATCTATTACCACCCTATCCTACTATTGTTTTAAAGTTTAGAGTAGAGGAATTCAATTAAGGATTTTATTCAAGATTAGTATTGCCAAGTCTATAGATTTGTTTTAGGATGGCTTTGCTTTTGAGTGCTTGAATGAAGTTATGACACTAAACTGGTGAAACCATGGGCTAGGTTGTTAAGAGTTGCAATTTGACATCAAGACTTAGAGATGTTATGTTTTTGGATGTTGAGATTACACACTTATTTGGATGTTGAGATATGCATTTTGTCCCAAGTTATTCTTTTTATTTCTTGTTGAGATTGTATTTTGATTTACTCTAGGTCTATATAAGGCACAAAGTCCTTTATTGGAATTCTATTCTTGGGGTTCTTGTTTATTGTAACAAACATTTTTATCATTAATACAACCTTTAAATCTATAGCAGTACTAAGGAATAACATGAGTTCTAATAACATGTTAAAAATTATAAAGCAAGGTTCATATTCAACTTAAAATCTTAAAACATTAAGTGAAAGAATTTATTTCTTTATATATTACTTTCAAGCTTTTATGTTTCCCATGTTGGGCTTAAAAGTAAGTTTTCTTTTTTTAGTTTTAAACAATTCAAGAATTTATAAGTTATGTAAGATTAAAGACCCAAAACAAGCTAACTCAAGATTCAAAATTTGGGGCTACTAAAAAGAATAGGTGTAAACAACTCACCAAGGTTAAAACTTAACTGAAACTAATCAATTGATAGAAAATTGATCTATTATTACTTAGATGTATTTTTGTCAATTTGCTAATAACTTAGTGAAGCTATCACTAGCTTGAGTTGAAACCCAAATGTAACCCAAATTTTTCTTTCTTTTAGTTTTAAGCATCCAAGAATGTATAGGTTATGTAAGATGAGACCCAAAATGGGCCAACTCAAGATTTAAAATTTAGGGCTACAACATGTATTGAGTGTAAAAACTAAAGCTAAGGTCAAAACTCAACTCAGACTAATCAATTGATAGACAATTGACCTATTTCTAGCTAAATATATTAGGGGTTTAGGGGTTTGAAGCTTCCTTTAACTAAGAAGCCTCAAGTTTGATACCTATTCTCCATATTTGGGAAAAAGAAAAATCTAGCTAGGTTGTTATCTGCTGGTTTGTCAATTTACTGGGAGATTTCTAATGGCCCATATCCATCAGTTAGGTTCCGCAATGGATTGAAATTGACGAGAGCGTTTGATGCTTAGCCCTAAAAACAAGTAGCAACAAGTGGGATCTTCTTAACTCCTTAACTTTCCCAGTGGGCAGTCCTATCTTGGCCCACACATCAAGATAGGTTCTTCCGAGCTTCCCACTTTCCTGTGCCTTTACATTGGTATGATCCTTCCATTTAAACTCAGCTCCATGTTCCAATGCCAAAAAAAAACCAAGATTTTGACGACCTGAGCTGCTCAACATAAAACTCCTAATGATAGCAGACAACAAATCAGAAGCCAAGACAAAAACTAAAGAAAATGATCAAGGTGGTTTTATTAGAAATTGAAGGACCTAACTAAAACACAGAACTGTGCAATAGTGGGTTGTTAGCGGAAGCTTATAAGGCTAGGCTCTCCTGTCGCCTTACCCAATGTGGGACTGGATATTTTAATCCTCCAACACTCTCCTGCAGTCTCACGTTGGGCGCAGTGAGAGGTGGGACCAGTCTAGAGGGACCATACCAAGGTAGGCAGAGGGCCGGCTCCGATACCATATTAGAAATTGAAGGGCCCAACTAAAATACAGAACTGTGCAATAGTGGGTTGTTAGCGGAAGCTTATAAGGCCAGGCTCTCCTGTCGCCTTACCCAATGTGGGACTGGATATTTTAATCCTCCAACAGGTTTTCCTCGGAGGGTCCACTAACGAGAAGTAATCAACAAAATAGCAATGAAGCTCAGACTGAAATCACAAATACAAAAATGCAACCAAATAACAGCGGCAAGGATCAGATCAATAAAAATAGTAACCTTGCGTAAAAAATAAAACGAACAATGCATGGAACTTTTTCGTTGTAGCAGAGGAAAATTTCTAAGGTTTTCTTATATTTCATTTTCGTTTGCTTGATTTTCAAAGTTTCACAGTACTAGTCTCCCGAGTGTAATGACAAGAGAAAACAATAGACACGCATAGACCAGGAAAAGCACGTTGCCTGTTTTCGCTACAGAACTGATAAAGCTTCCCGCCGCTGGAGATAACGAAAAGCGCGACCTCGGCACCGCAGAGGATGGAGACCTCGCGAGCATTCTTCATCAAACCACCCCACCTTTTCGAGAAGGAGATGTGACGACTGTTCTTGTCCTCAATACGCTTCAGCACCACCTTCTTCCTCCCCATTCGAAGCTCCATTCGCTCTCTGTGCTCCGTTCTCTTATTCTATCTCCGTGTCAGTTTAAGACACAAGGGAGGTTGTTAAAGTATAGGCAGAGAGATGGAGAGAAACAGAAAAGCGAAGGCGGAATCACCGAAAGAGTAAGACGACCTACTTTTGACAAGTCTTCCTTAAGCATGTCTTGTCTCGCCACGGCTGCTTTGTCCATATCTTTTTCAGTATTAAGTGCGTCTTTCTTTTCCCACTTTTTGTGATGGTTGAAGACGGAATTCAATACAAAGAAAACAAGAAACGGCAAAACAGTGAAAAAAGAATGAACTTGCCGGAGGATTCGAAATTGTTAGTCGTTTTGCCTGCACGATGTGTAAAGTGGGAGACATTTCAGATGATTTACCTATATCATTCGTTTTAACTTTAATTCTAATCTCGACATGTATTTGAAATTATGAAATAAACATCTAATGATGTTTACTTATTCATTGTCAAAATCTTTTCAATAGCAAGCTGTAAATCTCTCACCTCTTCCTTAGGACTATTCTATTTTTGGAAAAATAAAATGAAATCGAGTATTATTATCACTGATTTCTAAACACTTTGAAAATTCATCGATTAAAATACATATGGGGCCATTATAATTCTCTTGGAAAAAGATATAATGGGTCTAGGAAATTGATGCTCATGTTACTACTAAACCATTAAGTATATTGGATGTCCGATTACTGGTGATTCCTGGGCCAAGATATTGACTGGAGACGTTGAAAACACTGAATCAGAAGTCGTTTGGTAGGACCCAAGGGAATTCGTGAAAAGCAAGAGCAGGAAGGACAACAACCCTTATCCGATTCTTGAGTCGACTTTTATGTCCTTCTTGTTGGGTTGGTTTAGCCCATATTTGGGGACTTATTATTGGGTCCAATTAGGGTAATGTGTCCCTAAGGTTTAAAAGAAAAAATATAGGATTTTTTCTTTAAGAGAATAGGTGAGTGGCCATATAAAAGAAAAGAGAGAGAGAGAAGAAAATAACAGAATTTCATAGGAATTAGAGGCCCTGCGCAGCAGTTGATTAAACATCTGATCAAGGTCGATTTGTGGTCCGATTGAGCTAATTTTTTGTCAGCAGGTTTGGGATTGGGTGTTTTTCATTGTGAATGGTTGGATCGTTGTTTGGTGCTCTTGAAGTTAGCAAATATTGGTCAAAAATTTGGGTGATATTTCTCTAACTTTTCTTGGTTAAGTTGTTGTTTACAACTTGTTCTTCACTATTTATTGGTGATTCCATTATTGTTGAATCAGTAAATCTTAATCCCGTTGCTATTATTAAGGACTTGATTGGGTTGTAACCTAACGATTTATATAGTGAAAATTTAGGTGGACTCCATGATCGGTCTCGTGGTTTTTTATCCTTCACATTGCAGGAGTTTTTCACATAGAAATTCTTTGTGTTGATTATGATTTGCTTATTTTACTTGTGATTCAAATACATCGTTGGTGTTTTAGTATATCCTCACAGGTTCAATCAAAGTGGAAAACTTTATACATCGTTTTTCCGATCAGAGTGGTATCGGAGCTAAGGTTGTGGTTGATTTGATTGAACGATGGAACTAAGCACTAATAAGATGATTAGTTTGAATGGACGAAATTATCATGTTTGGAAGGGTAAGATGAAAGAATTGCTTTATGTGAAGCGTTGGCACTTACCGGTGTTTAGTGAAGCTAGACCAGACAACATGAGTGAGGCTTATTGGACTCTTGAGCATAAAATTGTATGCAGGTTCATTTGACAATTTGTAGATGAGAATGTTTTGAATCACATTAATAAAGAAACACATGCTTGGACTCTATAGAACAAACTTGAATCCCTATATACCCGAAAGATTGGAAATAATAAAATGTATTTGATGAAGCAACTTATTAGCTTGAAATACAAAAATGGGCAATCTATATCTGATCATTTGAATGAGTTTTAGGAAATGTTAGATTAACTTTCAAGTATGAATATGAAGTTTGAAGATGAAGTACAAGGACTTTGGTTACTTCGTACTTTACTAGAATCTTGGGAAACATTTCGTATGTTAGTGAGTAACTCTGCTCCCGATGGTATTGTCACTATGGATTTTGCTAAGACTAGTATTTTGAATGAAGAGATGAGAAGAAAGAGTCAGGGTTCTTTGTCTCATTCTGACGCTTTGGTTGTTGAAAACAGGGGGAGAAGTCATAGTAGAGGTCTGAGAGGTTATAACAAAAGTCGAAGTAAGTCTAAATCATGGCATAAAAATGTAGAGTGCCATCATTGTGGCAAGATGGGTTATATAAAAAAAAATTGCTTCCAACTAAAAAATGAAAACAAGAATAGTAAAGGTAGAAATAAGAATAAGAAAGTTAATGAAAGTGAGGAGAAGAAAGACAACAATGATGATGATCGAGTTGCAGTAGCTACTAATGAACTTGTTATTGTGTGCTATGATGATAATGTGAATTTTGCAAGTAATGAGACAAGTTGGGTAATTGATAGTGGTGCTTCTCTTCATATTACTTCCAAGAGGGAGTTTTTTTACTTCTTATACTCCTGGAAACTTTGACACATTGAAGATGGGTAATGATTGTTTGGCTAAAGTTGCAGGTATGAGAGATGTATGCTTGGAGACTCATAATGAATCCAAGTTGGTTCTCAAGAATGTTACACATGTACCAGAAATTTGCTTAAATTTGATTTCTACTGGACAACTTGATGATGAAGGTTTTTACAATATCTTCAATAATGGACAATGGAAACTTACTAAGGGTTCATTAGTTATGGCTAGAGGCAAGAAAGAGTCTTCTATGTATTTATTTTAGGCCAAGATTTCCAAGAACATTTGTAATGTAGTGGAAGATGGAAATGCAAGTGCTTTATGGCACAAAAGGTTAAGTCAAATGATTGAGAAGGGCATGAATGTGTTGGCAAAAAAGAACTTGTTATCTGGGATTAAGAGTGCAAAACTTAAGAAGTGTACACATTGTTTAGCTAGAAAACAAAAAAGAGTTTCATTCTATAGCCACTTTCCTTCAAGAAAATCAGATTTCTTGGAGTTAGTACACTCAGATGTTTGTGGCCCAATTAACCCGAGGACGCTTGGTGGAGCATCTTACTTTGTGACCTTTATTATGACCACTCAAGAAAGGTTTGGGTTTATGTTTTAATGTCAAAAGATCAAGTGCTAGATGTGTTTAAGCAGTTTCAAGTTTCAGTAGAGCGGTAAATTGGAAAGAAGTTGAAATGTGTTTGATCATATAATGGTGGTGAGTACATTGGACCATTTGATAAGTATTGTAGGCAACATGATATTCGACATCAAAAGACACCTCTAAAAACACCTTAGTTGAATGGTATAATGGAAAGAATGAACAGAGCATTGGTTGAGAGAGTTAGATACATGATTTCAAATGCTAACCTACTAAAGACATTTTGGGGTGAGACATTACTTACAACAGCTTATATTATCAATCTATTTCCAACTGTAGCTTTAGATGGTGATGTGCCAGATAGAGTTTGGTTTGGCAAGGATGTTTCCTATAACTATCTAAGAGTATTTGGTTACAAAGTATTTGTTCATATTCCAAAGGATGAAAGGTCTAAGTTAGATGTCAAGATATAAAAACGTATATTTTTTGGTTATGGTTCTGATGAATTTGGCTACAAGTGTTATGATCCAACTGTGAAGAAAATTATGCAGAGTCGTGATGTTGTATTTTTTGATAATCAAAATATGACAGATATTGGTCAAAATGATAAGAATATGTCACAAAGCTCTAAGATTGGTATTGATATTGATCTAATTCCTTCAAATGATTTATAGCGATAGTTGCCAGAACAAGTTGAAAGTGATATTCAACATGATGTTCAAGATCAGGTTTAGAATGACCAACATGGTGCAGATAGTAGTGACACTCAGAGAGATAATGGTGTTAATGTTCAGCGTAATCTATCTTTAGTTCCACCATTGAGGAGGTCTACTAGAGATCGCCATCCATCCTCTAGATACTATACTGAGGAGTATGTATTGTTAACTGATGTAGGTGAGTTTCAGAGCTTTCAAGAAGCAACATAGGATGTGGATAAGAAAAAATGGGTTAATGCAATGCAAAATGAGTTAAAATCTTTGCATGATAATCAAACATTTGAGTTGGTGACATTGCCTAAGGGCAAGAAAGCTTTGAAGAATCGTTGGATTTATAGATTGAAGCATGATGAAAATTCTTCACAACCTCGATACAAAGCTAGACTAGTTGTTAAAGGTTTTAGTCAGAAAAAGGAAATTGATTATGATGAGATTTTCTCACCTGTTGTGAAAATGTCTTCAATTTGAGTAGTTTTGGGATTGGCTACCAGTCTTGATCTTGAAATTAAATAAATGGATGCAAAGATTGTTTTTTTTCATGGTGACCTAAGTGAAGAAATTTATATGAAGCTACCAGAGGGTTTTGAAGAAAAAGGTAAAGAGAACTATGTTTGCAAGCTAAAGAAAAGTTTATATGGCTTAAAACAGACACCGAGACAATGGTATCAAAAATTTGAGTCTTTTATGAAAAAACAAGCCTACAAGAAAACAAATTCTAATCATTGTGTGTTTGTGCAGAAGTTCTCAGATGATGACTTTATCATTCTACTACTTTATGTAGATAACATGCTTATAGTTGGTAAAAATGCTGCAAGAATTGAAAAGTTGAAGCAAGAGTTAAGTAAGTCATTCTTAATGAAAGACTTAAGCTCAGTGAAGCAAATTCTTGGTATGAGAGTTAGTCGTGATAGAAAAGCTAAGAAGTTATGGTTGTCTTAAGAGGAGTACATCAAGAAAGTGTTTTACAGGTTTTGTATGGATAAAGCTAAAGTGATGAGCACACCTTTTGCTACACACTTTAAGCTTAGTAAGAAACAATGTCCTATAAATGAGGAAGACAAAAAAGATATGGAAAGAGTTTCTTATGCTTCGACTGTTGGTTGTTTAATGTATGCAATGATTTGTACAAGACCAGATATACCTCATACAGTTGGAGTAGTTAGCAGATTTACTTCTAATCCTAGAAAAGAACATTGGAATGCAGTGAAGTGGATTCTAAGGTATCTTTGAGGTACTTCTAGTTTGAAACTTTCATTTGGGAGTGATAAGCCTATTCTTGTGGGGTATATAGATTCTGATATGGTAGGGGATATTGATAATAGAAGATTTACTTCAAGCCACTTGATTAAGTTTTCAGGAGGAGCTGTGACATGGCAATCAAGATTACAAAAATGTATTGCTCTATTTACAACAGAAACATAATTTATTGCAGCAATGGAAGCATGTAAAGAATTGCTTTGGATAAAGGAATTTATAAAAGAACTTGGTTTTGTGCAATAAAAGTATGTGTTATTTTGTGATAGTTAAAGTGCTATACGTCTTGCTAAGAACTTTACTTTTGATCAAAGGTTAAAGCATATTAATGTAAGGTATCATTGGATATAAGATATCATGGAAACCAAAGAGGTTGCACTTGAAAAGGTATATATTGAGGATAATGGTTCTGATATGATAACAAAGGCTCTATGGTGAGAAAAGTTTGAGTTTTGTCAGCATGAGGCTGGTTTGGATTGTGCTTGAGAAATGGACATATGGAATCTCCCTCATTTGGGTTGGAGGGGGAGAATTGTTGGGTTGGTCTAGCCCATATCCGGGGACTTATTATTGGGTCTAATTAAGGTAATGTGGCCCTAAGGTTTTAAAAAAAAATATAAGGTTTTTTCTTTAAGAGAAGAGGTGAATAGCCATCAAAAAGAAAAGAGAGAAAAGAAAAGAGTAGAATTTCGTAAGAATTAGAAGCCCTGCGCAAAAGTTGATCAAACGTCTGATCAAGGTCAATCCGTAGTCCGATTGAGTTGATTTTTTGTTAGCAGGTTCGGGATTGGGTGTTCTTCATTGTGAACGGTTGGATTGTTGTTTGGTGTTCTTGAAGTCAACAGATCTTGGTCAAACATCTGAGTGATATTTCTCTAACTTTTCTTGGTTAAGTTGTTGTTTACAACTTGTTTTTCATTATTTATTGATGATTCTATTATTGTTGAATTAGTAAATCTTAGTCCCATTGCTATTGTTAAGGACTTGATTAGATTGTAACCTAACGATTTATATAGTGGAGATTTGGGTGGACTTCGTGATCGGTCTTGTGATTTTTTATCCTTTACATTGGAGGAGTTTTCCACGTAGAAATTCTTTTGTGTTAATTGTGATTTTCTTATTTTACTTGTGATTTAAATACATCGTTGGTGTTTTAGTATATCCTTATAGGTTCAATCAAAGTGAGAAACTTTATATGTTGTTTTTCCCATCACTTCTTTGGTTGTTTCTACGTCAAGACTACACACTTCCCCATCCTCCTGCCACGGTTACGCCGTACCCCTTGAGATAGCATATCGGGGCAAGAGAGAGGGATAGAACCGACTATGACGAATGCTTCTTTGAGATAAGACTGAACAAAAACTGTAAGTTTAAGAGACGGCAGAGAAACCATTATAACCCACTTGGGGTTGCAAAAGTCAGGTCCAATAAGAACCTTATTCTTTGAAGAAGCCCAATATTAAAGAGACATGGGCAGGTAATTGCATTAATCGGCAAATGTGTAGTAAAGAAGGGCATTTGGAGGTGTCCTTTAAAGAATGCAGGAGGAGGAATGTGAGAAGGTTAGAAATGGGGATCGCATTCCTCGGCTTTTGTGTGTCAAAGGTCAGTATAAGGAGTATCGACTGTTAAAGTTATTGATTTAAACAAACTTGACATTCTCATGCCAAGTTTGAGGGATGTGTTAAAAGTTATTTGATTTAAACAAACATAAACTACAAATTATCTGCCAAGTCCACGAAACGCAGAAAACGCATCCAGAACCTTCAAACATTTATCCTCTTCCACCTATGAAAATACAAAGCACAAATCACAAAACGCAAGAAGGTAGAAAGGAAAGGATTAGAATACGCCCCTCTTTTGAGGCACATCCAGAAGTTTCCCATACACCTTTCTTTTGAACAGAATGTGTATCACTCTAAATGGGAAAAACTGAACTGTAAATCTAAGATGTTTGGACTTGGGAAGGGAGTTGAATGTTCTCTCGACGGCTAGAAGCAGAAAAAAGAATTTAGCATGTAAGGTTGTCTCACAAAAACTTGAGAACAGCTTGGACATATCAGATGATGAGTTTATCATGCTTGCTGCAAGCTCAGCAAATTCCGTAGAAATGAGAGAAATAGAATCTGAAGTAAGTTGTCAATTCATTCCTGAAAAAGATTGCACATTCTATGAACTTTAACTGTATTTAATGATGCTAGAGATAGTTTAAAGCTTTTACGCTCAATCTATTCAAAGAGAAAACAAAAATGTTAGTCAGATATAAGATATAGGACAAAATTACTTGAAGAAGAAAAGGGAAATCTTATTAAGAAAAACAACAAACAGGAATATGCGTTAGAAAATTGTCAAAACAGCGTTGCAAAAGTTTACAGATGGAAGCAAAATACTTGAAAAAGTAGTTGCTTAACAAGAGGGATCATATGACAAAGTTGGCATCAACCAAGACTTAATACCAAATTTTCATAAACATGTGTAAATCTTCCAATGTGGGAAAATCTTCCATATCAAGTTTGGTAACAAACTCATTAGTAACATGGATAAGTGTACATTTTTCAACTACTTTGGTTATACAAGACAACTTTGACAAATCCAAATAGAAGAATAGTATAGAGTAAAAGGAATTTGGATTCCCATAGGAATCAATTTGACTAATTTGGGGGCTAAGAATCTCAATTTCAAATTTTATAGCTAAAAGAAGCCATTGACAAACCAGTAAGTCAACAACTAAGAATCTATGGTACTTGGATAATGTGATGTGGCCATCCTACACAAACCAAGCCCAAGCCTAAATATTGGTGATAATGTGGCCCAATCTATATAAGCCCAATCCAAAGAAGCTTGAAAAGATTGACCAAGTGGTTGGGAAGTAAGTGGTTGGTAGTTGGCGGATGAGAATAAGTGGTTGGTAATTAAGAGGAAGTAGTTGGGAAGATAGTAGTTGGGGAGATAGTAGTTGGGAAGATAGTAGTTGGCTATTTATGAGTATGGGTGACTTAGTTTCCTATAAATAGCTAGTACCATTGTGTAGTAGAGCATTGAGTTGTGAGATTTGAGTATAAGCTCTAAGCTTTCCTTTTAAGTTCTGTATCTCTTTGCTTGTGGCAAGAGTGGTGAGCTTCATTTGCTCTGTATCTCTTTGGAACTACTTCCAATAGAGTGGTGAGTGTTTGTCCTTGAATTCTAAGGTGGTGAGTTTTCTGTATCCTTAGTTTTCAAAGATAATTGTTATTTGTATCCTTGTATTCTAAGGTGGTGAGATATTTGTATCCTTAGTTTACAGAGATAATTGTTCTTTGTATCCTTGAATTCTAAGGTGGTGAATTATCTGTATCCTTAGTTTACAAAGATAATTTTATCTTTTTATTTTTCTCCTCTCCGTCCGGTATCATAGTGGTTGTTCAAGGCTCATGAATAGTAACAAAAGTCTATTCATCCACCTTACTATCAAATCTTTTCTTTTGGTATAACTTAGGAGGAATTATCCAACTAAGAGTACTACTGGTTGTGCATTATATATAATTATAACATATGTATTATATGTTCATGGATTGAAGTTTAATCTTAATGTTAGTCAATTATGTGACATGGGATATAATGGTAGCTTTGAACCATCATTATACATCATAACTAGTTGTGAATGTAAAGGAAAAATATATGCAAAATGCCAAGGAAATGTGTATGTTTCAAAACTCAATGAAAGCGTTCAGCTGAACAAATATGCTTAAAATTATTAGAGAGAATTAATTTGGTCATGGCATAAAGGGCTGGCTCATATGCTTGTATGAAGCTTATTTGAGAACTCTTAGCCAAAGCCCTAGTTATAAGGTTGCTATACTAAAACTATGATAAAAATAAAATGTGTGATGCATGTATTTGAGTAAAACATATTAAAATGAGTTTTAAGTCTAAAACTAAGATAACTATAACAAGGCCAATCAATCACTTCGCATGGACTTATTTGATTCCATGAGGACAACCCACTTTGAGTTGTAAATATTGTAGATGACTACACAAGATTACATGGGATATACGTCCTAAATCATAAAACTGAGAACTTTGAAATATTTTTAAAATTTTGTAAGAAAACTCAGAATTACATGGAATTGAATATGTGGTATTCAAACGGAACTTGACAGGAAATTTGAGAACCCTGGATTTGAAAACTTTTGCTATCATTTTGGAATGAGACAATTTTTCAACATCTAAGATACTTCAACAAAATGGTGCAATATAAAGGAAAAAATAGAACTTTCAAGAAATGTCAAGATCCATACTATGTGAAAGAAAAATTACCTAAATATGGATGAGGGGAAGCAATAAATTCTACTTGTCATATCATTCGTAAAGAATTGATTAGATCAACATTAAAAAGAACCCGGTATGGGGTATTGCATTGTAGATAACCTACTGCTACATATTTTCATGCGTTTGGATGCTAATGCTTTATTCACAATAATGGAAAATAATCTGGGAAAAAATTGACTAAAAAGTTAATAAAGGCATATTTTTGGGATGTTCATTCACTAGCAAAGCTTATGTGTTTTTCCGTAAATGAACCATGATTTTAGAGGAATCCGTGCATGTGATATTTGATGAATCTAATGACTCAAAATTATGTAGTAATGATTTTCGTATGGCAATCGAAGAAACTAAACCTGAGCTGGAATTCAATAGAAAGTTGCAATATGAAAGAAATAGCTCCAGTTGCAAGCACTGAAATAAAAAAGAAAGCTGTTCAAACTTAAAAGGATTGTCATTCCCCAAAGCAAGGAATGAAATGGATAAAACTCAAGTAAGAGGTAGCTACACACAATAGGTATGTATGCAGTCCTTTACGTAGAATGTACGTGAATTTGTAGACTTTCGAACACACATAGGATTGAAGGAAGTAGGAAAATCCTTAAATGACACCAATTGGATCTTGAAACATAGGAGGAGTTGAATCAGTTTTAAAGAAATGAGATATAGGAGCTAGTTCCTAAACTTGAAAACTACTCTATTTTATGACAAAATTGGTTTCTAAAAGTAAGCTTGACAAACATGGTATTATTGCAGGAACAAAGCTAGGTTAGTAGTCATGGTTACTATTAAAAAAAGGGTATTGACCATAGTAAAATTATACATAGATAGCTAGGTTAGTGTCAATTAATATGTTACTTGTATTTGCATATTATAAGTCAAACTCTTTCAAATAGATGTAACAGTTGCATTTCTAAATTTTGTTTTTCAAGATATGCTTGCTTTACAAGTCTGTGTGGGTGGTATCATCTTTGTTACCACAAATGAGGAGTTATGCACTGAGTGTGCTGCACAATGAAAAATGAGTTTAAAATGTGCATAACGAAGGAATTAACTTATTTTCTTGTTTTACAAATCAAACAAGCATAACATGGAATCTCATTCATTGAATAAAATTCGTAATTGTGTCACCAAATAAATTTAAATTTACATTAACTAAATCCATTTTTATGCATATGAGCACTCACACTCAAGTGCTATAAATTGAAGTTTTCACTATCTTAGGGGCTCACTACACTTTAGGGAGTCAAGCTTTATATCATAAGATGCAAATTTTGCTAGATGCACGATTAATTGAGAAAGTACTAGAGGCACTTGTTAGTGTTTAGGGAATGTGTTGACATCTTAGTTTTTAAGAAACAAAAGTGTGGTCACATGCATCACTAAGAGAGAATTTTTTGTATTCAGAAACTATTATACCCAATTTCATTGGATGCAACTTCAACTAGTTGACTTTGGTGTTTTACACACTCATGTTACCAGCAAATGTGATAATATGAGTGCTATAAATCTAACAAGAAATCCCAACTAGCATTCTAGGACTAAGACTGAGTATGTTGAGATTAGGCATTATTTTATTTGTGATCTTGTCACAAAAGATAATGCTATTACTGAATATGTGCCCAAACAGAATTCGGTAAGTGCACACTCTGATATTTAGCTAGTTCAATGAGCATCGTGCCAATGTCCATCAATTATTGTACATTGATCACAGCCTTTATACTTTGCATATTTTGTTTATTTTGTAACTCTCTTTTGCTTGTGCCTTCTTCACTAGTTTGGTGTGCCTATCGGCAAGGGGAGCTCAATCTAGGTAAATCCTATTCTACGTTACTTTTGTCATGATTCTGCCTTTTCTTCTGTTGATGGAAAAAACGGAGAGAAATGTAGGTATTGCATATTGTGCTTATAATGTATATACTGTCACTCACAAGCTCAGTGTTCATAAATTCAAGTGTTGTGGTTATAATGTTGCTTTAGCCTATTACCTGCATACTCAGTGTTGTAGCATTTATAGTTTTTGTAATGAACAGACTACAAATTTTGTTTAAAAAAGGGGAGATCGTTGAAGTTTTTTTTCGAAAACATAATTTTGATAACGACAAACTGCTACTTAGATATAATATGTGAATATCTGATGGGTAGTTAGAAACTGTGACTAGGAGATTTTGAAGTGTTTCTTTGAAAGCACACAATTTTCTAATGACAAATTGTTACTTGGATCTAAATGTGGATATTTGATTTGAGTATCTATTGATATGACATTAATTTATGTCTTGCCACCAAAATGAAGAAATGCAAATGTGGACCACAGAATTGCAGCATGCGCACTTATGTTGCATGACTCGCATCTAAACATGCACCACAATGCATAACTTGGAATGCAGAATTTCAGAACAGTTTCTAAACATGAGCACCATAGATTTTCGTTTGCTAAGTCACCAAAATGCAGAGGTCCAAGCACATCCAGAAACTTCAAATGCGATCCTCCTGCACTTATCAAAACGCAGAGCACAAAACAAGAGATGTAGGAAGGTAAAAAGGAAGGGATTCAAATCGGCCTCTCGTTGGAGGCACATCTACAAGTTTCCCGTATGGCTTTACTTTACACAGAATAGGTTTCACTCTAAATGGGAAAAACTCGATTAAGATCAAGATCTTCAGTCTTGGGAAGGAAGCTGACCATTCTCTGAAAGGCTTATCAAATCTGAGGCATTCCTCAATTTGTTTTAATATCAAGATAACTCTAATAACACGGTTATAATCCCTACAGTTAGAATCCCTTGTTCGAATTCCAATTTAATTAGCAAAGCCTAACACTAATTAGTTAAGACATATCCTACTTATTTTTTTATTTTTATTGAACATGTGAGTTTATTTATATAAAAATAAGAGAATACAAAGGTTAAAGGACATATCTAGCATTATAAGCTCATCTAAAAGAAAATACAAGTAGAAATTCTCAATTGTAACATAACAAAAGATTTGTGAAAGGGTTTAATGTTCAAAGATGCTATGCTATATAAAGACATATCCTACTTCTAATTGGCTAAGAAAACCTAACAAATCCCACATCATTGAAACCTCATTGGAAATTGCTTAATATATTTTCCATTCCCAATAAAGCTAAAGCACTTTAAACCCAATTAACCTCAATCACTTGAAACCTAATAAACCTCAAACAACCAAAACCTATTATGCCTCAAACACCTAAAACCTCAATAACTTGAAAGACTCTTCATGTTACCATGGGTTGTGAGGATACGCCCCTCCCATTAAACACTTGTCCTTAAGGATTGTTTGATGCTGATTCCTCCCGTGTCCTCTTTGGTTGTGGATGTTGCTTTTCGTATGGTTCATTTTTCACCAGAACGACCAAAATGACCGAAAGGCTCGTCTTCTTTGATTTAATATTAGAATAACACTAAATGACATGATTATAATCCTTTACTCGAATTTTGATTTAATTGCAAAGTCTAATGCTAGCTAGTTAAAGAGAAATCCCCATTCCAACTAGCTAAGGGAAAATTGAAATAGAATCCAAATACCACATGATCAAACCCAAACCTAAAATCCCTTAATTCCAATAAACCTAAAAGACTTCAATGAACCTCAAACAGTCGAACCTCAAATATATAATATGCCTCAAACATTTGTAACCCCCAATAACTTGAACATTCATTCCATTATATATTATACGACTTCCTCTAAAAGGGTTGTATAGTATTTGGTAGTTTTTGCTTTTGGATGTGTTATTAGAAACGAAACAAAACTAAGTGGCTAGGATAATATGTTAATGAGATTTAGTTATTTAATTGAAAGCTACCCAAGAAATGACAAACGTTAACAATCAAAAACACCTAATTAGATATAGGTTTCCAAACATGTTTTGGACCAAAAAAGGAAAAAAGAAAAAGAAACTATTGCTTGTTTTTGTCTTCAAATGAAAGTTTTTACAATAAAAGAGAAAAAGAAAAAACGAATTTTTTTTTTACTCTCATAGCACTTAAAGCCTTATCTACACTCACATCTTCTCTACGCGCGCGCGCCCCCCCCCCCCCCCCCCCCCCCCCCTCCTCTTCTTATTGAGAGGTATTAAATAACTGTTAAATCATCACATTCCATGATATGTTTTCTACACACCTAAGTTCTAAATTAAAAGGCAATCAATAATTTGGAGTCCAATATGAGGAAATTGCTAAATGGAGCTAGTTGTTCATCCTACTACCCCAATTCTCAATGCAATGAATGTTTACTGAAGTACATTACTTAATTCAGCCTAAGGCCATGATAATTTGGAAGAAGTAGAAGAAAGAAAACTTGAAACAGAGAACTCTTAAATTAAATTAATAGATTTTAAGTAGGAAACATAAAAAAGAACTAAATTCTTATATTAGATTAACAGAGTTTAAGTAGGAACTTGGGAAAAACAAATAAGGATAACATCAAACTAATGAAAGGAAATCTAGAGAACCTTTCAATAGCTTTTTCTTCTATTATAAGTAGGTTAGATACCTATTTAATGGATACCGAGTCCATAAATTTACTTTTCACATTGTTCACCATCTTGTTGTCAGCTATTATGTAGATCAAAAGAATCCAAAGTAGGTGTTGAGAAATCCCATTCCATTTTTGTTGTTAACATCATTCTTTACTTTTGAAATCCTTCTTTTCGTTCACTCTTAAGGATGGTAACTATTTCAATTGTCATATGTGATATCTAAATGAATCAAATAATCAACCTATGCCAAGAAATAGAAGACTAAGAACATTAACAATCAAATACTTGGTCTGTCAATACATAATTTTTTTTTCCACCTAAATCCTAATTCTATTAATCGTAATCCAAGTAGAATTAAATACACATGTTTAGTCCATCAATTCATATTCAGTATTGACTTAACAACTTCTTTTTACTCCATCTCATTATCATGAAGGCAATTTAGAAGTATCTTTTGCTTATGCATTCCAATTTTTGGATGGACCTTAGAATGTCTAGAAGTATTATTCTAGAAAACAAGCACTTGTGAGGAAAGGAAATATATCAATTATTCTAAAACTATGTTAAAATTAAGAAAATTTAAAAATGGAGAAATCAAAAAGAGTTCGTTCCATTTTTTTAAAAATAAATACTGAAGAAAATAACACAACAATAACCCATCCCCTCTACTTAAGCGATAGAATGTTGATGACTAAAAATTCAAGATTGATTTGCTTAGTTTTGCTTCAAGTTGAGACACATTGAAGCTTAACCATCTAATAAGAGCTAACTAGATTACATTCATGTTGCGTGGGAATTTTAAATTATGTATACATACTAACTTTCAATCATTTGATATAAATTTTAAATTTAAGAAGTCGAAACTCAAGATATTTCCCAAATGAGTTTTACACACCACTTATTTTGAATATTTTTACAATGTCATAAAAAATATATAACTCAGTTAATAGTGAACTTGACCAAATAACGACACTAAAAGAAGTTAATAAATAGTGCAACACAATAAGTTTTACATCAGTTCAAGTCATACATAACATGCACAAATATATGAACATTTAATTTATATATAAGATCTTAACTTGACAAATTTATTTATGGATGTCTAACATAAACTTAAGTTCATAGTTATAAATCAAGTGTCAAAGGTGGGCTTAAGATTTATTTCTTTGCTAAATAAAATAAAATAAACAAGTCTATCTTCAATGTTTTGACAATGTCATAACAAATATATAACTCATTTAATAGTGGACTTGACCAAATAATGACTCTAAAAGAAGTTAGTAAATAGTGCAACACAATAAGTTTTACATTAGTTCAAGTCATACTTAACATGCATAAATATATGAACATTTAATTTACAAGCTCGTAGCCACGTTATCGGTCTTGACCACGAACCTTCAGCCCAGCGAAGAAAACTACACTGCAGGGCAGGTAAGCTTGATGACTGAAAGCTTGAAATTCAAGGGTGGTCGTAGATCAGAAGAGAGGGAGAGGGATGAAGAATTCAGTGATAGGGGTACACCATTAAGGGCTCTCATAGGGAGACTGTTCACTGTTAAGTCGATGTGAGCTACCCTCTCTTCTATGGTGACAACTATAGGGTTGTCCTGAGAGCCTCCGATCATGAGCTCGATGTCGGACGCATCGAGTTGGCGAAAGATAGGTGGAGGAAGGATCGGCATGTTGTCTTCCAGACTCAGGTGATTGAAATGGGTCTCCAAGCTCTCCTTCTTCGACACCTGGTCTAGCGTCTTTAAGAACCACCGCCGTTTATCCTTATTCGCCCAGTAGCGAGACGGCCATATTCCCTTCTTCTGGTCCCACGAGCCGAGTCGTCGAAGTTACTTGGACTCCATCAGATGTCCCAACTACAATGGGGGTGGGGTCTCCTTATTCTATGTTTTCCTCCTTCTCAACGTAAGATCTTAACTTCACAAATCTATTAATGGATGTCCAATAAAAACTTCAAGTTTTAACATAGTAATAAATCAAGTGTCAAAGGTGGTTAAGATTTACTTCTTTGCTAAATAAAATAAAATACACAAGTCTATCAATCCTAGTTAAGTATACTTTAAAATAAAAAGATTTTGATATCAAGTAAACTAGAAGTAACAAAAGCAGGTGAATTAATCTATTGAATAACACCAATTCAACTACCACTTTTAAAGCAGTTTAATTGTCATATATCACTTATGAACAGTGGTTATTATCAAATTTAAATATTGGCTCAATTCACAAGTTAATACGAACGAGTATAAAATATATCTTTTTTTTTTTTCTAACTTTTTAAGTCTCCACTCTTTCTATCTCTCTGTCCCTTACGTCGTATTTTGTAATCTAACTCACTGACATGGCCACTGTTCATTCATTGCCATGGTTGATTTCCTTCTTTCCCATCACAATTATTAGTAAGTTCATCCAATTATTTATTGCTTTCACCGGTCCCATATAGTGGTGGCTTACATTTAGGAGAGAGGCATTGCTGCATGAATTTTCTTTAAAATAGAGACTACTAAGGACATGGATTTGACTTTGGATTGGTTTTCTAAATAGCTCTTGAATGATATTTGTATAAATGTGGTGTCGGGATTGGTCTCCTCATAAGCGGCACCAACTCAAACTGATTAGTCTAACAGATGGTGGACCAATAGTCCCAAGCGGTCGGTGCTCCGCCCTAAAACAACAGGTAACAAGCAGGATCTTCCTTGCCACTTGGCTTGATCTAATCGGCAATCCTATGTTTCCCCCACATCAAGATACATTCTTCGGGTCTTCCTAGGATTCTGAGCCTCTTAAGTCGGTAGAACCAGCCTCTAGAATTCCCAGAGCCAGGTCCCAATTCCAAAAAGTACAACTGCCAACACTGAGACAGGTTAACATAAAACATATAGAGACAACAAACAAACATCGAGCATACGGCACAAATGCGGCCGCCAGCTGTCTTAGACTTCACGGTCGTAACAAGAACACGTGCTGTGTCGGGGCATTCATGATGTAGACAGGTTGGAGACAAGCTATAAGTAAACGAGAAGCATAACAAATTAGAAGGAAAGGGAACAACTAAACAAACCGAGTAAGTTCGTACTCCTCGGGAGTCCACTAACAGGAGGTTATCAACAAACTACCAATAAACTAACACCAACACCACACACACAAAATGAAATTATGGATATAATATGGAACTTATAATATTAAAAAAAAAGTTGAAAAAGATAAACTAGTGAATTGAAACACGCAATTAAACGAGAAATGCATGGAAAAAAAAAAGAACTAATTTTCGGGTGTAACTGAAGCATGGAAAAAATTGAACCTATGAATAAAAGAAAAACAAGTTGCCTGTTGCCACTACAGAACTCGTAGAGCTTGCGCCCGCTGCTGGAGGGGATGAGAAGGGCGACCTCGACATCGCAGAGGAGGGACAGCTCGCGTGCCTTCTTCATCATAACGTTCCACCACTTAGAAAAGGGCGCTCGACGATTGCTCTTCTCCGCAATCCGCTGCAGCACCACCGTCGCCCGCCCCATTCAAAGCCCTATTTCCGCTTTTTCTTTGTCTCTTCCAGTACCTGGACAGTCAACAACGGAAGAAACTGAACGGGTGAGGGCATCGAGGGGAGGGCGGCGCGCCGCGGATCTGGGGGCGAAGTCGGACAACTTCTCTTTAACGCGTGTTCTGTTTTGTGCCCGTCTTCCTCCCTGGGCCAGAGCACGTTCTAGCAGTTTTTAGCTACTTTAGGATTGAGTAATTTTTTTTTGCCTTCTCTACTCCGGGTCTAATCGAAGAAAAAGAGTCCTGATCTTGACTGACTTTGGGACTAACAAGGCGGGAAAAGACAAAAGAGATTCGGAACGAAAATGAACTTGCTGAGGTTTAAAAAGAAAAATATAGGATTTTTCTTTAGAGAAGAGGTGAGTGGCCATAAAAAAGAAAAAAGAAAGAGAAGAAAAGAGCAGAATTTCATAGGAATTAGAGGCCCTATACAGCAGTTGATCAAACGTATGATCAAGGTCGATCCGTGGTCCGATTGAGCTGATTTTTTTTTCAGCAGGTTCGGGATTGGGTGTTCTTCATTGTGAATGGTTAGATCATCGTTTGGAGCTTTTGAAGTCAACAGATCTTGGTCAAAAATTTAGGTGATATTTCTTCAACTTTTCTTGGTTAAATTGTTGTTTACAACTTGTTCTTCACTGCATTGGTGATTCTATTATTGTTAAATCAGTAAATCTTAGTCCTGTTACTATTGTTAAGGACTTGATTGGGTTCTAATCTAACGATTTATATAGTGGAGATTTGGGTGGACTCCTTGATCGGTCCTGTGGTTTTTTATCCTTCACATTGAAGGGATTTTTCCACGTAGAAATTCTTTTGTGTTGAGTGTGATATTTGCTTATTCTACTTGTGATTCAAATACATCGTTGGTATTTTAGTATTTCCACACAGGTTCAATTAAAGTGGGAAATGTTATATGTTGTTTTTCCCATCACTGAAAGCCTCAAGTTGCTAACAAAAGGCCAAAAAAAGAAAAAAAGTAAAAAAAAAGAGAGAGAGACAACAATTCTTACTATTATCAATTTTAAACAGTGAAAACTGTTAAAAGAATTCTTCAAATTAAATTAATCAGAATTTACAACTACAAAAATATTTTGATTAAAAAAGACCAAGTATTACTATTGTTCTTTTGAATATAGGAACTTTATCGACAAATAATCTATGTACACCTATCAATTAATATAGCGTCAAACTATGGTCGAAATGGTAATAGAAATGTGCTAACTTAAGTAATTTATACTAACAATTGACCAAGTCAATATTAAATTACTAGAGTTATGAAAAAATTAAATAAACTTAAGTGATTTATCTGTCCGAGTGTAGATGGTTATCTGGAACATAGGCCCAAGAAGGACACCAACTATATGTTGGGTCTTTTCAAAGAACATTCTTAGAAGTAGACAGTGTCCCTCTTTTCTATAAATTTTGTTTATGGTTTGGCGTGCTTCTAGGCCATGACTAGTCATGCAAGACCAAGTGTTAGAAGTTAACTGGTCCATTCTAGCATACTAGCTTTGACATCTCTTTCTTACAATCATGCATCCACGGCAGCATATAGTTAGTTCATGTTCTAACCATAGGTTTGACCTATGGTGACCATCCATCCATGCTTAATTTGGAATTATAGTTTTGGTGAGATTGTAAATGGTAGAAAGTCTAGATTATGCTGTTTGATATTGCTTCGCTATGATTGTATGAAACCGTTCTGTATATAGTTTCATTCTAAGATCTTAAAGCACTCGAGAGATTATTTATTATGACAACAGAATCTTCCACGAGTTGATTACTTAACAAAGGCAAGCTTTCTTTAGTGTCAAAGGTCAAGAAGTTCAAACCAACTTCTTTTCGATTACTAATTACAAGCACTCTATCTTTTTTACACATATAATCTAATGTTGTTATAGGTAATTACATAATTTTTCTAAGTACTTAACCTCCTAAATAATTGCTAACATACTAATGTAAGGGTAGTCCGGATGATAAGTTTTTAGATCTCCATATGAGAATACTTTCAAAACCATTTTTTGTTGAGTTTTGGTAATGACATGTGTTGTTCTAATGTCAAATTTTTCAATACATAGTACTTTGCACGATGCAACTCTAGGACATTGATGATGCCTTATTTTTTCTAAGATATTACTATACTATGTAAGTGGTGCGAAAATTGTGCAAATATGACCTAAAACATGCTTCTTGTCCGGTTGGCCTTATGGTTGAAAACTATGTTGTTTCTTGCCTAAAGCATGTATGCTCTTGCTATGTTGATTTTGTATTTGTGAGACAAGCATCTTATAATTTTGAACACTAAAATTCTATTATTACAAATTTACCTTTTCTTAAAAAAAAGGGGGGGGGGGAACAACTTCATGCATTTTAGTCCTTTAAAATATTTGTAGAGAACTTACAAAAAAAAATGATCAAATTAATTAAGCGTTCAAGAACTTAAGCCTTTTTCTCTCTTTTGTTAAAGCCAACATAGTGTCCTTTAATATGGTTCCAATATATATATATATTGAAATCAATCTCTCTTATCCAAACTAGTGTTACTCAAACTACTAATATGATTATGATAAGATTGCACCACTCAAAGAAATAACCTTGATAAAAACTTAAAATTTATTCCTACTACTAGTAAGAGAAGAACTCTTTAAAAGAATAAGGATAATAATCGTGTAACCTTGTTAGAAAATAGGTTTGCTCAGCTTGTTGATGACATCTAGCCCACAAGCAATGAGTTTTTAGATCTTCTTGATAACTTTGGTACGATGGAGAAGGGGAAAAAGCCTTTAGATCAATTAATATCTTATCTTGAAAAAGCCTTAATAAATTGGTATGATAAGCAAAAAATTATTAAAGCAAATGAATTAACAAAGGATATAGTAGTGGAACTAGAATGTTATGGTGAACAAACAATATGGAAAGAATTTTTTTTTCTTTTTTAACCCCCCCTAACAACTTCATGCACTTTAGTCCTTTAAAATAATTGTAGAAAACTTGTAAAACAAATGATCAAAACGGCTAACCGTTCAAAAACTTAAGCCTCATTCTCTCTTTCATTAAAGCCAACCTAATGTTACCTTATATATGTTTTTTTAAAAAAAAAAAAAGAAAAAAACCATATTTTAAAATCAATCTCTTTTATCCAAACTAGTGTTGCTCAAACTACTAACATGAGTACTATAAAGATTAATTTTCTTTTTGTACCACTTAAAGAAATAACCTTAATACATACTCATAAGTTATTCTTATTACTAGTAAAAGGGAAACTCTT
Source organism: Casuarina equisetifolia (assembly GCA_028551475.1). Taxonomy (NCBI): domain Eukaryota; kingdom Viridiplantae; phylum Streptophyta; class Magnoliopsida; order Fagales; family Casuarinaceae; genus Casuarina; species Casuarina equisetifolia. Next base: position 9,600,506 of record CM052360.1, on the reverse strand, counting down.
AGAAAGAAGAAAGATAATGATCAGGTTCTCCCTAGGCTGCAGCTTTAATCTCTAACCAGAAAGTTGTCAGTGTCTGGGTAATCCAAGGCATTGGGTATCGTTGGATCATTTAAGAACTCCTTCGTTACACAACTAGATTGCTTCACCATCAGATGTTGCAATTATTGTATGCCGAAGTCTCAGATCCAAGATTAATCTATGTTAGGTAAAGGTTTGAAGTATATCATATTGAGTTGGTTGAGTACTTCCCCGTCTCTCAGCAGGAAAAAGATTTATCAGTATACTCTTTACTTGAAAATTATCTCTAGCTCAATACTTTAGGCAGAATTATCTCTAGCTCAATACTTTAGGCAGAACCTCCAGGTATGAGTTTGAACTGATTCTCAAGTTGGTTGTAACAAAAACAGCGGGTTTAATAACTAAACCATTCCATGACAAGGTTTGTCCGATGTGTTCAAGAATGGTACAAATCAAGGTGCAGCCGGGGGAACAACTGGATATGCTGCAATTCTATTTTGGTCTTCAGATTTGATATGGTGTGAGAGCAATTGAGCCAAGCAAGATTTCATAGACGGTAAAAGGGACTTAAAAGGTTTTAAAGTAGAAGGGGGAGACTTTAAAAGTTTCCGAAATGATTCCATGGAATGATAAGTAACAAATATTAAGTAATCATAATTTTTTATAAAAACTAGAGGAGGTATAATTCAAATCCTGGATGTGTCAGTAGTCAGCTATTGACTGGGTTAGGTAGATGTGATACATGAAAGCTTCACATATAGGATGGAATTTTATAGGTAATCTATGTCTTATAACAAGGAACTATGATCCAATTAGTAAGGGATATTAATTCATCACGTCGCATTAGTTTCCTTCTAGATTCAAGTTAAGTAATTAATATCAAAGGATAATGTCTACAAGGCAAAGATCCTAAAGGAACAAGGTCAATGGCATACCTTTTCATGAAGGCTCATTAGGGACTCCATTATTAGCCGTATTTGAAAAAGATACCAAGAATAATAAAATGAAATAGTAATATAACTTAGACAAGTAAAATATTAGGTCAAATGATACTCGCTTAAGGGTATAATTGGGCACTCCATACCAAATGGCAAAAACTCTGATGCCAAATAATTTTCTCTAATGCGTTTTTGGCTATATCGGCTGGTAACTTGTTTTATGAAGTTATTCATAACGGAAATATTGAAAACAGAAGTGTTAGAATTATATCTTCAACTCGGTAGAACCACAAAGAACTATACCATTTATTTTTACTCACTTAAGTAAGCTAGATTGTGCCAACTTGACTAAGGAATGCTACCTACAGTGGTTAAAGTTGCATTGGAGTATTATTAATTAAATGCTAAAGCTGCACATTTCTGTTAAAATTACACATAGATGCCCTGATGCTCTCTTCTTGTAAATTTTGTTTTCTAGGTGTCTATTAACAGTTAAGTACGGAGAGAATGAAAAGATGTTCCTACTATAGTGAGTTCTATAAACAATAAGTCTCCACATAAGAATCTCATTCTCTCCGTACTTAACTGTTAATAGACACAGTAAGTCTCCACATAAGAATCTCATATACATAGCCTTATGTTTTGACGATTAAGTAGATAGTAGAAAAAATCTAATTATCCTTACCATTTCATAAAAACTAAAGAAATTTGGCTAGACTACGAATGATATAGGGAATAATGTACCAAATACTTTATTCTTGTGTAAGCACAAAATAATTTCAAATGAACTATGTGTTTAACATTATTAAGCACAACATCTAGCATCATTTACTTCCTAGGACTAATTATCTCATGGTATTATTTATGACCTTGCTCATGATGATTTTTTTTTTTTAAAGGCCAGTAGTACAGATTTATAACAATCTCACAAAATAGCTTGACAAGTAATTTGATCAGCAAAGAAGAAATGAGGATTTGGATTATTGATCCTCAAACTTTGAAATAAAGTCTTTTGAGATATATGCTTTGCACTCTTATTAACCTCCTAGACTCCTCATTATGGAGTAAATGGACTCAATACAAATTATGAACAAACTCTACTAATGCAACTTGACATAAAAGGTTTTATGTCATGAGACCTTCTTAAACTAAGGCCCACTATTACCTCAACTCTTTCTAGGTTTGCCTATTGCTATAAAAAAAAATTGAAAAAGATCTCCAAATAGTTTATGAAGAGGTAGATTGGTATAATTTGATTTGGCCTTGTAGAATTAACAAGTATAATTTTATTAGATGTAAAGTTTGCCAAGATAGACTTTCTACAATAGAAATGATTGTACGATGGATCCATTTGGTTAACATATATTGTAATTTTTATCAATCCCATGTAAAAAATAGGAGTTATCTTTTTTTTTTAATGTATATGGACATGAAAGTTTTGGAAAACTATCATTGCTCATAATAGAATTTAATGTCATATTAGAGAATGAAATGAAGAGCTACTATAAATGATTGGAGGTATTAAAGAAAAGAATTTAACTGCTAAACTTCTTAAAATGTCATTTTTAGTTTTCATTTGCTATATATGAGCTAAAAGCAATAGAAGATGCTTTTAGAGCAAAACAATTGATATCTCAATCTTGTTGGCAAAATGAAAATTGTATGAGATAGAACTTTGTTTTGAAATATCAAATCCTCTTAATGAAAATTGTATGAGTGAGATTTGAGGGTTTTCAACCTCTATATTTCATAACTTTCATAAATTTTGTAACAATGGAGTATGTCCCTATACTTATATATACGAGTATGTTACTATATTTATGTATATTAAGTTCTGTTAATACAAACTTACCTTTCCACAAATAAAAAGGAAAAAAAAATGCATGCTACTTTACGATGTTTGCGTTACCCAATAGTGCTTCTAAATCTATAGAAACCTCTAGCATCTAATTCAATACGTTTAAGCAAGACACAAATCCCCAATTTTCTAGATAGCCACCGCCATTCAACGTACTAGAACAGTTGAATGCCCAAACCTAGTCAATTATTAGTTTGATGGCATTCAACCATCTAGATGCAAGAATAATAATTTATGTAATGTAACAGCTTAAAATCTTCGCCAAACAAAACTGACCTTTATACAACTCGCGTATGTAAGTGCAGCATGAAACTCTTCTTCTAGTTGCACAAGTTCAGGCACACTCAGCTGTCCAATCTCCGGCCCTTCGAGCTGTCTAAGTCTGCGGCGTTTATCTGAATTCATCAACTATAACACCTTATGCATTTTGGACGTGCAAATATAAAAGTAAAGAAGAGTTTCTTTTGTGCTAGTTCTTGTAGCTCCTCATGGGACCGTTGACATACACATTCTGGATGGTAGTTCTCGGGACAAGAAACTTAGTGGTTAAGTATTATGTATTAGAGACAGCAGTCCTAGCAGTAAGAGGGTACCTGCCATCCTTGCAGAGCTAAAAAAGAAGATTAGTCCTAATTCATATCCAACAACACAAAATTTCATTTTTTAAATGAATTTTCTCACTTATCCAAACCTACGACCAGCATTCAGTCAGTGACAACATTCTACTGTGTTCAGTCTGAAGCTATTAGTCATGCTGTACACTCCCATCACCAGGATGACAATAAGATGTATTAAGACCATTGTACGATTATGGAATGCGTAAAGTGTCCGATCAAAGACATGCCAACATGTAGAATGTCGAGAATCCACAAACGAAAGAAAACGGAGAAGGGATTTGTAGATCAAAGCACTGCAAAAGGTAACAGTTTGGAAGTAAGATATTAATGATCAGTTCAGTGGGATCATAAAATCTACCGATTTGCAATAAGAAAGCATTGTAAATCGAACAATAGACTTTGCAAGTCCCTAAATTCTCCTTAATTTCAAGTTACACCCAAACTCAGAAAGTGCATGTCTTTGCATAAATAGGAAACTCGGTTTAGTCAAGTCATGTAGTTCTCCCTGATCAAATATAACACTTATACTCGAGCTAGCATTTAAGCCTAAGTTGAAACGTTACACGTATGTTTAGAAGAGATAAAAAGATAAATGAACAAACAACTTGAAAAGTTTTGACGAGGTTGATCCATTTGGTTCTCCCTGATTAAACATGAACTTGGAAGGGATCTAAACCATTAAACTTTATCTGGTTAAGTATCTGAAAGACCTCCAGGATAGTGGCTTCAAGTGTTAATGTGTTTGTACTTCTTCTTTGCAAGCAGTTACAAAAGAAGGGAAAGAAACTAATGTCAAGTTGTTAAATGAAATTACAATATTCAAATCCAGTTAATAAGCGTTTGAGATACCTGAAATTTTTCTCAATTCAATTATTATTAGAGAAAGGGGAAAGGGGAAAGGGGAAAGGGGATCAAAGCAAAGTGAAGAAGCTGACAATTGCGAGAATTTAATTGCTTACTTCTATGTCAAAATGACATTTGGATGTCTTCAGATCTTCTTGAAAGAGACCTTGACGACGTTCAAGGATTTTTCCCTCGCTGAATCATAAGAAACAGTTACATAACGCTTCATACTTAGAAGTTCAAGTGCAAACGTTATTGAACTCAATTGAATAAAAACGAAGATATATTCTAGTTTCCACAGATATTACACGGAATGAATTGCAGTTTGCATTTCGCATTTAACATAACGATACAAGTACAAAGAGCCATAGAAGGAAAAATAATTACAATCTTTTGAAGGTATAGGGTCCTGATCATAGATTTTTACGTAGGACATACACGATAGATCACGCTTATACACCTACTTTTATCACTGTCTTGTCTTTTTTTTTTTTAATATATTACATGGTTACACGTTTCACATTTTTCTCAATCAATTCTTTTTCCATCTTCTCCTTACTATGTGTTACTTCCAGCTGTGAATCGATGTTCTCACTTCTTGCTCTTTTTTTCATGTATGAAAAATAGAGAGAAGGATGTTATTACATGTGAGAACAACCATTTCTATTCCAAATTAACCAAAACGTCTTGAAGAGGTTTCTCAAGCCTGAAGCAAACTAAATTTCATTTGTCTTTGGGGCTATACGATCTATGATAGTTTTCCATGAAGCAAACTAGATGATTGGTTTTAACCTCCAAATTAACTTGAATTTTGACAAGCATTGTGGATATATGGAAGTCCTTCCATAATGAGTTTGACAAAATATTGATTCTATGAAAAGTTATTAAATAGAGAAAAACATATAAGTAAAATGTATAAATAAGATCTTTGGCAAAGGAATATAATCAAGTTTTATAATCCTTATTTAGGTATAAAATCTTAAATCAAAATTTTTTTGACATCAAGTTAAATAGTTTGATAAGCAAGGGAATTGATCTATTCAACACTTTTGACCCATCGTAATTAACATTTATTAGTTAGCTTGATTGTGATAGAATGTTAACTAGTTTTCTCTTAGTCCTAAGTATCAATAAACTTATAAATTTTGAGGTGAATAATGATCATGTAAATACTTTTACTTATTTAAGTCTCCTTGCTTTCCTCTTAGCTTCCTTGGCTTGACAGTTCATAATCTTATTAGCCAGCTCATCCTTATTATTTATAGACATTGTTGGGATAATAATAGAGATCTAGTGACAAAGACATATACACAAACACAAAAGAGCACTAAGGATTTATGTTGTCAAACATAAACCATTCCCTATGCCTTGGAGCAACAATATATATTTGGAGATTTCATATACCAAAAAGTAAGAACAGAATTTGGTGGTCTTATTTTGGTTGCTATGACAGCTCACCAAATGATTGTGCACAATTTAAGATTCTCTATATTCTTATATTCATAGGCAACGTAGAAGAACATATTAATGGGAGATCATCATTTAGCCCTTCCATTCAAAATTATTATTTTTTACCTCACTTCTAATTTTGGTTCCACCCTTACAAGCCACCGTGAATGGCATTTAACGTGGTCCTTCCATACATATGTTAGTTCCTTCCATTCCACCTACTTCCACCTTATCCTAGTATTGGTTTAAAGTTTAGAGTAGAGGAATTCAAGCGTGGATTTCCTTCAAGATTAGTATTGCCAAGTCTAGAGATTTGTCTTGGGATGGCTTTGCTTTTGAGTGCTTGAATGAAGTTATGACACCAAGTGGTGAAACCATGGGCTAGGCTGTTGAGAGTTGCAGTTTGAAATGGAGACTTAGAAATGCTATGTTATATGGATTTTGAGATTACACACATATCCAAATATTGAGATATGGATTTTGTCCCAAATTATTCTGTTTATTTCTTGTTGAGATTGTATTTTGATTTAATCTGGTCTATATAAGGCATGAAGTCCTTTCTTGCAATTCTATTCTTGGAATTTTTGTTTATTGTAACAAACATTTTCATCATTAATACAAACCTTCATATCTATTACAGTATTAAGGAATAACATGGGTTCTAATACCATGTTAAAAATTATAAAGAAATGCTCGTATTCAACTTAAAATCTTAAAATATTAAGTGAAAGAATTTATTTCTTTATAGATTACTTTCATGTTTCCCATGTCAAGCTTAAAAGTAAGTTTTATTTTTTTAGTTTTAGACAATTCAAGAATTTATAAGTTACATAAGATTAAAGACCCAAAACAAGCCAACTCAATTTAAAATTTGAGGCTACTAAACAAAATACGTGTAAACAACTCACCAAGGTCAAAACTTAACTCAAACTAATTAATTGATAGAAAATTGACCTATTATTACTTAAGTGTAGTTTTGTCAATTTACTAATAACTTAGTGAAGCTATTTTTCTTTCTTTTAGTTTTAAGCAATTCAAGAATGTATAGGTTATGTAAGATGAGATCCAAAATAGGCCAACTCAAGATTTAAAATCTAGGGCTACAATATGTGCTGAGTGTAAACAACTAGAGCTAAGGGCAAAACTCAACTCAAACTAATCAATTTATAGACAATTGACCTATTGTTAGTCAAACATATTAGTGGTGTAGGGGTTTGAAGCTTCCTGTAACTAAGAAGCCTCAACTTTGACACCTATTCTCCATACTTGGAAAAAAAAAGAAAAAAATCTAGCTAGGTTGTTATCTACTGGTCTGTCAATTTACTGGGAGGTTTCTAATGGCTCATATCCGTTAGTTAGGCTCCGTAATGGAATGAAAATTGATGAGAGCGTTTGATGCTTAGCCCTAAAAATAAGTAGCAACAAGTGGGATCTTTTTAACTCCTTAAGCTTCCCAGTGGATAGTCCTATCTTGATCCACAGAGCAAGATAGGTTCTTCTGGGCTTCCCACTTTCCTGCCTTTACATTGATATGATCCTTTCATTCAAACTCAGCGCCATGTTTCAATGCCAAAAAACGCAAGATTTTGCCGACATGAGTCGCTCAAAATAAAACTCCCTACTGATACCAAATAACAAGTCAAAAGCTAAGACAAAAACCAAAGAAAGTGACCAAGGTGATTTTCCTCCGAGGGTCCACTACCAGGAAGTGAAGAATTTGATGAACTCTTGTATGTTTGGAACAAAAGCTTGTTTATTGATCAAGCAAAACCAAAATTAGTTACAAGAGAAAACAAAGCCGTAGAGAAAAGAACTCTTAGTGTGTGGTTATTGTGAAAACATTATAACATAAGATGTTACATATAAATAGAAGTAAGGCTTATACAAGGAAACCCTAGTATCCTACAAAATAGGAAAAATAGATTGAGATCCTACAAAATAGGAAAAATATATCATAAAGAGAAAATTGTCAATCTTCAACACCCCCCTTCAAGCTGAGGGTCAAAAGAAGTCCAAGACCCCAAGCTTGCTAAGGAGATGATAGTGTTGATTTGTCCCTAAAGCCTTGGTCAAAATATTTGCAGGTTGGTCACCACTCCCAACATGTGTTGTGCTAATTAAACCATGATGTATTTTTTCTAGAATAAAATGACAAGAAACATCTATGTGCTTGGTCTTCTGATGAAAGATTGGGTTTTCTGCCAATTTTTACGCTACCTCATTATTACAATATAACAACACTAGTTGTGTAACATTAATTTCCATATCTTTTAATAGACCAACCACCCAAACACTCTCACAAGTAGTAGTTGTCATGACCCTACATTCGGCCTCCATTGAAAAAGAGTCACAATTGGTTGCTTTTTACTTTTCCAAGAAATTACTGAATGTCCAAGTGTAAGACAAAATCTAGTAGTGGATTGACGTGTCATAGGGCATTTTGCATAACTAGCACCACAGAAAGCTTGCAAGAGAAAATCATCATCTGAAGGAAAGAATAAACCAAGCCCTATTGTTCCTTTGAGATACTTAACAATGCGAAGAGCTGCCTCCTAGTGAGATCGTTTGAGAGTATGCATGAACTGACTTAAGAGGTGCACTAAAAAAGCTATGTCAGGACATGTCATATCAAGATAATTCAACTTACCAATCAACTGCTGATAACTTAAGATGTTCTCAAATGGTGGATCATCTATTTGTGGACGAACTCGTTCATCATATTTTAAGCTAGTGAGTAAGACATTTGTCTCCATAGGATTTCCAACAGGCTTTACAGCTGATAGTTCCAATTCAAAAATCAATTCTAAGATATACTTACATTAATTGAGATACATGCCATTTGAATCTCGAAGGATCTCGATTTCAAGAAAATACTTGAGTTCTCCTAAATCCTTGATTCGAAATGTAGAATGAAGATAAGTTTGTAAGGTCTCAATTTCTTGTATATCATTACTAGTAATTAAAATGTCATCTACATATCTGAGCACTAAAACAATATTACCAGCTTGTCCCTTAGTGAAAAGAGAATAGTCGTACAACAACTGTCGATAGCCAACGGACACAAAAGCTTCTGTAAATTTCTCATTCCATTGTCGTGAAGCTTGCTTTAACCCATATAAAGATTTTCACAACCTACATACTTTAGACCCCTTTTCAAAAGGACTCCCAGGTGGAGGTTTCATATATACTTCCTCATTTAAGTCTCCCTGTAGAAATGCATTATGGACATTCATTTGTCGAATAGTCCATTTACGTTGTGAAGCAATAGATAACGCACTTCTAACTGTCATTGATTTTACTGTAGGAGAGAAAGTCTCATGATAATCAATCCCTTCTGTTTAACTATAACCTTTTGCTACTATATGAGCCTTAAAGCACTCAGTACTCCCATCAACATGATACTTAATCTTATATACCCATTTACATCCTATGGGTTTTCGCCGTGGTGGTAAATCTACCAGTTTCCATGTTCCAATTGATTCTAATGCTTTCACTTCCTGATCCATGGCATCTTGCCATCTAAAATCCTTAATTCCCTCATGGTAGAATAAGGGTTCTATCTCAAGTGAAATGGCTGCTATGAAGTGTTGATGTAGAATGGATAAATATGTATAAGATACATAGTCAGAGATGGGGTACTATATGGATGGACTTACAACATTGTTGCAGACATAATCTTGAGTCCATATGGGTGGCTTGGAAATTCTATTAGATCGTCTAGGAAGTGATGGAGGAACTATAAGATCAAGTATGGTTGGTAAGGAAGGATCACTCGTTGTCTCATCATCATAAGTGAAAACATAAGGCGATGTAGAAGAAGGATTTGAAATTTCTAAGGTAGAATCATTGGGTTGGTTGCTTGATGTATTAGAAGTGGTAATATATACTGTAGTATGAGTGATAGTATCAGGAATGGGATCTGATTGTGTATGAGGGGTTACCTGAGCATCTGAATTAGGGTTAACTTTAATAACTTGTTGTGTAGGCTCTTCATCTTGAGATGACATCATAGGGAATTCTGAATAATGGGACCGAGTCTCTATGTTTGTAAAAAGGAAAACAATTTCATGAAAATGAAGATCACGACTCACAAATTTTTTTTTTTTTAACGTCATAAAGTTTATACCTTTTTTGCCCAAAAGAGTATCCCATGAAAATACTAGGAATAGCTCGAGGAGCAAATTTGTCTTTGTGCCGTACTATTGAAGCGTAGCAAAGACAACTGAATACTTAAAATCTTGAGAGGTTAGGAGCTTTCCCATTAATCACTTCATAAGGAGATTTCTCATGTAAGACTGAAGAAGGAATGCGATTGATAATGTGTATGACAATAAGTATACACTCACCCCAAAAACATTTTGGCATATGACTTTGAAATTTTAATGCTCATGCAATATATAATAAGTGGCGATGCTTATGTTCTACCACACCATTATGTTGCGGAGTATATACACATGAGCTCTCATGCATTATACCCCGTGATGAAAACAACTTGTCACATGATGAATTAAAGAAATTAGTTGCATTATCAGAACGAATGCGTTTGATCCCAATGTTAAAATGATTCTTAATTGTATTAAAGAAACGTTCCAAATGTGATACTGTTTCAGTCTTATGTTTTATGAGGAAAGTCTAGGTCCCTCGTGAAAAATTATAAACAATAGTTAGAAAATATTTCGAACCATCATGATTTGGGGCATGATATGGTCCCCAAATATCCACATGGATTAAATCAAAAAGATTTTTGACATTCTCAGCGCGAACAGTGAATGGATCGCGTGTTTGCTTAGCAAGAGGACAAACTGAGCGATGAAAATATGAAGATGGAAAATCTTTGAAATCATTCAAAATTTTAAATTTAGATGAAGACATGTGACCAAGTCTCAAATGCTATAAATGAAAACTAAGGTCATTGTGTGTTGAAGTAATTAAAAGGGTAGGTGCAGTACTGGAAGATTGGCTAACATGGTTATTTTAGGGTACAAAAAAAAATAAAGTCCATGTTGTATTATACCAATCCCTTTGATGTCACCTATAGAGAGGTCCTAAAACACACATAAATCAGCATAGAAAACCACTAAACAGTTATTCTTAACAGTGAATTTAGCTACAGACAGTAAATTATATTTGAAATCATGAGAGTAAAGTACCGTGTGCAATTTCAAACTGTTGGCTAAGGTTATAGAAATAGTGTGGGTGACTTGGATTAGTTCTCCATTCAACAATTTAACAGATCTAGACTTAGACATGCATTTAACAAGAAATTCTAAACAATTAAAATCAGCAGTAATATGATCACTGGCCTCACTATCTATAATCCAAATGTAAGAAAAAGATTCTGAAATACCTGCTCTATTAGCATGAGAGGTTCTACCATAGTCCTCTTTGATTAGATGGATAATGTGGGCATACTGCTTTGGTGTGAAAGTACAATGACTACGCTTAACAGTGGTTAGATTAGTAGTAGCAAAATTCTTGTGACCTGGATGATAGCTATTAAGCTTGTAACAAGCATTTTTTTTATGCCTAAAAAGCTGATAATGCTCACATTAAGGCCCCTTGAAATAATAATAACTTTTCTTATGGTACCCTTTGCATCCACAATACTCACATTTAGGTTTATCAAAAACTTTACACAACATGATAGTCAAAAGGTAGTGATGCCATTTATAATGGAGAATACGGCAAATAAAATCAAGCACATCGAGTGTTTGATAAAAGAATTGTGAGATGCACAAAGCCAAAAAATTCTCCAAGAAAAATAATTGTTCGGCAAAGTATTTGAACCACAATAGCAAATCAAAATAGTCACAAAGTACGGAAGCGAATGAGAAAGTATCAAGGTTTTGGTGTGAACAGTAGAGTCAAAACTGATAAACAAATCACAATTCTTTCTATCGAAGAGGAAGAAAATATCAAATAAAGGTTGCACCTTTCCGTCAGAATGAAAGAGAAAACCAAATAATGAGTTTCTGTTACAACCAAATAAAGATTGCACCTTTTCGTCGAAATAGAGGGAAAATAACCCTCGTAGCTTTGTTGGAGAAAAGGACAAAATGGTGGCAAGATCAAGGAAACCAATGAGAGAACTAATTCTTTTGTTCAGTTAACAAAAGAAAAAGACAAAAAAATTGACAATACCAAAAAACCAAACCGAGAATGCCAAAAAATTCAACTTTCTTACTAAACCAAGAATACCAAGAGAATTAAACCAAAATAATTGAACCTCACGAAGAGAGAAAAGCCGTTCTCCTTATGCATACGACTTGGTAATGTGAACAAAAACTAAACAAAGAACCTAACAAAATCATTGACTCCTGATACCATGAAAAATTTGATGAACTCTTGTATGATTGGAACAAAAGCTTGTTTATTAATTAAGCACAATTAAAACTAGTTACAAGAGAAAACAAAGCCGTAGAGAAAAGAACTCTTAGTGTGCGGCTATTGTGAAAATATTATAACCTAATATGCTACCTATAAATAAAAGTAAGGCTTATACAAGGAAACCCTAGTGTCCTACAAAATAAGAAAAATAGATTGAGATCCTACAAAATAAGAAAAATATATCATAGAGAGAAAATTGTCAATCTTCAACATAAATTAATCAACAAAATAGCAATGAAGCTCATACTGAAATCACAAACACAAAAATGCAACTAAATAAGAGCGGCAAGGATCAGATCAATTAAAATATTAAATTTGTGTACAAAATAAAACGAACAATGCACGGAACTTTTTCGTAGTAGCAGAGGAAAATTTCTAAGGTGTTTTATTTTTTATTTTATTTTATTTTATTTTTGGTTTCCTTGATTTTCAAAAGTTCACAGTACTAGTCTCCCGAGTGTAAGGACAAGCAAAAACAATAGACACGCATAGACCAAGAAAAGCACGTTGCCTGTTGTCGCTACAGAACTGATAAAGCTTCCCGCCTTTGGAGATGACGAAAAGCGCGACCTCGCGAGCTTTCTTCATCAAACCACTCCGCCTTTTGGAGAAGGTGATGTGACGACTGTTCTTGTCCTCAATACGCTTCGGCACCACCTTCTTCCTCCCCATTCGAAGCCCCGCTCGCTCTGGGTGCTCCGTTCTCTGATTTTATCTCTGTGTCACGTCTTTCGTAGGTATGTCTTGTCTAGCTGCGGCGGCTTTATCCATATCTTTTTTCAGTATTTAGTGCGTCTTTTCTTTTCCCACCATTGACACGTCTTTCGTAGGTATGTCTTGTCTCGCTGCGGCTGCTTTAACCATATCTTTTTTCAGTATTTAGTGCGTCTTTTCTTTTCCCACTCTTTGGGAAGGCTGAAGACGGAATTAGTACCGAGAAAGCAAGAAACGGCTAAACAATGAAAAAAGAAAGAACTTGCTGGAGGATTCGAAACTGTGAGTCGTTTTGCCTGCACGATGTGTAAAGTAGGTGACATTTCAGATGATTTACCCATATGATTCATTTTAACCTTAATTCTAATATCGACATTTATTTTAAAATATGAAATAAATATCTAATGATGTTTACTTATTCATTGTCAAAATCTTTTCAAAAGCAAGCTGTAAATCTCCCACCTCTTCCTTAGGACTATTCTTTTTTTGAAAAAAAAAAAAACAAAACGGAGTATTATTATCATTGATTTCTAAACACTTTGAAAATTTATTGATTCAAATATATAATTGGGGCTATTGTAATTAGCTTGGAAAAAGATGTAAAGGGTCTAGAAAGTTAATGCTCATGTTGCTACTAAACTACTGAGTATATTGGATGTCCGATTACTGGCGACTCTTGGGCCAAGATATTGACTGGGAGCGTTGAAAACCCCCAATCAGATGTGAATCGGTAGGACCCAAGGGAATTCCCAAGTGTTGAATGCAAAAGCAAGAAGGACAGCAACCCTTATCCGATTCCTGACTCGACTTTTACGTCCATTTCTGGTTGTTTCTGTGTCAGGACTACGCACTTCGCATCTATCCCAGTCTCCAATGGACTTTTCCCATCCTCCTGCCACGGTTTCGCCGTACCCCTGGAAATAACATATCGGGGCAAGAGAAAGGATAGAACCGACTGTGATGAATGCTTCTTTGAGATAAGGCTGAACAGAAACTGCAGGTTTAAGAGACAGCAGAGAAACCGTTATAACCCTTTCCAGGAAGAGGAATGTGAAAAGATCAGAAATGGGGATCGCATTCCTTGGCTTTTGTGTGTTAAACAAACTTGACATTATCATGTCAAGTTTTAGAGGTAGGTTAAAAGTTATTTGATTTAAACAAGCAGAAACTACAAATTAGGTGAACGATACTCAAAAATAGATTGCACAGGTTCTGCAAAGCAAGCTTGAACGGGCGTGAAAACGTTTGAGCAAGTAAAATCCTCACAAATCATCACATTCACTTCATTAGGCATGAATTTTGCAAGTTGTCAGCATTTACGGCGGTTGTGTCTTGTCACGTTTTAATTGGCATGCAAGTTGCTGACAAAGCTGTTGGTTAGTTGTCACGTTCACGTTCTTTTTCCCATAAATAGGGATCGTGTAAGTCATTTTGCTGCGCGGAAAAGCATCCAATCTTAAAGAAAACCATGTTTTGTTTTCTGTAGTGTTGGAGGGCTGTTTGCCCTGCGTTTATGGAAGTTTTATCTACTCCTACTTTCTTTAAATTTTATGTGTTTCTTTTAAGTTTTAATTATGTTTTCTGAACATTTTTTGTACTCAGTTCACAAATCTTACGTTCTTTTGTCCTTATTTACAAACCATTTAAAGCTTTCTTTATTCTGTCAAATCAAATCAAATCAAACCCCTCGAACTCAAATCCTGTTTCAGCCATGTAGTAAGCTTACCAATTTCGACAACAGATCTTTTAAAAGGAATGCAGTCCCAAATCCTCTTTTCCTACCTCCGGAATTGAGGTTAGGAGTTTGCTTGGAGGTTAGTCATGTTTCAGACTCTATTGTTACTATCACCTTAGTGCGTTTCTTCATCTCCGTTGCCTTTCCTTACAGCAAGCTGTAAGCCCATTAAGCCAGCCGAACAATCCTATTTCTAACTTGGTATCAGACGACCCCTCAATCGAACCATCCATGGCCTCATTTGCCTCCGAAACTTCCTTTACTTTTCCTGTCGCCTCTTCTACTCCAAACTCGCTCAACCCGAACTTGTCTTCTCTTGCAGTTCCTTCTTGGGCCATCCAAGAACGGTTTGACATCTCAAATTTCGTTGTCTGGCATAACCTCATTCCTTGTTTCCTCCCAACTTCCCTTAATCGTTGATGCCTCCAACCTAGCACCTACTTCTCTTTTGCAAATTCCAGATGAGTCCTCTAACTCAAATCCGGCCTACACTCCTGGCTCATCCACAACCAGATGGCGTTGGGTTGGATTCTAGCCACCTCCACCAACCCGATCCTTACCCAACTCAAACACCACAAAACTTTTGCTGCCATTTGGGGTTACCTCTCCTCCTATGTTGCCAGTCTTTAGCCCTCGCTGCCTTGCTTTAGAATTCAACTTCAAACACTGTAGAAAGGAAATAGCAGTGTTACCTGTTTGGAAGAATCGGGCTCTGGTGAGTCCGACTTTTCCAGGATCTAGCAGTTGATCAACAAAAATGGTGTGAAACAAAATGAACATGGAGCATAACATATCTGTCATTGGCCCCGTATTCTGCAGTAACTGACTTGACTCTTCCTCTTTATGCTCTATCGTAGCACTAGCCTCATGAGATGGCAGACCCCTCTTTGGGGATCAAAATGGTGAAGTGGGCGACAGATTGGTTCAGTGTTTTTGGGGGATTTTTTAACTTGTTAGTCGTCTAGATCCTCTTCACATGTGAAAAGAAAACTTTAGTCCATTTTACGATTTAGCCCTTAATTTGTAATTTCTAGTGCCTATATTAAAAGTTAAAAGAAAAATTTAGCCATCTTTTTATGTATTGCACGAATAGGTCTAGTCATCAAGAATATGTAAGGCAAACAAAAGTCCACAACTAACTCCCTATTTAATAATTAAGAATATTGCATAGTTCAATTAAGTAGTCCAATTACAAATTTATTGATATAAAATTAAGTAAACTCAACAATATCCATTGATATAGGCTCATATCAATAAGCTTATTTAACATAGGCTAACGTTATCTACTACATCCATTAAGCTAACTCCATTTTTTACCAACTTTCCAGCACTCGGAGAAATCATCTTCAATAATAAATACCATACTCACTTGTTCTGTGGTCTTGGAGATGATTTCCAAACCCTAGCTACCTCCATCCTCGGCTAGACACAGACCAACCCAATGACCCACTAAGCCGTCCATTCTTTCCTCCTAGCTCACGAGGGTAAACTCGATCTATGTGGTCTAGACACTCCTCTAGTGACATTCATGACTTACCCTGGCCAGTTTGCTGCCCCTCAATAGCCCTTGCTAGTCCACAATTCTCCACGACCTATCCTGTGCCCGACCTAACTTGCAAACCCCTTTCCTCCTTCCAGTTTCCCCTTGCCAACTCCTCCCACGGGCCCACTACACCTCACCCACTTATTACCCCAGGCGTACTATGCTAACCTCCCACCGCCTATAGCTCACCAACGTCCTCCACCCCAGTCCACTAGATGTTGCTTCTTGATATCTACACTTTGGTGCCTTCCACAATATCATCGAGTCCATTGCTACTTTACTTGTGCCACCAGCATGTATGCTTTCAACAACTCATTGTGGGTGATCAAGTTTTGCTTTCCATCACTCATACATGTACTCTTAAATTTTCTTCATTCTATTTGTCCAATGTCTTAGTTGTATCATATTAAAATTGTCCAATATCCAATGTCTTACCGGCATATTGTTGAAGTGTTGCCATCAAAAGACACGACTTTGGTGACGATAAATTGCTACCTGGACATCATATATGAATATCTGATAGGTACTCACAAATACCTGATCTAAATATCTCTTGATATGGAAATAGTTTGTGCTCGCCATCAAAACACAGAAATCCACGCGCCCCACAGATTTGCACAACATATTTCTGAACACGCGCTGCCACACAGAACATGAAATGCAGGATTGCAGAACAGTTTCTAAACACGCGCAAACCACAAGACGCACAGTTTCAAACACATCCAGAACCTTCAAACGTGGATCCTCCTCCACTTATGAAAATGCAAAGTACAAATCACAAAACGCAGGAAGGTAGAAAGGAATGGATCCGAAGAGGCCTCTCTTTCGAGGCACATCCAGAAGTTTTTCACACAACTTTTCATTGAACAGAATGTGTCTCACTCTAAATGGGAAAAGCCGAACTATAGATCTAAGATGTTTGGACTTGGGAAGGAAGCTGAATGTTTTCTCGACGGCTAGAAGCAGAAAAAGAATTTAGCATGTAAGGTTATCTCACAAGAACTGGAGGACAGCTTGGACATCTCAGGTGATGAGTTTATCATGCTTGCCCGCAAGTTCGGAAAATTCTGTAGAAATAAGAGAAATTGAAACTGAAGTAAATTCTCATTTCATCCCTGAAAAAGATTAAGATATTCTATGAACTTTAAACTGCATTTAATGATGCTATAGACAGTTTAAAGCTTCTAAGGTCAAAGTATACAAAGATAAAACAAAAATGTCAATCAGACATTAGATATAAGACAAAATTACTTGAAGAAGAAAAGGGAAATCTTATTGAGAAAAACAACAAACAGGAATATTTGTTAGAAAATTGTCAAAACAGTGTTGAAAAAGTTAACAGATGGAAGCAAAATACTTGAAAAAGCGGTTACTTAAGAAAAGGGATCATATGACAAAGTTGGGCTAGGATATCAACCAAAACTTAATTACAAAATTTTCATAAACATGTGTAACTCTTCTAAGGTGGGAAAATCTTCCATATCAAAATTTGGTAACAAACTCATTAGTAACATTCATAAGTGTACATTTTACTACTACTTTGGTTATACTAGTCATATTTGACAAATCGAAATAGGAGAATTGTACAGAGTAAAAAGAATTTGGATTCCCGTAGGAATCAATTTGACTAACTCACAAGTACCCAACAAAGCTTGGGGGCTAAGAATGTCAATTTCAAAGTTTGTTGCTAAAGGAAGCCATTGACAAACCAATAAGTCAACAACTCAGAATCTGTGGTACTTGGATAGTGGGTGTTCATGGCTCATGACCAGTAACAAAAGTTTATTCATCCACCTTATTATCAAATCTAGAGGTAAATTTCTTTTGGTATAACTTAGAAGGAATTATCCAACTAAGAGTACTTTTGGTTATGCATCATATATAATTATAACATATGTATTATATGTTCCTAGATTGAAGTTTAATCTAAATGTTAGTTAGTTATGTGACATGGGATACAATGTTAGCTTTGAACCATTATTATACATCATAACTAGTTGTGAATGTAAAGCAAAAATATATGCAAAACGCCAAGGAAATGTGTATGTTTCAAAACTCAATGAAAACGTTCAGCGGAACAAATATGCTTACAATCATTAGAGAGAATTAATTTGGTCGTGGCGTAAAGGGTTGGGTCATATGCTTGTATCAAAGTTATTTGAGAACTCTTAACAAAAGCCCTAGTTATAAGGTTAATATACCAAAAGTACGATAAAATTAAAATGTGTGATGTATTTGAGGAAAACATATTAAAATGAGCTTTAAGTCTAAAACTATGACAACTACAACGAGGCCAATCAATCATTTTGCATGGACTTATTCAATCCCATGAGGACAACCACTTTGAGTTGTAAATATTGTAGATGACTACACAAGATTACGTGGGATGTATGTCCTAAGTCATAAAACTGTGAACTTTGAAATATTTTTAAAATTCTGTAAGAAAACTCAGAATTACATGGAATTGAATATTTGGTATTCAAACAGAACTTGGCAGGAAATTTAAGAACCCTCGATTTGAAAACTTTTGCTATCATTTTGGAATAAGTCACAATTTTTTAGCACCTAAGATACTTTAACAAAATGGTGCAATATAAAGGGAAAAACAGAACTTTCAAGAAATGTCAAGATCCATGCTATATGAAAGAAAATTACCTAAATAAATATAAGGAGAAGCAGTAAATACTGCTTGTCATATCATTCATAGGAACTTGATTAGATCAATGTTAAAAAGAACCCAATATGAGTTGTTGCATGGTAGAAAACCTAATGCCACATATTTTCATGTGTTTGGATGCAAATGCTTTATTCACAGTAATGGAATAGAGTCTAGGAAAAATTTGACTAAACAGGTAATAAAGGCATATTTTTGAAATGTTCATTCACTAGCAAAGCTTGTGTTTTTTGTAAATGAACCATGATTTTAAAGGAATCCATGTATGTGATATTTGATGAATCTAATGACTCCAAATTAAGTAGTAGTGATTTTTGCATGGCAAAAGCAGAAACCAAACCTAAAGCTGGAATTTGATAGAAAGTTCTAATATGAAAGAAATTGCTCCAATTGCAAGCATTGAAATCAAAAAACAAGTTGTTCAAACTTAAAAAGACCGTCATACTCCAAAGCAAGAATGAAGTGGATAAAACTTAAGTCACAAATAGCACCACACAACAAGTATGTTTGCAATCCTTTACATAGAATGTATGTGAATTTTGTAGATTTTCTAACACACATAGGATTGAAGAAAGTAGTAGAATATATGTGAATTTGTAGATTTTCTAACACAAATAGGATTGAAGAAAGTAGAAAGAATCCTTGAATGACACCAATTGGGTCTTGCAATGTAGGGGAGTTGAACAAGTTTAAAAGAAATGAAATATAGGAGCTAGTTCCTAAACTTGAAAACTACAATATTTTACGACAAAATTGGTTTCTAAAAGTAAGCTTACGAACATGGTATCATTGTAGGAACAAAGCTAGATTAGTAGCTCATGGTAACTCTGAAAAAGAAGGTATTGACCATGACAAAATTATACATAGATAGCTAGGAGTTTCTAAATTTTGTTTTTCATGATATGCTTGCTTTACAAGTCTATGTGGGTGGTATCATCTTTGTTACCACAAATGAGGAGTTATGCACTTAACTACACAATGAAAAGTGAGTTTAAAATGTGCATAATGAAGGAATTAACTTCTTTTCTTCTCTTACAAATCAAACAAGCATAATATGGAATCTCATTCATCGAATAAAATTCATAATTGTGTCACTGCATAAATTTAACCTTACATTAACTAAATCCATTTTCATGCATATGAGCAGTCATTTAAGTGCTATAAATTGAATCTTTTGCTATCTTAACGGCACACTATACTTGTCTTTGTTATTCTATGTAGTCAAGCTTTATAATATATGCATATAGTGCTGCAAATTTGCTAGATGCACAATTAATTGAGAAAGTACTAGTGGCACTTGTTAGTTTTTAGGAAATATGTTGATATCTTAGTTTTTAAGAAGTAGCAGTGTGGTCACATGCGTTACTAAGAGAGAATATGTTGTATTAGGAAACTATTATACCCAATTTCTTTGAATGCAACTACAACTAGTTGACTTTGGTGTTTTACACACGTATGTTACCATCAAATATGATAATACGGGTGCTATAAGTCTAACAAGAAAACCCAACTAGCATTCTAGGACTAAGTAAGTTGAGATTAGCCATCATTTTATTTGTGATCTTGTCACAAAAGATAATGCACTTAGTGGAGGTGCCAGTGTCCATCAATTATCGTACATTGGACACAGCCTTTATACTTTGCATACTTTGTTGCTGGTGCATTCTTCACTAGTTTGCTATGCCTATCGGCAAGGGGAGCTCAATCTAAATAAATCCTATTCTACCCTACTTCTGTCATTATCCTGCCTTTTCTTCTGTTGATAATAAAAATGGACAGAAATGTAGGTATTGTGTATTGTGCTTATAATGTATATACTGTCACTCACAAGCTCGGTGTTCATAAATTCAGGTGTTGTGGTCATAATGTTGCTTACCCTATTATCTGCGTACTCAGTGTTGTAGCATTTATAGTATTTATAATGAACAGACTACAAATTTTATTAAAAAAAGGGGAGATCGTTGAAGTGTTGTTTCGAAAACATGATTTTGATAACGACAAACTGCTATTTGGATATAATATGTGAATATCTGATGGAGATTTTGAGATTCTGATGACAAATTGTTACTTGGATCTAAATGTGGATACCTGATGTAAATATCTATTGATATGACATTAATTTATGTCTTGCCACCAAAATGAAGACATGCAAATGTAAACCGCAGAATTGCAGCATGCGCACTATATGTTGCATGACTTGTATCCAAACGTGCACTACAACGCGTAACTTGAAATGCAGCATTTCAGAACAGTTTCTAAACATGCGTACCATAGATTTTCGTCTGCTAAGTCACCAAAATGCAGCGGTCCAAGCACATCCAGAAGCTTCATGCGATCCTCCTGCACTTATCGAAACGCAGAGCACAAAACACAAAAAGAGGAAGGTAAAAGGGAAGGGATTCAAATCTGCCTCTCGTTGGAAGCACATCTACAAGTTTCACAGAATAGGTTTCACTCTAAATGGGAAAAACTTGATTGTAGATCAAGATCTTCAGTCATGGGAAGAGAGCAGACCATTCTTTCAAAGGCATATCAGATCTGAGGCATTCCTCAATTTGATTTAATATCAAGATAACTCTAATAACACGGTTATAATCCCTACTATTAGAATCCCTTACTTGAATTCCAATTTAATTAGCAAAGCCTAACATGAATTAGTTAAAGGCATATCCTATATTTTTTAAAAAATAAATGTGTGAGTTTATTTGTATAAAAATAAGATAATATAAAAGTTCAAGAATATATCTAGTATTTTAAGCTCCTTTAAAAGAAAATAAAAATTAGAATTCTCCAACTGCAACATAACAAAACATTTGCGAGAAGGTTTAATGTTCAAAGATGCTCTCCTACATAAAGACATATCCTACTTATAATTAGCTAAGAAAATCTAACAAATCCCACATCATTGAAACCTCACCGGAAATTGCTTAACATATTACCCATTCCCAATAAAGCTAAAGCACTTTAAACCCAACTAACCTCAATCACTTGAAACCTAATAAACGTCAAACACCGAAAACCTGTTATGCCTCAAACACCTAAAACCCCAATAACTTGAAACACTCTTCATGTTGTCATGGGTCATGTGAACACGCCCCTCCCATTAAGCACTTGTCCTTACGGATTGTTTGACTGTGATTCCTCGCGTGTCTTCTTTGGTTGTGGATGTTGCTTTCCGTATGGTTCATTTTTCACCAGAACGACCAAAATGACCAAAAGGCTCGTCTTTTTTTATTTAATATTAGAATAACACGAAATGACAAGAATACAATCCCTACCTTTAAAATACCTTATTGGAATTTTGATTTAATTAGCAAAGTCTAACTCTAGCTAGTTAAAGAGAAATCCTCATTCCAACTAGCTAATGGAAACTTGAAATAGAATCTAAATTCCACATGATCAAACCCTCACCTAAAACCCCTTAATACACTATCTTGTTCCAGTAAACCTAAAAGACCTCAAACCCAATGAGCCTCAAACAGTTAAAATCTCACAAACCTCAAATACCTAATGTGCCTCAAACATTTGTAACCCTTAATAACTTCAGCATTCTTTCCATTGTACAGCATTTGGTAGTTTTTGTTTTTGGATATGTTATCGGAAAGAAAACTAAGTGCCTAAGGATAATATGTTGATGGGATTTAGTTATTTAATTGAAAGCTATCGAAGAAATGACAAACATTAACAATAAAAAAACACCTAACTATATAGGGTTTCCAAAAATTTTTTGGACCAAAAAAGGAAAAAGATAAAAAAGAAAAGAAAAGAAAAAGAAACTATTACTTATTTTTGTTGTTGAATGTAAGTTTTTAAGGCCAAAAAGAAATAGAAAAAATGAAAAATTATTTACTCTCATAGCACTTAAAGCCTTATCAACACCTACATCTCCTCTATCATTTTCCCCCCTATTGAAAGGTTTTAAATAATTGTTAAATCATCAAATTCCATGATATGCTTTCTACACCTAATTCTAAATTAAAATTAAACCATAACTTGGACTCCAATATGAGGAAATTGCAAAATGGAGACTGTTGCTAATTTAGTACCCCAATTCTAAATATAGTGAATGTTTACTAAAGTACATTACTTAATCCAAATTTTGAACAAGTAGAAGAGAGGAAACTTGAAAGAGAGAACTCTTAAATTACATTAATAGATATTAAGTAGGAAACAAAAAAGAGAACTGAATTCTTATCCTAGATTAATAGAGTTTAAGTAGGAATTTGGGAAAAACAAATAAGGATGAAATCAAACCAATGAAATGAAATCTAGAGAACCTTTTAGTAGCTTTTTTTCTTTCTATTATTAGTAGATGATAAACCTATTTAATGGATATTGAGTCCATAAATTTACCTTTCACCTTGTTCACCACCTTGTTGTTAGTTATTATGTAGATCAAAAGAATCCAAAGTAGCCGTTGAGAAATCCCATTCCATTTTTGTAGTTAACATCGTTATTTACTTCTACAATACTTCTTTTTGTTCACTCTTAAGGATGATAACTATTTCAATTGCCATATGTAATATCTAAATCAATCAAATAATCAACCTATGCCAAGAAACATAAGACTTAGAGCATGAACAACCAAATACTTGGTCTATCAGTACTCAATTCTTTTTTTTTTTTTTTGGTTCACCTAAATTCTAATTCTATTAATCGTAATCCGAGTGGAATTAAATACACATGTTTAGTTCATCAATTCATGTTTAGTATTGACTTAACAACTTTTTACTCCATCTCACTATTGTGCAAGCAATTTAGAAGTATCTTTAGCTTATGTATTCCAATTTTTGGAAGGATCTTAGAATTTCGAGAAGTATTATTCTAGAAAACAAGCACTTGCAAGGAAAGGAAATATATCAATTATTCTAAAACAATGTTAAAATTAAGAACATGTACAAAAGGAGAAATTTAAAAGAGTTCATTCCACTTTCATTGTTTTTAATAAATATTGAAGAAAATAACACAATAATAGCTCATCTAGGGAAGTTATGACTTGATCAACAGAATGTCGATGACTAAAAATTCAAGATTGATTTGATTAGTTTTGCTTTAAGCTAAGACTCATTCAAGCTTAACCATGTAATAAGAACTAACTAGATTACATTCATGCTACATGAGAAGTTTAAATTATGTAGACATACTAACTTTCAATCCTTTGATATAAATTTTAAATTTAACAAGTCTAAAGTCAAGACATTTCCCAAATGAGTTTTACACTCTACTTATCTTGAATTTTTTGACAATGTGATAAAAAATTTATAACTCATTTAATAATGAACTTGACCAAATAGTGACTCTACAAGAAGTTAGTAAATAGTGAAACACAATAAGTTTTACATTAGTTGAAGTCATCCTTAACATGCACAAATATACAAACATTTAATTTACATATAAGATCTTAACTTCACAAATCTATTTATGAATGTCCAACAAAAACTTAAGCTTTTTAATATAGTTATAAGTCAAGTGTCAAAGGTGGGCTTAAGATTTACTTCTTTGCTTAATAAAATAAATAAACAATTCTATCAATCCTAGTTAAGTATACTTTAAAGTAAGAAGATTTTGATATCAAGTCAACCAGAGGTAAGAAAAGCAAGTGAATTAATCTATTTAGTAACAACAAACCAACCAACATTTTTAGAATGGTTTCATTGTCATATATTACTTATGAACAATGATCATTTCAAATTTAACTATTGGTTTAATTCACAATTTAATATGAACGATTATCAAATACATCTTCTTATTTTTTTCAAATTGACTTTTAAGTCTCCTTTCTTTTTATCTATCTATCCCTTGCTTGGTATTTTGTAATCTAGCTCATTGACATGGTTGATTTCCTTCTTTTCCATCACAATTATTACTTAGTTCATCCAATCATGTATTGCTTTCACCGGTCCCATCTAGTGATGGCTTAAATTTAGGAGAGGAGGGGCATTGGTGCATGAATTTTCTTTAAAATAGAGACTACTCAGGACATGTTTTTGTCTTCGGATTGGTTTTCTTATTAGCTCTTGAATGGTATTGTACAAATGTGGTGTAGGGATTGGTCTCCTCATACTATTAGTCTAACAAACAGTGAACCAATTATCCCAAGCGGTCCGTGCTCGGCCCTAAAACAACGGGTAACAAGTAGGATCTTCCTTGCCACTTGGCTTCATCTAATCGGCAATCCTATGTTTCCCCCACGTCAAGATATATTCCTCGGGTCTTCCTAGGAATCTGAGCCTCTTAACTCGGTAGAACCAGCCTCTAGAGATTCCCAATGCCAAAATGTACAGCTCCCAACACTGAGACAGGTTAACATAAAACATATAAAGACATCAAAACAAACATGGAGCATACATCACAAATCGGGCCGCCAGCTGTCTTAGATATATACTTCACGGTCGTAACAAAAACACGTGGTGTCTGGGGGCATTCATTATGTAGACAGGTTGGAGACAAGCTATAAGTAAACGAGAAGCATGACAAATTAGAAGCCAGGGAAACAACAACAAACCGAGTAAGGTCGTACTCCTCGGGAGTCCACTACCAGGGGTTTACAGACAAACTACCAATAAACTAACACCAGCACCTTGGGGAAATCATGAAGTAGACATGTTGGAGACAAGCAACCAGAAAACGAGAAGCATGACAAATTAAAGCCAAGGAAAAAACTAAACAAACCAAGAAAGGTCGTATTCCTCGAGAGTCCACTAACAAGTGGTTATCAACAAACCACCAATAAACTAACACCAACGCCACACACAAAATGAAATCATGGCTATAATATGGAACTGATAATATTAAAATAAAAAGTTAAAAAAAGGTAAACTAGTGAATGCAAACACGCAATTAAACGAGAAATACATGGAAAAAAAAAACTAATTTTTGGGTGTAACTGAAGCTTGAAAAAAATTGAACCTATAGATAAAAGAAAAACACGTTGCCTATTGCCACTACAGGACTCGTTGAGCTTGCCGCTGCTGGAGTGGATGAGCAGCGCGACCTCGACATCGCAGAGGATGCAGAGCTTTCGTGCCTTCTTCATCATAACGTTCCACCACTTTTCACTTGGAAAATTGCGGTCGGCGATGGCTCTTCTTCGCAATCCGCTGGAGCACCACCGTTGTCCGGCCCATTCAAAGCCCTATTTGCGCTCTTTCTTTGTCTCTTCGAGTGCCTGGACAGTCAAAAATGGAAGGGCATCAAGAGGAGGGCGGGAGGCCGCGTATCTGGGGGTAAAGTCGGACAACTCCTCTTTAACGCGTGTTCTGTTTTGTGCTCGTGTCTTTCTGCCTGGGCCGTAGGACGTTCTACCAGTTTTTAGCTACCTTAAGATTGAGTTATGTTTTTGTCTTCTCCACTCCGGGTCTAATCGAATAAAAAGAGTCCTGATCTTGACCGACTTTGAGTCTAACAAGGCAGGAAAAGACAGAAGAGATACGGAACGAAAATGAACTTGCTGAGAAAGCCCCGAGTTGATAACAAAAGGCCCAAAAAAACAAAGAAAGACGACAATTCTTACTATTATCAATTTTAAGCGGTGAAAAACTATTATAAGGATTATTCAAATTAAATTAATCAAAATTTAAAATTTCTAAAATATTTTAATTAAAAAATACCTAGTATTACTATTGTTCTTTTGAATATGGGAACTTGATCGATAAATAATCTACATGCACCTCTAAGTTAATATAGCATCAAACTATGGTGGAATAAGAAAAAAAATCTTGAGAATGTGACATTAAGAAAAAGAATCTTGATTTATCAAAATATTTGGTAATTTTAATTGAAGATAAAGTAATAATGCAATAGTTGAGAGATTTTTGAAACACATAAGTTTTTATAACAAAAGAGCAAAGAGAATACAACCGGTAGCTCAAAAAGCTAGTATACAAATATTGATATGCATTTTAAAGCGCATGGTTGGCTTGGGATATTTATAATGGAAGTGGCACATGTCATGATTGTTTTGTATATAATATGCTACAATTTATTTATACTTTCAAAGTCAAATATTGGGGCTTGAAACAAAAGCTTTTGTAAAAAAAAAAAAAAAACCCTTGAAGAGAAGTGAAGAGAACAAAATAACTCAATTGTTGCTTGCCATCAGAAAAGAAATCTCTATGGGTTAAGAAGAAAACTTAAGAAGACACAAAGAAAAAAAAAAAAAAAGCAAGACATTCAGAGAAGCAGCTTAAGAATATTAAAACAAGAAAATGGATAGAAGTATGAAATGAAGAACATTGAAGAAAAAGATAGAAGTTCTTAGTTTCTATAAAAGTGGTAAATGATCTAATATCTTAGTTTCTAAAAATAGACAAATTCATAGTTCAAATGCAATTGAACCTCTCATACTTGTATCTTTTATAGATTGATTTATGGTTGTAATAGACAATCGAACCTCACATACTTTTATATTTTCTTTTAGTAAAGCTTTTATTTTTTAACTTATTATTGTTCAAAACTTTGAGTATATTGTAAATCTTATGAGTAGTTTTAATTGGTGTAAACTGTTGGAAAATAGGGTTTTGCTGTGACTAAAAATATTTTTTGATAAAAATCAATTCTTAAAATATGTTTTTCTAAATGTGTAAAAAAAAAAACTATAGGAAGTAAAAGGTGTACAAATTATAATATCAACTAATGATATTATAAAGTAACCGGGTTCCTACATTTCCTTATAAAATATATTCTTAAAGTTCTTGTGACATATATTCAAATGTTTGAATATTTGAATATATTGATTATTTGATTATTTCCTTAAGAAATATAATATATTTGAATATATTTTATTTTAGGAATATGATACTTGGTTTGATGTAATTGTAGGAACAAAAGGAACATTAACTCTATCTTGATATTAGTTCAAAGTCAATATATGAAATACACCAAAATATGAACTTTGTAAAAGATCATATTTTTGGACCTTTGTTAATATTGGACCCTGTATATCTGTTGGATATGTCATCACTGGACTAGACCCTTGCTGCTAGACTGAGATGATATAGTGCGGCCCAAACTCATGTCAGCCCAATCTTGCTCCTTATTACGGTGTCGTCTTAACCATCAATGGAGCCTCCTTGTTATGGTGTCGTCTTGACTATCATTGGAGCCTCCTTGTTACGATGTCGTCTTGACCATAGGTGAAGTCTTTTGGCCACGACGTCGTCTCACTTAAGGAAGCACATAAGAGGCTTTTATCCTTTGACGAGGCTGCCCTAGCCACTAGCCACTCCACTTGTCCCCGATGCTATCTCCATTTCTCTCAAACACCGAAACCTCAACGGGAAGAATCTAAAGGAGATAGGTTGTTAGAACGGTCGAATTTCGAATCTGAAGGCTAATATGAAGCTGATTTGATAGATAGCCTACTATTCCTAACAGGAAGAAGGCTATGGTTCAGGTTTGATTCGAAAAAAGGCCCTAGATCTGCTTTTATTTAAAGGAGATGTGTGCGTAAAGATTTTCTCTTGATGATTGACATCTATTTGAAGCGTTCTCTTTGCGAAGAAAGCCCTTTAAGCTCACCTACTATTTGATTCGAGTTTATTCATCTCTCGATGATTCACAAGGGTTTGGTGATATTTGATTATCTGCTTTGATCTTCGATTATATACTCAATCATAGCTTGTATAACATTATTTATATGCTGATTTCACTTATAAACATTTACTGCACATAAATTTTGAGGAAAACTCAAAACCTTAATTTCTTTAAATTGGGGATTTTGTGATAGGAACTTTGTATCTTGATATATATGCTTGAATAGCTCTTTTGATTAGCAATATCCCATAAACTAACATATTATTTGGGGATTTGCTACTGTATATGATGTTTTGATCATAATTTGTATTCGGACTTGAGAATTCCTTTGAGAATGAATTATTTGGATTAGGGAGAGCGTATTCTCCTAATCAGGTTAAGTAAAGGGGACTTCAATTAGTTGGATTGAAGGAGAAAAGGGTGGACGTAGGACTCTAAGATAGAGTGCCGAACCACTATGGTAATTTGGGTATTGATTCTCTTACTCTTTATTTGCTTAAATAATTCTGTTTGTCTTTTTATTATCATATAAATTGTTAAATTAATTGATTGAATTTTTTATCATACAAAAGCATAGTTTCGGTATAAGAACAATTCAACCCCTCCTTCTTGTTAAGCCATAAAACCTAACATAAACTACATGATTAAAAAGAGGAATATTTATTGTATTATTTTCATTTATTTTATTTATTGTTTATGTGTCTTTATAAATAGAAAAATTTATTCAAGTTACTTAGACATTTGATTCTTTAATGGAATTATTGTCACTTATGAATAGAAAATGCATGTAAGAAATTTTGACACAATTTAAGATTTTTAATTTATTTCAATCTTCCATTCTATGCAAAGGTTAGTATAAAGAATTGACTCTCCTTAGCATGCACCAAAGAGAAATAGACAAACTTGCTCCTAATTGTTTTTTGGTGAAAAGATAAGCTTGCATTAATAAAACATTAGTATACAAAAATGTAGACATACCTCAACATTATAAAAATGATGAAAGTAGAAAAAGATTGAAGTGGTAAGCTTCAAAATTTATTTAAAATGACATTTTTTGACAAAATTTTATATTTGAAAATAAAAAAACTTTCTTTTGTATAATTTTCTTTATTTTTGCCCATACGATTGAGATGAATTTTTTTTATTTTAAAATATCTTTATTTCGTTTAGCCTATATACAATAAATACAAATTAAAAAATATTTTAATAAATTTTACAATTAAATTCTTTTCTTTATTTATTCTAATAATCTATTATAGTTTTCGTTTCATTCTTCAATATGACTTTAAATTCCATTTTGAGCGATGATATTTTTCAAAATCATCCTTATTTATATTTATTCAAAAAAGAAATAACTCTTGTTTTTAATATAAGATTGATAGAAATCACAATATAACTTTCTCTTGAATTTCAAGAATCATTGCAGTTCCAATAAATCCATACAACTCGACGAAGAAATTGGATAGTATCAAGTGGATGAACAGATGGCGTAAAAGCTGAAAAGAAATTGCATGTCTAAGGACGTTTTATAAAAAGTTTTATATTTGAAAATAAAAAAACTTTCTTTTGTATAATTTTCTTTATTTTTTCCCATAGGATTGAGATGAATTTTTTTTTATTTTGAAATATCTTTATTTCGTTTATCCTATATACAATAAATACAAATTAAAAAAATATTTAATATAGTTTACAATTAAATTCTTTTCTTTATTTATTCTAATATTATAGTTCTCGTTCCATTCTTCAATATGACTTTAAATTCCATTCTGAGCAATGATATTTTTCAAAATCATCCTTATTTATATTTATTCAAAAAAGAAATAACTCTTGTTTTTAATATAAGATTGATAGAAATCACAATATAACTTTCTCTTAAATTTCAAGAATCATTGCAATTCCAATAAATCCATACAACTCGACGGAAAAATTGGACAGTATCAAGTGGATGAACAGACGGCGTAAAAGCTGAAAAGAAATTGCTTGTCTAAGGACGTTTTATAAAAAGTTTTAACCACCGGAGGCCTAGAAAAGTCACCTGGTTCTTCGTAGCAAAGAAAACCAACTCAATAGAAAGTCCGCCACTTGTCAATGAATGTCAAAAGGCTAGCTGTTGGAATTCGAATGCATCGGCATTTGTATCATAAAAGTGGACGCTGGAAGTGCCAACCAAATGTCCTTTTACGCAGAGCATGGGAAGAATGGCGAAATGCAATTGAAAATCGAGCAGTTGCGTCTTTAAGAGTGAAAGGCCAGGTTAAAGTACCCCAGGGTTCGTCGCTCTTGTGAAAGGCTCTAGAGTCGTCATGGAGGTTCTATTGTTTCAAGGCCCATGCCCTTGTTTTCCTTCGTCTCTGTTGCTCTTCACTAAAAAGCCGGTATGCCTATTGAGTCAGCCGAACAAACCCATTAGATTCATAGCCAGCATCGCCTCCAAAAACATTGCCTGTCATTCTCCCATATTGCGTTTTCCTCCAGGTTAAATTCATCGATTCTGTTGATCACACCTTTGAAACCTTTTGTCGTCTTATTGAATGCTCATCTATTTAGGTTATCTTAAAAGGTCAATAGTTATATCCTTATTGTTGTTCCAATCCCTTACATACCACAGATACACTAAGGACATACGAGAGACGTAGCCTGAGCAGGTAAAGAATGGTGGAGGTCGGGTGATTTGATATGCAGAGCAAGACACAAGATGATGAATTATTCAAGAGCAAAGGAGAGACACACCTTGGAAGCAACCATTTAAATCATACATGGTATGTTAATTTATTCTCTAACTTAAATGTTCAAAAGGAAACCAGTAAAGTGTCGAAGCTCCTTCCATGACTACAGCTTATGTGAAGCACGTTTTAATCATACTATGATTGCGATTCCTGCTCGGCTATAAGGGTTGTTAGTCGAGGACGAGGAGGCAAGTGATTGTTTTCATGCTTGCTTTATCCTCTCGACACGTCGGTTCCGCCTTCACCATTCTCCATAGCTGCGATCTGTAAGTAACAAGCAATTACCGCAATAATGATTTCTTATTCATCGTTACCTTGCCACTAGTACTTTAAAGTAATAGTTCGAAACTGTTTTTTTTTTTCTCTTTATTCTTACCTCCCTCTCTAATAGCTTGTTTTCTTCTCTTATCACCCTTACCTGTTCATAGCGAAGGAGACAGAATTGACTAATGCATTAGAAGAATCCTGTTAGTGCCATGCTACAATTCATATTTTAAAAACGTAGACAATCAATGTCCAAAACTAAATCATGTTTAATTTCTCAGTTTTCTTCATCTAGGTCTCAAGTATCATTTCTATTGCTTTTGCAAGTAAACCAAGGTTCTTGCACTTCTTATCCGTAACTCTTCTCCTACTAGTTAATGATGTAGTTGGCTAATAATGACGATTAATATGATGATTTTGTGTTCACATCAATTTGTTTCTTTCATGTTAAAATTTTAACTCAAATATGCCACTCCACAATATTCTCACTAGGCTGTCGTTTTAATCTCTAATTAAAAAGTTGTTGGAGATTGGGTAATCTATGTTAGCTCATGTAATGTAAGCTTATATTAATAAGTATAAACTAATTTTGTTATAAAGTTATGTTAATTTAAACAATGCTGGTTTAGTTGAATAAGATAATTTTTGCTCTTATTTACAATTATAGTGCTAGCTAGTATGGGCTGTAGTACACCTTATAGAACTGTATCATGTTAGGACTATTTGGTTAAGCACATTAGA
This sequence comes from Casuarina equisetifolia, assembly GCA_028551475.1. NCBI lineage: Eukaryota > Viridiplantae > Streptophyta > Magnoliopsida > Fagales > Casuarinaceae > Casuarina > Casuarina equisetifolia. The sequence continues at coordinate 9,568,465 of CM052360.1, read as the reverse complement.
AGTTAAACCAACTAAATCTCCCCTTTGGTTCATTTTATGTGCATTGGAATCAACATGCATTCAAGTCAGGCTCATGATAGATCTTTAATAGGTTAAGGGCATAATTGTCATTCGACCATGATCAATGTTTTTCTTTATATTTATGAAACATTACAACATTTATGTAATGGTTCATAAAAGATAACCTTACACAAAAGTTTCCTCTAACCACCAGGCATTCTAGTTACTGATTTTAGGGTGAATTTCTTACTCCTTGTCAACTAGGCAATAAAAGAGTAACAAATGATAAGATTTTAGTTAACGATCATAGAAAATGCAAGCGCAATTAGGTATACAAATCTCATTTTAGTTTTCTACACAAAACTCATTTTTCAACCAATGCTTGATGTTCAATTCTTGCTTAAAGTGTTGTTTGAGGTAATTTATTTCTAACAATCCAATGTAGTAGGTGTTTTAGATCATTTAAGAATTCTTCATTGCACAACTAGATTCCCCCACTATTTGATGTTGTAATTATTCTATGCCAAAGTCTCAAATGCAAGATTAGTCTATGCTAGGTAAAATTTTAAAGCATATCATATTGAGTTAGATGAGTACTCCCTATCTCTCAGCAGGAAAAAGATTTATCATTATGCTCTTTACTTGAAAATTATCTCTAGCTCAATACTTGAGGTAGTACCTCTAGGTATGAATTTGAACTAATTCTCAAGTTGATTACAACAAGGGGGGCAGTTGGATATGCAATTCTAGTTTGAACCAAACAAGATTGCATAGGTTGCAAAAGGGGCTAAAAGGTTTTAAAGTAAAAGGAGGACACTTAAAAAATTTAGGAAATGATTCCGTGGAACCATGAGTAATAGATATCAAGTAATCATAATTTCTTATAAAACCTAGAAAGGGCATAATTCAAACCATGCAAGTGTGAGCAGTAAACTAATGACCAAGTTAGGTAGATGTGACACTTAAGAGTTTCACATATACAATGAAAGTTTATAGATCATCAATGTCTTATAACAAGGAACTATGATCCAACTGATAAGGGATATTAATTCATTAAGTCACATTAGCCTTTGAAGGATTTATGAAAAGATGAGAGAAAATGTTTCCTTCTAGATCTAAGTAATTTAAATCAAAGGATAAAACCTACAAAGCAAATATCCTAAAGGAACAGGTCAAATGGCATACCTTTTCATGAAGGCTCATTAAGGACTCCATCATCAGTTGTATCTGTAAAAGATATCAAGAATAATAAACTAAGATAGCAATATAACTTTGGCAAGTGAAATATTGGATTAAATGATACTCTTATGGGCAGAATAGAGGATTCCATCCCAAATGGCATAAAATTTCATGCCAAATAATTTTCTCTAATGAATTTTTGGCTTTAAAGGCTAGTAACATGTTTTAAGAAGTAATTCATAAGGAAAATATTCAAAAGATAGCTGTTAGAATTATATCTTCAAGTTAGTAGAACCACAAAGAATAAAACCCTTTCTTTTCACTCAAGTAAATAAGCTAGATTGAGCTGATTTGACTAAGGAATGCAACCTACAGTGGTTAAAGTTGCATTGGAGTATTGCTAATTAAATCTAAGCTGCATGCTTCTCCTGTTAAAATTACACATAGATGCCTTGATGCTCTCTTCTTGTCAATTTTGGTTTCTAGGTGTCTATTAATGGTCAAGTGTGGGAAGAACGAAAAATGTCCCTATTGGAAGGAATTGCATATACAATTACATAGCCTTATGTTTTGACGATTAAATAGAAAGTAGAACAAGTGTAATTATCCTTATCATTTCATAAAAACTAAGGAAATTTGGCTAGACTATGAATGATATACAGAATAGTGTACCAAATACTCTGTTCTTGTGTAAGCAAGACACAGATCCCAGATTTTATAGGCTGAAGCTCCCAGTATCTGATTTTCTAGGCTGAAGCAAGATACGGATCCCAGATTTTCTAAATAGCCGCCACCGTTCAAAGTACTGGAGCAGTTGAAAAGCATATAATATTCTACTCTTAGATAGAACAGGACGAGAAGAATGACAACATAGCCCAAATCTAGCCAATTATTAGTTTGATGGCATTCAGTTATCTAGATGCAGCACTAGGAATTTATGTAATGTAACAGCTTAAAATATTGGCCAAACAAAACTGACCTTTACACAACTCGTGTATGTAAGTGCGGCGTGAAACTCTTTCTCTAGTTGCACAAGTTCAGTCACACTCAGTTGTCCAATCTCCGGCCCTTCGAGCTGCCTAAGCCTGTGGCGTGTATCTGAATTCATCAACTATAACGCCTTACGCATTTAGGATGTGCAAATATAAAAGTAAGGGAGAGTTACTTTTGTACTAGTTCTTGTAGCTCCCCATGAGACTGTTGACATACACATTCAGGATGGTAGTTCTGCGGACAAGAAACTCAGTGGTTAAGTATTATAGACAAGAAACTTAAAAGGTACATGCACTTCTTGCAGGGCTAAATAAGAAGATTACTCCTAATTCATATCGAGCAACACAAAATTTCACGTTTTAAATGAATTTTGTCACTTATCCAAACCTAGTACCAATAGAACGCATTTAGTCAGTGAGAACATTCTATTATGTCCTAGTCTAAAGCTATTATTCATGCTACACACTCCAATCACCAGGATGACAATAAGATGCATGAAGACCATTACACAAGTACGGAATGCGTAAAGTAAGCGCTCGATCAAAGACATGCCAGCATGTAGAATGTCGAGAGTCCACAAAATGAAAGAAATGGAGAAGGGATTTGTAGATCAAAGTCCCGCAAAAGCTAATGGTTTGGAATGATCAGCTCAGTAGGATCATAAAATCCATCGATTTGCAATAAGAAAGCATTCTAACTGGATCAATAGCCCTTGCAAGTCTCCAAAACTCTTCTGTATTTCAAGTTCCACCCAAACTCAGAAAGGGCATGTCTTTACATGTAGTTCTTCCTCATCAAACATAACACTAAACCTGAGCTGATATAACTCAGTTCTCCCTGATCAAACCCAACGTTTTAAGCCTAAGTTGAATGAACAAACAGCAGGCAGTAGAAACTCTTTTAGAAAACAGGGGAAGAAACTAATTTCAAGTTGTTAGATGAAATTACAATATTCAAATCGCGTTACTAAGCCTTTGAGAAACCTGATGGGGAAAAATTGTTCTCGGTTCAATTGTTGTTTAACTTTGAGATGAATGGAAGAAAACAAGCTTACCTTATTATTAGAGAAAGGGAAAAGTGGGTCAAACCAAAGTGAAGAAGCTATCAACTGCAAGAATTTAATGCTTACTTCTACGTTAAAAGGACATTTGTATGTCTTCAGATCTTCTTGAAGGAGATTTTGACGACGCTCAAGGATCTTCCCCGCGCTGAATCATAAGAAACAGTTACATTACACTCCATAATTAGAAGTTTACTTGCGGACATTATTGAGCTAAATTGAATAAGATGGAAGATATATTCAGAGAATGAATGGTAGTTTGTATTTCACATTTATCATAGCGAAACAAGGACAAAGAGCCAAAAACGAAAAGAGGAAAAAGAAAATTACTTACAATCTTTTGAAGGTATAGGGTCCTGATCATTGATTTGTACTTCTCCTAAAACTCTAGGGCCTGGTTTGATAAATCACGCTTATATACCTACACTTATCACTGTTGGGTCCTTTTTGATATTACGTGGTTACACAACTCACATTTTTCTCAATCAATTCTTTCTCCATATTTCTTCAATATAAGTCACTTCCAGCTGTGAATCAATTTTCTCACTTCTTACTTGCTCCTTTTTCGTGTATAAAAAATAGAGAGAAGGATATTACTACCTGTGAGAACAATCATTTCTAATCCAAATTAACTAAAACGTCTTTGGGGCTATACGATCTATGATATTTTTCCATGAAACATTTTCCTGGGGTGTTCCCTAGCTTCGATGAAATCTGCGTGCTCTTATAGATAACATGCTCATAAACTACAATAACACAAGTATAAATTGATTCCTTCTAACACACATGTCCACTCCTACTCCATTCTTGTTCCCATCTTCCATTGTTCACTATAGAACTTTCCCTGGGAATGTTCTAACTTCTTTGGTAATTCTTAAGGAATTGTTCTCAAAAGTACCCAAAAATAAAATAAAAAAATGTTTCACCAGCAAACATTTAGAAATTTGTCCAGGGAAAGATAAGATTGTGTAGACAACCTATGTGGTCAATGACAACACGTGAGTAAAACTTCGTTAATAAATTGAATGTTATTGAAGGGATGGAAAAGTTGATTAGGATGGGAATAAGAAAAATTATTTCTCTTTATGCATTTAGATGATTCTAATTATTTGCTCCTTGAAACCAGAGTTTACCAAACATGTTTTGAGGGGAAAACGAAAACAACAAAAGAGCATTTATTCTTTTTTTTTTTTTTTGGTTCTTTCTTTTCCATGAAAATAAGTTTAAGAAATAAAAGCAATCCAAAGGAACCTTGCTTCCCGTTTCAGTATTTACAAGCCTTCAACACACCTACATCTCCTCCATAGCTTCTTATTCGATGGCATCAGTCAACTGTTAAAACAGTATAAGCCATAATATGCTTTCTACAACTAAACTATAGATTGAAACCTATCATTGTGCCAGTATGGTGAGACTACCAAGTGGAATTAGCTACTAATGCTCGTACGACAATAGTATATAGATATAGATTTCTGGAAGAGCATTAATGGATACAATGATGGAACACTAAGGCTTAAAGGAGGTCTAGAAACAATACAATGGGCTTAAGTAGATGCCTTAGTGCCTTAGAGCCTTAGAGCGTGAATGGTGTTGTTCTTCAGTAATGAGTGTGTGTGAAGGAATCTATATTGTTAGAAGCATGGCCAGATTGTGCAACAAATATATACACAATAAACAAAACAACATTGGAGATTTATGTGATTTGCAAAAAGTTTCCTATGTCTACATAGAAGCAAGTTCTTCATTGTTTATGGCTTTTGTAAACCTAGGAGGTCACCAAGGAGGTATATTCTCTATGGTTGGCTATTTCTCCAATCATTAGAACAACTCCTTACTAAATGACATGGTACATCTTGGGTTTCTCAAGGCTCATATTTGAAGGTGACATGCAAGAACTCTAATTCAAAAAATTATCATTTTTTTGTTATCTTGGTTTTGACTAAATACGGAAAAGAAAAAAAAAAGAATTTCAAATCTTTTTGAGTACGTTAGTACTATTTTGTTTTATATATTGGATGAAATAATAAATAGTTAATAATTTTTATTGTGATTAGACGCTTATACTCTATTTACCAAAGTTAAATATATAATCAAGATAAACAAAATGATTTACGTTAGAAACAAGAGTTGAAAAGTTAGCTCATGTCACATTTGATAATTTTGTTTTCTAAAACTCCACTATCCGTATACTCTATTTTAAAACTTAAAATTTATTAAAACCATGCGTAAACTCCATGATTGGTTTTAACCTCCAAATTAACTTGATTTTTGACAAGCATTGTGGATATATGGAAGTCCTTAGATAATAACTTTGACGAAATATTGATTCTATGAAAAGCTATTAAAGAAATCAAGCATTAATAAGTAAAATGTATAAATAAGTTCTTTGGAAAAGGAATATAATCAAGTTTTTTAACCCTTATTGAAGTATAGAATCTTAAATCAAAAAAAGTTTGACATTAAGTTAACTAGTGTGATAAGTAAGGGAATTTATCTATTCAATACCATTGATCCATTGCAATTAACAATCATTAGTTAGCTTGATTGCAATAGAAGGTTAACTAGTTATCTCTTAGTCTTAAGTATCAATGGACTTGTAAATTTTGATGTGAATAATGATCATGTAAATACCTTTACTTATTTCAATTGGCCTTTGTCTCCTTGTTTTCCTCTTATTCTTGATGGACCATGTTGGGATAATAACATAAATCTAGTAGCAAAGACATATACAACAAACACAAAAGAGCATTAAGGATTAATGTTGTTAAAGACAAACCATTCCCTATACTTATGGAGCAAAACATATATTTTGAGCTCTCATATACTAAAAGGCAAGAAGAGAATTTGGTGGTCTTACTTTGGTTGCCTTGACAGCTCACCAAATGATTACATACAATTTAAGATTTCCTATAGTCTCATATTTATAGGCAACATAAAAGAATATTTTGATGGGAGATTATCATTTAGCCCTTCTATTCAAAATTATTATTGTTACCTCACTTTTAACTTTGATTGCACCCTTACAACCCACCACGAATGGCATTTAACATGGTCCTCCTCTACATATGTTACTTCCTTCCATTCCACCTACTACCACCCTTATCCTGGTATTGGTTTAAAGTTCAAAGTACAGCAATTCAAGCAAGGATTTTCTTTGAGATTGGGACTGCCAAGCCTATAGATTGTTTTGGGATTGGCTTTGCTTTTGATTGCTTGAAGTTATGATACCAAAGTGGTGAAGCCATGGGCTAGGTTGTTAAGAGTTGTAGTTGACATGGACATTTGGAGATACTATGTTATTTAGATGTTAAGATAACACACTAATCCAAATGTTGAGATATGCATTTTATGTCAAATTATTCAATTTATTTCTTGTTGAGATTCTATTTTGATACTTTCTTGTCTATATAAGGCATGATGTCTTCACTTGCAATTGTATTCTTCAAGTCTTTGTTTATTGTAACAAATTTTTGACCCTTAACACAAAACTCCATATCAAAAGGGGTATTAAGGGATAACATGATTTGTGATACTATGTTAAAAATTATAAAGAAAGTTCATATCTAACTTAAAATAATAAAATATTAAGTGAAATAATTCATTTGTTTATAAATTACTTTCTAAGCTTTATGTTTCCCATGTAGGGCTCAAAAGTAAGTTTTATTTTTTTTAGCTTTAAACAATCCAAGAATTTATATGTTATATAAGATTAGAAACCCAAAAAGGGCCAACCCAAGATTCAAACTTTGGGACTACTAAACAAAATAGTTGCAAACAACTTGATCCAAGGTCAAAACTTATCTCCAACTAATCAATTGATAGACAATCATCCTATTATTAATTAAGTGTATTTTTGTCAATTTGTTAGTAACCTAGCGAAGCTATTATTGGCTTGAGTTGAGACCTAGAGAAACCCAAATTATGCTTTCAATTAGTTTGGAGCAATCCAAAAATGCATAGATTATGTAAGATGAAACCTAAAATTGGCCAACTCAAGATTTAAAATTTGGAGTTACAAAATGCAATGGGAGTAAACAGCTTGAGCCAAAGTCAAAGCTCAACTTAAACTAATCAATTAATAGACGATGGACATATTCCTAATTAACTATAACTTTGTCAATTCACTAGTAGCCAAATAAAGTTAAGGCCTTAACTTCGACACCTTTTCTCCGCACTTAAAAAAACCTAAAAAAGTGTAGCTAGGTTGTTATCTACTGGTCTGTCAATTTAATGGGAGGTTTCTAATGGTCTATATCCATCAGTTACGCTCCGCAATGGATTGAAAATCTACATGAGGTGCTTGATGCTTAGCCCTGTAACGGAGTAGCAACAAGTGGGATCTTCGTCCATTAACTTTACCCAACGGGCAATCCTATATTGGTCCATTGGTCCATCACATCAAGATAGGCTCTTCCGGGCTTCCTACTTTTCTATGCCTTGACATTGATATGACCCCCCCTTTCAAAATCAGCGCCACGTTCCAACGCAGAAAAAGGCACGATTTTGCCGACATGAGTCAGTCATCATAAAACGTCTAATGCTACCAGACAACAAATCAGATGACAAGACAAAAACTAAAGAAAACGACCAAGGTGATTTTCGTCGGAGGTCCACCAACGAGAAGTAATCAACAAAATAGCAATGAAGTCAGCAATACAAAACTGCAACTAAATAAAAGCAGAAAGGATCAGATCAATGAAAATAGTAAACTTTCGTACAAAATAAATCGAACAATGCACGGTACTTTTTTTTAGTAGCAGAGAAAAGTTCCAAGATTTTATTCATTCTCATCTTCTTGATTTTCAAAACTTCACAGTACTAGTCTCCGGGTTGTAATGACAAGTATAAACAATAGACACGTATAGACAAAGAAAAGCACATTGCCTGTTCTCGCTACAGAACTGATAGAGCTTCCCGCCGCCGGAGATGACGAAAAGCGCGATCTTAGCGTCGCAAAGAATGGAGAGGTCGTGGGCTTTCTTCATCAAACCACTCCGCCTTTTCGAGAAGGTGATGTGACGACTGTTCTTGTCCTCAATCCGCTTCAGCGATAACTTCTTCCTCACCATCCGAAACCCTACTCGCTCCCTGTGCTTCGTTCTCTGATTCTCTCTCTGTGTCTGTTTGAGGCACAAGGCAGGTTGTTAAAGTATAGGCAGAAAAATAGAGAACGAGAGAGAGAGGGGGGAATCACTTGCTACCGAACTCTTGTCGAAAGTCTATTGGATGTCCGATTAGTGGTGGTTCCTGGGCCAAGATTTTGACTGTTAACGTAGAAAACCCTGAATCAGAAGCGGATTGGAGGGAATTCCCAAGTGTGGAATGCAAAAGCAGGAAGGACAGCAACCCTTATCCGATTCCTGATTCGACTTTTACGTCCTTTTCTGGTTGATTCTGCGTCAGGACTACGCACCTTGTATCTAGCCTTGGACGAGCACTCCCGCCCACAATCTCCAATGTAGTTTCCCCATTCTTCTGCCACGGGCACACCGTACCCCTTGAAATAACAATGAGGGCAAGAGAGAGAGGGATGGAACAGAGTGTGACGAATGCGTTTTTGAGATAAAGCTGAACATAAACTGCAGGTTTAAAGGACAGCAGAGAAAACATTATAACCCTCTCCCGGGGTTATAACCCAATGTGGGAGAGACGTGGGCAGGAAATTGCATTAATCGGCAAATGTGTGGTAAACACAGGCGTTTGGAGGTGTCAGCAATCGACCTTTAAAGAATGCAAGAGGAATGTGAAAAGATCAGAAATTGGGATCAGCTGGATAAGAAATCCGTCTAGATTCTCAGCCACATCACTGAGAAGCGTTATCTTTTCATTAAAGAGCCTCGCTGTTTCTTTCAGTTACTAATTTGAAATATTAATTTCAGTTGCTTCAAGCTTATCCATACAGCATTTTCCTTGGAAGTAACATCATCATTTCCGCCGATAACATGTTTGAAACCTCTTGTCATAATATGCTATACATACTTAAAGGAAGTATTGATGGGATTAAGAATGAAATAACTGCTGGAACAGATAGGGTTCTGGTGACATTTTGGGTTTCTGGGTTGGATTGGGAGGCGGAAGATTGCGAGGGCATGGTGATCGAATAAAGTGGAAAAAACAAAGCCTTTCACTTGGTGACTTATTGTTGAATTTCCCAACAAGTGATATCAAAGCCTTGAATCCCCAACACGTGTTATAGTGAGCATGGATGGAGCTAGAAGATTGGTACCAAAGATAATGGATCAAAATAGTGAAAATAATTGAAGAAGTAAATTGATATGTTTTGAGGTGAAATCTTTTTTTTTTGGCTAAATTTGGTCTTATTTTTTATGATATTAGTGTCAACAACCAAAAAATTGAAGTCTTAAAAGTGTGGATAAATGTTTCTTTGTCCATATTAAGTATTTTGTGAGTCATATCAAAGACTTTTGTTGAAGAATATGATGTTTTGAAGATAATCAATAATTTTAAAGTTGTTAGTTTGAAAATAAGACCAGTCAAATTATTTATGGGTGGTTGTGTGAATATTTAGGACAAGTTGAGGTTTTAGATGGTACAAAGTTTCTCTAGCTTTTTTTTTTCTTCCCAAAGATTGTAATTGTTGAAGAGAATTCCTTTTGTTTTTTCCTTTTTCAAAAAATTGTAGTCACAAAAGTTGAAAAGAGTTTCCACCATCTTTCTCTATTTAAGGATTGTAGTTACGGAAGTTAAAGATAGTTTTTTCTACTCTTTCTCTTTCCATATACTTTCTTATAGTGTAGAGATGTTGCACTAATAGTTCCAAAAAGGAGATTACTAAGATTAGTAGAACAATTAGGTTAGAAGGCATGATTGTAATATTTTATTACAATTGGAGACATCTATATAATTATTGAAACGATATGTTATTTTTAATAGTATTGGCTAAAATTCTTATCCTTTTGTTGTAGTATATTTTCCTTGTAGTGTCTGATTAGAATTTCTTTAATGTTAGCCAATGAATAAAGGAAATATAGAGAAGCCTATTAATCAAGCTAGAAAGAGTTCCTTTAGAGATTAATTGTTAGAGAGAGCTCCTCTCATGGATTCTTCATGAAAGGTCTATTTAATGAGAGAGAAAGGACAAGAAAATTTAAAAAAGATGCTATAAGATGATGTAAGACATTGTGTTGATTTGGACTTCTTAAATTTGTTGTATTGGGTATGTGCATTCCTATAGTTACATGTTTGATCCATATATAATTAATGCACTTTATTAAATTTCCAACAACTTGCATCAAAGCTACTTGAATCTTTAACACTTACAAATGCCAAGGTAGACTAGATGTACACATGAGTCAATATTTATAGATTTAAGCTAACCAACTTATAAGGAAAACAAGGCTAATAATTGTAGTAGCGTTGATCAGTTAAACAAAGAAGGAAAGTTCTTGCAAGAATGGTTAGAGAAGCTTTGCTTCTATGTGCATAGATATTAACATATGGATTTCCTAAGTTAATCTCTTTCCATTTTCAGTTAGAGGATTGTTCCTAATAGGTAAGTGTTTGGTATGCAAGAGATGCTAAGAATGATGAGCAAGCCTCACATCCTCTTATGTGGTAACTTTTATCAAGTGGATTAACAAAGAAAGGTTGGGCTTGATGTAGTGTAAGGACATGGCACAATCAAAATTAACCAAATTTCTTGCCTTTAATACAACTATTGCCTAGATAAATGAACAAGCAAAACAATTGTTACAATAGTATAAAAGCCAAAGACAAATTGTCTAATACAATGGGCATAATAGTTAGCAAAATTGTTATGGTGGATCTACATAAAATGCTTTGTTTTCATGTCATAATAGAAGAACTTTCGATCCTTTCATGTGCTTAAAAATATTAGGAATAGGTTAGATTAAGCAACATAACTTCCTATACCTAGTTATGTCTCACAACATGTTTAAGACTTTGTTGTTTTTATTATAGTGTTTATATATATATATATATATATAGGTAAGAAGTAGGTACAATTTGCAAAATGCTTTGCAAATTTGCCTAAATCCTATGGCTTAAATAGGAAGTCGCACACTTAAACACAACATATATTATTGGATTCTAAAGGTAGCAACCATATATATATATATATATATTTAAGTAAATGGAGTTTGGGAATATAGGGTGTCAAACTTATAACTTGTGTTATAGGCAGCTAGTGGCTAACCATTATGTAATAACTATTTTTTAACATTAAAAAGGCAAGTAAGATGATTTGGCCATATAAAGGTTTGATTACTTCTCCTATTGAGTTAACCTTTTAGGATGGAACTTGGCCTTATGATAAGTAGTATTATAGCCTAACTACAACTTAATCTAATAGACTTGTGATTGCTATCCTCTAGTGTGAGGTGGGCAATAGTTAGACTTCTAATGTGGAGTTACTAGGGAACCCCACCTACATTGAGAGCAATGTAAATTTAGGTGGAAATAATATAATAGACTTCATTCTCCCACATCAGAAAGGCAAGCAAATGATTTGGCTATATTAGAGAACTTTAGTACTCCTTTAATTGGTTTAATTTTTCAAGATGGAACCCAAACTATGACAATTAGGCTACTAGCTAGCACCCAATATTTAATACTTAAAGAATGGTTGAAAGGCATATTGTACTACTACTCTTAGAAAAAGATGAAATGTGTGATAATAGATCCAAAAGTCTTGAGATTAATGAGTTCTATGGTTTTCTAGCATTCAGATTTCCAAATTATAATAGTTAAAAACTCTTAATCAAAAATGGAAAAACTAAGTTGACCTTTCTAGATATCATATATGTTAAAGCAACAATAAGCTATTTCTCTAATTCGGAAATGTTAATCACACTCAACTGCTTAACATTTGGCAGCTGCCTAAGAATACAATACTAATTTGAATCCATTAACTGTAATGCCTAATGCATTTAGGAAGAGTAATTGCAGTAAGAAAAGAAGTGTTACCTTTGTAGTTCTTCTACTAGGTTGAGATGTAACTATTGACCTTTATATTTTGGGTGGTGGCTCCAAGGACAAGAAAGTTTGCAATTAACATCATGCTTTAGACAATAGTAATTGCAGTAAGACGGTACCTACCCTTCTTGTCAAGCAAAAGAGAAAAGTAAATCTCATTAGAATATCTACTTCAAGTTTTAAAATCTGTTATTAAGAGAGCAATAAATTTATATAAAAAGTATAACACGTCAAAATATTAAAAATTATGAGATATATTCAAAATTCAATATCCTTTGCCTTAAGCATAGAGAAATACACCCTACCTAATAGAGTTCATAAGTAAATTAGATGTATCCTTTGAAACTTGAAATTTAATATTGGGTTTAAATGTCTACTGCCCTTATTTAAAATCAATTATTAAGAGAAGGGATTGTCTTTGCATATAAGTAATTCCGAATATACATATTGATAAGGTAGAATACATATTTGAATTTACCTAATTCATATATGTAAACACAATTTTAAGATTAAAAAAATGACTTATATAATAGAAAAAGCTTTTGAGTCACCATGTTTTTCTTTTTTAATGAGAAAACTCAACAACACCATTAGCATTAAGGTGTTGGTGTTGTTGCCAATGAAGACTTCCTAATGCGTTTCGTGATTGGCAATGGAATGAGCTATGAATTATAGAGAGACTAGAATAGGATAACAATTGTAGCCCCAACTTAGGCTTTGGACGTGTTCACATCATTTCCATAAGAGAGATATGTTGTCTTTCAAAATGATTTTTGATAAACTATTTTCTCTTGGTAAATGGAGGTCTAAATACCAAATATGTATTGCAAAAGAAAAAAGAGTATCAAATATATTTTTATGAGTAACAATATTCTAATATGTCCTAGAATAAAATTATTAGTGATGCTTAACCTCAAGGAGATCTTAAGAATAGTTGGTACAATTTTCATTCAAAACAAGACCTTAAAATGTTGTATTCTCATCACCTCAAGAACAAATAAGATGAATTACTAAGAAAGCAAAGAAGATACTGCATATCTATGGAATGCTTCAACTACACTAACATCAACCATGTGCAACATTTAGAAACATGGACGCAGAAATTGAAAAATAAAATAAAATAAATAAAATGGAAAGTGCCCCGTTTTGTATGTCAAAGTCCAACAAGGTAGCAATTTGGACGTGTTAGGCCACTGATAATTATAAATATGGCCATAACAAATCTATGTGCAATAACCTAACACTCCTGACGCATCATGATTGCGCATCTAATTAAGTTTTGGCAAGTGTTGAAATTTTGCTTGGACTTAAAAGGTGTATTACTTTATACACAGATGACGGCCAGTTAAGCTAAGCCAAGTTCTCCCTGAATAGACCTATTGAACTTGCCATTTTGCAACAACTTAGTTATTGTTCTTCTAAACACCAAAATTTAGAAGAGAGAGAAAATCGAGTGAACAAACAGTTTTGACAACGTTGAACCATTTGGTTCTCCCTGATTATCGATGGATTCCAAAGGGAGGCAATTATTAAACTTCTTTTGGTTAGCTATCTGAAACAGTTCCTAAAAATATCAGGATAATTATCTCAAATGTTAATTCAATAATAAGTTTGCTTCACAGTAGTATCTCTTTTAGGAAATAGAGAAAGAACTTAGTTTCAGCACTTAAATTATCAGTAATAAGGTACGCAAGATGAGTTACAAACATGTTGAGGAACGTTATGCAAGATAAGTTTTTTGTCATTAAGACAGTCTGATGCCTTCTTTTCTTCTCCAAAGTTGTTAGTTAGTCGTCACATTCACGTTGTTATTCCCATAAATAGGGATCGTGTAAGTTATTTTGCTGCGAAAACATCCAGCCTTAAAGAAACCATGTTTTGTTTTCTGTAGAGCGTAGGAGGGCTGTTTGGCCCTGCATTTATAGAAGCTTTTTCTACTCCTCCTTTTTTTTTCTTTAAATTCTATGTACTTCTTTTTTGGGTTTTAATTATGTTTTCTGAACATTTTTTGTGCTCACTTTTGTTCACAAATCTCGCATTCTTTTACCCTTATTTACAAATCCTTTAAAGCTTTCTTTATTTTATCAGTGTGTTTACCAAATCAAACCCCTCGAACTCAAATCCTCTTTCACCCATGTAGTAAGCTCCCCAATTTCCACAACCGATCTTTTAAAAGGAATCCAGTCCCAAATCCTCTTTTCCTACTTCCGGAAGTGAGAGTAGGAGTTTGCTTGGAGGTTAGCCAAGTTTAAAACTCTATCGTTACTATCACCTTAGTGCGTTTCTTCATCTCCATTGCTTTTCTTTACAGCATGCTGTAAGCCCATTCAGCCAGCCGAACAATCCTATTTCTAACTTGGTATCAGACGACCCCTCAATCGAACCATCCATGGCCTCATTTGCCTCATTTGCCTCCGAAACTTCCTTTGCTTTTCCTGTCGCCTCTTCTACTCCAAACTCGCCCAACACGAACTTGTCTTCTCTTGCAGTTCCGTCTTGGGCCATCCAAGAACGGTTTGACATCTCAAATTTCGTTGTCTGGAAAACCTGCATAACCTCATTCCTTGTTTCCTCCCAACTTCCCTTAATCGTTGATGTCTCCAACCTTGCACCTGCTTCTCTTCTCCAAATTCCAGATGAGTCCTCGAACTCAAATTCGGCCTACACTCCTGGCTCATCCACAACCAGATGGCGTTGGGTTGGATTCTAGCTACCTCCACCAACCCAATCCTTACCCAACTCAAACACCACAAAACTTTTGCTGCCATTTGGGCTTACCTCTCCTCCTATGTTGCCAGTCTTTAGCCCCCGCTGCCTTGCTTTAGAATTCAACTTCAAACACTGCAGAAAGAAAATGGCAGTGTTACCTGTTGGAAGAATAGGGCTCTAGTGAGTCCGACTTTTCCAGGATCTATCAGTTGATGAACAAAAATGGTTTGAAACAAAATGAGCATGGAGCATAAAATACCTATCTTTGGCCCATATTCTGCAATTACTGGCTTGACTCTTCCTTTTTATGCTCTTTCTTAGCATTAGCCTGATGAGATGGCAGACCCCTCTTTGGAGATCAAAATGGTGAAGTGGGCGTCTGATTGGTTCGGTGTTTTTCGGGGATTTTTTTTAACTTGTTAGTCGTCTAGATCCTTTTCATATGTTGTGAAAAGATAACTTTGGTCCATTTTACGATTTAGACCTTAATGGCCTTGAACTTTAACCCTAGGCCCAATACCTTAGTACACCAATAATTTTGTGATTTATACTTTAAATAAGATTTCTAGTGTGTATATTAAAAGTTAAAAGAAGAATTTAGCCATCTTTTTATATATTGTACAGATAGGTCTAGTCATCAAGAATCTATAATGCAAACAAAAGTCCACAACTAACTCCATATTGAATAATTAAGAATAATGTACAGTTCAATTAAGTAGACCAATTACAAATTTATTAATCTAGAATCAAGTAAACTCAACAATGTCCATTGATATAGGCTCATATCAATAAGCTTATTTAATATAGGCTAACGTTATCGACTACATCCATTAAGCTATCTCCATTTTTGACTAACTTTCCACTCGGAGAAATCATCTTCAATAACAAATACCATACTCACTTGTTTTGTGGTCTTGGAGAAGATTCCCAGACCCTAGCTACCTCCATCCTCGTCTAGACACAAACCAACCCAATGGCCCACTAAGCCTTCCATTCTTTCCTCCTAGCTCACGAGGGTAAACTCGATCTATGTGGTCTAGACACTCCTCTAGTGGCATTCATGGCTTACCCTGACCAGTTTGCTGCCCTAAATAGCCCTTGCTAGTCCCCAATTCTCCACGACCTACCCTGTGCCCGACCTAACTTGCAAAGCCCTTTCCTCCTTCCAGTTTCCTCTTGCCAACACCTCCCACGGGCCCACTATTCCTCACCCACTTATTACCCCAGGCCTACTATGCTAACCTCTCTCCGCCTATAGCTCACCCACGTCCTCCAACCCAGTCCACTAGATGTTGCTTCTTGATATCTAGACTTTGGTGCCTTCCACAATGTCATCAAGTCCATTGCTACTTTACTTGTGCCACCACTGTACAGGCTTTTAACAACTCACTGTGGGTGATCAAGTTTTGCTTTCCATCTCTCATACATGTACCTTTAAATCTTCTTCTTTCTATTTGTCTAATGTCTTAGTTGTATCATATTAAGACTGCCCAATATCCAATGTCTTACCTGGAGATTGTTGAAGTGTTGCCATCAAAAGACACGACTTTGTTGACGATAAATTGTTACCTGGACATAATATATGAATATCTAATAGGTACTTACAAATACCTGATGTAAATATCCCTTGATATGGAAATATTTTGTGCTCGCCATCATAACACAGAAATCCACGCGCCCCACAGATTTGCACAACAATTCTGAGCACGCGCTGCCACACAGAACATCAAATGCAGGATTGCAGAACAGTTTCTAAACACGCGCACTCCAGATTTTCATCTGCCAAGACCACAAAACGCACATATTCAAACACATCCAGAACCTTCATACGTGGATCCTCCTCCACTTATGAAAATGCAAAGTACAAACCAAAAAACGTAGGAAGGTAAAAAGGAATGGGTTCGAACAGGCCCCTCTTTCGAGGCACATCCAGAAGTTTCCCACACACCTTTCCATTGAACAGAATGTGTCTCACTCTAAATGGGAAAAGCCGAACCGTAGATCTAAGATGTTTGGACTTGGGAAGGAAGCTGAATGTTCTCTCGACAGCTAGAAGTAGAAAAAGAATTTAGCACGTAAGGTTATCTCACAAGAACTTGAGGACAGCTTGGACATCTCAGGTGATGAGTTTATCATGCTTGCCCGCAATTTCAGAAAATTCTGCGGAAATGAGAGAAATACAAACTGAAGTAAATTCTCAATTCATTCCTGAAAAAGATTGTACATTCTATGAACTTTACACTGCATTTAATGATGTTATAGATAGTTTAAAGCTTCTAAGCACAAAGTATACAAAGATAAAATAAAAATGTCAATCAGACATAAGATATAAGACAAAATTACTTGAAGAAGAAAAGGGAAATCTTATTGAGGAAAACAACAAACAGGAATATTTGTTAGAAAATTGTCAAAACAGTGTTGAAAAAGTTTACAGATGGAAGCAAAATACTTGAAAATGTGGTTACTCAACAAAAGGGATCATATGACAAAGTTGGGCTAGGATATCAACCAAAACTTAATTACAGAAGTTTCATAAACATGTGTAACTCTTCTAACGTGGGAAAATCTTCTATGTCAAAATTTGGTAACAAACTCATTAGTAACATTCATAAGTGTACATTTTAATACTACTTTGGTTATACTAGTCACATTTGACAAATCTAAATAGAAGAATAGTATAGAGCAAAAAGAATTTGGATCCCGTAGGCATCAATTTGACTAACTCACAAGTACCCGACTAAGCTTGGGGGCTAAGAATGTCAATTTCAAAGTTTGTTGCTAAAGGAAGCCATTGGCAAACCTGTAAGTCAATAACTCAGAATCAATGGTACTTGGCAAGTGGCTGTTCAAGGCTCGTGACCAGTAACAAAAACTTATTCATCCACCTTACCATCAAATCTAGAGGTAAAGTTCTTTCAAGTATAACTTAGAAGGAATTATCCGGCTAAGAGTACTTTTATTTATGCATTATATACAATTATAACATATATATTATATGTTCATGAATTGAAGTTTAATCTAAATGATAGTCAATTATGTCACATGGGATCTAATGTTAGCTTTGAACCATTATTATACATCATAACTAGTTGTAAATGTAAGGCAAAAATATATGCAAAACTCCAAGGAAATGTGTATTTTTCAAAACTCAATGAAAACATTCAGCCGAACAAATATGCTTACAATCATTAGAGAGAATTAATTTGGTTATGGCATAAAGGGTTTGGTCATATGCTTGTATGAAACTTATTTGAGAACTCTTAGCAAAAGCCTAGCTATAAGGTTACTATACTAAAAGTACGATACAAATGAAATGTGTGATGCATGTATTCGAGGAAAACATATTAAAATGAGTTTTAAGACTAAAACTATGATAACTACAACAAGACCAATCAATCACTTCGCATGGACTTGTTCCATCCTATAAGGACAACCACTTTGAGTTGTAAATATTGTAGATGACTACACAAGATTACATGGGATATATGTCCTAAATCATAAAACCGAGAACTTTGAAATATTTTTAAAATTCTGTAAGAAACTTAGAATTACTTGGAATTGAATATGTGACATTCAAACAAAACATGGCAAGAAATTTGAGAACCCTGGATTTTAAAACTTTTGCTATCATTTTGGAATAAGTCACAATTTTTCAGCACCCAAGGTACTTCAACAAAATGGTGCAATATACAGGAAAAACAAAATGTTTAGGCAATGTCAAGATCCATGCTATGTGAATGAAAATTACCTAAATACATATGAGGAGAAGCAATAAATACTGCTTGCCATATCATTTGTAGGGAATTGATTAGATCAATATTAAAAAGAACCCAGTATAAGTTGTTCATGGTGGAAAATTGTTTGGTGAAATTCTAAATATAAGTGAATATGTTGAATAAGTAATATAATGATAAGAAATATATCGTTTCACAGAGATTAGTGATTACTAGACTAACTAATTACTAATGGTGAATCACTCCTAGAATTTATATAACAAATCCAAATAATAGATGATAAATTAACTAACTAAATCTAAGAAAACTAAATATACAAAAAATGTTAGAGTGTCCGATTTCACCATAACTATGAGGTATTAATGTAGATTATTTATGCTTGCAACTAGGATAATATTTATGTGATGGTGGAATCTCCTAATTTATTTACTATCCTATGTCTAGGTATAGTGAATCTATTTAGTTCATTAATTCACTATATCTCTATATATGAATTGAAACAAACCAAATGTATTAAGCTTTGTGAATATTCTGAATTGACACTGAAAACCACATAAATAATATGATATATGTCTATTTATATTTAATTTATGATTACATATTATAAGAAACAACTGCATATTATCTCTTGTCGGTCTCAAACATGCAAATCAAATTATTCAAGTGGTAGCTAATCACTTAAAAGCATTAAATACTGTAATATGTAACTTCACATAAACAAAATATCTTGCAAAACATAATAATCATAAGATTCATACTATCATAATTAGGTTATATCATAGCTCTAACAAAAATAAACTAAAACATAAAGAAATAATGAGGAAGAACAATAATAGGAAATAAATAAGGCATCTTGAATCCAAGAACAAGAAGTCTGTCACCTTTGTCTTCTCTTCAAGAAAACTTTGAATTCTTGGTCTCTTTCTTGAGTTGTGCTCAATTTCCTCCTCCCGCTTTTCGCTTTTTCTCTTATCTTAAATAGAGTTTTGGGTTTAGACCTTGTCCTAGTAGAAGTTAATTTTGGATACCTAAAACAATGGGGTTTTGAACTCCTAAATTAATTAGGATTTGAATTCCTAATATGACTAGGGTTTTTTATTTATTTAGAAAACCCAACAACAATGGAAAATCTAATAAAAATCATTTAAAGCCTAAGCCCATCTTGACTCTCTTGATCTTGATATTACGATTGTGCCACACAATAAACATCAGGTTCTCTATGTTCATCTTTTTTCTCATTGCCTCCTTGTGCTACATAAGTAAGATAATTTAGGTAAATAAAGAAGAGTTCAAATATTTGCTCACAATTATTAAAGTTATTTATTACCTAAAATAAGTAAAATAAATTTATACAAATAAAGTTATCAAAAACCTAATGTCACGTATTTTCATGTGTTTGGATGCAAATGCTTTATAGACAATATGCGAATAGAGTCTAGGAAAAATTTAACTAAAAAGCCAATAAAGGTATATTTTGGGATGTTCACTCATTAGCAAAATTTATGTGTTGTTTTGTAAATGAGCCATGATTTTAGAGGAATCCATGCATGTGATATTTGAGGAATCTAATGACTCCAAATTAAGCAATAGTGATTTTTGCATGGCAAAAGAATAAACCAAACTTTAACTGGAATTGAAGCTCTAATATGAAAGAAATTGCTCTAGTTGCAAGCATTGAAATAAAAAAGGCAAGTTGTTCAAACTTAAAAGGACCATCATTCCCCAAAGCAAGAAATGAAGTGGATAAAACTTAAGTCACAAATAGCACCACACAACAAGTATGTGTGCAATCCTTTACATAGAATGTATGTGAATTTGTAGATTTTCTAACACACATAGGATTGAAGAAAGTAGGAGAATCCTTAAATGACACCAATTGGGTCTTGCAATGTAGGAGGAGTTGAACTAGTTTAAAAGAAATGAAATATAGGAGCTAGTTCTGAAACTTGAAACTACTCTATTTTATAACAAAATTGGTTTCTAAAAATATGCTTGACGAACATGGTATTATTGTAGGAATAAGACTAGATTAATAGCTCATAGTAACTCCAAAAAAAAGGTATTGACCATGATGAAATTATACATAGATAGTTAGGTTAGAATCAATTAATATGTTACTTATATTGCATATCATATAATGTTCATACTCTTTCAAATATATGTAATAGTTGCATTTCTAAATTTTGTTGTTCAAGATATGCTTTCTTTCAAATCTATGTGGGTGGTATCATATTTCTTGTCACAAATTAGGGGTTATGCACTAAACTACACAATGAAAAATGAGTTTAAAATGTTCATAATGAAGGGATTAATTTATTTTCTTGTCTTACAAATCAAACAAGCATAACATAAATCTCATTCATTAGATAAAATTCATAATTGTGTCACTACATAAATTTAACCTTACATTAAGTAAATCCATTTCCACGCATATAAGCACTCATTTAAGTGCTATAAATTGAATATTTTGCTATCTTAAGGGCACTACACTTAAGTCCTTGTTATTCTATGGGGTCAAGTTTATAATATATGCATACAATATTGCAAATTTTGCTAGATGCAAAATTAATTGAGAAATTACTAGTGGCACTTGTTAGTTTTTAGGGAATATGTTGATATCTTAGTTTTTAAGAAACAATAGTGTGGTCACATTCATTACTTAGAAAGAATATGTTGTATTAGGAAACTATTATACCCAATTTCTTTGGATGCAACTACAACTAGTTGACTTTGGTGTTTTACACACGCATGTTACCATCAAATGTGATAATATGAGTGCTATAAATCTAACAAGAGATCCCAACTAGCATTCTAGGACTAAGTATGTTGAGATTAGGCATCATTTTATTTGTGATCTTGTCACAAACGATAATGCTATTACCAAATATGTGCCTAAACAGAATCAGCTAGCTGACTTATTTTCAAAACCCCTTGATAAGAAGAATTATGTTCTCTAAGAAAAGAATTCGGTATGTGCACATATTATGATATTTAGCTAGTTCAATCAGCATCATAACAAAAACCTGATTAGTGTCCCATGCCTTCATAACTTAGTGGAGATGCCAATGTCCATCAATTATTGTACATTGGTCACAGCCTTTATAATTTTCACACTTTGTTTATTTTATTGCTTTTGCCTTCTTCACTAGTTTGCTATGCCCATCGGCAAGGGGAGCTCAATCTAAGTAAGTCCTATTCTTCCCTACTTTTGTCATGATCCTGCCTTTTCTTCTATTGATGACCAAAACGGAGAGAAATGTAGGTATTGTGCATTGTGCTTATAATTTATATACTGTCACTCACAAGCTCGGTATTCATAAATTCAGGTGTTGTGGTTATAATGTTGCTTACCCTATTACCTGCATACTCAATCTCTGAAGATTTATAGTTTTTGTAATGAATAGACTACAAATTCTATTAAAAAAAAGGGAGATCGTTGAAGTATTGTTTGGAAAACATGATTTTGATAACGACAAACTGCTACTTGGATATAATATGTGAATATCTGATGGATACTTACAAACTGTGACTAGGAGATTTTGAAGTGCTTCTTTGAAAACATACAATTTTCCGATGACAAATTGTTACTTGGAACTAAATGTGGATATCTAATGTGAATATCTATTGATATGACATTAATTTATGTCTTGCCACCAAAATGAAGAAATGCAGCTGGCGCACTATATGTTGCATGACTTGTATCTAAACATGCACTAGAACGCACTTGAAATGCAGAATTTCAGAACAGTTTCTAAACATGCGTACCATAGATTTTCATTTGTTAAGTCACCAAAATACAGAGGTCCAGGCACATCCAGAAGCTTGAAATGCGATCCTCCTGCACTTATCAAAACGCAGAGCACAAAACGCGAAAACAGGAAGGTAAAAAGGAAGGGATTCAAATCGGCCTTTCGTTGGAGGCACATCTACAAGTTTCCCGTATGCCTTCACTTTACACAGAGTAGGTTTCACTCTAAATGGCTAAATGGGAAAATCGATTGTAGATCAAGATCTTCAGTCTTGGGAAGGAGGCAGACCATTCTTTCAAAGGCTTATCAGGTCTGAGGCATTCCTCAATTTGATTTAATATCAAGATAACTCTAATAACATGGTTATAGTCCCTACTGTTAGAATCCCTTATTTGAATTCCAATTTAGTTAGCAAAGCCTAACACTAATTAGTTAAAGACATATCCTACATTTTTTTAATAAATATATGAGTTATTCATATAAAAAAAGAGAATACAAAAGTTTTAAGAACATATCCAATATTTTAAGCTCATTTAAAAAAAAATTAGAATTTTTCAACTGTAACATAATAAAACATTTACAAGAGGGTTTAATGTTCAAAGATGCTCTCCTACATAAAGACATATCCTACTTATAATTAGCTAAGAAAACCTAACAAATCCCACATCATTGAAACCTCACCGGAAATTGCTTAACATATTACCCATTCCCAATAAAGCTAAAGCACTTTAAACCCAACTAACCTTAATCACTTGAAACCTAATAAACCTCAAACACGGAAAACCTGTTATGCCTCAAACACCTAAAACCCGAATAACTTGAAACACTCTTCATGTTGTCATGGGTCGTGTGAATACGCCCCTCCCATTAAGCAGTTGTCCTTACGGATTGTTTGATTGTGATTCCTCCCGTGTCTTCTTTGGTTGTCGATGTTGTTTTCCGTATGGTTCATTTTTCACCAAAATGACCAAAAGGCTCTTGTCTTGTTTGATTTAACATTAGAATAACACTAAATGACATGATTACAATCCCTACCTTTAAAATCCCTTATTGGAATTTTGATTTAGTTAGCAAAGTCTAACTCTAGCTAGTTAAAGAGAAATCCTCATTCCAACTAGCCAAGGGAAACTTGAAATAGAATTCAAATTCTACAAACCCTCACCTAAAACCCTTTAATACACTATCTTGTTCCTCTAAACCTAAAAGACTTCAAAACCAGTGAACCTCAAATAGTTGAAATCTCACAAACCTCAAATACCTAATGTGCCTCAAACATTTGTAACCCTTAATAACTTTAGCATTATTTCCATTGTATAGTATTTGATAGTTTTTGGTTTTGGATATGTTACCGGAAAGAAAACTAAGTGCCTAAGGATAATATGCGGATGAGATTTAGTTATTTAATTGAAAGCTACCGAAGAAATGACAAACATTAACAATCAAAAATCACCTAATTAGATAGGGTTTCCAAAAATGTTTTGGACCAAAAAAGGAAAAAGAGAAAAAAGAAAAGAAAAAGAAACTATTGCTTATTTGTGTTGTCAAATGTAAATTGGTAGGCTAAAAAATAAAAATAAAAAATGAAAAATTATTTACTTCATAGAACTTAAAGCCTAATCTAAACTTACATCTTCTCTGTCATTTTTTCCCCCTGTTGAGAGGTTTTAAATAATGGTTAAATCATGAAATTCCATTATATGCTTTCTACGCCTAAGTTCTAAATTAAAATTCAATCATAATTTGGAGTCCAATATAGGATTGTGAAATGGAGCTAGTTGTTAATTTACTACCCCAATTATAAATACAATGAACGTTTACTAAAGTACATTACTTAATCCAAAATTTGAAGAAGTAGAAGAGAGGAAACTTGGAAAAGGGAACTCTTAAATTACATTAATAGGTATTAAGTAGGAAACATAAAGGAGAACTAAATTCTTATATTAGATTAACAAAATTTAAGTAGGAATTTGGGAAAAACAAATAAGGATGACATCAAACCAATGAAATGAAATCTAGAGAACCTTTCAGTAGCTTTTTTTTTTTCTATTATTAGTATATTATATACCTATTTAATGGATATAGAGTCTATAAATTTACTTTTCACCCTATTGACCACCTTGTTGTTAGCTGTTGTTGGAATATATTTTAATAATATTAGAATATCTTAACATTTTGATGATGAGAATAATGGAATTATAATATGAGAATATTATAACCATTATTTGATTATTTATTTAATAGGTTTTTGTAAGAAAATTGATTTAAGAATATTTTATAGGATATTGGATTGTTTGTTGCAGCCTGCGGAAGCCTAGCTGCATGACCCAAGTTCAATTAAGTAGCCTGTGAACTTGTTCTCATGCTCTGCAACCTAGAAACGCCGTTCAATGTCGCCGCTGCCAAAAATCTCAAATTGGATGCCGATTTCAACTCCAATGAAGCTAAAAAAATGGCTCGTTAGGTAGCTAATGAAGAAAAGAACAATTCTGTGAAGACAAATCAAAGACCCATTACTTATAGATGATTAATTTGAAGAAATTAAGGAGTTTTTCAAGTTTGTACCCTAACTATTCAAAAGAGAAATTGGAAGCAAATTAGAGAGTTTTTGAAGATGATTTCATAAGGCTTTTGAAGAAAAGAAATTAATCTAACAATCTATAAAGCACTTACAATGATTTGATTCAAGATTAAGAAAATTTTATGAAGGTTAGAGTTTAACCTGAGTTTGACCCCTTTTTGGTCCATGAAGCTCCGAATTAGTAACT
Organism: Casuarina equisetifolia; assembly: GCA_028551475.1. Taxonomy (NCBI): domain Eukaryota; kingdom Viridiplantae; phylum Streptophyta; class Magnoliopsida; order Fagales; family Casuarinaceae; genus Casuarina; species Casuarina equisetifolia. The sequence goes on along the minus strand of CM052360.1, from coordinate 9,543,321 downwards.
TAAGTTATGGACAAAATGGTGCCATTTTGAAGCACAATTTTGAATTGTTTTAGAGATAGAACATAGCTCTATTTCTCACCTTTCTTATAGCTCAAAATGAGGAGAGAGAAGACAAAAATTTATGACTCCAATGAGAAGAAAAGGTGACTTGCTTCAAAGGTGTCAAAATAGCTCTTTGAAGTGAAATATGAGTTATCTTGAAGCTATTTAAGTGCATTTTACTCATTGTTATTGGTTGGTCCGAAAATCTTAGAGAAAACCTTCATTCTTTCAGAAGCATATACTCTTCACTCAAGTATCTTCAAGTTCACGAAATTGGTTCTACATTTTGATGATTCTACTTTGAGCTTATTAATGCTTTCATACACTTGCTAGGAAATCAGATAGCTCCATATCTTATTTAAGCTAATTTCATATGAACAAACAATGCTAGGGTTCACGTAAATTTGAAGCTTTTGTCCATATCATGTTGTATTAAATCTCTAGCACTTGTTTGAAGCTTTTAAACTTAAATTCATATATTACACTGAATTCCAAATTGTACCTAATTGCTACTCTTTGTCGAATTCTTGGGGAGAGAATTTATAATTGGGATTTGGAGAGTAGTTCTCCCTTGTAATTAATTTATGAATTGATTAGAGAGTGGTTCTAACAAGTTGTTGCTAGAGTGGGGTGAAATAGGTGCTGAGGAGGCTTGGGCCGAACTACTTTCAAAAATCTATGTCTTTGTCTTGTGTGATAATCTTGTTTGTTGTTTTGATTGCTAAAAATAAAAAAATTAAAAAAAACTAAATATTTTTGATAAACCTAAATCACCCCCTCCCTTAGGTTGCTATAGGATCCAATAGCTGTTATGTAGATCAAAAGAATCCAAAGTAGTCGTTGAGAAATCCCATTCCATTTTTGTAGTTAACATCATTCTTTACTTCTAAAATCCTTCTTTTCACTCATACTTAAAGATGGTAAATATTTCAATTACCATATGTGATATCTAAATAAATGAAATAATAACCTAAACCAAGAAAGAGAAGACTAAAAGCATGAATAACCAAATACTTGGTCTATCAGTACTCTTTTTTTTTTTGGTTCACCTAAATTCTAATTCTATTAATCATAATCCAAGTGGAATTAAATACACATGTTTAGTCCATCAATTCATGTTTAGTATTGAATTAACAACTTCTTTAACTCCATCTCACTATTGTGAAGGAAATTTAGAAGTATCTTTAGCTTATTTATTCCAATTTTTGGAAGGACCTTAGAATTTTGAGAAATTTTATTCTAGAAAACAAGTGCTTGTGAGGGAAGGAAATATATCAATTATTCTAAAACAATGTTAAAATTAAGAACATGTACAAAAGGAGAAATTTAAAAGAGTTTGTCCCACTTTCATTATTTTTAATAACTACTAAAGAAAGTAACACAATAATAGCTCATTAAGGGAAGTTATGACTTGAGCAACAAAATGTCAATGACTAAAAATTCAAGATTGATTTGATTAGTTTTGCTTTAAGCTAAGACACATTCAAGCTTAACCATCTAATAAGAACTAACTACATTACATTCATTCTGCATGAGATGTTCAAAGAAGTACATATACTAACTTTCAATCCTTTCATATAAATTCTAAATTTAAGAAGTCTAAACTCAAGACATTTCCCCATATGAGTTTTAAACTCACACTTATCTTTAATTTTTTAACAATGTCATAAAAAATATGTAACTCATTTAATTATGAACTTGACCAATTAGTGACTCTAAAAAGAGTTAGTAAATAGTGCAACACAATAAGTTTTACATTAGTCAAAGTCATCCTTAACATGCACAAATATACAAAAATTTAATTTACATGTAAGATCTTAACTTGGCAAATCTATTTATGAATGTCCAACCCAAACTTAAGTTTTACTATAGTTATAAACCAAGTGTCAAAGGTGGGCTGAAGATTTACTTCTTTGCTAAATAAAATAAATAAATAAGTCTATCAATCCTAGTTAAGTATACTTTAAAGTAAGAAGATTTTGATATTAAGTTAACGAAAGGTAACAAAAGCAAGTGAATTAATCTATTGAGTAACAACAAACCAACCAACACTTTTAGAGTGGTTTTATTGTCATATATTACTTATGAATAATGGTCATTATGAAATTTAAATATTGGTTCAATTCACTATTTAATATGAACGATTATCAAATACATCTTATTTCTTTCAAATTGACTTTTTAAAGTCACCTTTCCTTTTATCTATCTGTCCCTTGCTCCGTATTTTGTAATCTAGCTCATTGACTTGGCCACTATTCATTCATCGCCATCGCTGGTTTCCTTCTTTCCCATCACAATTATTACTTAGTTCATCCAATCATTTATTGCTTTCACGGGTCCTATCTAAACTTAAATTTAGGAGAGGAGGGGCATTGCTGCATGAATTTTCTTTGAAATAGACACTACTAAGGACATGTTTTTGTCTTCGGATTGGTTTTCTTATTAGCTCTTGAATGATATTATACAAATGTGGTGTAGGCATTGGTCTCCTCATAAGCGGTACCAGCCCAAACTGTTAGTCTAACAAACGGTGGACCAATTATCCCAAGCGGTCGATGCTCCGCCCTAAAACAACGGGTAACAAGTAGGATCTTCCTTGCCACTTGGCTTGATCTAATCGGCCACCCTATGTTTCCTCCACATCAACATACATTCCTCGGGTCTTCCTAGGAATCTGAGCCTCTTAACTCGGTAGAACCAGCCTCTAGAGATTCCAGAGCCAGGTCCCAATGCCAAAAAGTACAGCCGCCAACACTGAGATAGGTTAACATAAAACATATAAAGACACCAAACAAACATGGATCATACAGCACAAATCGGGCCGCCAGCTGTCTTAGATATACTTCACGGTCGTAACAAAAACACGTGGTGTGTGGCATTCATGATGTAGACAGGCAGGGGACAAGCATAAGTAATCGAGAAGCCTGGCAAATTAGACGAGAAATGCATGGAAAAAAAAAAAAAAGGACTAATTTTCGGGCATAACTGAAGCATGAAAAAAATTCAACCTATAGATAAAAGAAAAACACGTTGTCTGTGCCACTACAGGACTCGTTGAGCTTTCCGCTGCTGGAGTGGATGAGAAGCGGACCTCGACATCGCAACGATGGAGAGCTTTCGTGCCTTCTTCATCATAACGTTCCACCACTTGGAAAAGGGCGCTCGGCGACGGCTCTTCTCCGCAATCCGCTGCAGCACCACCGTTGTCCGCCCCATTCAAAGCCCTATTTGCGCACTTTCTTTGTCACTTCGAGTGCCTGGACAGTCAAAAATGTAAGGGCATCAAGGGGAGGGCAGGAGGCCGCGTGTCTGGGGCAATGTCGGACAACTTCTCTTTAACGCGTGTTCTGCCTGGGCCCGTCTTTCTGCCTGGGCCTTAGGAAGTTCTACCAGTTTTTAGCTACTTTTAGATTGAGTTTTTTTTTTTTTCGTCTTCTGTACTCCGGGTCTAATCGAAGAAAAAGAGTCCTGATCTTGACCGACATTGAGTCTGGCAAGAAAAGACAAAAGAGATACAGAACGAAAATGAACTTGCTGAAAGCCCCGAGTTGATAACAAAAGGCCCAAGAAAAGAAAAAGACGACTATTCTTACTATTATCAATTTTCGTTCATTCAAACTACTAAAATATTCGATTATTCTTACTATTTTAGTAGTTGATAAACTGTTATAAGAATTATTCAAACTAAACTCAGAATTTAAAACTACGAAAATATTTTAATTAAAAAAGACCAAGTATTACTATTGGTCGCTTGAATTCGGGAACTTTATCGATAAATAATCTATATGCAATTAATATAGCATCAAACTATGGTGGAATAAGAAAAAAAATCTTGAGAATGTGACAGTAAGAAAAAGAATATTGATTTATCAAAATATTTTGTTATTTAATTGAAGATATAGTAATAATGTAATAATTGAGAGATTTCTAAAACACAAGTTTTTACAACAAAAGAGTAAGGAGAATACAATTGGTAGCTCAAAAAGCTAATATACAAAGTTTGATATGCATTTGAAGAGCATGGTAGGCTTGGGACATTTATAATGGAAGTGGTACATGTTATGATTGTTTTGTATATAATATGCTAAATTTATTTTTTCTTTCCAAGTCACATATGGGGCTTAAAACAAAGGCTTTTGCAACAAAAACCCTTGAAGAGAAGTGAAGAAAAGAAAAGAACTCAATTGTTGCTTGCCATCAGAAAAGAAATCTCTATGGGTCAAGAAGAAAACTTAAGAAGACACAAAGAAAGAAACCAAGACATTCAAAGCCGTAGGTGAAGAATATTAAAACAAGCAAATGGATAAAAGTATGAAAGAAAGAACATTGAGGAAAATGATTAAAGTTCTTAGTTTATATAAAAGTAGTAAATGATCTAATATCTTAGTTTCTAAAAATAGACAAATTCATAGTTGAAATGCAATTGAACCTCTCATACTTGTATCTTCTATAGATAGAATTGTTGTTGTAATAGACAATTGAATCTCACATACCTTTATATCTTTCTATAGTAAAGCTTCTATTTTTTAACTTTGAATATATTGTAAATCTTATAGGTAGTTGTAATTGGTGTAAACTACACGGTAAAAAAGAGGAGTATTTATTGTATTCTTTTCATTTATTGTTTACGTGTCTTTGTAAATAGAAATATTTATTCAAGTTACTTAGACATTAAAGGAATTATTGTCACTTATGAATAGAAAATGCATGTAAGAAAGTTGGAAAAAATTTCAGAAATTTTTTATTTCAATCTTCCATTTTATGCAAAGGTTATTATAAAGAACTAACTCTCCCGCAGCATGCACCAAAAGAGAAATAGACAAATTTGCTCTTGATTTTTTTTTTTGGTGAAAATATAAGTTTGCATTAATGAAAAATTAATATACAGAATTATAAACATACCTCAACATTATAAAAATTATGGAAGTACAAAGAGATTGAAGTTATAAGTTTCAAATCTTATTTAAAATAACATTTTCTTAAAAAATTTTTATATTACAAAATAAAAATGCTTTCTTTTGTATAATTTTCTTTATTTTTGCCAATAGGATTGAGATGTTAATTTTTTTTGAAATATATTTTATTTCATTTAACCTATATACAATAAGTGCAAGTTAAAAAAATATTTAATAAAGTTTACAATCAAATTCTTTTTTTTAATTACTTTGATAATTTATTGTACTTCGTCATTCTATCCTTTAATATGACCTTGGATTCAATTTTGATTGATGATATTTTCAAAATCATCCTTATCTATATTCATTCAAAAAAGAAATAACTCTTGTTTTTAATATAAGATTGACATAAATCACAATATAACTTTCTTTTGAATTTCAAGTATCACCGTGATTCCAATAAATCCATACAACTCAACGGAGAAATTAGACAGTATCAAGTGGATGAACAGACAGCGACGTAAAAGCTGAAAAGAAATTGCATGCCTAAGGAAAATCAAATTCTTTCTTTTAATTACTTTGATAATTTATTGTACTTCGTCATTCTATCCTTTAATATGACCTTGGATTCAATTTTGATTGATGATATTTTCAAAATCATCCTTATCTATATTCATTCAAAAAAGAAATAACTCTTGTTTTTAATATAAAATTGACATAAATCACAATATAACTTTCTTTTGAATTTCAAGTATCACCGTGATTCCAATAAATCCATACAACTCAACGGAGAAATTAGACAGTATCAAGTGGATGAACAGACGGCGACGTAAAAGCTGAAAAGAAATTGCATGCCTAAGGAAAATCAAATTCTTTCTTTTAATTACTTTGATAATTTATTGTACTTCGTCATTCTATCCTTTAATATGACCTTGGATTCAATTTTGATTGATGATATTTTCAAAATCATCCTTATCTATATTCATTCAAAAAAGAAAACTCTTGTTTTTAATATAAAATTGACATAAATCACAATATAACTTTCTTTTGAATTTCAAGTATCACCGTGATTCCAATAAATCCATACAACTCAACGGAGAAATTAGACAGTATCAAGTGGATGAACAGACAGCGACGTAAAAGCTGAAAAGAAATTGCATGCCTAAGGAAAATCAAATTCTTTCTTTTAATTACTTTGATAATTTATTGTACTTCATCATTCTATCCTTTAATATGACCTTGGATTCAATTTTGATTGATGATATTTTCAAAATCATCCATATCTATATTCATTCAAAAAAGAAATAACTCTTGTTTTTAATATAAGATTGACATAAATCACAATATAACTTTCTTTTGATTTTCAAGTATCACCGTGATTCCAATAAATCCATACAACTCAACGGAGAAATTAGACAGTATCAAGTGGATGAACAGACGGCGACGTAAAAGCTGAAAAGAAATTGCATGCCTAAGGACGTTTTATAAACAATTTTAACCACCGTAGGCCTAGAAAAGTCACCTGGTTCTTCGTAGCAAAGAAAACCAACTCAATAGAAAGTCCGCCGCTTGGCAATGAATGTCCAAAGGCTAGCTGTTGGAATTCGAATGCATCGGTATATGTCATACAAAGTGGATGCTGGAAGTGCCAACCATATGTCCTTTTAGGCAAAGCATGGGGACGAATGTCGAAATGCAATTGAAAATCGAGCAGTTGCGTCTTTAAGAGTTAAAGGCCAGGTTAAAGTAACCCCAGGTTTCGTCGCTCTTGTGAAAGGCTCAAGAGTCGTCGTGGAGGTTCCATTGTTTCAAGGCCCAAGCCTCTTTCCTTCGTCTCTGTTTCTCTTCACTTAAAAAGCGGTATGCCTATTGAGTCAGCCGAACAAACCCATTAGATTCATAGCCAGCATGGTCACCAAAAACATTGCCTGTCATTCTTCCATACTGCGTTTTCCTCCAGGTTAAATTCATTGATTCTGTTGACCACACCTTTGAAACCTTTTTTCGTCTTATTGAATGCACAATTATTTAGATTATCTTAAAAGGTCAGCAGTTATATCCTTATTGTTGTTCCAGTCCCTTACATATCACAGATACACTAAGGATATACGAGAAACGTAGTCTGGGCAGGAAAAGAATGGTGAAGGTCGGGTGATTTGATATGCAGAGCAAGACACAAGATGATGAATTGTGCAAGAGCAAAGGAGAGACGCACCTTGGAAGCAACCATTTAAATCATACATGGTATGTTCATTTATTCTCTAACTTAAATGTTCAAAAGGAAACCAGTAAAGTGTCGAAGCTCCCTCCATCCCTGCAGCTTATGTGAAGCACCTTTTAAGCATACCATGATTGCGATCCCTGATCGGCTATGGAAACAAACTAAGGGTTGTTAGTCGAGGGCCAGGAGACAAGTGATTGTTTTCATGCTTGCTTAATCCTATTGACACGTCGGTTCTGCCTTCACCATTCTCCATAGCTGCGATCTGTAAGTAACAAGCAATTACCAGAGTCATGATTTCTTATTCACCGTTACCTTGCCACTAGTACTTTAAAGTAATAGTTCGAAAATGTTTTCTTTTTTTCCTTTTTTTCCTTTTTTTTTTCTCTCTATTCTTACCTCCCTCTCTAATAGCTTGTTTTCTTCTCTTATCACCCCTTCCTGTTCATAGCAAAGAAGACAAAATTGACTAATGCATTAGAAGAATCCTGTTAGTGATGCTACAATTCATATTTTAAAAAGCAGCCAGAGAAACGCAAACAATCAATTTCAAAAACTGAATCATGTCGTGTTGTAATTTCTCAATTTTCTTCATTTAGGTCTCAAGTATCATTTCTATTGCTTTTCCAAGTAAACCAAGGTTCTTGCACTTATTATGCTTAATTCTTTTCCTACTAATGACGATTAATCTGATGATATTTGGTTCACATCAGTTTGTTTCTTTCATGTTAAAATTTTAACTTAAATCTGCCACTTCATAATATTCTCACTAGGCTGTAGTTTTAATCTCTAATCAAAACATTGTAGGAGACTAGCTAATCTACATTAGCTCATGCAATACAAGCTTAGATCAATAAGGATAAACTAATTCTCTTGTAAAGTTATGTTAATATAAACAATGCTAGTTTAGTTGAATAAGACAAAATTTTGCCCTTATTTGCAATTATAGTGCTAGCTAGTATAGGCTATAGTGCATCTTATAGAATTGTAATGTATTAGGACTATTTGGTTAAGCACATTATAAGTTAAACCAACGAAGTCCCCCCTTTAGTTCATTATATGTGCATTGGAATCCACATGCATTCAAGTCAAGCTTATGGTAGATCTTTGAGAGGTTAAGGGCATAATTGTCATTCTACCATGACCAATGTTTCTCTCTATATTTATGAAACATTACAACATTTATGGAATTATTCATAAAATAGGTAACCTTACACAAAAATTTCCTCTTATCACAAGGCATTCTAGTTACTGATTTTAGTGTGAATTTCCTACTCCTTGTCAACTAGGTAATAAAAGAGTAATATAGGATAACATTTTAGTCAAAGATCATACAAAATGCAAGCACAATTAGGTACACAAATCTCATTTTAGTTTTCTACACAAAACTCATTTTTCAATCTATGCTTGATGTTCAAATCTTGCTTGAAGCTTTGTTTGAGGCAACTTATTTCTAACAATCCAAGGCATTAGGTATTTTAGATCATTTAAGAATTCCTTCATTGCACAACTAGATTGCTCCACTATTTGATGTTGTAATTATTCTATGCCAAAGTCTCAAATGCAAGATTAATCTATGCTAGGCAAAATTTTGAAGCATATCATATTGAGTTAGATGGGTACTCCTTGTCTCTTAGCAAGAAAAAGATGTATTAGTATACTCTTTACTTTAAAGTTATCTCTAGCTCAATACTTAAGGTAGTACCTCTAGGTATGAATTTGAACTAATTCTTAAGTTGATTACAACAAAAATAGTCATACTAGTTTTAATAACTAAACCAGACAATCCATGATAAAGTTTGTTTGATGAGTTCAATAATGATATAAATCAAGGTACAATCAATGGGGACAATTGGATATGCAATTCTATTTTGGTCTTCAAATTTGATATGGTGTGAGAGCTATTGAACCATATTAGATTTCATAGGTAGTGAAAAGGACTAAAAGGTTTTAAAGCAGAAGGAGAAGACTTAAAAAATTTAGGAAATGATTCCATGGTAATTCAAACCATGTAGGTAGATGTGACACATGGTAATTCAAACCAAGTGATCATAATTTCTTACAAAACCTAGAAGGGGTGTAATTCAAACCATGTAGGTGTGAGTAGTCAACTAATGACCACCTTAGGTAGATGTGACACTTGAGAGTTTCACATATACGATGAAATTTTATAGGTCATCAATGTCTTATAACAAGGAATTATGATCTAGCTGATAAGGGATATTAATTCATTAGATCATACTAGCCTTTTAGGATTTATGAAAATATGAGAGAAAATGTTTCCTTCTAGATTCAAGTAATTTATATCCAAGGATATAGTCTGCAGAGCAAAGATCCTGAAGGAACACGGTCAATGGCATACCTTTTCATGAAGGCTCATTAAGGACTCCATCATTAGTTGTATCTGAAAAAGGTATCAAGAATAATTAACTAAGATAGCAATATAACTTAGACAAGTGAAATATTGGGTTAAATGACACTCGTTTATGGGCATAATAGAGCAATCCATCCTGAATGGCATAAAATTCCATGCCAAATAATTTTCTTTAATGAATTTTTGGTTATAGAGGCTAGTGACTTGTTCTATGAAGTAATTCATAAGGAAAATATTCAAAATAGAATTGTTAGAATTATATCTTCAAGTTAGTAGAACCACAAAGAATAAACCCTTTATTTTCACTCAAGTGAATAAGCTAGATTGAGCTAACTTGACTAAGGAATGCAACCTACAATGGTTAAAGTTGCATTGGAGTATATAATTCTAAAGCTGCATGTTTCTCCTGTTAAGATTACACATAGATGCCTTGATGCACTCTTCTTGTCAATTTTGGTTTCTAGGTGTCTATTAATGGTTAAGTGTGAGAAGAGCCAAAAATGTCCCTATTGTAAGGAGTTGCATATACAATTACATAGCCTTATGTTTTGACGATTAAATAGAAAGTAGAACAAGTGTAATTATCCTTAGCATTTCATAAAAACTAAGGAAATTTGGCTAGACTATGAATGATATACAGAATAGTGTACCAAATACTCTGTTCTTGTGTAAGCAAGACACAGATCCCAGATTTTATAGGCTGAAGCTCCCGGTATCTGATTTTCTAGGCTGAAGCAAGATACGGATCCCAGATTTTCTAAATAGCCGCCACCGTTCAAAGTACTGGAGCAGTTGAAAAGCATATAATATTCTACTCTTAGATAGAACAGGACGAGAAGAATGACAACATAGCCCAAATCTAGCCAATTATTAGTTTGATGGCATTCAGTTATCTAGATGCAGCACTAGGAATTTATGTAATGTAACAGCTTAAAATATTGGCTAAACAAAACTGACCTTTACACAACTCGTGTATGTAAGTGCGGCGTGAAACTCTTTCTCTAGTTGCACAAGTTCAGTCACACTCAGTTGTCCAATCTCCGGCCCTTCGAGCTGCCTAAGCCTGTGGCGTGTATCTGAATTCATCAACTATAACGCCTTACGCATTTAGGATGTGCAAATATAAAAGTAAGGAAGAGTTACTTTTGTACTAGTTCTTGTAGCTCCCCATGAGACTGTTGACATACACATTCAGGATGGTAGTTCTGCGGACAAGAAACTCAGTGGTTAAGTATTATAGACAAGAAACTTAAAAGGTACCTGCACTTCTTGCAGGGCTAAATAAGAAGATTACTCCTAATTCATATCCAGCAACACAAAATTTCACGTTTTAAATGAATTTTGTCACTTATCCAAACCTAGTACCAATAGAACGCATTTAGTCAGTGAGAAAATTCTATTATGTCCTAGTCTATAGCTATTATTCATGCTATACACTCCCATCACCAGGATGACAATAAGATGTATGAAGACCATTACACAAGTACGGAATGCGTAAAGTAAGCTTCGATCAAAGACATTCCAGCATGTAGAATGTCGAGAGTCCACAAAGTGAAAGAAATGGATAAGGGATTTGAAGACCTAAGTCCCCCAAAAGCTAACAGTTCGGAAGTATGATATTAATGATCAGCTCAGTCGGATCATAAAATCCATCAATTTGCAATAAGAAAGCATTCTAAATGGATCAATAGACTTTGCGAGCCTCCAAAACTCTCCTGAATTTCAAGTTCCACCCAAACTCAGAAAGGGCATGTCTTTACATGTAGTTCTCCCTCATCAAACATAACACTAAACCTGAGCTGATATAACTCAGTTCTCCCTGACCAAACCTAACGCTTTAAGCCCAAGTTGAATGACCAAACAGCAGGCAGTAGAAACTGTTTTAGAAAACAGGGAAAGATGAAATTACAATATTCAAATCCCGTTACTAAGCGTATAAGAAACCTGATGGAGAAAAATTGTTCTTAGTTCAATTGTTGTCTAACTTTGAGATGAAAGGAAAAAAAATAAAACAAGCTTACCTTATCATTAGAGAGAGGGAAAAGTGGGTCAAACCAAAGTGAAGAAGCTATCAACTGCAAGAATTTAACTGCTTACTTCTATGTTAAAATGACATTTGTATGTCTTCAGATCTTCTTGAAGGAGATTTTGACGACGCTCAAGGATGTTACCCGCGCTGAATCATAAGAAACAGTTACATTAGACTAAAGAAATACAAAAGTGCAACTAAATAAAAGCGGAAAGGATCAGATCAATGAAAGTAGTAAACTTGCGTACAAAATAAATCGAAGAATGTATAGTACTTTTTATTAGCAGCAGAGAAAAGTTCTAAGGTTTTATTCATTTTTGTTTCCTTGATTTTCAAAACTTCACAGTACTAGTCTCCGGGGTGTAATGACAAGTAGAAACAATAGACACGTATAGACAAAGAAAAGCACATTGCCTGTTCTCGCTACAGAACTGATAGAGCTTGCCGCCGCTGGAGATGACGAAAAGCGCGACCTCAGCGTCGCAAAGAATGGAGAGGTCGTGGGCTTTCTTCATCAAACCACTCCGCCTTTTCGAGAAGGTAATGTGACGACTGTTCTTGTCCTCAATCCGCTTCAGTGACAACTTCTTCCTCCCCATTCGAAGCCCAACTCGCTCTCTGTGCTTCGTTCTCTGATTCTCTCTCTGTGTCTGTTTGAGGCACAAGGCAGGTTGTTAAAGTATAGGCAGAGAAATAGAGAACGAGAGAGAGAGGGGGGAATCATTTGCTACCAAACTCGTGTCGAAAGTCTATTGGATGTCCGGTTAGAGGTGATTCCTGGGCCAAGATTTCGAGTGTTAATGTAGAAACCCCTGAATCAGAAGTCGATTGGCAGAACCCAAGGGAATTCCCAAGTGTGGAATGCAAAAGCAGGAAGGACAGCAACCCTTAGCCGATTCCTGATTCGACTTTTACGTCCCTTTCTGGTTGATTCTGCGTCAGGACTACGCACTTTGTATCTAGCCTTGGACGAGCACTCCCGCCCACAATCTCCAATGTACTTTTCCCATTCTCCTACCACGGGCACGCCGTACCCCTTGAAAGAACACATGAGGGCAAGAGAGAGGGATGGAACAGAATGTGACGAATGCGTTTGAGATAAAGCTGAACATAAACTGCAGGTTTAAAGGGCAGCAGAGAAAACATTATAACCCTCTCCAGGGGTTAGAAAACTCGGGTTCAGTAAGAGCGCCCTATTCTTCGGAAGAAACCCAATATGGAAGAGACATGGGCGGGAAATTGCATTAATCGGCAAATGTGTGGTAAACATAGGCGTTTGGAGGTGTCAGCAATCGACCTTCAAAGAATGCATGAGGAGGAATGCGAAAAGATCAGAAATTGGGATAGCATTCCTTGGCTTTTGTGTGTTAAAGTCAGTGTAGGGTGTCTCAACAACCGATCTTTTAAACCAAACAATGCACTCCCGAATCCTCTTGACCTACCTCCCGAAGTGAGACTCTATCGTTACCACCACCTGAGTGTGTTTCTTCATCTCCGTCGCTCTTCTTTACTGCAAGCTGTAAGCCCATTCTGTCAGCCGAATAGTAAATCCGTCTAGATTCTCAGCCACATCACTGAAAAAACGTTATATTTTCATTAAAGAGGCTCACCGTCTCTTTCAGTTACTAATTTGAAATATTAATTTCAGTTGCTTCAAGCTTATACCATACAGCATTTTCCTTTGAAGTAACATCATCATTTCCGCAGCCAACATCTTTGAAACCTCTTGTCATAATATGCTATACGTGCTTAAGCGAAGTGTGGATAGGACTAACAATGAAATAAGTGCAGGAACAGATAGGGTTCTGGTGCTATTTTGATTTCTGGGTTGGATTGGGAAGCGGAATATTGCGAGGGCATGGTGATTGAATGAAATGGAAAAAACAAAGCCTTTCGCTGGGCGTGACTTATTGTTGAATTTCCCAACCAGTGATATCAAAGCCTTGAATCCCCAACAAGTGGTTGAATGAGCATTGATGGAGCTAGAAGATTGGTACCAATGATAATGGATCAAAATAGTAAACATAGTTGAAGAAGTTGATTGATATGTTTTGAGGTGAAATTATTTCTTTTTCAAAATTTGCTCTTATTTTTTATGATATTAATGTACATCAACTAAAAAATGTTGTTGGAGAAGTAGATCTAAGTCTTAAAAGTATGGATAAATGTTTATTTTTCCATATTGAGTATTTGTGAGCCATATCAAAGACTTTTGTTGAAGAATATGATGTTTTGAAGATAATCAGTATTTTTAAAGTCGTCAGTTTGAAGATAAAAGCAGTCAAATTATTTGGGGTAGTTGTGTGAATATTTAGCTCAAGTTGATGTTTTAGATGGTATAAAGTTTCTTTAGTTTTTTTGTCTTTTAAAAGATTGTAATTGTTGAAGAGAGTTTCTTCAGTTTTTCCTTTTTTTTTTTTCAAAAAATTATAGTCACAAAAGTTGAATAAAATTTCCTCAATCTTTCTCTATTTAAATATTATAGTTTTGGAAGTTGAAGATAGTTTTTCTACTCTTTCTCTTTCCATTGACTAATTGTCTAATTGAAATATTTGAATTTTTTTTTTATACTTTCTTATAGTGTAGAGATGTTGCACTAATAGTTCCAAAGAGGGTTAGGATTGGTAGAAATATTAGATTAAAAGGTATGATTATAATATTTTATTACAATTAAAGATATCTATGTAATTATTGAAACAATGGGTTATCTTTTTGTTGAAGTAGGTATTTTTAGTAGTATTGGCTAAGATTCTTATCTGTTTGTTATAGTATATTTTCCTTGTAATGTCCAATTAGAATACCGTTGATGTTAGCCTATAAGTAAAGGAAATATAAAAAAGCCTATTAAGCAAGTAGAGAGAGCTCCTTTAGAGATTAATCATTAGGGAAAGCTCATTTCATGGATTCTTCATGAGAGGCCTATTTGATGAGAGAGAAAGGACAAGAAAATATATAAATGCAATAGAAGATGTAAGACATATATTGGTTTGGACATTTTAAATTTGTTGTATTAGATACATGTATTCTTATAGTTGCAAGTTTGATCCATATATAATTGATGCACTTTAATAAATTTCCAACAAGTTATCTCAAAGCTACATGGATCTCCAACACTTACTAATGCCAAGGTAGACTAGATGTACACATAGGACAATATTTATAGATTTAAGCTAACCAACTTGTAAGGAAAACAAGGATAATAATTGTAGCAACGTTCATCAGTTAAACAAAGAAGAAAAGTTCTTGCAAGAATGGTTAGAGAAGCTTTCCTTCTATGTGTATAGATATTAACATATGAATTTCCTAAGTTAATTGTTTTCCATCTTTAGTTAGAGGATTGTTCCCACTAGGTAAGTGTTTGGTGTGCAAGAGATGCTACGAACGATAAGCAAGCCACAAATCCTCTATGTGGATTGACAAAGAGAGGTTAAGGTTGGGGTTGATGTGGCATGAGGACATGGCATAATCAAGATTAACCAAATTTTTTGCCTCTAATATAACTATTGCCTAGATAAATGGAACATATAGAACAATTGTTACAATAGGATAAAAGCCAAAGACAAATTGTCCAATACAATGGCCACAATAGTTAGCAAAATTGTTACAAAGGATCTAAATAAAATGCTTTGTTTTCATGTCATAAGAGAAGAACTTTCAATCCTTCTCATGTGCTTAACAATATTAAGCATAGGTTAGATTAAGCAACATAACTTCTTGTACCTAGTTATGTCTCTCGACATGTATAAGACCTTGTTGATTTTGTTATAGTGTTATATATATATATATATATATATATATATATATATAGGTTAGAAATAGGTACAGTTTGCAAAGTACTTTGCAAATCTACCTAAATCCTACTTAAATAGAAAGTTGCATGCTTAAACACAACATATATTATTGAATTTTAAAGGTAGCAGCCAATTTTAATGGAGTTTGCAAATATAGGGTGTCAAACTCATAAGTTGCATTGTAGGCAGTTGGTAGCCAACCATTATGTAATGGACTTTATTTTCTAACATTAAAAAGGCAAACAAGATGATTTGGCCATATAAGGGCTTGACTACTCCTCTTAGTGAGTTAATCATTTAGGATGGAACTTGGGCCTATGATAAGTGATATTATAGCCTAACTACAAGTCAACCTGATAGGCTTGTGGTTGCCATCCCTTAGTGTGAGGTGGGCAATGGTTAGGCTTTTAATGATGGGTTAGTGGGGGACCCCACCTACGTTGAGAGCAATGTAAATTTAGGTAGGAAAGAATATAACAAACTTGATTCTTCTATATAAAAAATGAAATATAAATTTAAGTGGCTATATTAGAGGACTTTACTATGTCTTTAATTAGGTTGTTTTTTCAAGATGAAACATAAAATGTAACAATTAGGCTACTAGCTAGCGCCCAATATTTAATACTTAAAGAATAGTTGAAAGGCATATTGTACTACTACTCTTAGAACAAGATGAAATGTGTGACAATAAATCCAAAAGTCTTGAGATTAATAAGTTTTATGGTTTGCTAGCATTCAATTTTCTAGATTATAATAGTAAAAAACTTTTAGTCAAAAATAGGAAAACTATGTTAACCTTTCTAGATCTCATATATGTTAGAGCAACAATAATCTATTGATGGATTCAAATACAATACTAATTTGAATCCATCAACTATAATGCCTCATGCATTTAGGAAGAGTAATTGCAGTAAGAAAACAAGTGTTACCTTTGTAGTTCTTTTACTAGGCCCATATGTGACTATTGACCTTCATATTTTGGGTGGTGGCTCCGAGGACAAGAAAGTTTGCAGTCAACAATTATGCTTTAGACAACAATAATTGTAGTAAGATGGTTCTTGCCCTTCTTGTTGAGTAAAAGAGAAAATTAAATCTCATTTGAATATCTACTTCAAGTTTTAAAATATGTTATTAAAAGGAGAGAACACATTTATATATAAAAAGTATAACATGTCAAAATATTAACAATTTATGATTATATTCAAATTTCAATATCCCTTGCCTTAAGCATAGAGAGGTACAGCCTATCTAATAGAGTTTATGAGTAAATGAGATGTACCATTCGAAACTTAAGATTTAATATTGTGTTAAAATGTTTACTTCCTTCTTTAAAATCAATTCTTAAGAGAGGAGACTCTCTTTGTATATAAGGAATTCTAAAAAAAAGATAAATAAAAAAATATTAATAATGTAGAATACATATTTGAATTCACCTAATTCATATATACAAACACAATTTTAAGATAAAAATATAACTTATATAATAGAAAAAAGCTTTTCAGTCACCATTTTTTTCTTTTTAGTGAGATAACTCAGCATCACCATTAGCATTAAGATGCTGGTGTTGTTGGCAATGAAGACTTCCATAAGAGGGATATGTTGTCTTTCAAAACTATTTTTGATAAACTATTTTCTCTTGGTAAATGGAGGTCCAAATACCAAATATGTATTGCAAAAGAAAAAAGAGTATCAAATACATATTTCTGAGTGATAGTATTTTAATAAGTCTTAGTATAAAATTATTAGTGATGCTCAATCTCAGGGAGATCTTAAGAATAGTTGATACAATTTTCATTTAAAACAAGACCTTAAAATGTTGAATTCTCATCACCTCAAGAACAAATAAGATGAATTACTAAGAAGGCAAAGATGATCAACCATGTGCAACATTTAGAAACAAGGACGTAGAAATTGAAAAATAACATAAAATAAAATAAAATGGAGAAGTGCCCCTTTTGTATGTCAAAGCCCAACAAAAGGTAGCAATTTGGACGTATTAGGCCATTGATAATTATAAGTATGGCCATAACAAATCTATGTGCAATAACCTAACACTCTTGACGCATTACGATTGCCATCTAATTAAGTTTTGGCTAGTGTTCAAATTTCGTGTGGACTGAAAAAGGTATATTACTTTATACACAGATGATGGCCAGTTAAGCAAAGCCAAGTTCTCCCTGAATAGACCTATTGAGCTTGCCATTTTGCAATAACTTAGTTATTTAGTTATTGTTGTTGTAACCACCAATATTAGTAGAGACAATATCGAGTAAACAAACAGTTTTGACAATGTTGAACCATTTGGTTCTCCCTGATTATCCATGGACTCCGAAGGGATGTAATTATCAAACTTCTTTTAGTTAGCTATCTGAAACAGTTCCTAAAAAACTCAGGATAATTATCTCAAATGTTAATTCAATAATAAGTTTGCTTCAGAGTAGTGACTCTTTTAGGATATAAAGAAAGAAACTAGTTTCAGACCTTGAATTGTCAGTAATAAAGTACGCAAGATGAGTTACAAACAAGTTGAGGAACGTTCTGGAAGATAAGTTTTTATATTAAATAGTTGTCAAACTTTGAAATGATTGGAAAATAAACTGCTTACTTTTTTGTCATTAAGACATTCTGATGCCTTCTTTTCTTCTTCAAAGCGACTCTGATAACGCTCAAGGATCTTGCCCAAACTGAATTGATGAAAAAGGAAACTGCTTATTGAATAACAGTTGTTGAACAACATTGATGAAAAAGGAAATTGGTGAACTGTTGTTTTGTAAACATACAATTTTGATGATAACAAACTGCTACTTGAAAGAAAATATGTGAATATTTAACTGTTACCTGGAGATTGTTGAAGTCTTGCTATGAAAACACACGACGTTGGTGATGATAAATTGCTGCTTTGATAAAATATATGGATATCTAATAGTTACTTACAAATAACTCACGTAAATATCTTTTGATATGGAAATAATTTGTTTCTTGCGCTGTAACACACAACACGAAATGCAGAATTGCAAAACAGTTTCTAAACTTAAATCAATGTGTTGAAAAAGTTTGTAGAAATGAGAGAAATGTGAACTGAGGTAAATTCTCAATTCAATCCTGAAAAAGATTGTACATTCTATGAACTTCAAACTGCATTTAATGATGCTTTAGATAGTTCAACAAACTGAAAATTTCGTAACAAACATTTTAGCATCATGCATAAGAGTATATTTTGCTACTAGTAGGGTTATACTAGTCACATTTGACAAATCAAAATAGGGGAATAGCATAGAGTAAAAGGAATTTGGAATCCCGTAGGAATCAATTTGACTAACTCACATGGATCCAACAAAACCTGGAGGCTAAGAATGTCAATTTCAAAGTTTCTTGCTACAGGGAGTCGTTGCACAAACCAATAAGTCAACAACTCACTATCAAATCTCGAGGTAAATTTCTTTTGCTATAACTCAAAAGGAATTGTGCAACTAAGAGTACTATTGGTTACGCATTATATATAATTATAACATGTGTTATATGCTCACTGATTGATGTTTAATCTTAATGTTAGTCAATTATGTGACATGGGATATATAATGTTAGCTTTGAACCATCATTATACATCATGACTAGTTGTGGAAGTAAAGCAAAACAATATGCAAATTCCAAGGATATGTGTATGTTTTAAACCTAAGTGAAAAGGTTTCAGCCAAACAAATATGCTTACCATCATTAGAGAAAGAATTAGTATGGTTGTGGCATAAAAGGTTGGGTCGTATGTTAGTGTGAAACTTATTTGAACTCTGAGCAAAAGCCATACGTATAAGATTACTATACCTAAAGTACAAGAAAAATAAAATATGGGTTGTATGTATTTTAGGAAGACATGTTAAAATGAGTTTCCAAGTTTAAAATTATAATAACTACAACAAGGCCAATCAATTACTTCGCACGGACCTATTAGATCCCATGAGGACAACCACTTTTAGTGGTAAATATTGTAGATGGTACTACATGGAGATATGTTCTAAATCCTAAAAGTGAGAACTTTGAAATATGTTTGAAGTTCTGTAAGAAAATTCAGAATAAAATGGAATTGAATATAGTTGTATTGAAACGGATCTTGGCAGGAAATTTGAGAACTTTTGCTATCATTTTCAAATAAGTCACAATTTTTCAGCACCTAGGAGATGAATATAAAGAAAAAAACAAAACTTTCAAGAAATATCAAGATCCATGCTATGTGAAAGAAAATTACCTAAATACTTATAAGGAGAAGCAATAAATACTGGTTATCATATCATTGGTAGGGAATTGATTAGACCAATAGTAAAAAGAACTAGGTATAAGTTATTACAAGGTAGAAAACCTTAAGCAGCATATTTTTATGTGTTTAGATGCAAATGATTTATTCACAATGATGGAAAAGAGTCTAGGAAAATTTAACCAAAAAAGTAACAAAGGCATATTTTTGGGATGTCCATTCACTAGCAAAGCCTAAGAGCTTTTCTATAAAATAGCATTGAATGTAGAGGAATCCATGCAAGTGATACTTGATGAATCTAATAACTTGAAATCAAGCAGTACTGATTTTTGTATGGCAAAAGAAGAATCTAAACCAATGCCGGAATTCAATAGAGAGTTGTAATATGGAAGAAATTGCAATAGTTGCAAGCACTGAAAACAAAACGCAAGTTGTTCAAATTGAAAAAGACCGTCATATCTCAAAGTAGGGAATGAAGTGAATAAAACTTAAATCTTTTGTAGCCCCACACAACTGGTATGTTTACAGTCCTTTATGTAGAACATACATGCATTTGTAGCCTTTCTATCACAAATAGGACTGAAGAAAGTAGGAAAGGCTTGAATTACACCAACTAGGTCTTTCCAATGTAGGAGGAGTTAAACTAATTTATAAGAAATAAGGCATGGAAGCTAGTTCCTAAACCTGAAAACTACTTAGAAAATTGGTTTTAAGAAATAAACTTAACGAATATGGAATCATTAAGCAACAAAGCTAGATTAGTAGCTCAATGTTGCTCTAAAAAATACCATATTGAGTATGATGAACTTTTACATAGGTAGCTAGGTTAAAGTCAACTAATATGTTTCATGTATTTGCATATCATAAATGGTTCAAGCTCTTTCAAATAAATGTAAAAGTTGGATTTCTAGATTTTTTTAATCCAGAAAAAGTGTTTGTAAAACAATCCCTTGATTTTGAAGATCCTATTCTTCATAATCAAGTATTCAAATAGTTCAAAGCTTTTTATGTCTTAAAACAAGCCTTAGAAACCAATATCAAGATATGTTTGTTTCAAAAACCTATATGGGTGGTATCATCTTTGGTACCAGAAATGAGGAATGAGCTAGTGAATCTTCATGCATAATGAAAAATAGTTTAAAATACACACAAAGGAGGAATTCAATTATTTTTTATCACAAATAGAACTAAAGAAAGTAATAGAGGCCTTAAATGACACCAATTGGTTCATAATTCTTGCAATGCAAGGGAAGTTTATTGAGTTTAGAAGAAATGAGGTAAGTGAGCTTGTTCCTAAGCTTGAAAACTACATTATGATATGACAAAATTGGTTTTTAGAGATAAGCTTGAGAAACATGGTATCATTATTGGAACAAAACTAGATTCGTAGCTCAAGGTTACTCTTAAAAAGTGGGTAATGACTACAATTAATTTATATATAGGTAGTTAAGTTAGATTTAATTAATAGGTTACTTGTATTTGGATATTATAAAAGGTTCAATCTCTTTCAAATAGATGTAACAGTCATATCTATAAATTTTGTTATTGAAGAAAAAATATTATGAAACAACCCCTTGTTTTCAAAGACCCTATCTTTCCTAATCATGTTTTCAAACTATTCAAAGCCTTATATGTCCTAAAACAAGCCTTAGAAACCAATATCAAGATATGCTTGTATTACAAATCTTTGTGGTGGGTATCATCTTATGTACCACAAATAAGGAATTATGAACTAAATATGCATGCAACGTGAAAATGAGTTTAAAATGTGCATAATGGAGGAATTAACTTATTTTCTTGACATACAAATCAGACAAGGATAATGTATTTGTAGCTTTTCTATCTCAAATATGATTGAAAGAAGTAGGAAAGGCCTTAAATGACACCAACTACGTTCTTGCAATGTAGGCAAAGTTAAAAACCAATTGAAAAGAAATGAGGTATGGAAGTTGGTTCTAAACTTGAAAACTACACTATCCTATGAAAAAATTGATTTTCGAAGATAACCTTGATGAACATGGTATCATTACTAGAACAAAACTAAATTAGGAGCTCAAGGTTATTTTTAAAAAGTGGGTATTCACTATGATGCAATTTTACATAGGTGGCTTGGTTAGAGTCAATTAATATGTTACTTGTACTTGTACATCATAAAAGGTTTAAACTCTTTCAAATAGATGTAAACGTTGCATCTCTAAATTTTGCTCTTGAAGAGAAAGTATTTGTAAAACAATCTCTTAATTTTAAATATATTATCATTCCTAATCATGTTTTCAAACTATCCAAAGTGTTATATGCCATAAAACCAGCCTTAGAAACCATTATCTAGATTTGCTTGTTTCAAAAATCTATATGGGATGTACCGTATTTGGTATCACAACTGAGGAATTATGCACAAAATTTGCATGCATCCTAAAAAATGAGTTTAAAATGTGTATAGTGGAGGAATTAATTTATTTTCTTGACATTCAAATCAAACAAACACAACTGATTTGTTGCTTTTCTACCATAAATAGGACTTTAGAAATTCAAAGAGGCCTTAAATGACACCAATTGGCTTCTTGGAATGAATGGGAAGTTGAATGAGTTTAAAGGAAATTAGGCTTTGGAGCTAGTTCCCAAACTTGAAAACTGCACTATGATATGACAAAATTGGTTTTCAAACATAAGCTTGATGAACATGATATCATTATTAGAAAAAAAATCTAGATTAGTAGTTCAAGGCTACTCTCAAAAAGTGGGTATTGACTATGTTCAACTTATACATAGATAATTAAGTTAGAGTTAATTTTCATGTAGTATTTGCATATCATAAGACTTTCAAACTCTTTCAAATACATGTAAAAGTTGCATCTCTAAATTTCCTTATACAAGAAAAAGTGTTTGTAGAACAACCCTTTGATTTCGAAGACCCTATCTTTTCAAATCATCTTTCAAATTGTTCAAAGCCTTATATGTCCTAAAACAAGGCTTAGAAACCAATATCAGGATGTTAATGTTTTACAAACCTATGTGTATTACCTTTGGTACCATAAAGGAGGAATTACATGCTAAATATGTATGCAAAATGAAAAATTGGTTTTAAATTTGCATGGTGGAGAAATTACAAATAAAAAAAGCGTAATTCATTTGTATTTTTTATCATAAATAGTACTGAATAAAGTATGGCCTTAAATGACACGAATTGTGTTCTTGGAATATGGATGAAGTGAAAACTAGTTGAAAAGAAATAAGGTATGAGAGCTAGCTCATAAACTTGAAAACTAAACTATAAAATGCCAAAATTTCTTTTTAACAATCAGTATAAAAACAAAGCTAGCTTAGGAGCTCAAGGTTACTCTAAAAAAGGTAACTCTTAAAAATAATGCACTAACTATGATGAAGTTATACATAGGTAACTAGGTTAGAATTAATTAATATGTTACTTGTCCTTGGACATCATAAAGGGTTCAAACTGTTTTGAATAAATGTAAAAGTTGCATCTTTAAATTTTGTTATTCATGAAAAAGTGTTTGTAAAATGACCTCTTGTTTTCAAAGATTCTCTATTTCCTACTCATGTTTTCAAAATATTCAAAGCTTTCTATGCCTTAAACCTAGCCTTAGAAATCATTATCAAAATGTGGTTGTTTTACAATTTGAGGATGATATCATCTTGGGTATAACAAATGAGGAATTATACACTGAACATGCATGCACATTGAAAATTAGTTTAAAATGTTCATAGTGGATGAATTAACTTATTTTCTTAACTTAGAATCAAAAAAGCATAAGCTGTTGGTAGCCTTTCTATCATAATGATAAATCATGGATAGAAGAGCCAAGGGCTCTATTGTAATTGTCAAAAAAGGTACCAGTTAGGCCACCATTGTAGGAAATTGTTTTTTTTTTGAAAAGAACGGCACTAGTGAAGAGGATGAGGGGCTGTTAGTGAAACGAAAGTGGTGCAAAGAAAGCTTAAGGTAATTTCTCTAGTTGCAATGTATGGTGTAAAGTGCCCTAATACTATCAAAGTGTGCAAAGGGATATAGGAGGAACTATGTGAGGTTTCTATTTTGATTAATTCTAGCAGCACTCACAATATTGTAAGTAACAGATTGGCTATTAACATGAATTTAAGACTAGATGTGGTAGGAGGTTTCAATGTGGGCATAGTTAATGGTGATGTGATACATGGTAAAGGTTTGTGCTTAGGCATAGATATGGTGCTACAAAGGTCAAGAATGAAGGTTGATTTGTTTATACCGCCTATTCCAAATTTAGGAGTGTTTTTAGGCACTCATTGTTAGGAAACTCTAATGTTAATCAATTGGGATTTTTCTAAACTTTATATATCATTTATGTTGGAAAGGAAAATTGTGGAGCTATACAGGGATAAGCTATCTAAAAATAAAATAGTGTGTTAAGTTTACTAGGGGGAGTTATTTCAAAAGACACATGAATTACCACCTCAAAGGTCTCATGACCACCAAACCGTGCTAATGGATGAATCTAAAGTCATAAGTAATAGCCCAATGTTACCCCTATTCGTAGAAGTAATACATTGAAAAAATACTATAAGAATTATTGGAGAAAGAGGTGATAAGGAGTAGTAACAACCCTTTTATCCCCCTTCTCAAGGTTAGGAAGAATGATGGTTCATGACAAAAGTGTGTTGACCATCACTCTTAGAATAAGGAAACTATTAAGGATAATTTCCTATTCCTATGGTGGATGAGCTATTAGATAACTATATGGAGCCAAAATCTTCACAATGCTGGATTTAAGATCAAGATATCACCAAATTAGGATGTACCCTAAGGATATAGTGAAGATGGCATTCCAAGCCCCAAAGGTCTTAAGAATTTTTGGTTATGCCGTTTGGTTTATGTAATGTGTCTTCTACCTTCCAAAGTTTAATGAATAGTGTGTTCAAGGAGCTTTTGGAAAGGTTTGTTTTGCGTTGGACTATAGGAGATCACTAAAGGATGATTGAAAATATCCATAGTTGGTATTGATATGTTAAGGGTGAATTAGCTTTATGTCTAAGAAAGTAAAGCGTGTTTTTGGAGTATTGGAAGTTAGTTACTTGGGGCATGTAATTTTTGGACAAGGTTTGGCATTAGAATTAGATAAAGTGGCAGCAATGGTGGATTGGCTAGCACCAAAAACAATCAAGGCATTGAGAGGTTTTCTAAGGCTCATGAGGTATTATCACAAGTTCATAGGAAATTATGGGATCATAGTTACCACTTTGACTAAGCTAGTTAAGAACAATGGATTTATGTGGGACAATGAAGAAGAAAAGTCTTTTACTGAGCTGAAGTGAGCTATGACAAAAGCACCAGTATTGAGACTACTAGAATTTTATATCCCATTTATAGTCGTGTGATGCTAATGGGTTGGGAGTACAAGTTGTATTGACACAAGCTATTGGCATATTTCAGAATGTTAAAGGTAACAATCTATTACTCTTTAATTATGAAAAAATAGTTACTATCATTGATGCTTGTGTGAAAGAATGACATCAATACTTGTTGGGGGAAAATTTTATAGTAAAGACTAACTAGAAAAGCCTTCAACACCTTTGGATTCAAAAGATTACAAGATCAACTTAGTAGTCCTAGTTGACTAAGTTGATAGGCTGTGACCTTCATATACAATACAAACACGAAAAATAAAATTTAGCTACTAATGCATTATCTAGAAAAGAGGAAGACTAGTAGGTTAAAGTACTATCAGAACCTTTTGGAGGATTTCTAGGAGATTTTATAGAATCACAAGTGTGTAATGAAGATGAAGATGAAGATGTGTATAATGATTGTTCTTTTGAGTTGGAATAAGAAAAGCACATGCAAGAAGGTGTAGAGAAGGACAATGCATTGATTAGTAATGAAAAGAAAAATGAGATTGTGCATAATTACGTCAGTATGGAAAAAGGTGAAAGCAGACCTTATCCAAGTAAAGGTTACCAACAATGTGGAAGCACAAGAAATTATAAGTTGAGCATAGGGGAAGTGAAAGACAACAAGCGATACAAGAATGATATTTTGCTTTTATATACACAAGATTTTATAAGCAAGGATTCTACATTTATTTAAGTCATTCTCTAGTAGCTACATGGACCTACACGTGAAGGTCATTACAAGACTTTCCAACAAGTAAATGCAATATTTTACTAGGTCAACATGAAACAATCAATTATTCAATTTGTTAAGGGGTGCAATTATTTGATTTGGGAGAATATAACTATAGACTTCATTCAAGGGTTGCCATCTTTAAAGGGTAAGCAAGCGATTATGGTGATAGTTGATAGACAAAGCTTACTCATTTTATTGCTTTGGCACATGCATACGTTCTTGTTAGTGTGCCATAAATTTATTTATTTATTATTTTTTTGGAAAAATTTTCAAGCTCTATAGTATTCCTCATAGTATATTTCTTGACCAATAACTAGTTATTTGAGGGGCAAGGTACAAAATTCAATTTCTTCATTAAAAATCAACCATAAACCAATGAGCAATTTGAGTGAGTGAATAAAACTTTGAAGGTCTACTTGAAATCTTTTACTTTTGACCATAAAAAAGAATGAGTTAAGTGGCTTCCATGAGTTAAGTTTTGTTACAATACCAACACTTATGGAGTTACCAATAAATTCCCTTAGGAAGTGGTGTATGGAATGTCACCACCTACACTTCTCACTTACTTACTAAGGTCTTTTGCTGTTGAGGTGGTGGATAGGGAGCTCTAGACAAAGGATTCAATGTTAAAAGGCTTAAAGGAGAGATTAATGATGGACCAAAGCTAGATGAAAAAAAATACTATGAGATTGACAGAAAAGAGAATAGTTTGGCTTAAGAGATCAATTGTAACTTAAGCTTAAACTTTGGAGGGAAAATTTAGTGGTTGTATGGAGGAATTTCAAGTTGTCCTCTCACTAATATGGCTCATTTGAAGTGCTATAAAAGCTTGGAGAAGTTGCCTACCATCTGAAACTGCTAGTGGAAGCTACAATAGACATGTGTTCCACGTTTCAGTGTGGAAAAGGGTCATAGGAATCACATTCAAGTCCAACCTGATCTGCCTTCTTATCTAGACAATGAAAACGTTCTCAATCCTTAATCACAAGTTATCTTAGTGCAGCATATTAGGAAGAAGAGAGCTTGGTCTCTAGTGCATTGACAAGGATTACTAGTGTAGGAAGCAACTTCAGTTGATGCTGAACAATTTGAAGAAAGATTTTCATCCTTCAACCTCGGGGACAAGGTTGTTGTTAAGGAGGGTAGGATGCAACAGTCAACTAATTCAGCCTCTAGTTGAGATGCACATGGTCAAGGCCAACACACATGGGAGATTAACATAGGAGTCATTTTGTTTGTTCACTTAGTGTGTTTTGCCTTTACGTGGCAAAATAAGTGAATGGATATTCACTTTATAGGTAGAAAAGTTGTTTTTTTTTTTTCCTTGGTTTTGTTTTTGGGGGGGTATTATGGAAGGTTGGAAGAGGCCTTGTTTTTGGCATCTTTCTGGCGAAAACAAACTTGTAACCAATATTGGAGGTCTTGGGTTCTCTCAAACAAATCCTTTATCAATCTATTTCAGTGTTTTACTTTCATTAAGTGAAAATTGGTAGGAAACCGAAATCCAACATGTGAATTGATAACAATTTCTGCCTCAGTTCATCTCGCCCAATTACTTGATCGTTCGCTTGAAATTTAATTGAAACTTGGACCGTTGCAGTTCACACGTCGTTGTTTGTTATTACGTAGATCAACAAAATCCAAAAAGGGACGAAATGTAAACTAGTTAAAGTATGTGTTAAGAAATCCCATTCCATTTGTGTCATTAACATCCTTCTTTGCCTATACAACCCTTTTTGTTGCTGACTCTTAAAGATGATAACTATTTCAATTGTCAATAAATCAAACAATAAACCTATGCTAAGGAACAAAAGATTAGAATCATGTTGCATGGCAAGTTTAAATTATATACTTGTACTAACTTTGAATCCTTTGATATTTCTATTTTTAAATACTCCACATCTTTTATACAAGTTTTAAAGTTAAGAAGTCCAAGTTCTAGACATTTTCTGGATGAGCTTTTCACTCCACTTATCTTGATCTATCACAATAAGTTTTACATTAGCTCAAGTCATACTTTACAAGCACAATTATACAAACATTTAATTTACATATGAGATCTTAGCTTCACAAGTCTATTTATGAATGTCCAACAAATACTTAAGTTTTAACATAATTATAACTCTCAAGTGTCAAAGGTAGACTTAAGTTTTACTTCTTTGCTAAATAAAAGAAGATAAACAAGTTTATTAGTCCAAATAATATACTTTAAAGTAAGAAGGTTTTGATGTTCAATCAACTAAAATAACAAAAGCAAATGATTTAATCCATTTGATAACACCAACACAACCAACTAACACTTCTAGAGTGATTTCATTGTCATATATTACTTATGACTAGTAGTCATTATCAAATATAAGTATTAGTAGAATTGATAATTTTAATAAGAATAAGGATCAAATAGACCCTTTTATTTTTTTTTAATTGACGTTCAAGTTTCCTTCCTTTTTATCTTTATGTCCCTCGTAGATTTCGAAATCTAATACACTGACACAATCCCTATTCATTCATCACTATTGTTGATTTCTTTCTATCCCGCCACAACTACGAAGTTCATCCAATCATTTATTGCTTTCACCGAGGTAGAGGTATTGATGCTTGACTTTTCTTTACAACGGAAACTACCAAGGCCATGGACTTGTCTTGGGATTGGTTTTCTTATTAGCTATTGAATGATATGGTACAAATGCGGTGTAGGGATTGGTCTCCTCATAAGTCAACCCAAACTCATCAGTCTAATAGACGGTGGACCAACTGCCAGAAGCGGTCGGGCGCCACCTGTGCTAGATCCGCTTCAAGGTCGCAGCAAAGACACGAAGAGTCCAGTAAAAAATTAGAAGTAAATAAGACAAGAAGGGGAAAAAGACACGGTCGTAACAACGACACGTAGGGGCAATCATAATGTATAGATGTTGGAGAAAAGCTACGAGTAAATGAGAAGCATAACAAATTAGAAGCCAAGTAAAACACTAAACAAACCGGTGGCCCAACTGCCAGAAGCAGTCGCGCGCCACCTGTCCTAGATATACTTCAAGGCCGCAACAAAGACACGAAGAGTCCAGTAACGAATTAAATGAGACAAGTTGGAGTCAGGGACTCGGTCGTAACAAAGACCCGTAGGGGTCGTAATCCTTGGGAGTACACTAACAAGAAGTTATCAGCAAACAAACAATAAGATAACACCAGCACCACTCATAAAATGAAATCATGGATATAATATGGAACTGCTAACGGAAAAAAGGCTTTTTTTTTTTTAAGACAAACTAGTAAATTCGAACATGCCATTAAACGAGAAATGCAGTGGAAAAAAAATTAACTAATTTTTGGGTGCAACTGAAGCAATAAAAAAATGAACCTATAGACAAAGAAAAGCGCCTTGCCTGTTGCCTCTACAGTACTCGTAGAGCTTGCCGCTGCTGGAAGGGATGAGGAGCGCGGCCTCGACGTCGCAGAGGACGAAAAGCTCGCGTGCCTTCTTCATCAAAACGTTCTACCTCTTGGAGAACGTCGCTCGGCGACTGCTCTTCTCCTCGACCTTTTCAGCACCACGTACGTCCGCCACATTCAAATCCCTGTTTGCGGTCTTTGTTTGTCTCTTCGACTGTCTGGGCAGTCAATAATGGAGGTTGCTCAACAGGGAAGTGTATTAAGATGACGGCTTTGGCCGCGTAATGGGGGGGCAGAGAGTCGGGCAATTTCTCTTTGACGCGTGCTTTGTTTTGTGGGCGTGATCTCGACGCTGCGCCTTAGGACGTATTAGCAGGTTTTTTGCTACTTTTAGGATTTAGTTATTTTTTTCTCTTTTCTACTTCAGGTCTAGTCAAAGAAAAAGAGCCCTGACCTGACAGATTTTGAGACTAACAAGGCGAGAAACGACAAAAAAGACACGGAATGAAAAAGAACTTGCTGAAAGCCTCGAATTGGATGACAAAAGATATATATATATAAAAGGATAATTCTTACTATTATCAATTTAAGCAGTGAAAAACTGTTATAAGAATTATTCAAATTAACTTGACTTGTTTACAACTCCTAATTTTTTTTATTAAAAAATCAAATATTATTATTGTTCTTCTTTTGAATATGAGAACTTCATTAATGAATAATTTATATGAATCTATAAATTAATAGACCATCAAACAATAGTCGAGATGATAATAAACTTAAGTGATTTATTAGTCCAAGTATAGACCGTTTCCTAGATCACAGGCTTAAGAAGGATTAGGGCATTTATAGATTCTTATCATCACTCCTCCACAAATAGTTAGAAGATTGTTTGGTCTTTTCAGAAAATCTTCTTAGCACTAGTTGTGCTTCTTTTTAATAATATTTTATTTATAATTTTGGCATGCTTTTAGTCATGCAAGAGCAAGTCTTAGAAGTAACTCTTCAATCCTGATATACGTTTACAAGTGTCACTTTTCATTTAATAGCATAAAAACAATAAATTATTAATACTTATGGTGGGAACACATATCAGCTCTGGCATGTGTTTCTTACGGTCATGGTACCCTCATCAACATATTGTTAGTTCATGTTTTGACCATAGGTTGGAATGATGGCGACCATCCATGTGTGCTTAATTTGGAATTATAGCATTTGATGAGATAATGCCTGGTAGAAAATCTAGATTATTCAATTTGAATCTTGCTTGATTATAATTATATGAAACTATATTTGTTTTGTATATATTTGTATTCCTATATCCTAAATCACTTCAGAAAATTGAAGTTAAAAACTTTTTGTAGCTACAATTAATTGCTCTTTTGGTTTAGCTTTTATAGCTCTAACATTTTGGAATAGAGGAAGTCTAACTAGCTTCTTGAATTTAGTTGAACCTACACTTAAGATTGATGAAAAATCCTTGAATCTATTGGCATTATCTTATTATATGCCTTGTCCAAGGGTACTAAACATTGCGAAAATGACTTTAATGGCTCCACATATATACAAGCTCCTTACTAAAAAGTTAGGGATGCATACTCAGTTTGCAAGGTGTGTTCACATAAGGGATGAAAGAAGCCACCACCCTAAGCTTTAATAGGCTATTGCCCATAACTCATATTATCACCAATTTGATTTTTTTTTATAAAAATGTAAGTTTATATTAATAAAAAATAATATACAAAAGTATAAGGACATATCCTCGCATTACAAGAATTACAAAAACTACAAAAAGATGGAAGTTAGAAACCTCTAAATCTTATTCAAAATGACATTTTTTTGTAAAGATTTTTATATTTTCATACAAATAAGCTCTCCCTCATATAATTTTTCTTACTTTAATTGAAAAAATTAGAATATCAACTATTCTATTTGAAATCATCTTTTATTTTGTTTTGCTCATATATAATAAATGTAAACTAAAAAAGATATTTTAAGAAGCTTAATAGCCAAAACCTTTCATTTAGTTGCTCTGATTATTCATTATAGTTCTTCATCTCATTAATCAATATAACATTGAATCCTATTTTGAGTAAGGGTAATCTTCCAAATCATTTTTGTCCATGTATATTAAAACAAAAGATGACTTCAATTTTTAACCTAGGACTTATAGAAATTACAATATAAGCTAACTGAAGAGAACAATCATACCATTCCTTCTTCTATAGAAAGTTAATCTTTACAAACAGGTTATCTAATGAAATTATGTTTGTTGATTTTACCAATTTAAATTAGATCAAACCAATCTACTTTTACATTAACAAGTTAAAACTCTTTATAAATTTCTTTGAAGCAATAGACAAACTCATAAAGAATGAAGGTAAATGCAAACCTTAGTTTGAGAAGACTCTTCAACTCCATCACAAGAGGGAGAGGAGGAGAGAGAGAATTTACACACCCAATTTATACAAGTGTTTCAACTCACTTAGAGTCTATCTCCACTTCTTCTTTATCAATTAGAAAGAAAACCTATTTTCTATTTCTTTACAATGTGTACACCACTAACAACAGTTACTTACAACTCAAGGAACTTCACATCATAAAAACTATATACCTTGTGATAATGGGTCCACAAGACCAAAAATCATCCAAATGCTTATACCCAATACAAAGTGTTGGGTTTTCTAACACAAACTTACAAAGGCTTTTCAAGTCAAATATAAGGGCTCAAAATAAAGGCTTCTATAACAAAGGCCCATGAAGAGAAATGAAAAGAAGAAAGGAACTCAATTGTTGCTTGCCATCACAAAAGAAATCTCACAAAGGGTTAAGTTGAAAACTTAAGAAGAGACAAGAAAAGAAAGCAAGACATTCAAAAAAGTAGCTAGAGAACATTAAAACAAGAAAATGGATAGAAGTAGTAGATGAAGAAGATTGAAGAGAAAGATAGAAGTTCTTAGTTTCTATAAAAGTAATAAATGATCAAATACCTTAGTTTTTATAAATAGGTAAATTCATAGTTGAAAGGCAATCAAACCTCCTTTTAGTGTAGCTTTTATTTTTTAACTTATCCTTGTTTAAACCTTTGAGTATATTATAAATCTTAGGAGTAGTTGTAATTGGTGTAAACTACATGGTTAAATAGAGGACTATTTATTGCATTCTTCTCATTTATTTTAGTTATTTTTTAGGTGTCTTTGTAAATAAGACATTTGATTCTTTAATGGAATTATTGGCACTTATGAATAAAAATGCATCTATGAAATTGGACAAAATTCAAGAAATTTTTTATTTCAGTCTTTCACTTTATGAAAAGGTTATTATAAAGATCTAACTTTGCTAAGACATGCACCAAAAAGAAATAAACAAATTTTCTCTATCATAGACATGTGTAAGTTTGTATTGATGAAAATTTAGTAAATAAAAGCATAGACATATCCTAGCATTATAAGAATTACAAAACTACAAAAGGATTAAATTTGAAAACCTTCAAATCTCAGTCAAAATAATACTTTTTTAAAAGAATTTTATATCTTGAAACTAAAAAGCTTTCTTTTGTACAATTTTCCTTACTTTTGCCCATTGGATTGAGATGTTAATTATTTTGTTTTAAAATCACATTTTATTTTGTGTAGTCCATACATAGTTAATGCAAGTTAAAAAAATATCTCAAAAAATTTTACAATCAAATATTTTCCTTTAATTGCTTTAATTATCTATTGGAGTTCTTTATTCAATTCTTCAATATGATATCAAATTTCATAATGAATGAGGATAATCTTCCAAATCATTATTGTACATATTCATTTAAAAAATAAATAACTCCCATTTTTAACTTGGAATTAACATAAATCACAATATAAAATTTCACAAAATTTCAAGTATCACCGTGATTCCAGTTAATCCATACAAATCGACGGAGAAATTGGACAGTATAAGTGGACGAATGGACGGCGACGTAAAACCTGAAAAGAAACTGCATGTCTAAGGACGTTTTATAAACCATTTTAACCCCATGGAGGCCTAGAAAAGGTCAAATGGTTCTTCGTATGGAAACAAACCAACTCGAAGAGAAAGTACGCCGCTTGGTAATGAATGTCAAAAGGCTAGCTGTTGGAAACGAATGCGTCGCCAAATGTGTCATAAAAGTGGATGCTCGAAGTGCCAACCAAGTGCCATTTGTGAGGCAAGGCATGGGGAAGAAGAGCGAAATGCAATTGGAAATCGAGCAGTTGCGTCTTTAAGAGGGAGCGCAGGCTAAAGTACACCAAAGGGTCCGTCGCTCTTGTGAAAGGCTCAAGAGTCGTCATGGAGGTTCCGTTGTTTCAAGCCTCATGCTTCTTATTTTCCTTCCTCTCCTTCACTCTTTCACTAAAAGCTGTAAGCCCGTTGAGTCAGCAGAACAAACCCATTAGGTTCACAGCCAGCTTTGCCACCAAAAACATTGCCTTTGTCATTCTCCGAGACTGCGTTTTCCTCCAGGTTAACATCATCGATGCAGTTGATCACACCTGTGAAACCTTTTGTCGTCTTATTGAAATATTTAGATTATCTTAAAAGGTCAATAGTTATATTCTTATTATTGTTCCAATTCCTTACATATCACAGATATAGTAAGTATATACACAAAACGTAGTCTAAGCAGGAAAAAATGGTGAAGGTCGGGTGATTATATGTGCAAATGAGCAAGACACGAGATAATGAATTACTCAAGTGTAAAGGTGAGACACTCCTTGGAAGCGACCATTTAAATGATACATGGTATGTTATTTCATTCTCTAAGTTAAATGTCCAAAAGGTAACCAGTAAAGTGCCGAAGCTCCCTTCATCACTACAGCTTATGTGAAGCACCTTTTAAGCATACTATGAATGCGATCTCTGATCGGCTGTGGAAACAAACTAAGGGTTGTTAGTCGAGGAAGAAGAGGCAAGATTTTCATGCTCACTAATCCTATTGACACCTCGGTTATGCCTTCACCATTTGCCATAGTTGTGATCTGTAAGTAACAAGCAATTACCTTATAAGGAAAATAAGGCTAATAATTGTAGTAGCGTTCATCGGTTAAACAAAGAAGGAAAGTTCTTGCAAGAATGGTTAGAGAAGATTTCCTTCTATGTGCATAGATATTAACATCTAGATTTCCTAAGTTAATCTCTTTCCATTTTTAGTCAAAGGATTGTTCCCAATAGGTAAGTGTTTGGTGCACAAGAGATGCTAGGAGCGATGAGCAAGCCTCACATCCTCTGATGTGGCAACTTTCGTCAATCACTTGATAGAGAGAGGTTGGGGTTGATATGGTGTGAGGACGTGGCACAATCAAGATTAAGCAAATTTTTTGCGTCTAATATAACTATTGCCTAGATAAATGAACAAGCAGAACAAGTTGTTAAAACAGTATAAAAGCCAGAGACAAATTGTCCAATACAATGGGCACAAGAGTTAGCAAAATTGTTACGGAGGATCTACACAAAATGCTTTGTTTTCTTGTCATAATAGAAGAACTTTCGATCCTTCTCATGTGCTCAACAATATTAGGAATAGGTTAGATCAAGCAACATAACTTCCTGTACTTGGTTATGTCTCCCGACTTGTTTAAGACCTTGTTGATTTTGTTATAGAGTTTTTTTTTTAATATATATAGGTTAGTTGTGGGTACAATTTGCAAAGTGCTTTGCAAATTTTGCTAAATCCTATGGCTTAAATAAACAGTTGCATGCTTAAACACAACATATATTATTGGATTTTAAAGGTGGCAGCCAATTTTTCTTTCTTTCTATATATTCTTTTTTTAAGTAAATGGAGTTTGGGAATATAGGCTGTCGAACTCATAACTTGGGTTGTAGGCAGCCGGTAGCTAACCATTATGTAACGGACTTTGTATTCTAACATTAAAAAGGCAAGCAATACGATTTGGCCATATAAGGGCTTGACTACTTCTCTCAAGGAGTTAACCTTTTGGGATGGAACTTGGGCTTATGATAAGTGGTATTATAGCCTAACTACAACTCAACTTGAAAGGTTTACAATTGCCATCCCCTAGTGTGAGGTAGGCAATGGTTAGAGTTCTAAGGGGTTATTAGGGAACCCCACCTATGTTTAAGAGCAATGTAAATTTAGGTGGAAAAGAATATAACGGATTTCATTCTCCCACATTAAAAAAACAATGAAAATTTAAGTGATTATATTAGAGGACTTTACTACTCCTTGAAGTGGGTTGATTTTTCAAGATGGAACCCAAACTATGACAATTAGGCTACTAGATAGCACCCAATATTTAATACTTAAAGAACAGTTGAAAGGCATATTGTACTACTACTCTTAGAGCAAGATGAAATGTGTGACAATAGATCCAAAAGTCTTGAGATTAATGAGTTTTATGGTTTGCCAGCATTCAATTTTCTATAACAGTCAAAAACTCTCATTCAAAAATAGAAAAACTAAGTTGACCTTTCTAGATCTCGTATATGTTAGAGCAATACTAATCTATTTCTCTAGTTCTGCAAGGTTAATCACACACAACTGCTCAACATTCGGCAGCTGCCTAAGGATACAATACTGATTTGAATCCATCAACTGTAATGCCTCATGCGTTTAGGAAGAGTAATTGCAGTAAGAAAAGAAGTGTTACCTTTGTAGTTCTTCTACTAGGCCCAGATGTGACTGTTGACCTTCATATTTTGGGTGGTGGCTCCGAGGACAAGAAAGTTTGCAGTCAACAATTATGCTTTAGACAACAGTAATTGCAGTAAGATGGTTCCTGCCCTTCTTGTCGGTTAAAAGAGAGAAGTAAATCTCATTTGAATATCTGCTTCAAGTTTTAAAATCTGTTATTAAGAGAGGAGAGCACATTTATATATAAAAAATATAAGGCATCAAAATATTAACAATTTATGATATATATTCAAATTTCAATATCCCTTGCCTTAAGCATAAAGAGATACACCCTACCTAACAAAGTTCATGAGTAAATGAGATGTATCATTCGAAACTTGAGATTTAGTGTTGTGTTAGAATGTCTACTTCCTTTCTTTAAAATCAATTATCAAGAGAGGGGACTATGTTTGTATATAAGGAATTCCAAAAAAAGATAAATAAAAAAATATTGATAATGTAGAATACATATTTGAATTCACCTAATTCATATATACAAACACAATTTTAAGATAAAAATATAACTTATATAATAGAAAAAAGCTTTTCAGTCACCATTTTTTTCTTTTTTAGTGAGATAACTCAGCATCACCATTAGCATTAAGATGCTGGTGTTGTTGGCAATGAAGACTTCCATAAGAGGGATATGTTGTCTTTCAAAAATATTTTTGATAAACTATTATCTCTTGGTAAGTGGAGGTCCAAATACCAAATATGTATTGCAAAAGAAAAAAGAGTATCAAATACATCTTTCTAAGTGATAGTATTCCAATATGTCATAGTCTAAATTATTAGTGATACTCAATCTTAGGGAAATCTCAAGAATAGTTGATATAGTTTTCATTTAAAACAAGATCTTAAAATGTTGTATTCTCATCACCTGAAGAACAAATAAGATGAATTACTAAGAAGGCAAAGATGATGCTGCATATCTATGGAATGCTTCAACTACGCTAACATCAACCATGTGCAACATTTAGAAACATGGACGCAGAAATTGAAAAATAAAATAAAATAAAATGGAGAAGTGCCCCTTTTGTATGTCAAAGTCCAACAAAAGGTAGCAATTTGGACGTATTAGGCCATTGAAAATAATAAGAATGCCCATAACAAATCTATGTGCAATAACCTAATACTCTTGACGCATTACGATTGCGCATCTAATTAAGTTTTGCCTCAAGTGTTGAAATTTTGCGTGGACTGAAAAGGCATATTACTTTATACATAGATGATGGCCAGTTAAGCAAAGCCAAGTTCTCCCTGAATAGACCTATTGAGCTTGCCATTTTGCAATAGCTTAGTTATTGTTGTTGTAACCACCAATATTAGTAGAGACAATATCGAGTAAACAAACAGTTTTGACAATGTTGAACCATTTGGTTCTCCCTGATTATCCATGGACTCCGAAGGGATGTAATTATCAAACTTCTTTTGGTTAGCTATCTGAAACAGTTCCGAGAAAAATCAGGATAATTATCTCAAATGTTAATTCAATAATAAGTTTGCTTCACAGTGGTGACCCTTTCAGGAAATAAAGAAAGAAACTAGTTTCAGACCTTGAATTGTCAGTAATAAAGTACGCAAGATGAGTTACAAACAAGTTGAGGAACGTTCTGGAAGATAAGTTTTTATATTAAATAGTTGTCAAACTTTGAAATGATTGGAAAAATAAACTGCTTAATTTTTTGTCATTAAGAAATTCTGATGCCTTCTTTTGTTCTTCAAAGCGACTCTGATAACGCTCAAGGATCTTGCCCAAACTGAATTGATGAAAAAGGAAACTACTTATTGAATAACAGTTGTTAAACAACATTGATGAAAAAGGAAATTGGTGAACTGTTGTTTTGTAAACATATAATTTTGATGATAACAAACTGCTACTTGAAAAACAATATTGAACATTTAACTGTTACCTGGAGATTGTTGAAGTCTTGCTATGAAAACACACGACGTTGGTGATGATAAATTGCTGCTTGGATAAAATATATGGATATCTGATAGGTACTTACAAATACCTTATGTAAATATCTCTTGATATGGAAATAATTTATGTCTCGCGCTGTAACACACAACACGAAATGCAGAATTGCAGAACAGTTTCTAAACACACGCACTCCAGATTTTCATCCCTTAAGTCAAGAAAACGCAGAGTTTCAAACATATCCAAAAGCTTTAAACGTGGATCCTCCTCCACTGATGAAAATGCAAAGCACAAAGCACAAATCACAAAACGCAGGATGGTAGAAATGAAAGAACTTGAATAGGCCTTTCGTTCGAGGCACATCAAGTTTCCCATACACCTTTCTTTTGCACAGAATGGGTCTCACTCTAAATGGAAAAAAACCCAACTTTAGATCTAAGATGTTTAGACTTGGGAAGGGAGATGAATGTTCTCCCAACGGCAGGAAGCGGAAAAAGAATACTTAGCATTTAAGGTTATAACACAAGAACATGATGACAGCTTGGACAACACAGATGATGAGTTTATCTCGGCCGCAACTTCACAAAATTTTGTAGATATGAGAGAAATGTGAACTGAGGTAAATTCTCAATTCAATCCTGAAAAAGATTGTACATTCTATGAACTTCAAACTGCATTTAATGATGCTTTAGATAGTTCAACAAACTGAAATATGCGTTAGAATATTGTCAAACAGTGTTGAAAAAGTTCAGAGATGTAAGCAAAATACTTGAAAGAGTGGTTACTTAACAAAAAGGATCATATGACAAAGTTTGGCTAGGATACCAACCAAAACTAAACTAAATTCTTTTCAATAATATGTGTAAATTTTCTAACGAGGGAACATCTTCCATTTTAAATTTTGTAACAAACTCTTTAGCATCATGCATAAGAGTATATTTTGCTACTAGTAGGATTAGACTATGATGCGGATGCATTTAAGGCCCAATATCACGAGTTCCAACATCAAAGAATTGAGAGTCCACAACGTAACCCCATGGGTCCAAGAAGGCCAAGGTTGAAGAGCAGTCAAAGAATATTCATAGCATTTCTACAATCTTTAATATGGGGGGTTTCTTAAGTAGTTGTTGAGTCCTTAATTTCTTAGGTTTAATTTATTATCTGAGAATATTTCCTTTTATTTGGTTTTCCCTAATTGTCTAGGTTCTTGATTTATTTGGGTTTTCATGCTTGTCAGATCTCTCATTTGTTCAGGGATCCATTATTTGTTAGAATCCATATTTGTTAAGATTTCCTTAATTTTAGGGATTCTTGATTTGTTAGGATCCTTCTAGAATTAGGTTTTAAGGGTTCCTAATTTACTAGGTTTTTTCTAGGATTAGGTTTAGCTGCCTATTTAAAAGGAGCATTGTTTCAGTTGTAAACAGATTTGTTTTTCTAGAGAATAGAAACCCTTAAGTTGTGTGATCAACTTTTGTATCCTTTATCCAATTCTTGCCAGGGATTAGTGGTGGAGCACCTCCTTGACTAGTGGCATTGCCTTTACGTCTTGGAGCTTGTTGGCAACTATCTTTTTATTTTTGTTCTTTATATATTCATTTTTCCTTCCTTTCTTCCTACCAATACTTACTTTTCCAACAGAAAATCCAAAAACACCAAAAAAATGATTTTTACATATTTTCTTAACCTGAGCTCGCTCAAGCCCACCATAAGATTTGCATACTTTGGATTTTTTTGTGGGAAAAGTGAATGTTTGGTAGGGAGGAAGGGAGAAAAAATGAAAATAAGAATAAGCCAACAAACTCCAAGATGTAAAGGCAATGCCACCAGTCAAGGACCATCACCAATCCTTGGTAAGAATTAGATAAAGGATGCAAAAGTTGATCACACAACTTTGGGGTTTCTATTCTTTGGAAACAACTCTACTTACAACTAAAACCATGCTCCTTTTAAATAGGCAGCTAAACCTAATCCTAGAAAGAGCCTAGTAAATCATGAATCTTTAAAACCTAATTCTAGAAGGATCCTGACAAATCAAGAATCCTTAAAATTAAGGAAGTTTTAACAAATATGGATTTTGACAAATAAGAGATTTCTAAAAAAATCAGAGATTTGACAAGTATAGAAACCCAAATAAATCAAGAACCTAGACAATTAAGGAAAATCAAATAAAAGGAAATATTCTCAGACAATAAATTAAACCTAAGAAATTAAAGACTTAACAACTACTTAAAAAACCCCCCATATTAAATATTGTAAAGATGCTATGGAATATTCTTTGACTACTTTTCAACCTTGGCCTTCTTGGACCCATTGGGTTACGTTGTGGACTCTCAATCCTTTGATGCAATTTTACATAGATGGCTTGGTTAGAGTCAATTAATATGTTACTTGTAATTGTTACATTATAAAAGGTTCAAACTCTTTCAAATAGATGTAAAAGTTGCATCTCTAAATTTTGCTCTTGAAGAGAAAATATTTCTAAAACAATCTCTTGATTTTAAATATCTTATCATTCCTAATCATGTTTTCAAACTATCCAAAGTGCTATATGCCATAAAACCAGCCTTAGAAACTATTATCTATATTTGCTTGTCTTAAAAATCTATATGGGATGTACCATATTTGGTATCTTAATTGAGTTTAAAATGTGTATAGTGGAGAGTTAAATTATTTTTTTGACTTTCAAATCAAACAAACATAATTGATTTGTAGCTTTTCTATCACAAATAGGACGTTAGAAATTCAAAGAGGCCTTAAATGACACCAATTGGGTTCTTGGAATGAATGGGAAGTTGAAGGAGTTTAATGGAAATTAGGCATTGGAGCTAGTTCCCAAACTTGAAAACTTCACTATGATATGACAAAATTGGTTTTCAGACATAAGCTTGATGAATATGATATCATTATTAGAAAAAATCTAGATTAGTAGTTCAACGCTACTCTCAAAAGTAGGTATTGACTATGTTGAACTTATACATAAATAATTGAGTTAGAGTCAATTTTCATGTAGTATTTGCATATCATAAGACTTTTAAACTCTTTTAAATACATGTAAAAGTTGCATCTCTAAATTTTTTTATACAAGAAAAAGTGGTTGTAGAACAACCTTTGGATTTCAAAGACCCTATGTTTTCAAATCATCTTTGAAATTGTTCAAAGCTTTATATGTCCTAAAACAAGTCTTAGAAAACAATATCAAGATGTTTTTGTTTTACAAACCTACATGTATTACCTTTGGTACCACAAAAGAGGAATTACACACTAAATATGTATGCAAAATGAAAAATTGGTTTAAAATTTGCATGGTGGAGAAATTACAAATCAAAAAAGCACAATTCATTTGTATTTTTTTTTTATCATAAATAGTATTGAATAAAGTAGGCATGGCCTTAAATGACACAAATTGTGTTCTTAGAATATGGATGAAGTGAAAACTAGTTGAAAAGAAATAAGGTATGAGAGCTAGCATATAAACTTGAAAACTAAATTATAAAATGACAAAATTTCTTTTTAAAAATCAGTATAAGAACAAAGTTAGATCATGAGCTTAAGGTTTTTCTTAAAAGAAAAAGGTAACTCTTAAAAAGAATGCACTATGACGAAGTTATACATAGGTAGCTAGGTTAAAGTCAATTAATATGTTACTTGTCCTTGGACATCATAGAGGGTTCAAACTATTTTGAATAAATGTAAAAGTTGCATCTTTAAATTTTGTTATTCATGAAAAGGTGTTTGTAAAATGGCCCCTTGTTCTCAAAGATTTTCTATTTCCTACTCATGTTTTCAAACTATTCAAAGCTTTCTATGCCCTACACCAAGCCTTAGAAGTCATTATTAAAATTTGGTTGTTTGACAATCTGAGGATGATATCATCTTTGGTACAACAAATGAGGAATTATGCATTGAATATGCATGCACATTGAAAAATTAGTTTAAAATGTTCATAATGGATGAATTAACCTATTTTCTTAGCTTAAAATAAAAAAAGCATAAGTTATTGGTAGCCTTTCTATCAGAATTAAGAGTGAAGAAAGCAAGAAAGGCCTTAAATGACATCAATTTGGTTCATGCAATGCATAGGAAGTTGAACGAGTTGGAAAGAAATGAGGCTTATGAGCTAGTTCCTAAACCTAAAAATTACATTATGAAATGACAATTGGTTTCTAGAGATAAGCTTGACAATCATGATATCATTATTGGAATGAAATAAGATTAGTAATTCAAGGTTTCTATCAAAAAGTGGGTATTGACTATTATGAACTTTTACATTGGTAGCTCAGTTCAAGCCAATTAATATGTTACTTGTATTTGCATATCATAAAACATTAAAACTCTTTCAAATAGATGTAAAAGTTGCATTTTAAAATTTTCTTATTCAAGAAAAAGTGTTTGTAAAAGAACGCCTTGGTTGCAAAGATTCTATCTTTCCTAATATGTTTTCAAACAATTCAATTTCTTATATGTCCTAAAACAAGTCCTACAAACCAATATCAAGATATGTTTGTTTTGTAAGTCTGTGGATTATATCATCTTTCGTAACACAATTCAGTAATTATGCATTGAATATTCATAGTGGAGGAATTAATTTATTTTCTTGACTTCCAAGTAGCTTTTCTATTACAAATAGGACTAAGGAAAGTAAGAAAGGGCTTAAATGACACCAATTGGGTTCTTAGAATGGATGGGGAGTTGAACAAGTTTAAAAGCAATGAGATATGGGAGCTAGTCCCCAAACCTAAAAACTACATTATGATACGACAAAAATTGGTTTTCAGAGATAAGCTTTATAAACATGGTATCATTATTGGAACAAAACTAGATTAGTAGGTTAAGGTTACTTTTAAAAAGTAGATATTGATTATTATGAAATTTTACATAGGTGGCTCGGTTATGGTCAATTAATATGTTACTTGTATTTGTATATCATAAAAGGTTCAAGCTCTTTGAAGTAGATGTAAAAGTTGCAACTCTAATTTTTTTTGGTTTAAGAGAATGTGTTTGTAATTTTAAAGTTCCTATCTTTCTTAATCATGTTTTCAAATTGTTTAAAGTTTTATATGTCTTAAAACAATCCATAGAGGCCAGTAGCAAAATGTGCTTGTTTTACAAACCTAGATTTATGGTATCATCTTTAGTGCCACAGATGAGGAATTATGCATTGAATATGCATGCACAATGAAAAATGAGTTTAGAATGTGCATAGTGGAGGAATTAACTTATTCCATTGACTTGCAAATCAAACAAGCATTACTTATTTGTATCTTTTCCTATCACAAAAAGTACAAAAGAAAAGTAAAAAGAAGCCTTAAATGACGTGAATTGGGTTCTTGCAATGTAGGCAAAGTTAAAAATTAGTTGAAAAGAGTGAAGTATGGAGGCTAGTTCCTATACTTGAAAATGACTATAATATGACAAATTTGTTTTTAGAAATTAGCTTAACAATCATGGCATCAATATAGGAAAAAGTTAGATTAGTAGCTCAAGATTACTCTTAAAAATGGGTATTTGCATAGGTTGCTAGGTTGAAGTTAATTAATATGTTATTTCTATTTGCATTTAATAAAATGTTCAAACTCTTTCACATAGATGTAAAAGCTTTATTTCTAAATTTTGTTAAAGTGTTTGTAAAAGAACCCTTTGAGTTTAGAGTTCCTACCTTTTCTAATCTTTTTTTTTCTTTTTTCTTTTTTCTTTTTAATTCAATTGTTCAAAGCTTCATATGTCCTTAAATAAGCCTTAGAAACCAATATCAATTTATGCTTGTTTTACAAATCTATGTGGGTGGTTTTATCTTTGTTACCCTAAATGGGGAATTATGCACTAAATATGCATTGATCATTTATTATAGTTCTTCATTTCATTCATCAATATGACATTAAATTCTATTCTAAGTAAGGATAATCTTCTAAATCATTTTTGTCTATGTATATTAAAACAAAAGATGACTTATATTTTTAACCTATAATTGATATAAATCACAATATAAGTTAATTGAAGAGAACAATCATACCATTCCTTCTTCTATAGAAAGTCAATATTCATAAACAAGTCATCTAATAAAATTATGTTTGTTGATGCTACTAATCTAAATTAGATCAAACCAATCCACTTTTTCATTAACAAGTCAAAACACTTAATAAATTTCTTTGTAGTAATAGGTAAACTTATAAAGAATGAAGGTAAGTGCAAGCCTTAGTTTGAAAAGACTCTTAAACTCCATCACGAGAGGGAGAGAATGAGAGAGAGAATTTGCACGCACAATTTTTATAAGTGGTTCAACTCACTTAAAGTCTATGTCCACTTCCTCTTTATCAATTAGAAAGAAAACCTATTTTCTATTTCTTTACAATGTGTACCCCACTAACAACAATTCCTTACAACTCAAGGAACTTCACATCACAAAAACTACATACCTTGTGATAATGGGTTTATAAGACCAAGAATCATCCAAGTGTTACACCTAATACAAAGTGTTAGGGTTTCTAACTCAAACATACAAAGGCTTTCCAAGTCAAATATGAGGGCTCAAAACAAAGGCCCATGAAGAGAAATGAAGAGAAGAAAGGAACTCAATTGTGCTTGCCATCACAAAAGAAATCTCATAAAGGGTTAAGAAGAAAACTTAAAAAGAGACAAGAAAAGAAAACAAGACATTCAAAGAAGCAATAGAGAACATTAAAACAAGCAAATGGATTGAAGTAGTAGATGAAGAAGATTGAAGAAAAAGATAGAAGTTCTTAGTTTCTATAAAAGTAATAAATGATCAAATATCTTAGTTCTTACAAATAGATAAATTCATAGTTGAAAGGCAATCAAACCTCTCATATTTTATATTTTCTATAGATAGATTTATAGTTTAATAGATAATCAAACACCACATTCTTTAAATCTCCTTTTAGTATAGCTTTTATTTTTTAACTTAATCTTTTTCAAACCTTTGAGTATATTATAAATCTTAGGAGTAGTTGTAATTGGTGTAAACTACACGGTTAAAGAAAGGACTATTTATTGTATTCTTCTCATTTATTTTGGTTATTGTCTAGGTGTCTTTGTAAATAGGAATATGTATTCTAATTACTTAGACATTTGATTCTTTAATGGAATTATTGGCTCTTATGAATTAAAATGCATGTGTGAAATTGGACAAAATTTAAGAAATTTTTTATTTCATTCTGTCACTTTATAAAAAGGTATTATAAATATCTAACTTTGCTAAGACATGCACGAAAAAGAAATAGACAAATG
Source organism: Casuarina equisetifolia (assembly GCA_028551475.1). NCBI lineage: Eukaryota > Viridiplantae > Streptophyta > Magnoliopsida > Fagales > Casuarinaceae > Casuarina > Casuarina equisetifolia. The sequence continues at coordinate 9,498,400 of CM052360.1, read as the reverse complement.
TTCTCTCCCTCTTTTTTTTTTTAATCAAAAGGTAAGTTTGCATTAATAAAAAATTAATATATAAAAGCATAGGTACATCTTAGCATTATAAGAATTACAAAACTACAAAAATATTAAATTTAAAAACCTTCAAATTTCAGTCAAAACAATATTTTTTTGAAAGGATTTTATATTTTGAAACTAAAAAGCTTTTCTTTGTATAATTTTCCTTACTTTTGCCGATTGGATTGAGATGTTAATTATTTTGTTTCAAAATCACATTTTATTTGTGTAGTCCATACATAGTTAATGCAAGTTAAAAAAATATTTCAAAATTTTACAACCAAATCTCTTCCTTTAATTGCTTTGATTATCTATTACAGTTTTTTATTCAATTCTTAAATATGATATCAAATTTCATTATAAACGAGAATAATCTTTCAAATCATCATTGTACATGTTCATTTAAAAAATAAATAACTCATATTTTTAACTTGGAATTGACATAAATGTCAATATAAAATTTCACAAAATTTCAAGTATCACCGTGATTCCAATTAATCCATACAACTCGACGAGAAATTGGACAGTATCAAGTGGACGAATGGACGGCGATGTAAAACCTGAAAAGAAACTGCATGTCTAAGGACGTTTTATAAACCATTTTAACCCCATGGAGGCCTAGAAAAGGTCAACTGGTTCTTCGTATGGAAGAAAACCAACTCGAAGAGAAAGTTCGCCGCTTGGTAATGAATGTCAAAAGGCTAGCTGTTGGAAACGAATGCGTCCGCAAATGTGTCATAAAAGTGGATGCTCGAAGTTCCAACCAAGTGCCCTTTGTGAGGCAAAGCATGGGGAAGAAGAGCGAAATGCAATTGGAAATCGAGCAGTTGCGTCTTTAAGAGGGAGCGCAGGTTAAAGTACGCCAAAGGGTCCGTCGCTCTTGTGAAAGGCTCAAGAGTCGTCATGGAGGTTCCGTTGTTTCAAGCCTCATGCTTCTTATTTTCCCTCCTCTCCTTCACTCTTCACTAAAAGCTGTAAGCCCGTTGAGTCAGCAGAACAAACCCATTAGATTCATAGCCAGCATTGCCACCAAAAACATTGCCTTTGTCATTCTACCATACTGCGTTTTCCTCCAGGTTAACATCATCGATGCAGTTGATCACACCTGTGAAACCTTTTTTCGTCTTATTGAACTATTTAGATTATCTTAAAAGGTCAATAGTTATATTCTTATTATTGTTCCAATCCCTTACATATCACAGATATAGTAAGTATATACACAAAACGTAGTCTAAGCAGGAAAAAATGGTGAAGGTCGGGTGATTATTTGTGCAAATGAGCAAGACACGAGATAATGAACTACTCAAGTGCAAAGGAGAGACACTCCCTGGAAGCAACCATTTAAATGATACATGGTATGTTATTTCATTCTCTAAGTTAAATGTCCAAAAGGAAACCAGTAAAATGCCGAAGCTCCCTCCATCACTACAGCTTATGTGAAGCAACTTTTAAGCATACCATGAATGCGATCTCTGATCGGCTGTGGAAACAAACTAAGGGTTGTTAGTCGAGGAAGAGGAGGCAAGTGATTGTTTTCATGCTTGCTTAATCCTATTGACACCTCGGTTCTGCCTTCAACATTCTCCATAGTTGTGATCTGTAAGTAACAAGAAATTACCATGATAATGATTTCCTATTCACCGTTATCTTACCACTAATACAACTTTAAAGTAATAGTTCGAAACTTTTTTTTTCTTTTTTTTTTTTTGGGCTAAATTCTTACCTCTCTCTAGTAGCTTGCTTTCTTCTCTTACCATCCCTTCTATTCATAGCAAAGGAGACAGAATTGACTAATGCATTAGAAGAATCCTGTTAGTGTCATGCTACAATTCATATATTAAAAAGCAGCTAGAGAAACGCGGACAATCAATTTCGAAACCTGAAGCATGAAGTGCTGTAATTTCTCAATTTTCTTCTTCTGGGTCTTGGTATCATTTCTATTGCTTTTCCAAGAAAATCAAGGTTCTTGCACTTCCTATGCTTAACTCTTTTCCTACTAGCTAATGTTGTAGTTGGCTAATAATGACGATTAAGCTGATAATTTTGCGTTCACATCAGTTCGTTTATTTCATGCTAAAATTTCAACTCAAATCTGCCACTTCACGATATTCTCACTAGGCTGGAGCTTTAATCTCTAATCAGAAAGTTGTTAGAGATTGGGTAATCCATGTTAGCTCATTTTGTGAACTTATGTGATGTGGGATTTCTATCAATAAGTATAAACTAATCATTCTTTAAAGGTATCTTAATGTAACAATGTTGGTCTAGTTGAATAAGATAAATTTTGCCCTTAATTGTAAGTATAGTGATAGCTAGTGTGGACCATAGTGTATCTTAGAGAATTATGAGAAGTCAAGACTATTTGGTTAAGCATGTTACAAGCTAAATTGGCAAAGTCCTCCCTCTAGGTCATTATATGCATATTGAAATCCACAAGCATTGAAATCAAGTTCATGGTAGATCTTTAAGAGGATCAAAGGCTTAATGGTTATTTTACCATGACCAATATTTTTCTCTATATTTATGGAATATTATGACATTTACATAATAGTTTATAAAACAGATAACCTTTAATAAAAATTTCCTCTTTACCATTGAGCATTCTTGTTACTAATTCCAGTGCCAATCTTATATTTCTCATTGACTAGTGTAATGAAGCAATAATAAATAGTAAGATCTTAGTAAAAAAATTATACAAAATGCAAGTGCAATCACATACACAAATCTCATTTTAGTTTTTTGCACTAAACTTATTTTTAATCTATGATTGATGTTAAAATTCTGACCCAAAGCCTCATTATAGGCAATTTATTTCTAACAATCCAAGGCATTAGGCATTTTAGATCATTTAAGAATTCCTTCATTGCACAACTAGGTTGTTTCACTATTTGATGTTGAATTTATTCTATGCCAAAGTCTCAAATGCAAGCTTAATGTATTAGGAAAAAGTTTAAGTTATATCATATTGAGTTGGACAAGGACTCCTCATCTCTTAGCAAGAAAAAGATTTGTCAATATACTTTTTACTTGAAAATTCTCTCGAGTACAATACTTCAAGTAAAACCTCCAAGTATGAGTTTGAATTGATTCTCAACTTGATTATAGCAAAAACAATCATATTGGTTATAATAACTAACCAAGAAATCCATGACAAAGTTTGTTTAATGAGTTCAACAATGGTATAAATCAAGGTACAACTAGGAGTACAATTGGATAAGCAATTCTATTTTGGTCTTTAGATATGATATAGTGTAAGAGCTACTAAACTAGGTGTTCAGTGAAATTTAAATGCAAGTGAACATGTTGAATAAGTAATATAATGATAAGAAAAGTATCATCTCAGAGAGATTGGTGAATACTAAACTAATTAAGTACTAACAATGAATTAATCCTAAAATTTATCTAGCAATTCAAAAGATTGTTGATGATGAATTAAAATTTAAAACTTTCAAAACAAAAGCTTAAGACTAATTGAAATTGAATCCAAGTAAGAAAAATCAATATGAGAAATATGTTAGAGCTTCTGATTTCACCATAACTAATAGATATGAATTTTCATAATTTATGCTCATAAGAATGATAATACTTATGTGATGGTAAAATTTCTACTTTATTTACTATCCTATGTTTAGGTATAGTAATTTACTATATTTCTATATATAAATTGAAACAAACCAAATGCATTCGAATATGTGAACATTCCTTATTTACAATAAATATTTCGCTTATCTTATCACCAAAAGTCACACAAATAATATGGTATATGTCTATCCATATTTAACTCGTGGTTATATATTATAAGAAGTAATTGCATATTATTACCTCTCAGTTTCAAACATGCACATCAAATCATTCAAGTGGTGGCGAATCACTTAAAAGCATTAAGCATAATAATATATAACTCACATAAATAAAATATCTTGCAAAGCATAAAAAATTATAAAATTCACATAATCATAGTTAAGCTACATCTTTACTCTAACAAAAGAAGTTTAGAACATAATGAAATGACAAACCAAAATGCGGCGGTAACACACATTTTTTTCTTTTTTCTTTTTTCTCTCTTTTCTTTCTCTTGTGTGGTGCCTCCCCCTCTTAATTCACATTCCTCCTTTGTTATCTCTCCCTTCAGCGGCATGCCCTAGATTCTTCACAATTCACTTTTTGCTCTTTTCCTTTATTTCCTTTCTTATCCTTTCTTGTCTTTTCATGTCCTTTTCCTTCCCTTTTACACGTTACCTTTCCTTTCTTCTTTTGACTTTTTTTTTCTCCTTTTTTCTTTTTGCTACTTTACATGTTGCCTTATTTTTATTCTCTATTCCTTTCCTTTTATTCTTCATGTGCCATCTTGAAGCTTTCTTTTCCTTTGTTTCTCATGCTCTTTTGGGGTTTACTATATAAATAACACAAATTTACATAAATATATAAAAACTTAAATATTATCTTATAAAACTTGTATTATATATATCCTAAAATAGTCAAAATAGCTTTATAAAAATAGAGTTATTACTAGGCAAGATTTCATAGTTAATAAAAGGGGTTGAAAGGTTTTAAAGAAAATAGGGAAGACTTCTAAAAGTTGATAAATGATTTCTTGGAATGATGAGTAACAAATATCAAGTGATCATAATTTCATATAAAACCTAAAGGGGGCAAAATTCAACCTATGCAAGTGTGAGTAGTCAGCTAATGACAAGGTTAGGTAGATGTGAACAGTTCCATAAATATGATAAAATTTTATAGATTGTCATTGTCTTATAACAAGGAACTATTATCCAGTTGATAAGAGATATTAATTCATTACGTCAAATTAGCCTTTTGAGGATTTATGAAAAGATGGGAAAAGATGTTTCCTTTTAGATTTAAGTAATATATATCAAAGGATGGAGTTTGCAAAGCAAAGATCCTAAAGGAACAAGGTCAATGGCATACCTTTTCATGAAGGTTCATTAGGGACTCCATCATTAGCATATTTGTAAAGGATACCAAAGGTGGTGGCAGGAGAAAACTGTGGGAAGCCCAAGTCAACAATTGGCAGTGCGTATAAACAAGTGACTACACTGGTTGCTCCACTAGAGGCAAATTGACATCTTTGTAAGGTGGATTGGCATCTCTATGGGGTGGATTGGCATTTCTATGGGGCGGATCTAGGAAAACCATATGAATGAATGGCGGCAAGCAGTGGTGAGTGGCGGCATGCGGGTGTGAACCTAGGGTGGCAATAGGTTGAACGAGTAGTTCTGGAAGGAGTTTTGCATGACATTGGGAGAGAACTTTGATAGATGACTTCTTTCTCGTTAGAGGAAAAAAAACTAGCGTTAGAATTTGGGTAGGACATGGTTGAGATTGCCTCCTCCTTTTGCATAGATTGGTGTGTTTGGTTTTGGGAGAATTAAAAGAAGGAAAACTTTTTTGGCTTTAGTGTTGTCAAAGTTTATTAATTTGAATGGTGAAGGGATGACAAAAATGGTGATGGAAAGATAAGGAAGTCCACAAAGATTCAAAAGGCAGAAAAAGTAGGAGAAGGTGGTTGCAAACATCAATTTAGTGTTCTTTTTAAATTTTTCTATGGTTAAATTGGTAGACTGTATCGATCCTGAGTTACTCTCTATCAATAGAAGATGAGTTTTATGAACAATTGATTCTATAAATGCATAATTGATGGCACATACTCGAAGTGATAAAGCTCCTATCAATGGGGGAAGTGTCTCAAATGCTACAAAATCTGAGTTAGCAGTAGAAATTGCAACCTTCACTTTTCAAATCAAGCATTGATGATTCAGGTAAAAGTATTGATACTCATACTTTGGATAATGTTGGTGAACTTGAAAGTAGTAAAGGATTATCTCAAGCAAAACTTGTTAGTGTTGTTGACAAAGTTCAAGAGAGTATCTCTATAGTTGCAACAAATAGTCAAAAAACTAATGCACTTGTTGGTGGAGATGGGGTGTCTTGGAAAAATATTGCAATGGGTAATCTTATGAAAATAGCTAAATTAGATTATCATCCTTTTTCCATGAAGGGAAACAAACTTGTTGTAAAGCCTCCACCAGAGGCTATTGATGAAGGTAAAAGTCACTTTGAAAATTGTCTTATGGGATATTTCTTAACAGATAATATCTCTTATTATTTAGTGAAAGGACTTATGAAAAAATTATGGGGAAAAGAAAACATATCTGACATTTTAGCGGCTGAAGATGGTTTCTTTTTCTTTCGCTTTTCAAATATTAAGAAAATGCAAGAGGTTATGGAAGTAGGAGTATGGGATAATGCAGGTCGACCACTTTTCCTTCATAAATGGCATCCTTTCATTAGATTGGAAAAAACAAAAATTTCTATAGTTCCCATTTGGGTTCGATTATATAATGTCTCTAATGTGCTATAGACCAATATAGGAATGAGCTATATAAGTAATGTGTTGGGAAAACCCCTATACATGGATGAAGCAACAAAACAAAAGCTTCGATTATCATATGCAAAAGTGTATATCTTGATGGACATTAATGGTCATTTCCTTGAAAAATTTGAAATAGACATAGGTAAAGAGGAATCATATGAAGCACAAGTTGATTATTGTTGGGTTCCTATGAAATGTAAAGTATGCAATTGCTTTGGACACAAAGAATATAATCCAAAAAGAAAAGAAGTTTGGCTTCCTCAAGGGAATGTGAATCCACCAAGTCAAGCTACCCAGAATGAAACTCAAGATATAAGGCCTAATACAAAGGTTTTTGGAAAGAACACCTAAACCATTCAAAATGACTCTCAAGATGTAAGGTGAACTACTATTGTAGGGGATATGAAAACATGTTTTGTTGTTCAACCAAAAGAAATAATAGGTATTTTTGACTTTTCCCTAGGTACTACAAAGTTAAAATATTCTGGAAAGAAAAAAAGTAAAGGAGCAAAAAGTCATCTTTGAAAATAAGTTTGCGATACTAGTGGAGGAAACACCTTCCACCACCATAGGTCCTATTGGAGATTTTGGGTTAATGGGGGATGAGAATCAACCTCCCAATTAATGAAAGTACTTTCATGGAATGTAAGGAGCTTAAATAAAATCCTAGAATAGAGGAAGTAGCAAAATTTATTCTGTCCCATCCCCCCCATATTATTATTTTGATTGAATATATAGTTAAAGAAGAAAATGTAGATGCAGTCTTAAAGTTTGGATTTCTGGATTGAAATTATATTCATAACTATAATTCTAGTACTCTGGGAAGATTTGGGTTCTTTGGAAGCCTCCGAATTACAATTTACAATTAAAGGTTCCTTATCTTAAGTCATCCACATCCTCATTGAAAAGCTAGGTATGCACCCTTGTTGTCTGCCATATATGCAAATAACTTAGAAGTTGAACATAGACAGTTATGGGCTGACTTTGCAAGTTTCGAAACTCTGAATGTAAACAATATTCCTTGATTACTCATGGGAGATTTCAATGTAATATGAAATATCAATGAGCGAATTGGCCTAAACGTTAGATGGACACAAGGAATGGAGAATTTAAATGAAATGGTTAGAATATAACATTGATTGAACCTCCATTCTATGGTCCTATATTCACATAGACCAACAAAGGCTTAAAACTAATCTTTGAACTAGCAAAATTGATAGGGTCCTTATTAATGCAGAATGGGTGCTTTATTTTGATAGATTTACAATTGAATTTTTATTTCCTAGTGTATTAAATCACTCTCCATGTTTAGTACAATTTGGAAATGACACAAGTAGGAAGAAATCTTCGTTCAGCTTCTTTAATTTTTGGATTGATTGCTTCAATTTTTTGGATACAATAAGTTTAATATGGCAACAAGAAATAAATGGCTAAAACATGTTTCAAGTTGTGCAAAAATTAAAAGCTTTAAAGACTTCTCTCAAGAAACTCAATGGCACCCATTTTGGAGATTTGCACTAGAAGGTGAAGGATGCAAGAGAAAATTTAAAGCAAATTCCAAGTAGGTTAGAGATTAATCTTTATTATCCATATACACATTCTGAGGAGAAATCATAACTTGAGCAACTCCTTGCTATGAGTAAACATGAAGAAATCCTTCTCAAACAAAAATCAAGGAACATATGATTAAAAGAAGAGAATAACAATAGTAAGATTTTCTTTGCATCATTGATGCAAAAGAGAGCTCAAAACAAGATCAGTAAACTAGTACTAAAAGATGGCTCTATTTTATATATGAACAAGAATTGAGATTTGCTATTATTTCCTATTATTAGTCAATTCTTGGCAACTCTAGAAGTATTCCTATCAACTCTGAGAGATATGCTTCTCTATTCCAAGAGGACATTAGTGCATTGTCTAATTTGCCAAATTTTGAATATTCTAATGTTATTAAAGCACTTTGGGGCATTCATGATTTTAAAGCTCTAGGGCCTGATGGTTATAATAGTTTGTTCTATAAGAAAGCATAGCCTATCATTGGAAGAGATGTCGAAGATGTTGTGCTAGAGGTCTTCTCTTTTAGGAACTTGCTGAAAACTACAAATTCAACATGCACCAAGGATTAACAACCAATAGCATGCTGTAATGTTAAATATAAAATCATTTGTAAGATGCTTGCTGAAAGGATAAGTCTCATTCTACCTTAGTAGTCAATCATAATCAAACAGCTTTCATTAAAGGGTGACAGATTTCAAAGAATATTATGCTTTACCAAGAACTTTTGCATAATTATCACAAGGGAGACAAAGGTAAACGTGTGGCCATAAAAATTAATCTTATGAAAGCATATGACATGGTCAAATGGGATGTAGTATTAGGAGTTTCGAAAGTCATTAACACCCCTCGTACTTGGTTGACCTTATAAGTGAATGTATTACTACAACTAGATTTTCAATCAATTTCAATGGAAAACATGCAACAAACTTTAAAGGTATCAATGGATTGGTACAAGGTGATCCCTTATTCCTATATTTGTTTGTATTGGTTATGGAAATATTTAACAAAATCATTATTTCAAAGACGACTACAGCAGTGTTTAAATTTCATTGGCGCTACAAATTGGAAAAAAGTCACTCATTTATGTTTTGCTGATGATTTATTTCTCTTCTCTTATAGTAATGTGAACTCAATCCTATGTTTTATAGAAGCTTTGGAGGAATTTGTAGATCTTACAGAATTAAAGTATAACCTAAGTAAATGTAAAATTTTCTTTTTAGAGTTATTAGAGCAAAAATAACTTCTTATACTTGATCATACTCCTTTCCTGATGGGTTCATTTCCTATTAGATATTTCAGAGTTCCCTTTATCACAAAAAGGCTAACTAAAGTTAATTGTAAAGGTCTAACAAATAAAATATTTGGACAAATAGAAGGTTGAAGAATGAAACATCTAAATTAAGCAAGAAGATTACAATTGGTGAAATCTATCCTCATTTCTATTTGCACAATTTGGATGCAAGTTTTCATATTGTCAAAGCAAACTATTTATGAGATTGAGAAAAAGATAAGGAAATTCTTATAGACAGATAATATAGATATGCATTATCCTCACAAAGTAGCTTGGCAAACTATTTATTCACCAAAGAAGGAAGGGGGATTAGGTTTACTAAATCTCAAAATTTAGAATAAAGTCCTTTTAGAGTATATGCTTTGGAATCTTATAAATCTTCCAAAAGCCTCATTATTGAGTAAATGGATTTACAATACAAAGTATAAAAGAACCTCAATAATGCAGTTGGACATAAAAGGTACCATGACTTAGAGTTGACGAGGTCTCCTTAAGGTAAGGCCTACACTAAATTTTATTATGTCAAGTCCTACATATTATTGCCAAAATATTTATAATGATCTTCGACAAGTTGGAGAAACGATTGATTGGTATGATTTAATTTGGACAAGTGGCATTAGCAAACATAATTTCATTAAATGGCTTCTTAGAAATTGTACAATGACTTTTTACAACAATAGAAATTGTATGATGGCTTCTTTCGATAAACGTATATTGTGATTTTTGTCAATCTTATCTAGAAAGTAGAAGTTATCTCTTTTTTAAATGTGAATGAATAAGAATGATTTGGAAAAATATTCTTGCTTAGAATGCAATCCGACATGACATTGGAGGATGGAATGAAGAACTACAATAGATGATTAAAGCAATAAAAGGAAGGGACTTAGTTGTTAAACTTCTCAAGATATCTTTCTTAGCTTGTATTTATTGTATATGGGCTGAACGAAATAGAAGATGTTTCAGACTCTATCGTTACCACCACCTTAGTGTGTTTCTTCATCTCCATTGCTCTTCTTTACAGTCAACTGTAAGACCATTCTGTCAGCTGAATAATAAATCCTTCGAGATTCTCAGTCGACATAACAAAAAAAATTATCTTTTCATTAAAGAGCCTCCCTGTCTCTTTTAGTTACTAATTTCAGTTGCTTCAAGCGTACACCATGTAGCATTTTCCTTTGATGTAACATCATCATTTCTACCAATCATATCTTTGGAACATGTTGTCATAATATGGTGCATATACTTGAACAAAGTGTTGATAGGTTTAAGGATGAAATAATTGCAGAAATAGAGTCTTTTGGCAGCATTTTGGATTTCTGGTTTAGATTGGGAAGTGGAAGACAATGAGGCTACGATGGTTGAATGAATGGAAAAAACAAAGGCTTTTACTAGGTGGCTTATCATTGAATTTCCCAACAAATGGTATCAAAGTCGCTCGAATCACCAAAAAGAGATGCAGTGTGTGGATTGAGCTACAAAATCAGTACCAAAGATGAAGGATCAAAGTAGTGAATGTAGTTAAAAAACTAGATTGATATGTTTTGAAGTGAGATTTTTTCTCCTAAATCCTATTTGATTTTTCATGATATTAACATAGATAAATCAAAATATATTGTTAGAGTCATGCATCGGAGTTGGTCAAGTATAGATAAATGTTTCTTTGTCCATATTGAGTATTTGAAATCCACATAGGAGACTTTTGTTGAAGAATATGACATTTTTTAGATAATCGGTATTCTCAAAGTTATTGGTTTAAAGATAAGATTGGTCATGTGAATATTTGTCTCAAGTCGAGATGTAAAATGGAAAAAAGATGGAGGATAAATTAATGATCGACTAATAATTGATAGGGAGCTTTTTTATGCTTTTAATTTTGATGTGGACAATGGAATAAAAATTTGGATCTTTTCAATTTGTTGATATCTAGATGAGGTGTGGGAGACTCTTGATAATTGATGTTGAAGAAGCACCAACAATTATGGATGGAGAGAAAACCTTTTGATAAGTAATTTTCAGAGAGAGATGTCAATTATTGTGAAAGTCCCATAATTGTTATTATTATTAATGGTATTCTAATGGAGGAGGTGAGACCTAACACGAAACAGGGGTGCGCAGTCAGGAGAGTGAATAGGGAATGCAAAGAGATACAGTGCCGGCGCATGGCGGCTTGTACCAGCGAGTGGTGGTGGCAGAACGGCGAAACTGCATAACTGGAGCCAGTCGGCCGTTCTGTGGATAGTGGTAGTGCCTAAAGGCAACATTTGCTGTAGTCGGCAATCGACGGGCTCTAAACGCTTAGTGGAGTCATGAACGGCGGAAAAGGTAATGCGGTGAGCAGTGGCAGGGCTAGGGGCAAGGGTAGACGAGTCGGATCTTTCTCACCTATTGTTGAATGCCCTATAAGTCGGGATTCCCATCTCGTGCCTATTTTTAATTTTTTTTATTTGGATTGGTTGGGTGTGATGAATAAAAATGGAGAGGAGAGGTGATTGGCAGTAAGTTTGGGATTTTCGATTCTTACGTGGTTTGTCGAATTGCTTTTTCTTGGGATTTTGTGTGACGAAGGAAAAATAACAAGGGAGATGAAGGCGTGAAGGAGTATTTCAAAATTGCCAACAACACTATTTGAGGTCTTGTATCGGGAAAAGGTGGATGCAAAGTTTTTGCTCTCAAACATTAATTAGTCTCCCTAAAACCTACCTATGGTAAAGTTGGTAGAGCAAATTAATCCTGAAGCTCTTTTTGTCAATCGAAGGTGAAACTTACGAATGATAGAGTCAATAACCTCTGAACTAATGGCACGTACTCGAAGTGGGACACTAACAATTGTTGCTAAAGCCTCAAGCACTTCAAACTCTGAAATTACAGCTGGAATTGTAGCATCACTTTTCAAGTCAAGTTTGGAAGCTTCAAGTAAAACTATAAACACTCAAACTATGGATATTGTTGATGAATTTGCAACTGGTAAAGAAATATTCCAACCAAAAACTTTTAGTGTGGAAGGAAAAGTTCAAGAGAATAGCTTATTAACTGAAGTAGTTGGCCAGAAGCTCAATTCATCTATTGGAAACCCTGGGTTGTCTTGGAAACATATTGCAATGGATAATCTTATGAAGACGGCTAAGTTAGACTATTATCCCCCTTCCAAGGAAGGAACAAGCTTGTTGTTAAATCACCGCTAAAGGCTATTAAGGAAGGCAAAAGTCATTTTGTGAATTGTCTTGTGGGATATTTTTTAACTGAAATATTTCATATTATTTAGTGAAAGGTGTTGTGGAAAAATTATAGGGAAAAGAGAATTTATCCTAAGTGTTAAGCTATTAATGGAGGGTTTTTTTTCTTTCACTTTTCAAATATGAAGAAAATGGAGGAGGTTATGGAAGTTGGAATATGGGATATTGCTAGCAGGTCACTTTTCATTCAGAAATGGCATCCTCTCATTCGATTGGAAAAAGCAAAAATCTCTACAGTTCCCATTTAGGTGCGTTTATATAATGTCCCACATGTGCTTTGGACTAATAAAGGTATGAGCTATGTGAATAGTGTGTTGGGCAAACCTCTATATATGGATAAGGATATTGAACAAAAACTTAGGTTATCATGTGCTAAAGTATGTATTCTGATGGATATTAATAGCGAATTCCTTGATAAGTTTGATATCGATATAGGAAGAAAAGAACTATATGAAGTACATGTTGAATATTGTTAAATTCCTAAGAAATGTAAGGTGTGAAATAGCTTTGGACACAAAGAATGTACTACAACAAAGAAAGAAGTTTGGGTACCTAAAAAGAATATAGCTCCTTTAACCCAGAACCCTTAACTTGATGAAGATAGTCAGATTTTGATTCCTGCAAAGGATCCTCTTGTCCAGATCATTCAAACCAAACCTTGTCATACTCAAGTAATAGGGCCAATTCCAAATCCAATTGAGATAAAAGATGTTCTTGTTCCGACTAAGGGTATAGGTACAAATACTAAATCTTCTTGGGGCACTAAAAAGAATTGATCAACTGGGGAAAAAAAGGATAATGTGCAAAATGTCATATCTTATAATAAATTTACATTATTAAAGGAGGACACATTGATTAAGCCTATTGTAGAGATTGGGATAATGGAGGAAGAGGATAAACCTCCCAATATATGAAAGTACTATTATGAAATGTAAAAAGCTTAAATAAAAGCCCTAGATTACGGGAGGTAGCTAATTTTGTTATGAATGCCCCTCAAGTTATTATTTTGATTAAACAGAAAATCAAAGAAGAAAATGCAGATGTAATTGTGAAGAATGGATTCATAGGTTGGAACTATGCCCATAATTACAAGTTTAGCACTCTTGGTAGAATATGGATCATTTGGAAAACTTTTGATCTTCAACTTATAGTCAAAGAGTCTTCGTCTCAAGTCATCCATTGCTTAATTGAAAAGCCAGGTATGTACCCATATTTTTTGTCTACTATCTATACTAGTAACTTGGAGATTGAACATAGAGAATTATGGGCTGACCTTAATAGTTTCTCTAATCTCAATATACATGATGTTCCTTGGTTAATTATGGGTGATTTCAATGAAATACGGAATACAAGTGAGCGCATTGGCCCTAATGTTCGATAGACACAAGGAATGGAGGATTTAAATGAATTGATTGAACCTTCTTATTCAGGTCCACTGTTCACATGGACAAATAAAGGTTCAAGTATTGGTTTTAGAGCTAGTAAAATTGTTAGAGCTCTTACCAATGGGGAAATGGATTCTTAAATTTGAAAGTTTTCATATTAAATTTTTGCTCCCTGGTGTATCAGATCGTTCTCTATGCCTAGTTAAGTTTAGTAATACTACACGCAAAAAGAATCCTTCTTTCAGATTCTTTAACTTTTGGATTGATTGCTGAGATTTCATGGATACAATTAATTCAGTATGGCAACAAAAAGTAATAGGCTCAAAAATGTTTCAAGTAGTGCAGAAATTAAAAGCTTTTAAGTCTCCTCTTAAGAAACTTAATGCAACTCAATTTGGTGATCTACATCAGAAGGTAAAGACTGCTAAAGACAATTTACAGCAAGTGCAATGCAAATTAGAACTGAATCCTCATTGTCCAAATACACATTTTGAGGAAAAGGCACAACTTGAGTTACTACTTGCAATAAGCAAACATGAAGAAATTCTACTCAAACAGAAATCTAGAAACTTATGGTTGAAAGAAAGGGATTATAATAGTAGACTTTTCTTTGCATCATTAATGCAAAGGAGGGCGCAAAACAGGATGAACAAACTAATATTGGAAGATGGATCAATTATCACAAAAGAAGAAGACTTAAGAACTGCTATTATTTCATATTATAAGTTTATTCTTGGTAATTCTAGAAGTACTTCACTGACTTTGAGAGGTACACATCCTTGTTCCATGATGATGTAAATGCACTTCTTACTCCAATAAGTTTTGAGCGTTCAGATGTCATTAAAGTTCTTTGGAGAATTCATAATTTTAAAGCTCCTAGACCAGATGGATATAATAGCTTATTCTATAAGAAAGTTTGGCCTATCATTGGAAGAGATGTACAGGATGCTATACTAGAGTTTTTCTCCTCTAGAAAGTTGTTGAAGGCTATCAATTCTACATTGTTATCTTTAGTCCCTAAGGTGCCCAATCCTAATTGTAATAAAGATTACAGACCCATTGCATGTTGCAATGTTATTTACAAAATTATATCCAAGATGTTAGTTGAAAAGTTGAGTGTCATTCTCCCTACAGTGGCAAGCCAAAACCAAATTGCCTTCATTAAAGGATGCCAGATTTCTGAGAATATTATGCTTTGTCAGGAACTACTTCACAATTATCACAAGAGTGACAAAGGTAAGTTTGTGGCCATGAAAATTGATCTTATGAAAGCATATCATATGGTTAAGTGGGAAGCAATATTAGGAGTGTTGAAAGCTATTAATACTCCCCAATACTTCGTTGATCTTATCGGTGAGTGTATTACTACAACAAGATTTTCAGTAAATTTCAATGGAGAACATGTAGGTTACTTTGAAAGTACCAATGGATTAAGACAAGGGGACCCATTATCCCCATATTTATTTGTACTGGTTATGGAGATACTTAATAGGATTATTATTGCAAAGACCTCTACATTAGCTTTTAAGTTTCATTAGTGATGCAAGCATAAAAGAATCACTCATTTGTGCTTTGCTGTTGATTTATTCTTTTTCTACCATGGAGATATAAAGTCAGTGCTTTGTCTTATAGAAGCTTTGGAGGAATTTGCTAAACTCATTGGTTTACATTACAATCCAAGTAAATGCCAAATGTAATTCTTAGGGTTATCAGAACAAGAGCAACTTCTTATCTTAGAGCACACACCTTTCCCTATGGGTACACTCCCTATTTGATATCTTGGAGTGCCTTTGATTACGAAAAGACTCACTCATGCTGATTGCAAAGGTCTAACAGATAAAATATTTGGAAGAATAGAAGGTTGGGGACTGAAACATCTTAGCTTTGCAGGAAGGTTACAATTGGCAAAATCAGTCCTAATTTCCACATGTGCATTTTGGATGCAAGTTTTCTTACTACTGAAACAAATAATTTATGAGATTGAGAAAAGAATTATGAACTTTCTATAGGTAAGTACTACAGATATACAACACTCCCATAAAGTTGTTTGGCAAACAGTTTACTCACCAAAGAAGGAAGAAGGATTAAGATTACCAAATCTGAAACTTTGAAATAAAGTCCTTTTGAGATGTTTGCTTTACAAACTCATCCATCTTCTAGATGCTTCATTATGGAGTAAATGGATCCATAGTACAAAATGTAAAAAAACTTCAATAATGTAGCTTAATATCAAAGGCACCATGGCGGAGTTGGAAAGGCCTTCTCAAACTAAGGCCTACACTTACTCAAGTTCTTTATACGTGTACCTATTACTGTAAACAAATTTATCAAGACCTTCAACCAGTCACTGAAAAAGTAGATTAGTATGATTTAATTTGGACAGGGGACATTTGCAAACATAATTTTATTGGATGGCTAGTTTGTCAAGATCGACTCTTTACAACAGAAAGAATGGTACGATGGCTTCCTTTAGTTAACTTATACTATGACTTTTGTTAGTCCCATGTTGAAAATAGGAGTCATCTCTTTTTTGAATATCCATGGAAAATGATGGTTTGGAAGGTTATCCTTGCTCGGAATGAAATTCAACGTCATATTAAAGGATGGAATGAAGAACTGCAATGGATGATTAGAGCAACTAAATGAAAGGATTTGCTGCAAAGCTTCTTAAAATATTATTTTTAGCTTGTATTTATTGCATATGGACAGAACGAAATAGAAGAAGATTTCAACATAGAATAGTCGACATTCCTATCCTCTTGGCTAAAGTAAGGAAAACTATATGAGAGAGAGCTTCTTTGTTTCAAAATATAAAATTCTTATAAGGAAATGTCTTTTTGAGTAAGATTTGAAGTCTTCCAACCTCAATCTTTTCATAGTTGTTGAAAATTGTAATGCTGGGGTATGTCTCTCTGCTTTTGTGTACTATTTTATATTAATGCAAACTTACATTTCAACCAAAAAGAAAAATAATAATAATGGAGGAGGCACTTGGTTAAAGAGAGTTTCTTTAGTTTTTTTCTTTCAAGACTATAGTTGTTAAATAGAGTTTTTCTAGCATTTCTTTTTTAAAAGATTGTGATTATAGAAGTAAAGAAATTTTCTTTAGTCTTTCTTTATACAAAGATAATAGTTGTGAAAGTTGAAGAGAATTTTTCTAATATTTCTCTTTCTGAAGAATGTGATTGTGTAATTGAAATATTGAAGAGATTTTTAATACCCTTCTATAATGCATGGATGTTGTACTAATTGTTCTAACGAAGAGATTATTAGGATTTATGAAATAATTAAGTTAGAAGGTATGGTTGTACTTTGAGGTATTTATGTAATTGTAGAAATAAGAGGTTATCTTCTTGTTGTAGTAGATTTTTCCAGAAGTATCCAACTAGGATTCATATCATCTTGTTATAATAAATTTTCCTTGTATCCAATTAAGATTTCTTTAATGTTAATCTATAAATAAAGAAAATATAGAAAAACCTATTAGGCAAGTAAAGAATGTCTTTTTAGGGGTTAATTATTGAAAAAAACTTCTCTCACAAAGAATCCATGAGATGTGATAACTCTATCTTTATAGAGTTATTTTACCTAATTTAAATAATAAATTATCTAATGCTTGTGAGAAAATATTTGAATTCCTCTTTATTTACTTAAATTTGTCTTGTTTATGTAGCATAAGGAGGCATGAAGAAAAAGGACAAGCATGGAGAACCTGGTACTTATTATATGGCAGAAGATGGTCAAATTATCAAGGTGAAGGAAATCAAGATGGGCTTGGGCTTGGGCTTTGGATGATTGTTATTAGATTTTCATTGTTATTGGGTTTTTTAAATAATTAGAAAACCTAGTCCTATTAAGAGTCCAAAGCCTAATTAATATAGAACTCTAAAACCCAATTGTATTGGGAATCCAAAACCCAATTCTATTAGGATAAGGAGAAAGTTCTAGATCCCAGACCTTATATAAAGAAGGACCACTGCATAAGGAAAGGAAGAAGGAGAAAAGAGAGAGAAAAGAAGGTGCTGCTGAAACCGAGGAAATTAAGCACAACTCAAGAGAGAGGTTAAGAATTCAAGATTTCTTGAAGAGAAGACAAAAAGGATGACAGACTTCTTGTTCTTGGATTCAAGATGTCTTTTTTGTTTTTTATTATTGTTCTTCCTCATTATTTCATTATGTTCTAAACTTCTTTTGTTAGAGCGAAGATGTAGCCTAACTATAATGATGTGAATCCTATAAGTTTTTATGTTTTGCAAGATAGTTTATTTATGTGAGTTATATATTATTATGCTTAATGCTTTTAAGTGATTGGCTACCACTTGAATGATTTGATGTGCATGTTAGAAATTGAAAGGTAATAATATGCAATTGCTTCTTATAATATATAACCATGAATTAAATGTGGATAGACATATACTATGTTATTTGTGTGGCTTTTGGTGATAAGATGATCGAAAGATTTATTGTAAACCAAGAATATTCACAGATCCTAATGCATTTGGTTTGTTTCAATTCACATATAAAGATATATTGAATTAATGAACTAAATAGGTTTACTATACCTAGACATAGGATAGTAAATAAATTAGGAAATTCTGCCATCACATAGATAATATCATTCTTGCAGGCATAAACTATGGAAATTCATATCTAGTAGTTATGGTGAAATCGGAAGCTCTAACATATGTCTCATCTTGATTTTTCTTATTTCGATCCAATTTTAATTAGTATTGAGTTTTCATTTTAGAAATTTTAAATTTTAATTCATCTTCAACAATATTTTGATTTGCTAGATAAATTTTAAGATTAATTCATCATTAGTACTTAATTAGTTCAATATTCACCAATCTTCGTGGGATGATACTTTTCTCATCGTTATATTACTTGTTCGACATGTTCACTTGCATCTAAATTTCACCAAACAAGTTTTTGGCGCCGTTGCCAGGGATTGGTTATTCTACTGCTGATTAATATTGATACTGAATAATTCTAAGTTTAATCTAGTTTTTATTTTGTTAAGAAAAAACAATTTTTTTCTTTTACTTTATTATTACTCTTTTTCCTTTAAAAAAAAAGAAATTTAATCATTTGTTTTAGTTGCTACTTTTCAGGAGTGTTGCAGACATGTATGACCCGTAGCCAAAAAGGATAACTTGTTAATCTTGACCCAGAAATTGAACGCACAATCAGAAGGCAACGAAAAGAGGCTAGAAAAATGGCAGACAATGATGATCCACACAAACTTTTGAAAGATTATGCTGCACCATCAGTTCAGGGTGCCACATCAAGATTAAGAGGCCTGCAATTCAAGCGAACAACTTTGAAATCAAACTAGCACTCATCCAGATGCTTCAAAATTCCATGCAATTTAGTGGGCTACCAAATGATGATCCGAATGCTCACATTGAAGCCTTCCTTGAAATTTATGATATGTTTAAATACAATGGAGTCACAGATGATGTTGTCAGGTTAAGGCTTTTTCCATTTTCTCTTAGAGACAAAGCTAAAAATTGGCTTTCTTCTCTTTCTACAGGATCAATTACAACATGGGATGATTTGGCTTAGAAATTTCTTAGTAAGTTCTTTCTGCCAGCAAAGTCTGCCAAAATGCGTAATGATATTACCACTTTTAAGCAGATGGAGAATGAATCATTATATGAAGCTTGAGAAAGATTCAAGGAGCTTTTGAGAAGATGTCCACATCATGGACTACCCATATGGTTACAAGTACAAACTTTTTATAATGGGTCTAGTACAAATCTTCATTTTATGCTTGATACAGCTGTAGGAGGGGCTTTGAACAACAAGACACCAGAAGAAGCATATGACCTCTTGGAGGAAATGGCAAACAATAGTTATCAATGGCCTACTGAGAGGCTACCAGTAAGGAAAGCTAGTGGAATTCATGAAATGGATGCTTTCACTGCAATTTATGCACAGTTTGATAAACTCAACAAGAAGATAGATAACTTGAATGCTCTAGTCATGAGGATTCAAAACATAGTATGTGATCATTGTGGTGGAGGACATGCGAGCATAGAGTGTCAGTTAGATAACACCTTTGCTCAGGGTAGTGAAGATGCTAATTATGTTGGAAATTCAAATAGGCCACAAAATAATCCATACTCCAACACTTACAATCCGGGATGGCATAACCACCCAAATTTTTCATAGAGTAATTCTAATGCAATGAGACCACCACCAGGATTCAAGCAACCAGAAGAAAAGAAGCCTAATTTAAAAGACATGTTTGCCAAGATGGTCAACACCACACAAAAATTTATGGAGAATACTGAAGTGAAGTTGCATAACCAAGAAACAAGATTAGAAACAAGATTTCAGAATCAAGAAGCTTCACTTAGAAATTTAGAGGTGCAAATAGGTTAATTGGCAAATATGGTCTTAGGAAGACAACAAGGTTCCTTGCCTAGCAGCACAAAGAAGAATCCTATAGAAGATGCTAAGGCAATAAACCTAAGAAATAGCAAACAAGTGGGAAAAGATGACATTGAAAAGGAAAGTGTCTGGGATAAGGAAGAAAATGTTAGCATGCAGCCTGAGGAGGCAACCAAGAGAACATTATTCCCTGATAATCCCAAGCCTTATGTGCCTCCAATTCCATTTCCTCAGAGACTCCAGCAACATAAAATAGATAAGCAGTTTTCTAAATTTCTTGATGTATTTAAAAAATTGCATATTAACATTCCTTTTGCAGATGCATTAGCTTAAATGCCTAGTTATGCCAAATTTCTTAAGGAGATATTAAAAAACAAAAGGAAGTTGGAAGAGTATGAAACTGTGAAGTTAACTAAAGAATGCTCAGCCATCTTATAGAATAAATTGCCTCAAAAATTAAAAGATCCAGGGAGTTTTACAATTCCTTGTACTATTGGAGATTCTCACTTTGATAAGGCATTATGTGATTTAGAAGTCAACATTAATCTAATGCCTTTTTCTGTTTTCAGGAAATTAGGAATGGGTGAAGTGAAGCCAACCATGATGTCCCTACAATTGGCTGATCGATCAATCAAATATCCAAGGGGTATTGTTGAAGATGTATTGGTGAAAGTTGACAAATTTATCTTTTCTGTAGATTTTATAGTACTTGACATGGACGAAGACCTTAAGGTACCACTTATCTTAGGTTGACCTTTTCTAGCAACAGGAAGAGCTCTAATTGATGTACAACAAGGGAAGTTAATCTTAAGAGTTCAAAATGATTCTGTCACTTTTAATGTTTTTACTGCTATGAAACATCCCTCTAATGATAGTTCTTGCTTTAGGGTTAAGACAATTGATAAGTTTGTGAATAAGATCTTTCAGGAAAAAGCTTTCAAGGATCCACTTGAAGCATGCTTGGTTCACCCAAAGAATGAGGAAATTGAAAGTGAAGAGATACAGGAGTATGCCAATCTCATGGAAGCAAATCCACCATATTCACAGCAAAAGGCAACAAAGTTTGAGGAGTTGGGACAACACATGACAAAACCTAAGCCATTGATTGAAGAACCTCCAACTCTTGAACTCAAGCCCTTACCTTCCCATTTGAAATATGTTTATTTAGATGAAGTTTCTACCTTGCTAGTAATCATATCTTCTTCTTTGACAGAATCAATGGAAGAGAAACTACTTTGAGTGTTGAAAGAGCATAAGAGAGCAATTGGATGGAAAATAGCTGATATCAAGGGAATTAGTCCTTCACTTTGCATGCATAAGATTTTGATGGAAAAGTAGTACAAAGCTACTGTTCAACCTTAAAGGCAATTGAATCCAAAGATGCAAGAAGTGGTGAAGGCTGAGGTAATCAAGTTACTTGATGCAGGGATCATTTATCCCATCTCAGACAGTCCCTGGGTAAGTTTTGTGCAAGTTATGCCAAAGAAAGGAGGTATGACTGTTAAAAGAAATGATAATAATGAATTGATTCTAACTAGGACAGTTACTGGATGGCGTGTGTGTATAGATTATAGAAAACTAAATGATGCCACTAGAAAAGATCATTTCCCTTTACCATTTATTGATCAAATGTTAGAAAGACTTGCAGGACATGAATTTTATTGCTTTCTTGATGGGTATTCAGGGTATAATCAAATTCACATTGCACCAGAAGATTAAGAGAAAACCACTTTCACTTGTCCTTATGGTACCTTTGCTTTTAGAAGAATGCCTTTGATCTTTGTAATGCACCAGAAACTTTTCAGAGATGCATGATGGCCATTTTTTCTAATATGATTGAGAATTTATTGAAATTTTCATGGATGATTTTTCTATATTTGGCTCGTCATTTGACATTTGTTTAAATAATTTAGCAAAAGTCTTACAAAGGTGTGAGGAGACTAATCTTGTGTTTAATTGGGAGAAATGTCATTTTATGGTGCAGGAAGGAATAATGCTTGGGCATAAGATATCCAAAAAAGGACTAGAGGTTGATCGAGCTAAAGTGGAGGTCATTGCAAAATTGCCCCCACCAACATCAGTGAAACTTGTTAGAGGATTTTTGGGGCATGTAGGATTCTGTAGGCAGTTCATAAAAGATTTTTCCAAAATTGCTAGATCCCTTTCAAGTTTGTTGGTTAAAAATATGAAATATAACTTTTCTGATGAATGCTTGTAGGCTTTTAACACTTTAAAGGAAAAGTTAATATCAGCACCAATCATGGCAGCACCAAAATGGGACTTACCTTTTGAGCTAATGTGTGATGCTAGTGATTTTGCAGTAGGAGTTGTTCTGGGACAACGGAAGAATAGAGTTTTTCAGACCATCTACTATGCCAGTCAAACCTTATCAGGTGCATAATTGAATTATTCAACAACAGAAAAAGAACTTTTGGCTGTAGTATTTGCTTTTGATAAATTTCATTCTTATTTAATTGGTTCAAAAGTTATTGTTTATTTTAACCATTCTGCTCTTAAGCATATACTTGAAAAGAAAGAATCAAAACCTAGGTTAATCAGGTGGATTCTCTTGCTACAAGAGTTTGATTTGGAGATCAAGGATAAGAAAGGGACCAAAAATCTAGTTGCAGATCATTTGTCCAGAATTCCCAATTTGAAGGAAGAAGCTCAACCAATTATGGAAGAATTTCCTGATGAAAACATTTTTGCACTCCAATCCATCCAAATTCCCTGGTATGCTGATTTTGTCAATTATTTGGTAAGTAATGTTCTTCCTCTTGAAATGTCATATCAACAAAGAAAAAAATTCTTTTCTGACCTCAAACATTATTTTTGGGAAGAGCCTTTCTTGTTTAAAGTATGTGTAGACCAGGTTATAAGGAGATGTGTTCCTGAGGAAGAGATGGCTAGTATCCTACACCATTGTCATGCTAGAGAGGCTGGTGGTCATTTTGGTGCCACCAGAACTGCAGCTAAGGTTTTACAGTCTGGATTTTATTGGCCCACACTTTTTAGAGATGTATATTCATATGTAGTTGCATGTGATCAATGTCAAAGAACTGAAAATATTTCTAGGAAACATGAGATGCCTCTAAACAATGTTATTGTGTGTGAGTTATTTGATGTTTGGGGTATTGATTTCATGGGACCCTTTCCACCTTCTTATGGAAATATGTATATTTTGGTGGCTGTTGAGTATGTGTCTAAGTGGGTAGAAGCAGTAGCATTGCCAATAAATGATGCTAAGGTTATAGTTAAATTCTTAAAGAAAAATATTTTTACCCGTTTTGGCACTCCTAGGGCAATCATAAGTGATAGAGGGACCCATTTTTGCAACAAACAATTTGAAGCACTTTTGGGTAAGTATGGGGTTACCCATAAGATTGCTACCCTTTATCACCTTCAGACTAGTGGTCAAGTTGAGATATCAAATAGGGAAATTAAGAGAATTTTGGAAAAAACTGTGAATGCCTCAAGGAAAGATTGGTCAATGAAACTTGATGATGCACTTTGGGCCTATAGAACAGCATTCAAAACACCAATTGGAATGTCTCCTTTTAGGCTAATGTTTGGGAAGGCTTGTCATCTACCAGTAGAATTAGAGCATAAAGCATATTGGGCTTTGAAATTTTTGAACTTTGATATGCAGTTTGCAGGTGAAACTCGATTGTTGCAGCTGAATGAATTGCAAGAATTGCAAGATGAGGCGTATGAAAATGCCAAAATATACAAGAAGCAGACAAAAAGATGGCATGACAAACACATATTAAGAAGAGAGTTTGTGGTTGGCTAGAAAGTATTACTTTATAACTCGTCTTAAATTGTTTCCAGGTAAATTACGGTCCCGATGGTCTAGCCCTTTCATAGTCACTAAGGTATTCCCATATGGAGCAATAGAAGTTGCAAATGACACCCAAGGCACATTTAAGGTGAATGGTCAGCATCTGAAGCCTTACTTCGAGGGAGTTAACATGCAGAAGACTACCCTTGATCTTCTTCCTCCTTGAATAATAACTTTGAAGATAGTTTGGCTGAAAATTATAAAACAAGCACTTCTTGGGAGGCAACCCAAGCATTGTGTTCATTCTGTTGTTGGAAGTTTTGTCACTACCATCTCCTCGAAGCTCTATGTGGATATGACTTACAATTAGGGGAGTATTCTCATTCCTTTTACCTTTATTTTTGCTTTCTTTTCTTTTTGCATTGAGGACAATGCTTCATTCAAGTTTGGGGGTAAGGAAAGAACCTTTGTGCTAAACCTGATTAAAAAAAAAAAAAATTCTTATGTTATGATTACATCCCTTATTGTGAATTCTTGGCGATTCTTTAGAAGACATAAATTTTGTTCAAACCTGCAATTATGATATGAGTTAAGTGTGATTCTGATTATGTTGATCCATCTATTAAGCACTAAAAGTCCTTCATTTTTGAAATTGTGTGTATTTCTAGAGAACATTCATGTGAAGTATGTAATTTTCTTAGATCTCACCCGGATCTTAGAACTTGTTTGATTTTCTCTTGAGGCGAAATCCTAAGTTGTTTCTAACTGAGAAAATGATTTAGGCCCTCTTTGGATTGTTTGAGCCTTTCAAGCCAACCTTATTTATTTATCCTCAGTCACCCCGCTGAGCCTTGATTCTTATCTGATTTTTTTAATGACACCCACATATATATACCCTTGAGCCATTGAAAAAAATTATCTTATTGTCCCACACCCATGAACATGTTAATTGTTAAAGTGCAAGTTTATTTGAGCTAAACAAAAGTTGAGAGGAAGATGGAGCATGAGAAGAAATTGATTGTAATGATTGTGTGAGGCATAGTATTTTTTCTTTCTTTTGTAAAAAAAAAAAAAGAAAGAAAGAAAGAAGAAAGTACATCATTTGCTTTAGAAGGGGATGATCTTATCATTCTTTATTAGAAATTTTAAATTTTAATTCATCTTCAACAATATTTTGATTTGCTAGATAAATTTTAGGATTAATTTATCATTAGTACTTAATTAGTTCAGTATTCACCAATCTTCGTGGGACGATACTTTTCTCATCGTTATATTACTTGTTCGACATGTTCACTTGCATCTAAATTTCACCGAACAAGATGCCTAATTGATTAGAGGAAAAATATAAGAAAATCTAATAAAAAAATGCCACAAACTAGATGAGACATTATGTTGGTTCAAGCTTATTCAATTTGTTAGCTTGGATGCATGTCTTCATACAGTTATGGGATCAATCCATATATGGTTAATGCTTTTGTTGAAGTTCCAATAAATAGTATCAAAGCCACTTGATTTTATATTAAAAAGATGAAATGCACTAGATAAGCATCTATTACATTGGAAACCAACAACAAAACATCCAAATAAAGACTATTTTGACTATTGTGAAATTGGACAAACATAGGACTCTAAATACAAGAACTGAATATATAAATCAATAGACTTAGGCCCCTTCTAGGATGGCTAGAACAATAGAACTTTCTAGCAACTTTCCAATGTAGAAACCAGCACATTGTTCACACCTTCACACTACCCTATTATTCTCATACAACTTACTATTTTGCCTTCCATTCCAAAACATATAACATTGGTTAGTAAAGTGAAACCCTAATTTCACAATTACCCCACATTCCAAAGATGGTTCATGACAATCTCCACTCATTTAATTAATCCTTATCCTTAAGGATTGGTTCTGAAGGGATGACATCTTTCACCCAAAATAATTGTTTAGTCTTGCACCGATGACCCTTAACCCATTTTTCATTGCAATAATAACATAAACCTTTGTGCTTTTGTTCTTACATTTGAGCATCACTAATGTGCTGCACATGCTATTTGTTTGTCAAAGTGGAAGTTACTTTGTTCAAGCTCTACACACTCACTTCACATATGGCTAACTATAAGATAGGTGGATCTCATAGGCATTAAGGCATGTAAGGAATCAACTTCTAGCACCTAGTAATGGACTTCTTGGAATTGGCTGAAGTGTAAATCTAGGTGATGCTTTTGGCTAAAAATAAGGTGTTAAGCCACCTTTAAATCAAGAGGACATAATAGACACTTGACTCTGTTGGTCAAGTTTTAATCCTTGCATATAATATACCCCACAAAGAAACTTTTAATTAGTCCAAGATTCTAAAAAGTTATAACAGACTTCAATTCTTTAGTAGTATCGATACCACCTAGTTGCCTTATATTCCATGTACATTGAAGCATATTTCACCTTATAATGATCATTAATTTCCTTATATTAAAAGAAGGTATCACATTTGTCCAACCACTTTCTTAGATCATTACCATTGAATCTAGGGAAATCCATTTTAAGGAACCAAGAATGAGAATTATGTACCTCTAACCCTCCACTGGACCAATTATCACGATTTGGACGGCCCCTATTTCGTCCTTTCAAAGAGTAAAGCCATAGGTGTCCCTCGATGGTGGATGCTGCGAGGGTATTGGCAGTAGTTGTGATGTTGCTATTGGCAACCAACCACCACGTCTTGTAGAAAAAGTGCCATAACTTCTAAAATTTTGGCCCTAATCACCTCTTGCCATCCAATTTGGTGAAAAAAATATATCATTGACCAAAGCTAGGTCCTAGATCTGGCTTTCGAGATTGCCAAATCCTACCACCCATACTCCTAACGAAGTGCTGATGACCCTACTAGAGGTGTCATTAACCACCTCCCCTTTGTCGCTTGGGTCCACATTGGTGGGAAGAAGCGGCAAGTGAGTCAAACGCCAAGGCCTAAAATGCTCAAAGGAAATTGCTAGTGAAGCACTTGCATAGCACCAAGAGGTGTTGGGTTTGACCAGAAAAGGGTCACTAGTGTCCCCTTGGTGGTAGAACCACCACTCAGCTACCCCTGGTGCCCATCTATCCACTAGTTGCCCTATGCTTTTTCGACAGAGGAAGAACAACCCAAGGGAAGAGGATGCAAGGCCTCCTCCTTGTCCATAATATCCTTAATCATCACCGACCCATCTGGACCATTTGCCACAACTCTGGACCTTGTTGTCAAAAAGAGGCACAAATACCAATTTCATCTTATCAAACTCTGCCACAAGAACTAGAGGAGAAGACCTGTGCTATACTAGCTTGAACATTGGCCTAAGATGTAGTGACAGAGTCCCAACGAGACTCCTAAAGAGAAGCTGACTCATGAATCTAAGCCTCTACCTTTTCGATCTTCTCTTCCAAGGCCGACAAATGAGAATTCATATCAACCATCACATGCTTCCTTGTTTTCAACATGATTACATAACTCATAGGTGCCAAATCAATGCTCCTGATACCACTTGTTATATTAAAAAAAAAAAAGAAACACACTAGATAAGCATCTATTACATTGGAAACTAGCAGCTGAACATCTAAACAAAGATTATTTCGACTACTACAGAATTGGACAAACACAAGACTCCAAATACAGCAACCAAATAACATAAATCACTAGACTCAAGCCCCTTCTAAGATGGCCAAAACAGTGAAACTTTTTAGCTTCTTTTCAGTATCGAAGACAGCACACTATTCACACCTTCACACTACCCCTATTATTCTCTTACAACTTACCATTTTTCCCTCCACTCTAAAATGCACAACATTGGTTAGTGAAGCTAAAACCCAATTCCACTTGAATCCCCCACACTTATTGACACCAATGTAGACTAGAAAAGTGCCAAGAAAATCTAAGAATGTTTTCTTAGAAACCAAAGGCTACCTAGAAAACACAAATATAATAGAAAAGAGTTTGTTGTATTTCTAAAAAAATTAGCGGTACACATTGTTCAATATTTATATATTTATATATTTAAGGAAAATAATGAATGCAAAATCAAAAACAATAATTGCAATAACATTCAACAACCAAATGAAGAAGAAAAATTCTTGCAAGAATGGTGGCATTTTGGAATGATGGTTGACTATTCTTAAAGAAGCTTTCCTTCTATGCGCATAAATATTAACATCTGGATTTCTTGAGTTAATCTCTTTCCATTTTCAGTCAAAGGATTGTTCTCGATAGGTTAGTGTTTGGTGTGCAGGAGACACTAGGAACAGCAAATGAGCCTCACATCCTAAAGGTTTCATGTGGCAACTTGTGTCATGTGGATTGATAGTGTGAGGTTGATGTTGAAATGGCATGATGACGTGGTTTGAGGATGTGGCAGGTACAAGATTAACCAAAATTTTTGGCTCTAATATAACTTTTGCCTAGATAATAGAACAAGCATAACAATTGTTACAATAGGATAAAAGCCAAAGACAAATGGTCCAATACAATGGACACAATAGTTAGCAAAATTGTTAAAAGAGGATCTACATAAAATGATTTGCTTTCGTGTCATAATAGAACTTTCGATCCTTCTCTTGTGCTTAACGATAGCAGGAAGTTAGATCAAGCAAGATAGCTTCCTATACTTGGTTATGTCTTACAACAAGTTTACGACCTTGTTGATTTTGTTATAGCTCTTTTAGGTTAGAAGAGGTACAATTTGCAAAGTGCTTTGTGAATCTGCCTAAATCCTATGGCTTAAAGAGGAGGTGCATGCTCAAACACAACATATATTATTGGATTTTAAAGGTAGCAGCCAATTTTTTTATTTTTTATTTTTAAAAAAAAAACAAGGTGAGTTTGGGGATATGGGGTACCAAACTCATAACCTTGGTCTTAGGCAGCGGTAGCCAACTATTAGGCTACTAGCTAGAAGCCAATATTTAATACTAAAAGAACGATTGAAAAGCATATCGTACTACTACTCTTAGAAGAAGAAGAAATGTGTGGCAATAGATCCAAAAGTCTTGAGATTAATGAGTTTTATTTTTTCTCAGCATTTGATATTCTAGATTGTAATAGTCAAAAACTCTCATTCAAAAAAGGAAAAAATAAGTTTACCTTTCTAAATCTTGCGTTTCTCTAGTTCTGCAAGGTCAGTCACACTTAACTGCTCAATATTCAGCAGCTGCTAAGTGATGCGGATATCCGCA
Source organism: Casuarina equisetifolia (assembly GCA_028551475.1). Lineage (NCBI taxonomy): Eukaryota > Viridiplantae > Streptophyta > Magnoliopsida > Fagales > Casuarinaceae > Casuarina > Casuarina equisetifolia. Next base: position 9,469,115 of record CM052360.1, on the reverse strand, counting down.
TCACTAAGGATACGACATTGATTTGAATCCCTTAACTGTAATGCATCATGCGTTTAGGAAGAGCAAATAAATAAGGAAAGAAGTGTTACCTTTGTAGTTCTTCTAGTATCCCCACAGGTGACTGTTGACCTTCATATTCTGGGCGGTGGCTCTGAGGACAAGATTAAGCAGTCAAGAATTATGCACTAGACGACAGTAACTGCAGTAAGATGATACCTGCCCTTATCGGGCAAAAGAGGAAAGTAAATCTCATTAGAATATATACTTCAAGTTTCAAAATCTATTCTTAAGATAGGAGAACACGTTTACATATAAAAAGTATAACACCTCAAAATATTAACAATTTATGTCATATATTCAAATTTCAATATATCCCTTGCCTTGAGCATAGAGAAATACATCCTACCATAATGGAGTTCATGAGTAAATGGGATGTATGATTTAAAACTTAAGCTTTAATATTGTGTTAAAATGTTTACTTCCTCCTTTAAAATCAATTATTAAGAGAGGGAAACTATCTTTTGTATATAAGGAATGTGAAAAAAAAAAAAAGAAAAAAGAAAACCAATATTGATAATGTAGAATACATATTTGAACTCACCTAATTCATATACACAGAGACAATTTTAAGATAAAAATATAACTTATATAACAGAAAAATCTTTTGCATCACCACAAAAACTTAGCAGCACCATTAGAATTAAGGTGCTGGTGTTGTTGCCAATGAAGACTTCCATAAGGGAGATTTGTTGTCTTTCAAAACTATTTTGAATTAACTGTTTTATCTCAATAAATGGAGGTTCAAATACCAAATATACATTGCAAAATAAAAAGGAGTATCAAATACATTTTTCTGAGTGATAGTAATCTAGTATGTCCTAGTCTAAAATTAATAATGATGGTTTATCCCGAAGAGATCTCAAGTGTAGTTGATACAACTTTCATATAAAACAAGATCCTAAAATGTTATATTCTCATCACCTTGAGAACAAATAAGATGAATTACTAAGAAGGAAAATAGGATACCATAAATCTATGGAATGCTTCAAGTACTCTAACATCAACCATGTGCCGACATTTAGAAACACAGACTTAGAAATTGAAAAAAAAAAAAAAAAAAAGATAAAATGCAGAAGGGTCCCTTTTGTATGTCAAAGTCCAACAAAAGGTAGCAATTTGGACGGATTAGGCCATTGACCATTGTAAGTATGGCCCTAACAAATCTATGTAAAATAACCTAACACTTTAGACGCATTAGTTTTGTCTAGTGCTCAATTTTGCGTGAACTGAAAAGGTGTATTACTTTATACACATATGACCAATTAAGGAAAGTCAAGTTCTCCCTGAACAGACCGATTGAGCTTGTCATTTTGCCATTGTTTAGCTATTGTCATTGTAACCACCCAAATTTAGATTTGGTTCCCCCTGATTATCCGTGGACTCCGAAGACATGTAATTATTAAATTTCTCTTGGTTAGCTATCTGAAACAGTTCCTTAAAATATCAGGATAATTATCAAGATAAGTTTGTTTTACAGTAGTAACTCTTTTAGGAAGTAGAGAAAGAAACTAGTTTCAGCCCTTAAATTGTCAATAATAAAGTACGCAAGATGAGTTATAACCATGTTGAGGATGCATACGCAAGATGAATTATAACCATGTTGAGGAAGCATACGCAAGATAAGTTTTTTACATTAAATAGTTTTCAAACATTGACATGAATGGAAAAAGAAACTGCCTACTTTTTTGTCGTTAAGACATTTTGATGCCTTCTTTTCTTCTTCAAAGCAACTGTGATAGCGCTTAAGGATCTTGCCCAACTGCTTATTGAATAACAGTGATGAAAAAGGAAATTGATGAGCTCTTGTTTTGTAAACATACAATTTTGATGATAACAAACTGCTACTTGGAAATTAATATGTGAATATTTAACTGTTACCTGGAGATTGTTGAAGTGTTGCTATGAAAACATACACGTTGGTGATGATAAATTGCTCGTTGGATATAATATATGAATATGTGATAGGTACTTACAAATACCTTATGTAGATATCTCCTGATATGGAAATAATTTATGTCTCGCGCTGTAACACACAACACGAAATGCAGAACTGCAGAACAGTTTCTAAACACGCGTACTCCAGATTTTCATCCGCCAAGTCAACAAAACGCAGATTTTCAAACATATCCAGAAGCTTTAAACGCGGATCCTCCTCCACTGATGAAAATGCAAAGCACAAAGCACAAATCACAAAACGCAGGAAGGTAGAAAGGAAAGGATTTGAATAGGGCTTTCTTTTGCTCACAATGGGTCTCACTCTAAATGGGAAAAACCCAACCGTAGATTTAAGATGGTTAGACTTGGGAAGGGTGCTGAATGTTCACCCAACGGGAAGAAGCAGAAAAATAATATTTAGCATTTAAGTTCATCTCACATGAACATGAGGACAGTTTGGACGACACAGATGATGAGTTTTTCATGCTTGCTCGCAAGTTTAAAAAATTCTGTAGAAATGAGAGAAATGGGAACTGAGGTAAATTCTCAATTCAATCCTGAAAAAAATTGTACATTCTATGGACTTCAAACTGCATTAGTGACGCTTTAGATAGTTCAATAAACTGAAATATGCGTTAGAAAATTGTCTAACAGTGTTGAAAAAGTTTACAGATGGAAGCAAAATACTTAAAAAGAGTGGTTACTTAACAAAAAGGATCATATGACAAAGTTGGGCTATGATACCAACCAAAACTAAATTAAAAAGTTTCAGTAACATGTGTAAATCTTCTAATGCGGGAAAACCTTCCATTTCAAATTTGGTAACAAAATCTTTAGTAACATGCATAAGTGTGTATTTTGCTAATACTAGGAGTTATACTACTCACATTTGACAAATCAAAATAGGAGAATAGTATAGAGTAAAAAGGAATTTGGAATTCCGTAGGAGTCAATTTGACTAACTCACATGGACCCAACAAAACCTGGAGGCTAAGAATTTCAATTCAATGTTTGCTGCTATAGTGGAGCCGTTGCACAAACCAATGAGTCAACAACTCACTATCAAATCTCAAGGTAAATTTCTTTTGCTATAACTCAAAAGGAATTGTCCAAGAGTTCTATTGGTTAGGTAATATATATAATTATAACATGTGTTATATGTTCACGGTTTGAAGTTTAATCTTATTGTTTGTCAATTATTTCAAATTTGATACAATGTTAGTAACCATCATTATACATCATAACTAGTTGTGAAAGTAAACCAAAACAATATGCAAAACGCCAAGGATATGTGTATGTTTTAAAACTAAGTGAAAACGTTCAGCCAAACAAATATGCTTTGCATTATTAGAGAAAGAATTACTTTGGTTATAGCATAAAGGTTGGGTCATATGTTAGTATGAAACTTATTTAATTCTCAGCAAAACCTGTACTTATAAGATTACTATACCTAAAGTATGAGAAAATAAAAATGTGTGATGCATGTATTTTAGGAAAACATGTTAAAATGAGTTTCCAAGTCTAGAATTATGATAACTACAACAAGGCCAATCAATTACTTCGCATGGACCTATTTGATCCCATGAGGACAACTACTTTAAGTGGTAAATATTGTAGATGATACTACTTGGATATATGTTCTAAATCCTAAGAGTGAGAACTTTGAAATTTTTTTTTAAGTTTTGTAAGAAAATTCAAAATAAAATGGAATTAAAATGGATCTTGGCAAGAAATTTAAGAACCCTAGATTTGAGAACGTTTGATATCATTTTCAAATAAGTCACAATTTTTCAGCACCAAAGAGAATTCAACAAAATGATGCAATATAAAGAAAAAACAGAACTTTCAAGAAACTTCAAGATCCATGCTATCTGAAATTTGTTTTACCTAAATACCTAAAAGGAGCAGCAATAAATACTGCTTGTCATATCCTTAGTAGGAAATTGATTAGACCAATATTAAAAAGAACCCAGTATAAGTTATTACAAGGTAGAAAACCTAATGTGGCATATTTTGCAAATGCTCTATTCACAATGATGGAAAAGAGTCTAGGAAAATTTAACTAAAAATGCAAGAAAGGCATATTTTTGGGATGTTCACTCACTAGCAAAACCTAAGAGCTTTCCTATATAAGAGCAATAAATGTAGAGGAATTCATGCTAGTGAAATTTGATGAATCTAATAACCCGAAATCAAGCAATAGTGATTTTTGTATGGCAAAAGAACAAAACTAAACCTATGCCGGAATTCAGTAAAGAGTTGCAATATGAAAGAAATTGCACCAGTCGCAAGCATTAAAAACAAAAGGCAAGCTATTCAAACTGAAAAATACCGTCATACCCCAGAGCAAGGAATGAATTGAATAAAACTTAAATCTGCCTCACACAACTGTTTACAGTCCTTTACATAAAACGTATGTGAATTTGTAGCCTTTCTGTCACAACTGTAGGAAAGGCTTGAATGACACCAATTGGGTCTTTCCAATGTAGGAGGAGTTAAACTAATTTAAAAGAAATGAGGTATGGGTTAAACTAGTTCGTAAGCCTAAAAACTACACTTGACATAACAAAGTTTCTTTCAAGAAATAAGTTTAATGAATATGGAATCATTATAGCAACAAAGGTAGATTAGTAGCTTAACTTACTCTAAAAAAGAGTGTATTTACTATGATGAACTTTTATAGAGGTACCTAGGTTAGAGTTGAGTAATATGTTACATGTATTTGCATATCATAAAAGGTTCAAACTCTTTCAAATAGATGTAAAAGTTGCATTTCTAAATTTTTTATTGAAGAAAAAGTATTTGTAAAACAACCCTTGATTTCAAAGATTCTCTCTATACTAATCACGTTTTCAAATTATTCAAACTTTTTATGCCCTAAAACAAGCATTAGAAACCAATATCAAGACATATTTGTTTCAAAAACCTATGTAAGTGGTATTAGAAATGAGGAATAAGCCAATGAATTTGCATGCACAATGAAAAAATAATTTAAAATGTGCACAATGGAGCAATTAACTTATTTTCTTAACTTACAAATCCAACAAGGAGAACGTATTTGTAGGCTTTCTGTCACAAATAGGACTAAAGAAAGTAAAAGAGGCCTTAAATGACACCAATTGGATTCTTGATTCTTGCAATGCTTGGGAAGTTGAAGGAGTTTAATGGAAATGAGGTAAGGGAGCCAATTCCTAAACTTGAAAACTACATTATGATATGACAAATTTGGTTTTTAAAGATAAGCTTGACAAACACAGTATCATTATTGGAAAAAAACTAGATTAGTAGCTAAGGTTACTTTCAAAACATGGGTAATGACTTATTAATTTATACATAGGTAGCTACTTAGATTCAATTAATATGTTACTTGTATTTGGATATCACAAAAGGCTTAAACTCTTTCAAATAGATCTAATAGTTGCGTCTCCAAATTTTGTTATTGAAGAAAAATTGTTTATAAAACAATCCTTTATTTTCAAAGATCCTATCTTTCCTAATCATGTTTTCAAACTATTCAAAGCCTTATATGTCCTAAAATAAGCCTTGAAACCAATATCAAGATATTTGTGTTTTACAAATCTTTGTGGAGGGCATCATCTTATGTGCCACAAATGAGGAATTATGAACTAAATATGCATGCAACATGTAAAATGTGCATAGTGGAGGAATTAACTTATTTTCTTGACATACAAATCAAAGAAGGATAACTTGTTTGTAGGTTATCTATCTCAAATAGGATTGAAAGAAGTAAGAAAGGCCTTAAATGACACCAAATTGGGTTCTTGCAATGTAGTTAGAGTTAAAAACCAATTGAAAAGAAATGAGGTATGGAAGCTAATTCTAAACTTGAAAACTATACTATTGTATGAAAAATTGATTTTCAAAGATAAGCGTGATGAAAATGGTATCAATATTTGAACAAAGCTAAATTAGGAGCTCAAGTTTATTCTTAAAAAGTGGGAATTGACTATGATGAAATTTTACACAGGTGGCTTTATTAGAGTCAATTAATATGTCACTTGTATTTGTACATTATAAAAGGTTCAAACTCTTCCAAATAGATGTAAAAGTTGCATCTTTAAATTTTTATGTTGAAAAGGAAGTATTTGTAAGACAATCCCTTGATTTTGAAGATCATATCTTTCCTAGTCATGTTTTCAAACTGTCCAAAGTTTTCCATATGTTGTGAAACCAACCGTAGAAAACATTATCAAGATTTACTTGTTTCAAAAATCTATGTGGGATGTACCATCTTTGGTATCACAATTAAAGAATTATGCACAGAATTTGCATGAACCATGAAAAATGAGTTTAAGATTTGCATGGTGTAGGAGTCAAATTATTTTCTTGACTTTAGAAACCAATATCAAGATATGCTTGTTTTCCAAGTTTGTGGGTGGTATCATATTTTGTAACACAATTGAGGAAGTATGCACCAAATATGCATGCACATTGATAAAAGAGTTTAAAATGTTCATAGTGGAGGAACTAACTTATTTTTTTGATTTTCAAATAGCTTTCCTATCATAAATAAGACTAAAGAAAGTAAAAGAGGGCTTAAATGACACCAATTGGATTCTTACAATGCATGGGAGTTGAACAAGTTTAAAAGCAATAAGACATGGGAGCTAGTTCTTAAACTTGAAAACTACATTATGATATGAGAAAATTGGTTTTTGGAGATAAGCTTGATGGACATGGTATTACTATTGGAACAAAACTAGATTAGTAGGTTAAGGTTACTCTTAAAATGTAGGTATTAACTATGATGAAATTTTACATAGGTGGCTTGACTAGGTTAAATAAATACATTACTTGTATTTTTATATTATAAAAGGTTCAAACTTTTTGAAGTAGACTTAAAAGTTGCATCTTTAAATTTTGTTATTCAAGAAAAAGTGCTTTTAATTTTGAAGATCCTATCTTTCCTAATCATGTTTTCAAATTGTTCAAAGCTTTATATGTCCTAAAACAATCCATGGAAACCAATTGCAAAATATGTTTGTTTTACAAACCTACATTGGTGGTATCATCTTTGGTACCACAAATAAGGAATTATGCATTGAATATGCATGCACAATGAAAATGAGTTTAGAATGTGCATAGTGGAGGAATTAACTTATTTCCTTGACTTACAAATTAAACAAGCATATGTTATTTGTAGCTTTTCTATCACAAATAGTACTAAAAAATATAGGAGAGGCCTTAAATGACACTAATTGGGTTCTTGCAATGTAGGCAAAGTTAAAAATTAGTTGAAAAAAGAATGAAGTATGGGGGCTAGTTCCTAAACCTTAAAACCACACTAAATACGACAAATTTGCTTTTAGAAATATGCTGCACGAAGATGGCATCAATATAGGAAAAAATTAGATTAGTAGCTCAAGGTTGCTATTAAAAAATGGGTATTTGCATAGGTTGCTGGGTTGGAGTTAATTAATATGTTAATTCAATTTGCATGTTATAAAATGTTCAAACTCTTTCATGTAGACGTAAAAGTTTCATTTCTAAATTTTGTTATAGTGTTTGTAGAACAACCCCTTGATTTCAGAGATCCAGTCTTTTATAATTTTTTTTTTTAAATTTCAAAGCATCATATGTCCTTAAACAAGCCTTAGAAACCAATATCAATTTATGCTTCTTTTAAAAATCTATTTGGGTGATATTATCTTTGTTACCCCAAATGAGGAATTATGCACTAAATATGCATTCACCATGAAAAATGAGTATAAAATGTGTATAGTGGAGGAATTAACTTAACTTATTTTCCTGATTTATGTATCAAATAAGCATAACTTATTTGCAACTTTTCTACTGAACTCAAGAAAGTAGGAGAGGCCTTAAATGAAACCAACTATATTCTTCCAATGTAGGAGGAATTAAAGTAGTTTAAAAGAAATGAGGTATGGGAGCTAGTTCCTAAACATAAAGACTAAACTACTCTATACTCTTTAATTTTTATTAATTCAATTTATGATTTCACCAAAACAAAACAAGGTTTTTAGAAATAATCTCGAGAAACATGGTAGTATTATAGGAACACAGCTTGATTAGTAGCTTATGGTTACTCTCAAAACGAAAGTATTGAATGTGATGAATTTATACAAAGGTACTTAAGTTAGAGTGAATTAAAATGTTACACGCCACTTATAGGACCACCCTCTAGAAATATTGTATTTTATTTAGTAATTTTTTTTTTGGATTTCTTATCAAAAATAGAACTAAGTACCTAAGGATAATATGTTGATGAGATTTTACCATTTAATTGAAAGCTACTGAAGAAATGGCAAACGTAAATAATAATAAAACACCTTAATATATATGAGTTTCCAAACATGTTTTGGACAAAAAAAAAAAGAAGTTATTGCTTGTTTTTGTCATTGAAAGTAAGTTTTCAATGGTAGAAAATTAAAATAAAATAAAAAAAGAATCATTTATTTTGACAGCACTTAAAGTCGTATCTACACCTACATCTTTCTATAGCTGTTTTCCTATCAAGGGTTATTAAATAACTGGTAAATCATCACATTTCATGACCTGATTTCTATAACAAAGTTCTAAATCAAAAGTTAATCATAATTTGGAGCCCAATATGAGGAAATTGCTAAATGGAGCTAGCTATTAATCCTACTACCCAGTGATAAATGCATTGAATGTTTACTAAAGTACATTGCTTGATTCAACCTAAGGCCATAAGAACTTTGAAGAAGTAGAAAAGAGGAAACTTGGAATAGAACTGAACTCTTAAATTACATTAAAGGATTTCAAGTAGGAAACGTAAAAACAGAATTGAATTCTTATATTAGATTAGTAGAATATAAGTAGAACTCAGGAAAAACAAATAAGCATGGCATTAAACCAAAAAAATGAAATCTAGAGAACCTTTTAGTAGCATTTTCTTTTCTATTATTAGTTGTTGCATACCTATTTAATGGATACCGAGTCCATAACTTACTTTTTACCCTGTTCAGCCGGCAGTCAAATAATTCAGCTACGTCAACCTCCAATTCAAGTGCACATGGTCAAGACAGACTAACGCACATGGTAGATTAAAATAGGAGTCATTTTGTTTGTTATCTTAGTGCATTTTGTCATTAGGCGGCAAAATAAGTGACTGGATATTCATGGGTTATAGGTAGAAAAGGGGGGAAACACCTTGTTTCAGCATCATTCAGTGCTTTGCTACCATTCCATGAAAATTGGTAGGACACCAAAATCTAACAGGCAACTTGATTATGATTTTTGGCTTAGTTCATCTCACCCAATTCCTCCAGCGTTCCTTCAAAAATTAACTAAAAATATGGACCGTTACGAAGTACTATTAGAGGTGGCAACAAACGACATCGACGAGATCCAAAGCTTGATTGGAAGTTGGATGCCATCATGGAGATGATACAACAGCTTTTCTTGGCACTTAATGCTAACATTGATGGTGTAGCAGCTCAAATCAACACTCTGAAGGAAATCAAAGAGAATTCAGTGGGCTATACAAGGGGTAATCAGAGCCAAGAGTAAGGTAGAAATCTTCTGAGCTAGATTCAAACAAGAACAGTGCAATTGAATTTTCCCAGAATGAAGAGGGAATGGATCCATCACCATGAATCAACCGAGCATTGCAAATATTCATTTTCAATGATACATTGGAAGTGGACAAAGTGTTGAATGCTTCATGGTATCCCGATAATGAGGCTCAACTAGTATACCAACTAAGAAAAAGGAGTATTGAGGAAGATCAATCTCATGGCAAGCACCGACGGATGAGTTGCGGAAGCAGTTTGGGCATATTATATTCAAAGACCATTTCAGTGAGCTTACTATGTTGAAACAGATCGGATTAGTACATGATTATCAATTTCAATCCAATAAATTGCTTTTGAGGTATAGTAATTTGGATGTTGGGCATCAAATAAGTTGTTTCATGAGTGGATTGGAGGAACATATAAAACTAGATATGATAACACATAATCCACCTTCCTTATTTGCAGCAATTAGGTTTGCTACACTGTTTGCAGCTAAGGATTTGGCTTGTAGGGGAAATATGCCAGCACTAACGAGGAGACAGGATCTCGTGATTGGGAGGAAAACATAATTAGAAATAACATAACCAATTTACTGGTGAAAAAACAGTTGTAACCAGAAATCATGGATAGAAGAGCCAAGGGGTTTTGCTTTAATTGTAACAGAAGGTATTAGTTAGGCCACCGTTGCAGGAAATTGTTTTTCTTGAAAAGAATGGCACTAGTGAAGAGGATTAATGCGTGTCAGTGAAACAAAATTGGTGCAGGGAAAGCTTAAGGTAATTTCTCTAGCTGCAACGTATGGTATGAAGTGCCTTAAGACTATGAGAGTGCAAAGGCACATGGGAAGAACTATGTGAGGTTTCTATTTTTGATTAATTCTAGTAGCACTCACAATATTGTGAGTAAAAGATTGGATATTAAATGAATTTAAGACTAGTCATGGAAGGAGGATTTAATGTGAAAATGGTTAATGGTGATGTGATACAAGGTAGGGAGTTATGCTTAGACATAGATATGGTGCTACAAAGGTCAAGAATGAAGGCTAAGTGGTTTAGTCTGCCTATTCCAAATTTAGGAGCGGTTTTGGGCACTCATTGGCTGGAAACTCTAAGGTAAGTCAATTGGTAATTTTTCTAAACTTTATATATCATTTATGTTGGAAGGGAAAATAGTGGAGCTATATAGGGGTAAGCAATCTAAAAATAAAGTAGTGGAAGGTGTTAAGTTTGCTAAGTTGTTGCAAAAACAAAATGTCTATGGATAGTTTTCAAAAGCCACACAAATTACCACCTCAGAGGTCTCATGAACACCAAATCGTGCTAATGTTGTCTTCACTATATATTACCTCCATCTACAGAAGTAATAGGTTGAAAAAATACTCCAAGAATTATTGAAGGAAGAGGTGATAAGGAGTAGGAGCAACTCTTTTTCATCACTTCTCTAAGTAAGGAAGAATGATAGTTCATGGAAAATGTACGTTGACTACTACTCTTTGAACAAGGAAACTATTAATGATGGTTCCTTATTCCTATGGTGGATAAGCTATTAGATGAACTAATGGAGCCAAAATCTTCACAATGCTGGATTTAAGATCAAGATATCACGAAATTAGGATGCATCCCAAGGATATAGTGAAGACGACATTCCAAACCCCAAAGGTCTTATGAATTTTTGGTTATGCCATTTGGTTTATGCAATGTGCTTTTTACCTTCCAAAATTTGATGAATAGTGTCTTCAAGGAGCTTTTGCAAAGATTTGTTTTGTTTTGGACTATAAGAGAACCTGGGAGGACCATTGAAAACATGTGTGGTTAGTGTTTGATAAGTTAAGGGTGAATCAACTCTATATCAAGAAAGTAAAATGCTTTTTTGGAGTATTGGAAGTTAGTTACTTGGGCATGTAATTTTTGGACAAGGTGTGGTAGTAGAATCAAATAAAGAGGCAACAATGGTGGATTAGCTAGTAGTAAAAAACAATCAAGGCATTGAGAGGTTTTCTAAGGCTAATGACGCATTATCATAAGTTCATAAAGAAATTATTGGATCACAGCAACACCTTTGACTAAGCTACTAAAGAATTATGGATTTGTGTGGACTAGTGAAGCAAAAAAGCCTTTTATTGAGTTGAAGAGGACTGTGACAAAAGCACTAGTATTGAGACTACTAGAATTTTATATCCCACTTACAATAGTGTAATAATCTAATATTCTTTACCTATGAAAAATAGTTAATAGCATAGTTACCTAGAATGCAAGTTATATTAACACAAGAGAAGTAGTTGTTGGCATATTTTAGGCATGTTCTTAAAGGTAAAAATCTAATACTCTCTACCTATGAACAATAGTTACTAGCATTGATACTTGTAGTGAAAGAATGACATCAATACTTGTCATGGAAAAAGTTAATAGTAAAGACTGACTAAAAAGGCCTTCAACACCTTTGGAATCAAAAAGATTACAAGACCAGATTAGTAGTCCTAGTTGATTGAGTTCATAGGCTATGATTGAGATAGAATACAAACTTAGGAAAGAAAATTTAGATGTTGATGCATTATTTAGAAAATAGGAAAAGTAGTAGGTTAAAGTACTATTAGAACCTTTTGTAGGATTTCTAGGAGATTTTATAGACAAGAGCATAATAAAGATGAAGAGGTGTATATAATGATTTTTCTTATGAGTTGGAGGAAGAAAAGCATATGCAAGAAAGTGTAAAAAGGAACAACTCAGTAATTAGTAATGAAAATAAAAATGAAATTGTGCAAAATTATGTCAATATAGAAAAAAGGTGAAAGTAGTAAAGGAACTAATGATAAAGGTTACCAGTTTCTACACTAGTACCTATGTGACTAGACTCTATCCAAGTAGAGGTTACTAACAACGTGGAAGCATAAGAAATTATTAGTAAGTTGAGCATGGGGAAGTGAGAGACAACAAGCAATACAAGAATGGTGTTTTGCTTTATATACATAGGATTTCAATAGCAAAGATTCTACATTGATTCCAATCATTCTTTGGTAGCTACATGGAGCTACACATGAAGGTAATTATAAGACTCTCCAACAACCAAATGCAATATTTTACTAAGTCAACATGAAGCAATCAGTTATTCAATTCATTAAAGGATGCAATTATTCAATTTAGGGGCATATATCTATGGACTTCATTGAAGGTTGCTATCATTGAGGGGTAAGCAAGTGATTATGGTGATTGTTGATGGACTTTCAAAGCTCATTCATTTTATTGCTTTTGCACATCTATACATTGTTGTTAGTGTGCCATAGATTTTCTTTTCTTTTCTTCTTTTTTTTTTTTGGTAGAGCATTTTCAAGCTCTATGGTATGCCTCATCGTATATTTCTTGACCAAGATGTAGTTATTTGAGGGGCAAGGTACAAAGTTCAATTTATCTACTACATATCAGCCACAAATCGATGGACAATCTAAATTAGTAAATAAAGCTTTGAAGGTCTAATTGAAATGTTTTACTTATGACCATAAAAAAGAATGGGTTAAGTGGCTTCCATGAGTTGAGTTTTGTTACAATACCAACACTCGTAGAGCTACCAATAAATTCCCTTAAGAAGTGGTGTATGGAAGGTCATCACCAACACTTTTTTCTTACTTACTAGGGTCTTATGCTAGTGAAATGGTGGATAGGGAGCTCTAAACCAAGGATTCAATGTTAAAGGGTTTAAAGAAGAGATCAATGATGGCCCAAAACCATATGAAAAAAATATCATGAGATTGATAGAAAAGAGGAATAGTTTGGCTTAGGAGATTATGTATACCTCAAGCTTCAACCTTGCAAGGAAAATTTAGTGGTTGTTCGGAGGAATTTGAGGTTGTTGTTGCAGAATTATGGCTTATTTGAAGTGCTATAAAAGATTGGGGATGTTGCCTACCATCTAAAACTGCTAGTGGGAGCTATAATAAACATGTGTTCCAAGTGTTAATGGTGAAAAAGGTTATAGGAATCACATTCAAGTCCAACTTGATCTGCCTTCTTGTCTAGTTAATGAAAATGTTCTCAATCCTCAACCACAAGCTATTTTAGTGCAGCATATTAGGAAGAAGAGAGCTATGTCTCTAATACATTGGCAAGGATTACCAGTGTAGGAAGCAACTTCAGTTGATGCTGAACAATTTGAAAAAGGATTTTCATCCTTTAACCTCAGGGACAAGGTTACTGTTAAGGGGGGTAGGATGTACTGGTCAACAAATTCAGGCATGTCAGCCTCCAATTGAGTTACACATCGTCAAGACTAACACATATGGGAGATTAAGATAGGAGTCATTTTGTTTGTTCACTAAGTGTGTTTTTTTTTTAGGGTGGGGGGGAGGGAAGAAGCCTTGTTTTGGCATCTTCTTGGCAAAAACAAACTTATAACCATTTCATTATCTTATTGGAGGTCTTGGGTTCCCTCAAACAAATCCTCTATCAATCCATTTCACTATTTTACTTTCATTTTGTGAAAATTGGTAGGAAACGGAAATTCAACAAGCGAATTGATAACAATTTCTGCCTTAGTTCATCTCACCCAATTACTTGATCATTTGCTTGAAATTTAGCTGAAAATTTGGACCGTAATAGTTCACACATTGTTGTTTGCTATTATGTAGATCAATAGAATCCAAAAAGGGATGAAATGTAAACTAGTTAAAGCAGGTGTTGAGAAATCCCGTTCCATTTTTGTCATTAACATCCTTATTTGCCTATAAAAGAAGACTAAGGAGCATAAATGACCAAATACTTGGTCTATCAATACTTAATCATTTTTTTTCTTAAATCAAGATTCTAATTGTATTAATCATAATCCAAGTGGAATTGAACACCCATGTTTGGTGCAATAATTCATGTTTAGTATTGATTTAACTTCTTCTTTTTACTTTATCTCATTATTGTAAAGGCAATTGGAAGTATCTTTAGCTTATGTATTCCAATTCTTGGGAGGACCTTAGAATTTTGAGAAGTAATATTCTAGAAAGAAAGGGCTTGTGAGAAAAGGAAATATATCAATTATTCTAAAACCATATTAAAATTAAGAATGTAGACAAAAAGAGAAATTCAAAAGACTTCATTCCACATTCATTATTTTTAATAAATATCCTAAAGAAAATAACTCAATAATAGCCCATGTAGGGAAGTTATGATTGAAGCACTAGGATGTTGTTAACTAAAAATTCAAGATTGATTTGTTTAGTTTTGCTTCAAGCTAAGATGCATTCAAGCTTTACCATCTAGTACAATCTAACTAGATTACATTCATGTTGCATGACAAGTTTAAATTATGTATGCAAACTAACTTTGAATCCTTTGATATTTTGATTTTCTAATACTCCACATCTTTTGTACAAGTTTTAAAGTTAAGAAGTCCAAGCTCTAGACACTTTCCATATAAGCTTTTCACTCCACTTATCTTGACTTTTTGACAACATCATAACAATTATATAACTCATTTATTAGTGAACTTAACCAAATAGTGACTCTAAATGAAGTTAGCAAATAATGCAACACAATAAGTTCTACATCTGCTCAAGTCATACTTAAGAAGCACAATTATACAAACATTTAATTTACATGTGAGATCTTAGCTTCACAAGTCTATTTATGAATGGCCAACAAAAACTTAAGTTTTAACATAATTATAAATCAAGTGTCAGAGGTAGGCTTAAGTTTTACTTCTTTGCTAAATAAAATAAGACAAACATGTTTACCAATCCTAGTAGTATACTTTAAAGTAAGATTTTTGCAGCAATCTTGCTTAGTATATCTTTTAAGACAGTATTATATCACATTTGGAGGGAAAGAAATAGAAGAAGATTCAGTGATAAAAGTTTAGACAATTTGACCATTATTAATAAAATCAAGAAGAATGTGAAATGGAAGATTTCATCTATTAGAAAAGTAAAGCCTATAAATTGTAATAATTCTTGCAAGAGCTTTGAAATTTGTCAAATGCAATGTTTGAGCTTAAATGAGATGCTGCAATGTTTTATGATGATATGTAATTCTTAACCTATAACCAAAAAATAAAGTAAGAAGGTTTTGATATTAAATCAACTAAAGTAACAAAAGCAAGTGAACTAATCCATTCGATTACACCAACTCAGCAACTAACACTTCAAGAGTGGTTTTATTATCATATATTACTTATGAACAATAGTCATTATCAAATTGAAGTACCACATTTAATTTTAATACGAGAGGGGATCAAATAGGTCCTCTTATTTTTTTCAATTGATGTTCAAGTCTCCTTCCTCTTTATCTTTATGTCCCTTGCAGATTTTGTAATCTAACACACTAACACAATCCCTGTTCATTCATCACTATTGTTCATTTCCTTCTATCCCATCACAACTGCTACTAAGTTCATCCAATCATTTATTGCTTTCATTGAGATAGAGGTATTGATGCTTGAATTTTCTTTAGAACTGAAACTACCAAGGCCATGGACTTGTCTTGGGATTGGTTTTCTTATTAGCTATTGAATGATATGGTACAAATGCGGTGTAGGGATTGGTCTCCTCATAAGCCAACCCAAACTCATCCGCCTAATAGACGGTGGACCAACTGCCAGAAGCGGTCAGGTGCCACCAGTCCCAAATATACTTCAAGGTCGCAGCAAAGACACGAAGAGTCTAGTAACAAATTAGAAGTAAGACAAGTTGGAGACAAAGATACGGTCGTAACAAAGACACGTACAGGCAATCATAATATGGAGATGTTGGAGACAAGCTACAAGTACATGAGAAGATAACAAAGTAGAAGCCAAATAAAAAATAAAACACCAAACAAACCGGCTAAGGTCGTATTCCTTGGGAGTACACTAACAAGAAGTTATCAACAAACAAAAAATAAGCTAACATCAGCACCACTAATAAAATGAAATTATGGATATGATATGGACCTGATAAGGCAAAAAAGTTTTTTTTTTTCCTTTTTTTTAAGACAAACTAGTGAATTCAAACACGCAATTAACGAGAAATGCATTGGAAAAAAATGAACTGATTTTCGGGTGCAACTGAAGCATAAAAAAATGAAACTATAGAAAAAGAAAAGCGCGTTGCCTGTTGCCTCTACAGAACTCGTAGAGCTTGCCGCTGCTGGGGGGGATGAGGAGCGCGGCCTCGACACCGCAGAGGATGGAGAGCTCGCGTGCCTTCTTCATCAAAACGTTGCGCCTCTTGGAGAAGGTCGCTCGGCGACTGCTCTTCTCCTCAACCGCTTCAGCACCAGCTTCGTCCGCCACATTCAAAGCCCTGTTTACGCTCTTTGTTTGTCTCTTGGAGTGTCTGGGCAGTCAATAGTGGAAGCTACTGAACTAGAAAGGGTATTTAGAGGAGGGGGCTCGGCCGCGTAATGGGGGGCCAAAGAGTCGGCCAATTTCTCTTTGACGCGTGTTTTGTTTTGTGTGCGTGACTTCCACGCTGCACCTAGGACGTATTGGCAGTTTTTTGCTACTTTTAGGATTTAGTTTTTTATTTTTTTTCTCTTCTCTACTTCAAGTCTAGTCAAAGAAAAAGAGCCCTGACTTGACAGACTTTGAGACTAACAAGACAAGAAAAGACAAAAAAGACACGGAACGAAAAAACCAAATATTATTATTGTTCTTCTTTTGAATATGAGAACTGTATTGATAATCTATATGGTCAAAATGATAATAAAAGTATGTTATTTTAAGTTATTTATACTAACAATTGACCGAGTCAATTTAGTAACATATTTGGAGAATTTTGAAAAATTTAAATAAACTTAAGTGATTTATTAGTCCAACTATAGACCATTACTTGGATCGTAAGCTCAATAAGGGTAGGGGCATTTATAGATTTCAATCATCACTCTTCCATAAATAGTTAGAAGATTGTTGAGTCTTTTTGGAAAATATTGTTAGTAGTAGACAGGCTTCCTTTTTTATCATATTTTATTTATGGTTTTGGCATGCAATAAGTCATGCAAGAGCACTAGTAGTCCTACCAGTCATGGGTTTGAGTCCCTTTCCCTTACTTGGGTTGGAAAAAAAATTAGTCATGCAAGAGCAAGCATTAGAAGTAATTGGTCAATCCTGACATATTTTTACAAGTGTCACATCTTATTTAGTAGCATAAAGATAATGAGTATATTAATGTTTAGGGTGGGACTGCATACCAGCTCTAGCATATCTTTCTTATAGTCATGGTATCCTCGCCGACATATAGTTAGTTCATTTTGACCATAGGTTTGATCAATAGTGACCATCCATGCATGCTAATTTGGAATTATAACATTTTATGAGGCTATGCTTGGTAGAAAATCTAGATTATGAAATTTAATCTTGCTTAGTTATAATTGAATGAAACTGCACTTGTTTTGTATATATTTGTATTCCTATATCCTAAAGCACTATAGAAAATTGAAGTTAAAAACATTTTTGTAGATATGATTAATTGTTCTTTTGGTTTAGCCTCTATAGCCCTGACATTATGGACTATAGGAAGTCCAATTGGCTTCTTCAATTCAATCAAACCTACACCTGTGATTGATGAAAATTCATTGAATCTATTGGCAATATCCTATTATATGCCTTGTGCAAGGGTACTAAACATGGGGAAAATGACTTTAATGGCTCCACATACAAATAGGTTCCTTACTAAAAAGTTAGGGATGCATACTCAATGTGCAATGTGTGTTCACATAAGGGATGAAAGAAGCCACCATCCTAGGCTTTATTAGTATTGGCCATAACTTATATTATCAACAATTTGATTTATTTTTTGGCAAAGACATAAGTTTGTATTAATAAAAATTAGTATATAAAAGCATAAGGACATATTTCAATATTATAAGAGTTACAAAAACTACTAAAAAAAAGGTTGAAAGCCTCTAAATCTTACCCAAAATGACATTTCCTTTATAGGATTTTTATATTTTAAAACAAACAAGTTATCCCTCATACAATAGTTCTTACTTTAACTAACAAGATTAGAATTTCAATTGTTCTATTATGAAATTGTATTTTATTTTACTCTTCTCATTTACAATAAATGCAAGTTAAAATAGATATCTTAAAGAGCTTTACAAAAAAAAATCATTTCCTTTAGTTACTTTGATCATTCATTATAATTCTTCATTTCATCTTCCAATATAATATCAAATTCCATTTTAAGTAAGGATAATCTTCTAAATCATCCTTGTTCATGTATATTAAAAAAAAAGACTATTGTTTTCAACTTAAGATTGACAAAAATTATATTATAAGTGAACTAAAGGGAGCAATCATACTATTCCTTTTGTTGTAGAAAGTCAATTTTAACAAATTAGCTATTTAATAAAATTATATTTGTTAATGCTATTAGTCTAAATTAAATTAAATGAATAAACTTTTTCATTAATTAGTCAAAACTTCTGATAAGTTTCTTTGCAACAATA
This sequence comes from Casuarina equisetifolia, assembly GCA_028551475.1. NCBI lineage: Eukaryota > Viridiplantae > Streptophyta > Magnoliopsida > Fagales > Casuarinaceae > Casuarina > Casuarina equisetifolia. The sequence continues at coordinate 9,450,196 of CM052360.1, read as the reverse complement.
GACAAACCTATAAAGAACCAAGGTAAGTGTGGCCTTAATTATATAAGACCTCTCAAACTCCACGCCATGGAACCTTTTATTTCAAGCTGCATTTTGAAGTTTTTTTATTTTATTTTTTTATATTTTGTATTATGAATCCACTTATTCCATAAAGAAGCCTTTGGAAGATTTATAAGATTTTAAAACATACATCCCAAAAAAACTTAATTCTAAAGTTTAAAATTCAGTAATTCCAATCTCTGTTCATCTTTTGATAAGTGAACTATTTTCCAAACTATTTTATGAGAGACTTGTGTATTTGTAATACCAGTCCATAGGAAGTTCATGATCTTTTTCTCAATCTCATAAGTTATTTACATTGGTAATAAGAAAACTTACATCCAAAATATAGATGTGAAAATTAAGACTAACTTTGTCAATTGTAATCTTCTTACATATTTAAGATGTTTTATTCCCCAAGTATTTATGTGATATTCTTCTCCCAATTACAAATTAAACATCAATTGAAAGCTCAAATTCCTAAAACTATGAACAATAACACTTTTGATTACACGCAATATAAGTGCTTCTAATTTTCCATTGCCTTTCAATTATTCAATCAACTCATGGCACTTCCACTATTGTCTAAAATAGTTAGCATGTGTATATGATTTGGTCTTGAATGATGCCTTTTGTATCATATATGGACTTCCATATGATAAAATATGTCTATTACCAAAAATTAGTTATCCTCCTTATATACTACCATTCCATCCAAGCATTTAGGAACGTGCCCATCCTTTGTTTTATTGCCATTTATGTCATTAAACATATGCTCCATGTATGAACAAAATATAAGATAAAGAAGATGGGGCAAGTTCAAAACATGACAAGGGAAATTATAAAGCATTCTTACACCTTAAAGATCAATGAGTTGGTCTAACATGTCAAATGTGTGAATAATAAAAGCTATACATATTTAAGTTTTAAAGGGATGCAAGTAACTTATATGCTTTGATATTGAAATCATACTCTTAGCCTACTAAAGACACTTTTTGAAATAATTTCACCATTTTACTTGATTGGTTTATGACAATAAAAGGATACACAAGTTGATTAACTTAATAAAGGCAAGCTTCTTCCTTTGTTATGGAAGGTCAAGAAGTTCAAACCAATATCTTTTAAATTACTAGTTACATCCAACCTTTCTTAATGCTTTTTGACATATAAAATATGATGTTACTATAGGTAATTACATAATTTTTCTAAGTACTTAACCTCCTATATAATTGCCAACATACCAATATAAGGGTACTTAAGATGATTAGTGTTAGATCTCCATATGAAAATACTTCCAAAACCACTTTTTACTAAGTTTTGGTAATGACATATGTTGTTCCAACGTCAATTTTATCAACACATAGTGCTTTGCACCATGCAACTTTAGCATGCTAATGATGCCTTATTGTTATTATAATATTACTATAATATGTAAGTGTTGAAAAACTATGCAAATATGATTTAAAAAATGCATGTTGTTCAGTTGGTCTTATGGTTGAAAACTATGTTGTTTTTTGTTTAAGACATTTCTACTATAGCTATGCTAAATTTGTGTTTACAAGATCAAAATCTTACAAGTTTGGCTTACTGCCTACACACTGCACAACATCTCACATTAGTTTAATACACACAGCATGCATGGTGTCAAATCAATGCCATTTTGGCTTAAAGGATAGAGAACTACCCAAACAACTTTCTCAAGTCTTCTGATCCCTCTCTTTATTTTGGACCAAAAATCTTTATTTCATTTTCTAGGTCAAAGATGCCTTTCTCAAAAGCTTAAGCTTGAAAGAAGCCACAATAGCAAAGTGAAGGTCACCAAAAACTCCATAGAAAAAGTAAAAACCATTCAAATCTATTATCTTTAGTTTGTTGTTTACAATTTGTGTTGCATTTGCTCTAGGCTTAGTGATATTATGCTTATTGGTTGATTTTTACTGTATTTATTATTAAATGTCATAAGGGAAGAAAGTTAAGGTTTGTGAAAACTTTCTATCTTGCATGTGTAAGATAGGGGTACATTCATCATAATCCTATTATTATTGGGTACTTTCAATATGATTCACTAGTTAATTTTTGGATAGTAGAAAATTGCAAATTTTTTTAGTATAATGGTTTGGATTTATCATCAATTTTGTTTGATTAGTGAAGGTAAGCCTCAGTCAATTTAATTAAAAAATGGTAGGGACCTAGGCACCAAGCTTAATGGCTAAAGCACTTATATTGTTTGTGTTAAATTTTATGTTTGGATGACTCTAATTATGAATAAAATTAACACGATAAATCATGTTTGGGCTAATATATTTTGACAACTACTTATTAATGCAATAAGTGATGCATGCTCAATTAGTGTATTGCAGCAAACATGGACCAACATAATAAGATGACTCAAAGAAAAGATGAAAATGGAAACTTCTCATGCATTTTAATGCTCTAAAATAATTGAAGTGAATGGTAACATGTTATGTAGAGAACTTGCAAAACAATAGATCTAATTAGTTGAGCTTTTGAGAACCTAAGCCTTTTTTTTTTTGTGAAGACCAACATAGTGCCCTTTAATAGAAATCCCAAAAAAAGGCAATATTTTTAAATCAATTTGTCTTATCCAATGATTAAGTTATTTAGTTTGTTGTTCAAAAATATAAGATACAAATCATGGTTTTCAGTTTTAGATTTTGATATTTGAAATGCTAATGGCATATATACCTTACAATTGATTACCCCATTGATTTAGGGTTTGCACCACTTTAAGGGTTTTCATTTTTATTCCCAAATACTTGTTATTATTGTTGTATACTCCATGCTTTATTAACCCTTGATAAAGTAGCTAATACTTGGACAATGCTTGTATACTCAATTAGATGGTATTATGGTGGATCTTTGATTTGTTAGCAATAGGTGACCCATTTAGCTTGTTGCTAAAGGAGGTGAATGCAGGTTCAACTAGGTTGGATCAAACCTCTTAAATTATTTTTTTCTTTTTGTCTCTTTGCATGATTCTCTTACTTTGATAGATATTGTGATCACAACAATTCTTTCATTTCTATAGACTGAATTTGCTATTGTCTTAACATTTTGGTTGCGAACCTTAGTAAAGTTCATTAATTATCAATCAATCACCACTAAGACATTCAGTTAAAAGAAAAAAAACAAAATAACCGACGTAGATTAATTTTTCATTGTAAGTGTAAAGGAAGCCTTAAAAATGGTGGGCATGAATTAGATTGTACACATTACATTTTGTTTTATTTTTCTATTGCTAACTAATTGTTTATATGTTTAGGGCCAATTTGTTTGCTTATATTAGTTTGGAAATTGCATGAAATAAAAAATATTTCAATAATGAAAAACAAATGTAAATAACACAAGAGAGAGAGAGAGAGAGAGAGAGAGAGAGAGAGAGAGAGAGAGAATTTGCACACACAATTAATACAAGTGTTCAACTTACCTAGAGTCTATGTCTACTTCCTCATAATCAATTAAAGAGAAAACCTCTTTTCTATTTCTTTACAATGTGTGCACCACCAACAATAGTTCCTTACAAGTCAACAAACTTCACATCATAACAGATTTATGGGCCCGAGAATCATCTAAGTGCTACACCTAATATATAGTGTTATGGTTTCTTAATTGAAACTTACAAAAGGTTTAGTATGATGATTTGAAATAAAGCATTCCAAACCTAAATAGATGTACCTAAAATGGCCATAAATTTTATTCTTAGGATGCAACTATAATCAATCATTCAAGGAGTATTTTGTTAGTATTAACAATAACATATATTCTAGAATCACAATCAAAAGTACAACTTTAAGATATGAGCAAAAAAGATCAACCAATACATTTGCTTGGATTTTCGGTCACAATCTTTTTTGATTTTTATTTTTTTTCACAGCAAGCTTGAAAGTTTACTATTTATTTTTTTATTTCACTACACACATGAAATCCACAAATTGAGAAAATGAGTTACTCTTTTCATTTAAACATAAGACTACCCATTACCTAGTCTTTTCCTATTGGTATGTCAAAGCTTTATATTCATATGATGTCACACTTGATTCAAATTTTAAGAAGAAAATGTTCATTTGTGTGAGTACACCACATAGTTACCTAGTTTTTTTTCCCTTGCGCTTGACATCAATAGTAAAATCTGAGTACTCCTTTTCATTTCATGCTTAGCTTTTTATTCATATGATGTCACATTTAGTTCAACTAGGTCATGCAAAGAGCAAGGAACAAGAAGAGAAGGGTGAGCTCTTGCACATTGAAATGTTCATTTCAACTAAGTCTATTAATAGTCCTCGGCTGTATTTCAGGCTTGGGCCAATTAATTTTCATTTCATGTTTTTAGCCAATCTACTTGTACATATAATTATGCATCACCTACAATTAATCCAACTCATTCTTAGCCTGATCATACAAACAAGGAAATAATAATTATTCCCAAATATTAATATATGACACTTATAGAATATTTTGTGCAAATAGTATATTACATAATATTTTTTTTTTCTTTTTAGCACATTTTTCAAATATGAAAAAATAATTTTGAGAGTTCTTTTCTTTTTGCTATCATTAAAATACTCAAGAAATATTCATATTCTTAACACACATGGTAAAAAAAGAAGGAAAACTCAACAAAGAGGATTAAACTTAAATATTGAAAAAATCCTCAACTTAAGTCTCTTTTCTTGCGAAAGTTAAGGGAAATTTAGTTTGAGTGATTTATAATTTTTGTTAGTCATATTTATTGTCCAAGAATACTTAGTCTTGAATTAACTATTGTTGATCTACCTTATATATATTTTTTGTGGTTAGATCATATCTACTCCCTATTATTGACTTATGGATTATTTCATTATGATTAAGTAATATTTAAATTCTCCAATTTTATTAGTATCTTTTTTTTTTGCTGGTAAGCAAAGAGTTTTTATTATGACATTGACAAAAAAATTACTTTGTGTATGCTTGATTTATAAAAGAGGATTTATATTAGTTGTATTACCTATACAATGAGCATATATCATGTTAATTGTCTAACACCATTTGCTACATAATTGACAATAGGAGTCAAGTAAGTAGATTAAGTTTAGGAATAGAAATATTAACCCAATTCAAACTCATTCTTCCTTAGGTTGCCCAAGACATTTCATAAAATTCATATGTGCTTATTATACCTAAAGCAAGGTCAATTAATAATATCTATATAGAAAATCTATATGAAACATCTAATCATATCTATATGAAAAATATTTATAAAGCATAAGATGAGTCACTTCCATTATAATAACAATCTACAAATGGAATGTCTATTCTTAATAGAGTTTGACATTTTGACAAAATTTGAAGTACTTTTAAGATCAATCGATTAGTAGTCATTTGTCTTACAATATTGGTATTGAATCTAGAGCTTCATGCTAATAAGTGAAACACAAACTTGTACAATTACCATAAAAATATGTGATTACATATAGTATAGAAGGCACATTGAAATGACGAAGTATGGGAAGGATAATAACACATAAATTTTTTACAATATGATAAAGGGGTTGGTCTATGTAACCCTCGAGATTCGATTTGCTTCAATAACATACCCCACTGCAATTTTAGCGACTTAAGCTCCTTGCTATTTAGAAGGCCTAGATCTTCCCATAAAAGATTCCTCTATGTAATAATCAAATTTGTAAATGGAAATTCATGCTTGTGTATTATTTTCAAGCTACTGATAATCAAATTGGTAATGGATCTATGTTCATTGTATTATTTAGAGTAAGTAAACTTTAGGATACAATATCATTTTCACAAATAATACACTTGTGGCACGATAATACTTTTAAATGGTAAAAGATATTTGGATTAGGTTCAATATTAACTTGACTCTTTCTTCATAAAACTAAATCAAAGAAAGAGAAAGGCAAAAGCCTTCCAAAAATGAAGGAGAATTGGTGCTAATTGTTCTAAAAGCTCTTGAATTAGTTACTTTGTGACAAACTTTGATTCTTCTTGTATATTAACTTTGTATAGAAGTGTTTGAGCTTAGGTTAGGCATTTTATTATTGTATTTACATTTGAGAGTTTGACGTTAAAACCTTAGAATTAATTGTCACTATTACTTTGGGGGTTTTCATCATTTCGTTCTCTCTTTGCCCTTGTTAGTTTGATAGAATACACAACTTTAATTGTATCTTGTTGTCTATATCTTAGAGAAATTACAACTTGAAAGGAAAAGGATAACCTTTAGCTACTTGCTAAAGGAGGTGGGTTTGAGAATTTAATCAATCTTTTAAAATCCATATGCTTTATTCTTTTTTTGTTGTTTATTCATACTTATGTTACATCTTATTTGGTTTATTTTGCATGATTACTTGTTATTGGGTATTCTCACTTTTAAGGTTTGGCTAGAAACTATTTAATTTTCTCATACCATCTGATAAGAAAGCAAAATTAAACATTAAAAAAAAAATCCTGTACGGTTGTTGATAGGTGAAAACTATTAAGTTTTTAAGCAAAAGTAGTACTTAAGGATGTGATGACAATAAAGATTCTGACTTATCATAATATTTGGTTATTTTAATTGAAGATATAGTAACAATGCAATAACTAGATGATTGTCAAAACACATAAGTCCTTACAATGAAAGAGCAAAGAGAATACAATTGGTAGCTCAAAAAGCTAATACACAGATTGATGTGGATTTGAAGAGCATGGTAAGCTTGGCACGTTTGTAATAAAAGTAGTAAATCCCATGTTTGTTTTCTATAAAATATGCTATAATTTATTTATTCTTTTCAAGTCAAAAATAATGGGTCAAAACAAAGGTTGCTGCAATGTAGGCCTATGGAGAGAAGTTAAGAGAAGTGAACAGGAAAAAAAAAAGTCAATTGCTGCCTGTCATCAAAACAAATCTCATAGAGATCCAAGGGCTAAGAATAAACTTAACAAGACACAAGTAAAGATAGTAGAACATTCAAACAAAGTAGTTGGAGAACATTAAAACAAATAGATGGATAGAACCAATTAATGAAGAATTTTTAGACAAAAAATAAAAGAAAATAGAAGTTCCTTCAATGATCTAATATCTTCTTCACAGTTGAAAGATAATTCAACCTCTTATATTTTTGTATTTTTCATAAATAGCTTTTTAGTTACAACAAATAATTAAGCCTCGTATATTTTTCATATCTTCTTTAGTATAATTTTTGTTTTTTTAATTTATCCTTGTTCAAACCATTGAGAATGCAATAAATCTTACAAGTAGTTGTCATAAACTACATGGTTAAAAAGAGTACCTTCTCGAAGAAACCCAGTACAAGTGAAACTCTGCCACTTCGCAATGAAACTGAAAAGGTCAGTTGTTAGAAAGTACATGCATTGGGATACGTGTCTAAAGTAGGCGGTTGGAGTGTCATCAACCGACCTTTAAAGCATGCGTGCGGATTGATGTTAAAAAGGTGAGTAACCACGACTCGAGTTCCTTGGCTGTTGTGCCTTTCAAATGCTTGGAGTATCAGCAGCTGAGTTTTTATAAGAGAGAAGGCATTGTCTAATCCTCTCACCCAACTTCCAAAGTGAACCCCAAAGGAGTTCATACGGAATTTTCGACCCAACGGCTACCACCAACTAGGTATTTCTTCTAATCTCACATGCTCTTCTACTGCAAGCTATAATCCCATTTAGTCATCTCACAATTACTGGTTTGAGATGTCAATTTCAATTGCTTCAAGCTTATACCATATTGCATTTTCCTTTAAGGTAATATTATTGTCTCGGTTGATCACATATTCCAAGCATTTTGTAATAATATTCTGCACTTAATATTCATATTATCTTAAGTTCATTTAAAATATCAAGTTAAGCATTTTTCTTATAATATTATAAATCTAGGTCAACCTTTTAAGGGGTCTACGATTTTGAGATATGTAAACTTTATAGAATAAATAAGTATTGTACTTCTACATGACTATTTTTCATTATTTAATTGCCTTCCATATGATAGATAATACTAGGGATATGCATACGATATAGTTTGAGCGGGGATAAAATGCCAAAGGTCACATGACTAAATAATCATGTAGGAGATAAGTAGTGAAAAACACCCAATGGCATCCTTGCATTATTTCATTCTCTTAATGAATAACAAAAAAACAAGCTAATGAATTACTCATGAGCAAAGGAGGCACATCTTAGAAACAATAATTCAAATGGTACATGGTAGGCCATTTCAAGCACTCACCTAAATGTTCAAAAGGTAACCAACAAAGTGTGAGGCACTCCCTCCATCGTTGCAACTTATATGAAGCATCTTTTAAGCATAACAAGCACGAAATTTCGAGCATAACATGAATTGTCATCTATAGCCTGTTATGGAAGCAAACAAAGGGTTGGTTGTCGCAAAGGACGAGACAAGTGACTGTTTTCTTGCTTACTTAGCCCTAACAACACCTTAATTTTGGCTTTGCTACTTTGTATTGCTACGATTTGTAAGTGACAAGAAATTACCCCTAAATCATTTAGCTTTCTCCATTTCTTTACTATTACTAATATTTTAATCTATTGCTACTCTAGCATTATCTTTTATCTATGATGTTACCTCCTGTTCTAACAACTTGTTTTCTTCCCTCAGCTTACTTTCCTATTCAACAAAGGAGATACATTTGGACAAATTTTTTACTTTTATATGAAAAGATACTTTGCATCACTTCCCTTTTATAGCAAAACAACTCAGTAACACCATTACCACAAAGGTGCCATGCTGTTCCCAATGAAGACTTCCGTAGGAAAAATCTATTGTCTTCCAAAGCTGTTTTTGATCAACTGCTCTCTCTCACTAACTGGAGCTTCAAGTGCCAAGTATGTGTTGCTCCAAATATTAAAAGAAAATAGAAAATACACGCTATTCAATTATGGCAATATATTACGTAATAGTATGAATTATTAATTATTCTCTATCTTAAGGATAAGTTAGATGTAGTCTATAGAGTGCGTGCTTTCCATATAAAGTAAGATCTTAAAATGGTATAATCACATCACTATTTATGACAAAAAAGATAAATTACAAAGAAGGCAAAGAAGATATTGCATTAAATATGGAATGTATCAAAAAATGTACCATTAAAGATGTGCAATCATCATTGAACCAGCAACATGAAAAACAAAAAACAAAAAGCAAAAAAAAAAACAAAAAACAATGGAGAAGGGCTATAAAAGGCCCTTAAACTGAAAGTAGGAACACAATATCTGTGCACGCAATAGAAAAGTACTCTAGACTCATTAGGTTCCTCCAGTTTCCAGAAGATTTGGCTAATGGTCAGATTCCACGTAAACTTGAAAATGGTGTAACTTTATACACATAACCGTTAAGTAGAGGTCAAGAGATGTGATCTGAACCGGCCTACTGAGTCAGCAGCTTGGCTAAACTTTCATCGTTACCATTAAAACCACCTGAAGTTATAAGAGATAGTGTTGAGTAAACAAACAGCATAGTGGTTTCGACACGAATGAGCCATTAGGCTCTTCCTGATTATAAATAAACTTAAAAGGGTTGTAACTATTAGACTTCCTCTAGTGAATTATCAGGAACAATTTCTCAAAAATTCAAGATAACCACAAAGTGGTAACTGTAGTAGGAAACAAAGGAAGAAACTAGTATAGTCCCTTATTCCCATTAAGAAAGTATTCAAATGAGTTATTAAACATGTTTAATTGTTTGGTCAATAGAAAAATTCTCTATTGAATAGTTGTCAAACTTTGTGAATAACTAAAAAAACATCTACTTACATCTATGTCATTAAGGCATTTGGATGCCTTTAATTCTTCTTGAAAGCGACTTTGGTAATGATTAGATACCTCCATATCTTCTTGAAGGGTACTTTGATAATGCTTAAGGATATTGGCCAACCTGAAGTATAGGAAGCAGATACATAAACCTTTATACTTCGGGGTCAAATGTAGATGTTATTCTATAACATCGAGTAAAAAAAAATGTAGACCTGCATTTTCAAGATATTTTGCAAATGAAATGCTTTTTGCATTAAACAAAAACATATAATCACAAAGTGTCAAAAAAATTACAAATATCTATATTTTTTAAGAATCTTTGAAATCTTCTATAAATCAAAATTATAGACGGAATATCAAACTTATAGACCTACTTTTACCAGCAATAGGTTTGTTTTTTGCAACCACGTGATAACTAAATCAAATCAAACTTTGCCAAACCACCTTAATCAATGTTATTTTTATTATTTTTTTAAGTCCTCTTTAATTTGTGTAACTTCCATTTGTGAGTTAATGTAGTCAATTCTTAGTTTCTAAACTTCTTGTCATTTATAAATATTAGAAGGAAGTACTATATTATATGTAAACACAACCCTTTTTAAAATTTCTTTGATTGATTTTTAGTTTGTTTTTTAAATCTTTGTATCCCTTGATATTTTGATGTCTACCTGTTCTTATTCTTGTCAAGACTTCCATGAGCATGTACTCTAAAGGGCACCTATGCATTCATCACTACTATTGACTTCTTTCCTTCTATGCATCAAAATCATGTTGTGTTGATCCCTTAACCATAGCATTTATTGCTCTTACGTGACCAATATGATTGAATTTTCCATAAGGACTACCAAGGCCGTGTATCTGTCTTGGGATTAGTTTTTTAATCAAAACTTGAGTCATATGGTACATAGGTGGTGAAGGGATTTGTTTGGGAGTAGCTTTTATTCTAAGGCTTTAAATAATGTGGTCCTAATATGGTGAAGCCGAGGATCTACGCTGGTGAGGAGGACTGGGGGCAAAATTTGGACAAATAGTTTAGCATTTTTTTAGCTATGGTTGCAATTTTACTTATCTATGACATATAATGGTAAAGTATAATAGGTTAAAAATCCAAAATTGGCCAAGCCAAGACAAAAAAATTAGGCTTTTAGACAAAAACAACGTAAACATTTTATCTTCCATAACCATTACATCAAAAGGTTTAAGCTCGTTAGCTAACTACAAAACATTTCATTTAGACCATTATATTTCACTACACTTCTGAGCCAATGTCTTGGTGGGCGCACTAGATGGCTCGACACTACTAACAACTAACATTTAGCCTTTCTTCAGCTCAATGCCTCTTTTCACTCTTTCTAGTGCCCTGCATAAGTTAGTTCTTGCCTAAGACAAAATGCGAAGTTCATCAGGATTCTAACTTAAGATGTGGTGCTTGCTTCTGCACCATTTGTTATGTTTTGTAGCCATCATCCTAAAGACCCAAGCCTATTGGCTAATTATGGAACATTTTATTTGAGCCGTTACATTCCACCATGCTTTTCAAGTTGACATCTTAGAAGCCCACTAGGTGACCCGATAGGCACACCGAATACACCCAAGGCAATGCCAGGATTATCAAGATTCAAGCTTGAGATGTGATACGTGCTCCCATATATTTCTTATGTTTTGCAACCATTACACTAAAAGTCTTAAGCCTTGGTTAACTATAAAACATCTCATGTGTACCGTTACAAAACAAGTAAAGCCAAGGTCAAAATTAAACCAGGCAAATCAGTCGAGAGATGGTTGACCAACTTTCATGCTGCAACTATACCAAGCTTATCATGCACTCTGTCAATCTCTAGGGGATTGGTGCCATGCCCCAAAAAGACCAACCGAACATCGGTTTTAATGATCCATATCCATCGGTTTAGGCGTCAAAGGAACCGAAACTCGACACAAGCAACTGATGCCATGCCCCAAAAACTACAGCTAACAAGTCACTGCTAGCTATCTTTGCACAAACCACAGCGGACACAAGTTCAAAACCAATAAGGAGCCCATGACAAAATTGAAGAAACCGACTAAGATTGTGTTCCTCTGGGGTCCACTAACAAGAAGTAATCTACAAACTAACATTTCAACACGACAGTCAAAACTGAAATCAGGAATATAGTAAGGCAATTTAAATAAGTTCAGAAAAGTTATTAAAAAAGAAAGTGAAAAGTGAGCTCAAGCACCCAAATTATGAAGAAATGCATGGAACGTTTCCAGTGGAAGTAAAAAAATTGTTTAGGAGCTTCTCTGTCGTTTTCGTTTCTTCGATTTTCAAGGGTTCAGGGGACTAGTTTCCTGGTATAAGTGAAGCGTCATAAGAATGCGCGTATAGAGAAAGAAAAGCACGTTGCCTGTTGCCGCTACAGAATTCGTAGTGCTTGCCGCTGCAGGAGTGGAAGATGAGCGCCACCTCACAATCACAGAGAACGGATAGCTCGCTGGCCTTCTTCATCAAGCCGCTCCGCCTATTCGAGAAGGTCGCCTGGCGTCTTCTCTTGTCCTCGATTCGCTTAAGCACCACCTTCTTCCGCCCCATTCCAAGTTCTATTCTCCCTTCTTCCTTCTGTATGTATGACTCTAGCGATCAACGAAGATTTAGGATAAACGAAGACCTGGAGTACAGAGCAGAGAGAGATAGAGAGAGAACCAAGTAGGGGCCAGATAGGGCAAAGACTCAAACAGCTGCTGTTTGGCACGTATAAACACGTTTGCGTTATCAAATGTCCGCGAGCAGTCTTTTTCCTGTTTCGGCAATTTTAGTCGTCGTTTCTTTTTTCTATTTTGGGTCTTGAGTAGAAACGACATAAAGAAAAAAATGGACGGAAAAAGACAGAACTTACTGGAAGCCTCGAGTTGATAGGGATAGTTAATAAAGAGGATACTTCAAGACTGTGGACGCCCGTAAAAGTACTGCCTCATAATTAGGATGAGAAGAATCTTAAGTCTTACATTAGATGACTTTCTTCAATTAATGTTTAAAATTTTAAGTTACATATAGACCCTTTTTTATAATTTCTTACAAATGTCTTGCAGTGGCATAAAAACGAAGCTCCAATAAAACGCAAGTAGGAATAGCTCAAACCAAAAAAAAAAGGATGAGCCCTGGCAAGTCAAGTGAGGAAAGAGAATGAAAAAGCATGGTAAACACATCAAAAAAACAAAAGTTCTCTTTGCTCTTTCTAGTTGATTCTTGCACATCTATTTGTAACTTGAAAGAGTATTACTGTACTTAAAGATTACCATGTGCTCATTTATTGTTTGCTTGAATTATCTCTAACACTGCAAACCAAGCAAGGGAACTTGAGTTTCATGTAAACTCACCATGTTGTTATTATTGAACAAGCTTAGGGAAGGTGTTTCCAAAACTTGGGTGGAAGTTGTAAATGAGTTGTAGTGCATGCATGGTGTGATTTTCTGTGAGAGAAAAATGCTTGAGACGTTTCCAGAATCTCTGTAAGTAGTGCTTAATTTTGTGAAAGGAAAAGTTAGCTCGTTAGGTTGGTGACATTGTGAATGTAGGAGCCATGCGTTAGCCTAAACCACTTAAATCCATGTAGGAATCTCTCTCCTGCATTCTTATATATTTCTTGTTGATGTTGTGCAAGTAATAGTTATTGAAATGTACACTCATCAAGGATATATTTGTTGTGGAAATAAGGCATGTAAGTGTTTGGAGTTTATGGTGTGAATGTTAATAACTATTCACCCTAATTCATGTATACTATAATGTTGCTTATTTACAAATTCTTTTACATAGACACTACAAGGTCAATTTATGCCTACTTGAATTAAATTTTGCTAAGAAATTGATTAAATACCTGTTCGGTGAAATTTAGATGCAAGTGAACATGTCGAACAAGTAATATAATGATGAGAAAAGTATCGTCCCACGAAGATTGGTGAATACTAAACTAATTAAGTACTAATGATAAATTAATCCTAAAATTTATCTAGCAAATCAAAATATTATTGAAGATGAATTAAAATTTAAAATTTCTAAAACAAAAACTCAATACTAATTAAAATTGGATCCAAGTAAGAAAAATCAAGATGAGACACATGTTAGAGCTTCCGATTTCACCATAACTACTAGATATGAATTTCCATAGTTTATGCCTACAAGAATGATATTATCTATGTGATGGCGAAATTTCCTAATTTATTTGCTATCTTATGTCTAGGTGTAGTAAACCTATTTAGTTTATTAATTCACTATATCTCTATATGTGAATTGAAACAAACCAAATATATTAGGATCTGTGAATATTCCTGGTTTACAATAAATCTTTCGATCATCTTATCACCAAAAGCCACACAAATAACATGGTATATGTCTATCCACATTTAATTCATGGTTATATATTATAAGAAGCAATTGCATATTATTACCTTTCAGTCTCTAACATGCACATTAAATCATTCAAATGGTGGCCAATCACTTAAAAGCATTAAGCATAATAATATATAACTCACATAAATAAACTATCTTGCAAAACATAAAAACTTATAGGATTCACATCATCATAATTAGGCTACATCTTCGCTCTAACAAAAAAAGTTTAGAACATAATAAAATAATGAGGAAGAATAATAATAAAAAACAAAGAAGGCATCTTGAATCCAAGAACAAGAAGTCTGTCACCCTTTTTGTCTTCTCTTCAAGAAATCTTGAATTCTTGGCCTCTCTCTTGAGTTGAATCTTAAATTCTTGGCCTTTCTCTTGAGTTGTGTTTAATTTCCTCCTTGGTTTCAGCAGCACCTTCTTTTTTCTCTCTCTTCTCTTTCTCTTAAATAGGGTTTAGGTTTAGACCTACTCTTATCCTAGTAAAATTAGGTTTTAGAGATCTAAAATCATTGGGTTTTGAACTCTTAATTTAATTAGACTTTGAACTTCTAATATGATTAGGTTTTCTAATTATTTAGAAAACCCAATAACAATAAAATCTAATAACAATCATTCAAAGTCTAAGCCCATCTTGATTTTCTTGATCTTGATATTACGACTTTGCCACACAATAAGCATCAGGCTCTCCATGTTCATCCCTTTTTTCCTTGCCTCCTTGTGCTATATAAACAAGATAAATTTAGATAAATAAAGAAGAGTTCAAATATTTTCTCACAATTATTAAAGTTATTTATTGCTTACAATAGGTAAAATAACTCTATAAAAATAGAGTTATCAATACCTATTGCCAGTCAAAATCATTATGCACAAACATACTCTGGTCCAAATATCATGATTTAAATCGTGTAACATATATAATTGCTGATTCTCAAAATATTTTTAAATGAGAAAATCGTATCTTATCAATCATCAATTTGATTGTATAGCCAACATATTTCTGTGACATGTTTTGAACTAGAATTTGAGATAGATAAGTTGAAAGCATTGAGTAGAAAATAAATCAATATAGAACTACGTTGATATACTAAGAGAACAAAAATGGTGTCAACGACAATAGTATCCAAATTAAACCCCCAACAACACCACACACACAAACGGCGCATTTCTTTGGGATATATGTGCAACGTACAAACCAACATTAGGGAAGCTGATAACTAATTTACAATCCTAGATTTTCTTTTCTAGCATGTCTAAGGTGGAGAATATGATACTTGATCATGTTCCACAGTCCAACTCTCCCATAAAATATCTAAGAGTGGCTTTGATATCTAAAAGATTCACTAACATGAACTGCAAACTGCTAGCTTCCACAGCTCAATTAGAGCGCGAGGGGCTCCAGGCCACAGGGTCCGGGTCTTTGCCTTTTAAATTTGACATCAGAACCCTAGAAAATTCTCGAAGTCAGGTTCCAATGCCTAAAAGCATGAGTACCACCATAAGACGGATGGCATAAAACGTCTAAAGACGTCATACAAACTCGAAAAAGACATTTCGGCGCCCAGCTGTCGTGCAAAACTTTTCAGGATGTAACAAAAGACACGTGGAGTGTAGCGGAATTATGACGGAGGAATATAATAATATCAGAAGAGTTCACAAAAAGAAAAAGTGAACTCAAGCACGCAATTAGCAAGAAATGCATGGAACTTTTTCAGTGGAAGCGGAGGAAAATTGCTTAGGAGATTCATTTTCGTTTCTTTGATTTTCAGGGCTCATAGGACTGGCTTCCCGGTGTAAGTGAGGGACCATAAGAAAAAACGTATAGACAAAGAAAAGCACGTTACCAGTTGCCGCTACAGAGGTCGAAGTGCTTTGTGCGGCCGAAGTGGATGAAGAGTGCGTTGTTGCAATACCAAAATGGAGAGCACATGGACCTTTAGATGAGAGTGGTGAAACAATCAGATTAAAAGATATAATTGTAATATATTTTACAATATAGTTATCAATGTAATTGTAGAGACTAAAGTTTCACTGTAAACAAAGAAAGTATAGATAAATCTTTTTTTTTTTTGTGAAAGGTCAAATATTTTACATCATCAAAAGAAATACAATTTTTCAGTTATAATATCATTATTTAAGCTTAAAAACTATATTTGAAAAATAAAAAAACTCTTGTAAAAACTTATTATAAATAATTTATAAGTTTTACTCCCCTAATTGCTTAATTTAACAATAATGGTTAAGTTGTTTAAACTTCTACCATTAAATATTCTTTTATTTCATTTCAAATGTGATATAATATAGCTTTAAAAGATACATTAGGTAGAATTACTATAAAACTTCTACATTTAATTGATCGGATTGGCTAACGTACTTCTGTTATTCATTGTTTAATTCTTTGAGATAATTTGTTCATTCCTAGCAAAGCTTTTCAAATATAATTTGTAAACTTACAATTAAAGAATAAATGTTCATATAATTATTCTTATTGCTAGCAAAATTTACACTAGAGATCAACTGAGTTGTTACATCCAACAACTCAATTTGCTACGGTTAGCTTCTCTTTCAAAATAATTTAATAGATAATGCTTTAGTACTCTTCCTTTTCATACTAGTCTTGTTTATTTAATTTTCTCTATATTCTCTTTTAGCTTAGGATAGCTTTTGATAATATTGTACTTTGATCTAATTACTAATTGTGAGAGTTTACCTTTTACTTATAAAATGTTTCTCTAACTTTAAGCTAATGATCCTTTCATCTCTACTTCTAAAACACTTGTTCTCTTAAATTTGTTTGAAATCATCCACCTCCCCACAACGAGTTTGAGTTATTGCATATAAAAAACTACAAGAGTTTCTCAATTGCCATCTTATTCTAAGCGTCAATGTCTATTAATTTCAATCCTCCAAAAATTTTAAAATAGTAAATTTCATTTCATGCCACTTTTGCTGCACATCACTCAATAGATTTCTTTGCCCATAGTAAGAGTTTAATTCTTTTTTCAATTTGATATAGTGTTGGTTTAGACAATAGAAAAATTTGCAACCAATATATGTGCAAAAAAAAACAAAACTTTTTTTCTTTGTTATAATCTTCTCTCATAACTTATATGCTTAGAATCACATCCTTTAATCCTACTTAGCATTTTATCTATTAGAATTATGCAATCCAAATTGGAAAGTCTTTTGAAAATTAGTGGAACTCCTAAGATTTGACAAGAAATTAGCCTTTTTAAATAGAACGTGATCAAGTATTAGAAATTTCTCTTGTTCAAACATACCTATGAAGAAAGTTTTACATTTGTATGGGTATATCTTCAATCTTGTGATTTCTTCAAATTATTATATAGCATTTAGTAGACATAATATAAACTTAGTATCTCCATAAACAAACAAGATAGGATCATCAGTAAAACATAAATGGGTCATATTCTCTTTAAAGCATTTCCAATGATATTTACCCCTTTTAGAGGATACTTTCTTATATAAGACATTTTCTAGATGAGATTTTCACTCCACTTATCTTGATTTTTTAACATTGTAACAATTATATAACTCATTTAAGAGTGAACTTAACCAAATAGTGACTCTAAAAAAGGCTAGAAAATAGTACAATACAATAAGTTTTACATTAGCTTAAGTTGTACTTAACAAGCACAATTATACGAAAATTTAATTTACATATGAGATCTTAGCTTCACAAGTCTATTTATGAATAGCCAACAAAAACTTAAGTTTTGACATAATTATAAATCAAGAGTCAAAGATAGGCTTAAGTTTTACTGTTTTGCTAAATAAAAGAAGATGAACAAGTTTATTAGTCCTAGTGGTATACTTTAAAGTAAGAAAGCTTTGATATAAAATCAACTAAAGTAACAAAAGCAAGTGAATTAATCCATTTGATTACACCAACTCAACCAACTAACACTTCTAGAGTGGTTTCATTTTCATATATTACTTCTAAACAATAGTCATCACCAAATTTAAGAATTAGTATTACTCATAATTTTAATATGAGGGAGGATCTAATAGATCCTCTTATTTTTTTTTAAATTGACGTTTAGGTCTCTTTCCTTTTTATCTTTACCTCCCTCACATATTTTGTAGTCTAACACACTGACGCAATCCCTATTAATTCATCACCATTGTTTATTTCCTTCTATCCCATCACAACTACTACTAAGTTCATCCAATCATTTACTGCTTTCACCGAGGTAGAGGTATTGATGCTTGAATTTTCTTTAGAACTGAAACTACCAGGGCCATGGACTTGTCTTGGGATTGGTTTTCTTATTAGCTATTAAATGATATTGTACAAATGCGGTGTAGGAATTGGTCTCCTCATAAGCCAACCCAAACTCATCCGCCTAATAGACGGTGGACCAACTGCCAGAAGCGGTCGGGCGCCACCTGTCCCAAATATAACTCAAGGTCGCAGCAAAGACACGAAGAGTCCAGTAACAAATTAGAAGTAAGACAAGTTGGAGACAAAGATACGGTCGTAACAAAGACACGTACGGGCAATCATAATGTAGAGATGTTGGAGACAAGCTACACGTACACGAGAAGCATAACGAATTAGAAGCCAAGTAAAACACCAAACAAACCGGCTAAAGTCGTATTCCTTGGGAGCCCACTAACAAGAAGTTATCAACAAACAAACAATAAGCTAACACCAGCACCACTAATAAAATGAAATCATGGATATAATATGGAACTGATATAAGTTTTTTTTTTCAATAAAAAAAGAAGACAAACTATTGAATTCAAAGACGCAATTAAACGAGAAATGCATTGGAAAAAAATGAACTAATTTTCAGGTGCAACTGAGGCATGAAAAAAATGAACCTATAGACAAAGAAAAGCGCGTTGCCTGTTGCCTGCTGGAGGGGATGAGGAGCGCGGTCTCGACATCGCAGAGCATGGAGAGCTCGCGTGCCTTCTTCATCAAAACGTTCCGCCTTTGGGAGAAGGTCGCTCGGCGACTGCTCTTCTCCTCAACCTCTTCAGCAACACCTTCGTCCGCCACATTCAAAGTCCTGTTTGGGCTCTTTGTTTCTCTCTTCGAGGGTCTGGACGGTCAATAATGGAAGATATCGAACAGGAAAGGGTATTAAGAGGAGGGGGTTCGGCCGCGCAATGGGGGGCAAAGAGCACTGAACGTGAAAAGGTATTAAGAGGACGGCGTTCGGCCACGTAATGTCGGGCAAAGAGTTGGCCAATTTTTCTTTGACGCGTGTTTTGTTTTGGGTGCGTCACTTCCACGCTGCGCGAGAGGACGTATTAGCAGTTTTTGGCTACTTTTAAGATTCAGTTATTTTTTTCTCTTCTCACTTTAGGTCTAGTCAAAGAAAAAGAGCCCTGACTTGACAGACTTTGAGACTAACAAGACGAGAAACGACAAAAAAGACGCGAACGAAAAAGAACTTGCTGAAAGCCTCGTTGATGACGAAAGAAAAAAAAAAAAAGATGATAATTCTCACTATTACTAATTTTAAGCAGTAAAAAATTGTAATAAGAATTATTCAAGTTAAGTTGGCTGGGTTACAACTCCTAAACTTTTTTTATTAAAAAACCAAGTATTATTATTGTTCTTCTTTTGAATATGAGAATTTTATTGACTATCAAACCGTGGTCAAAATGATAATAAAAGTATGTTACTTTAAATGACTTATACTAATAATTGACCAAGTCAATTTAGTAATATATTAGTAGAATTATGAAAAATTAAATAAACTTAAGTGATTTATTAGCCCAAGTATAGACCGTTACATGGATCATAGGCCCAAAAAGGATTAGGGCATTTATGGATTGTAATCATCACTCCTCCATAAATACTTAGAAGATCATTGGGTCACTTTAAGAAACATTCTTAGCACTAGACGGCTTGCCTTTTTTATAATATTCTATTTATGGTTTTGGCATGCTTTTAGCCATGCAAAAGCAATTGTTAGAAGTAACTAGTTAATCCTAACATATTTTTACAAGTGTCACTTTCCATTTAATGGAATAAAGGCAATGAATATATTAATGTCATCTCTTTCATACCTTTCTTATGGTCATGGTATCCTCGCCGCCATATAGTTAGTTCATGTTTTGACCACAAGTTAGATCAATGGCAACCATCCATGCATGCTTAATTTGAAATTATAGCATTTGGTGAGACTAAGCTTGGTAATTATGCAATTTAATCATGCTTAGTTATAATTATATGAAACTGCACTTGTTTTGTCTATATTTGTATTTCTATATCCTAAAGCATTTCGGAAAATTGGAGCTAAAAACTGTTTTGTAGCTATGATTAACTATTCCTTTGGTTTAGCTTCTATAGCCCTAACATCACGGAATATAGGAAGTCCAACTAGCTTCTTGAATTCAATCAAACCTACATTTGAGATTGATGAAAAATCCTTGAATTTATTGGCATTATCCTATTATATGCGTTGTGCAAGGGTACTAAACACAAGAAAAATGAATTTAATGGCTCCATATATAAACAAGTTCCTCACTAAAAAATTAAGGATGCATACTCAATTTGCAAGTTGTGTTCACATAAGGGATGTGAAAAGCCATCGCCCTAAGCTTTAATAGGCTATTGGCTATAACTCACATTATCAGCAACTTGATTTAATTTTTACGAGTAATGTAAGTTTATATTAATAAAAAGTAGTATACAAAAATCTAAGAGTATATTCTAACATTACCAAAATTGGGAAAACTATAAAAGGATTGAGGTTTGAATCATTTAAACCTCACTCGAAATGACATTTTTATATGAGAGCTTTTATATTTTTAAACATAGAAACTCTCTTTTGTATAATTTTTCTTATTTTAGCCAACAAGATTAGAATGTCAATTGTTTTATTCTAAAATCATCTTTTGTTTTGTTCTGCCCATATATAATAAAGATATCTTAAGAGCTTTGTAGCCAAATTCTTTTTTTAGTTGTTTTGATCATTCATTCTAGTTCTTCATTCCATCCTCCAATATCACATCAAATTTCATTTTGAGTAAGGATAATGTTTAAATCATCCTTGTCCATATACATAAAAAAAAAAGCTCTTTTTTCAACCTTGGATTGATAGAAATCACAATCTAAGTTAAGTAAAAAGAGCAATTAAACCACTTTTTTTTACTGTAGAAAGTCAATCTCGACAAATTAGCCATTTAATGAAATTATATTTGTTGATACTACTAGTCTAAAAATCAAACTAATCGATTTTTTCATTAACTGGTCAAAGCTTTTAATAAATTTTTATACAACAATAAGTAGACCTATAAAGAATCAAGGTAAGTATGGGTCTTAGTTTGAGAAAATCTTTCCAAAACATACGTCACAAAAGAACTTTATTTCAAATTTTAAGATTTGATAGCCTCAATTTGCCTTTGGTCTTTAGTGAGTAAACTATTTGCCAAATTACTTTGTGAGAGCATTATGCATCTAAACTACTTGTAATAAAAAGTTCCAAATATTTTTCTCAATCTTATAAATTGTTTGCTTTGGTAATAAGAAAACTTGCATCTAAAATGTATATATGGAAATTATGACTGATTGTAACCTTTCTACATTACTAAGATATTTTATTCCCCAAGTATTTATATGGTATCCTTATACCAATTACAAATTACGCATCAATTAAAAGCTTAAATTCTTAAAATTATGAAGGAAAACACTTTTGATCACATGCAATATGAATGCTTCTAAAATTTTCCATTGCCTTTTGATTATTCAATCAACTAATGGCACTTCCATTGTCTTTTAAAATATTAGCATGTGTATATGATTTGGTCTTAAAATGAAGCCTCTAGTATCATATATGGAGTTGCCTATGATAAAGTATGTTTATTGCCAAAAATTAGTTATCCCTCTTATATACCAATGTTCCATCTAGTCATTTGGGAATGTGCGCACCTTTGTTTTAGTGTTATTTGCATCATTAAACATGTGTTCAATGCATGAACAAAATTCAAGATATAGAAAATGGGGTAAGTTTAAAACATGATGAAGGAAACTATAAAGGCATTCTCATACCTTAAAGATCAACGAGTTGGTCCAACATGTTAAATGAGTGAATAATGAAAGTTATACATATTTGAGTTTTTAAGGTATGCAAGTAACTTATATGCTTTGATACTCAAATCATACTCTTATCCTACTAAAGACACTTTGTGAAATCAATTTCACCATCTTACTTGATTGGTTTATGACAACATAAGGTTACATGAGTTGATTAACTTAAAAAAGGCAAGCTTCTTCCTTTGTTATGGAAGGTCAAGAAGTTCAAACCAATTTCTATTAGATTACTAGTTACAAGTAGCCTATCTTGATGCTTTCTAACACATATCATCTAATGTATTATAGGTAATTACATAATTTTTCCAAGTACTTAATCACCTATATAATTGTCAACATACCAATGTAAAGGTAGCTAATATGATTAGTGTTAGATCTCCGTAGGAAGGTACTTCCAAAACCTCTTTTTGCTTTGTTTTGGTAATGACATATGTTGTTCCAATGTCAAATTTATCAATACATAGTGCTTTGCACCATGTAACTTTAGCATGCTAATGATGCCTTATTGTTATTATGATATTACTATAATGTGTAAATGGCTAAAAAACTAAGCAAAAATGATCTAAAAAATGGTCGTTGTTCAATTCCTCTTGTGGTTGAAAATTATGTTGTTTTTTGTTTGGGACATGTTTGGTATTGCTATGCTAATGTTGTGTTTGCAAGACCCAAATCTTACAAGTTTGGCCTACTACTTACACATTGGACAACATCTACATTAGTTTAAAACACATGGCATGCATGATGTCAAACTAATATTGTTTTGGCTTGAAGGATAAAAAACTACCCAAACCCTTTCTTGAGTCATCTAATCCCTTTCTTTATTCTAGGCCAAAAACCCTTATTTAAGGGAGCATTTTCTCAGTCAAGGATACTAAAAAAGATGATCTATGACCAACTAATTCCTTTTTTAAAATCTTAAGCTTGAAAGGAGCCACAATAACAAAGTGGAGGTGATAAAAAAAATCTATAGCAAAAGTAAAAACTATTCAAATATGTTCTCTTTAATTTGTTGTTTGCAATTTGTGTTGCATTTTCTCTAGACTCATTGATATTGTGATTATTGGTTGATTTTTGCTATATTTACTTTTTAACACCATAAAGAAGCAAGTTAGGATTTGTGAAAACTTCTTATCTTGCATGTGTAAGATAAGAGTACATAAATCACAATCTTAGAATTGTAGGGTACTTTGGTATGATTCACTAATTAACTTTTGGATTGTACAAAAATTATTCAAGTATCATGGTTTGGATTGGTCATCAATTGTGTTTGATTAGTGAAGGCAAGCATTAATTAATTTAATTAAAAAATGGTGGGAGCTACGCACCAAGCTTAAGGGCTAAAGCACTTCAATTGTTTGTGTTAGGTTTTCTGTTTGGATGGCTCTAGTTATGAATAAAATTAACATCATAAATTATGTTTGGGCTAAGCCATTCGGATAACCACTCATTAATGCAATAAGCGATGCATGCTTAACAACTATATTGTAGCAACATGGATTAATATAATAAAAAGACTCAAAGAAAAGGTGGAAATGGTAGCTTCTCATGCATTTCAATCCTCTAAAATATCTAAAGTGAATGGTAACATTTTATGGAGGGAACTTGCACAACAATAGATCAAATTAGTTAAGCTTTTAAGGGCCTAAGCTTCTTCTCTTCTGTGAAGACCAACATAATGCCTTTTGATATGAGTCCCAAAAAAATGAAATATTTTAAGATCAATCTCTCTTATCCAATGATCAAGGTATTAGGTTTGTTGTGCAAGAATATTTGATACAAATCATAGTTCTAAGTTTTATATTTGAAATGCTAATGTCATGTATACTCTACAATCAATTACACCCTTAATCTAAGGTTTGTACCACTTTAAGGGTTTTCATTTTTGTTCCTAGATACTTCTCATTGTTGTTGTATACTTTATAGTTGATTAACCCTTGATAAAGTAGCTAATCCTTGAACATTTCTTGTATACTTAATCAAATGGTATTGTGATGGATCTTTGATCTGTTGGCAACATGTGACTCTTTAGCTTATTGCTAAATGAGTTGAATATATATTCAACTAGGATGGATTGAACCACTTTTTTTTTTTTTTGTCTTTGCATGATTCTTTCACTTTGATAGATGATGTGATGGCAACTACTAGTTGCAAACCTTAGTAAAGTTCATTAATTATCAATCAGTCACCACTAGGACATTCAGTTAAAAGCAAAAGAACAAAACAACCAAAATAGATTAATTTTACATTATAAGTGTAAAGGAAACCTAAAAAATGGGGGCATGAATTAGATTGTACTCATTACATTTTATTTTCTTTTTCTATTGCTAACTAATTGTTCGTATGTTTAAGGCTAAGTTGTTTGCTTATGTTGGTTTTAAAATTGCATGAAATAAAAAATATTTAAATAATGAAAAACAAACATAAATATACACGCGAGAGAGAGAGAAAGAGAAAGAGAAAGAGAGAGAGAGAGAGAGAGAGAGAGAGAGAGAGAGAGAGAGTTTGCACACATAATTTATACAAGTGGTTCACTCACCTAAAGTTTATGTCCACTTCCTCTTAATCAATTAGAGAGAAAAACTTTTTTTCTATTTGTTTACCATGTGTACACCACTAACAAAAGTTCCTTACAACTCAAGGAACTTCACAACACAAAAGGTATATACCTTGTGATAATAGGTCTACAAGACTAAGAATCATCCAAGTGCTACACCCAATACAAAGTGTTGGGGTTTCTTAACTTAAACTTACAAAGGGTTTTAGTATGATGATTTGAAATAAAGCATTTAAGACCCAAATAAATGTACCTAAAATGATCATAAATTTTACTCTTAGGATGTAACTATAATCAATCATTCAAGGAGTATTTTGTTAGTGTTGACAATAACATATATTCTTAAATCATAATCAAAAGCATAGCTTTAAGATATCAATAGGAAAGATCAACCAATAAGCTTACTTAGATTATGTCACAATCTCTTTGGATTTTTGTTTCACAGTGAGCTTGTGTGTTTATCATTTTTTTTTATTTCATTATGCATATAAAATCCACAAATAGAGAAAATGAGTATGTCTTTTCATTTAAACATAAGACTACTCATTACCTAGTCTTTTTCCTATTGGTGTCTCAAAGTTTTATATTCATATGATATTACACTTGATTCAAATTTTAAGAAGATAATTTTTAACTATGTGAGTACTCCATATAGTTACCCAGTCTTTTCTACCATTGCACTTGACATCAATGGTAAAATCTAAGCACTCCTTTACGATTCATGCTTAGCTTTATATTCATATAATGTCACACATAGTTCAAGTAGGTTGTGCAAAGAGCAAATTGTTGGAAAAAGATTTGTTCTAATGTGACAAATTTTGTTGCTAAATGTATATAAATGTTTTTGATATGCTTATGTGTAAAATAGAATTAAAGGAAGTAAAAGGTATGTAAATTATAATATCAATCAATAATATTATAAAGTAGCTAGCTTCTTGCATCCTTATATATTAAAATATTATTCAAGTTTTAAAAGAATACTTCCTAAGCAAAGAATTGCATAATATTCATAGATTACATGGTATTTATATTAAAAATAATTTGATGCTCAACTTTATATTATTGTAGGAAAAAATCCATCAAGTTCAAATCTATGATATGCAATCTGAGCTTCAATG
Organism: Casuarina equisetifolia; assembly: GCA_028551475.1. Classification (NCBI taxonomy): domain Eukaryota; kingdom Viridiplantae; phylum Streptophyta; class Magnoliopsida; order Fagales; family Casuarinaceae; genus Casuarina; species Casuarina equisetifolia. The sequence goes on along the minus strand of CM052360.1, from coordinate 9,424,259 downwards.
ATCAATTTATATTAATGAAATCTAATCTAAGCCTACAAGAAGCAAGCTAACCTGAGCTCATAAGATGCAAACTGATTTGAGCTCGCAAGATGTAAGCTAACTCAAGCCCATAAGATGTGAGTTGATCGAAGCTCGCATCAAAAAAGCCTAACACAGCTTTTAAGAGCATGCATGTTATGAAGATCTAAAATGACATTGTTTAATTAAGGATAAAGTGCCTAATTCAAGTTATGCCCCAATTTGAAGCCTTAATTCCTAAATTCAGAAAAGATCACTCATTTCTCTTTTTGTGCAACCGAATGTCTAGTCTTAATGGGAAGATTTGCAGAAGAGGTGATTGATTGCCAAAAAAGCTGTATGGAATGACCATGTGATGATTAAAAGGTTGAGTTGAAACCTTAAGTGATGGAATTATCCTATTTTCTTAATAGGAAGAAGCCTATGATGTTGTCGAGTTTGACAAAAACATTAAATGAGCTTCCATTACTTGAATCTATTATAAAAGGTTCTATTCTGCGATTCAAAGAGAGTTCTTACATGAGTCTATAATGAAATTGAGAAAAGAAATTAAGATTGATCTACATATTGCAATTCTTTGAAGAGCTTCGGTAATATTCCTTAAAGATCATATTCTTGTGATTATGTACTCTTGTATACACTTATTTATGTGCTGATTAAACTTTGATTATTATTTGTATATAAACTTTGTTATAAATCTAAAACCTTAAATTGCTGAAATTTTGGGGTTTTGTGATTAGAGCTTGGATTAGTACTCTATATCTTTAGTAAGCTCTTTGATTAGCAAAACCTCTCACAAAACATATATTATTTAAGGATTTACTCTTGTAAAAAGGTTGAAACAACCTTTGATTATAACCCTAAATTTCTATGATTCATCTGAGAAGGAATTGAAAGGATTAAAAGAAAATTTTCTCCTAATTAGTGAATAAAGTTGAGTTCAACTAGTTGAGTTAAAGGAAGAAGAGGGTGGATGTAGGTGTGAGTGTCGAACCACCATGGTAAATCTTGTGTTTATAGTTGCCATTTGTGTTTGATGTTCATATTGTTACTTAGTGTTGTATTTGAGAAATTGAATTAAATAGAAATTAAGCTAAAAATATTTTCATTCTATGTTTTTGGCTAGTATACTTGTACATATAACTATGGATCACATAAAATTAATCCAACTCATTTAGCTTGATTATAGAAATAGGAAAGTAACAAGTATTCCCAAATAGTAGTATATGACATTGATAAAATATTTTGTGTGAATATTATATTATATTATATTATATTCTTTTTAGCACATTTTTCTAATATGAACAATTATTTTAAGAGTCATTTCTTTTTTTTTTTATCATCAAAATAATCAAGGAATACTCATATTCTTAGCATACATAATAAAAAATAAAAACTCAACAAAAAGGGTTAAACTTGAATATTTAAAAAATCCCAAACTTAACTCCCCATTTTTGGGAAAGTTAGCAGTAATTTAGTTTGTGTGATTTATAATTTTTTTTAGTCATGTTTGTTGTCCAGGAATACTCAGTCTTGAGTCAACTATTGTTAATTTACCTTAAGATTGCTTAATCTATATTGCTTTAGCTATTACATATTTTTGTTTGGTAGATCATATCTACTCCCCATTATGTGACTTATGGATTATTTCATTGTAAGTAATGTTTAAATTCTCTAATTCAATTAGTATCTTTCTATTTTTTTTTCTTTTTGGTAAGAAAAGAGTTTTTATTAGGACATTGACAACAAAATTACTGTGTATTATTTGTACATTAAGCATATATCATTGTAATTTTCTAATACCATTTGCTGCATAATTAATAGTAGGAGTCAAGTAAGTAGATTAAGTTTAGGAATAGAATATTAACCCAATTCAAACTCATTCTTCCTTAGGTTGCCTAGGACATTTCAATAAATTCATATGTGCTTGTATGCCTATCTAAAGCAAGTTCAACTAATCATATCTACATAGAAAATATATATGAAAAATGTAATCATATCTATATGAAAAATCTTTATAGAGCATAAGATGAGTCACTTTCAATATAATAAAAATCTACAAATGGAATGACTATTCTTAATAGAATTTCACTTTTACAAAATTTGAAGTACTTCTAAGATTAATCCTTTAGTAGTCAACTATCTTACAATATTGGTATTGAATCTAGAGCTTCATGCTAATAAGTGAAACACAAACTTGTAAAATTATTGTAAAAAAGTGTGATTACATATAGTATAGAAGGCATCTTGAAATGACAAAGTATTGGAACGATGTTATATATAAATTTTACACAATATGATAAAGGAGTTAGTTTATGTAACCTTAGAGATTTAGTTTAATTTAATAACATACCCAACTGCATTTCTAGTGACTTGAGCTCCTTCCTATTTAGAGGGCCTAGATCTTCGCCTAGAAGATTCCTCTATGTAATAATTAAATGTGTAAATGGTAATCCATATTTGTCTATTATTTTCACGTTACTAATAATTGAATTGAGAATACATCTATGTTTGTTGTACTATTTAGAGTAAGGAAACTTCAAGATACAATAACATTTTCACAAAGAATACACTTGTGGCACAATAATACTCTTACATGGTAAAAGATATTTGGATTAGGTTTAGTATTAACCTAACTCTTCCTTCATAAAACTAAAGCAAAGATAAAGAATGCGAAAAGCCTTCCAAAAATGAAAGAGAATTGGTGCTCATTGTTCTAAAAGTAGTTGAATTAGTTATTCTATAAAAAACTTTGATTGTTTTGGTATATTAACTTTGTATAAAAGTGTTTAAGCTTAGGTTGTGAATTTTATGGTTGTATTTACATTTTGAGAATCTGACCTTAAAACCTTGGGTGTTTTTCATCATTTCATCCTCTTTTTGTGCTCACTTGTTTGTTTGATAAAAGACGTAGCTTTGGTTGTATCTTGCTGTCTATATCTTAGAGAAATTACAACTTGAGAGGAAAAGGATGGCCTTTAGCCGTTAGCTAAAAGGGGTAGGTTGGGGGATCTAATTAGTCTTTTAAAAACCACATTTTCTATTCTTTTCCTATTGCTTATTCAAATTTATGTTACATTTTATTTGGTTTGTTTGAGTGATTACTCGTTGATGGATATTCTCACTTTTAAGGTTTGGTTGGAAATTGTTTAATTTTCTCATACTTTTTGATAAGACAAAGAAAATTAAACACCAAAAGAAAAAAAATCCTTGAGAGGTGACAACTAAAATTTTTTGAAGCAAAAGTAGTACTTGAGGATGCAATAACAAGAAAATATTTTGATTTATCAAAATATTTGTTTCTTTTAATTGAAGATATAGTGACAATGTAACAACTAGATGATTATCAAAAGACAGAAGTCCTTCCAGCGAAAAAGCAAAGAGAATACAACTAGTAGCTCAAAAAGCTAATAGACAAAGATTGATGCACAAGGTAGGCTTAGGATGTTTGTAATAAAAGTGGCAAATGTCAAGTTTGTATTGTATACAATATGCAACAATTTCTTTACTTTCTAAGTCAAATACAGTGGGCCAAAATAGAGGCTCCTAAAATATAGGCCTACGGAGAGAAGTAAAGAGAAAAAAAGAATCAATCGCTACTTCCCATCATAAAAGAAATCTCAAGGAGATACAAAGGGTGAAGAATAAATTTAATAAGATAGAAGAAAAGATAACAGAGCATTCAAAAATGCATCTAGAGAATATTAGAACAAGTAGATGGATAGAAGCAATAAATGAAGAAGTTTTAGACAAAAAAAGAAAAAGAAGTTCTTATGTGAAAAGGAATGATAAATGATCTAACATCTTAACTTCTATAAATAAAAAAATTCATAGTTAATAGATAATCCAATCTCTCATACTTTTATATCTTTGAGATTCAAATATTTATTATGTAAATTGTAATAATTAAGTATTATTACAATTTACATAATAATTTGAATTGAATTTTTCATTTTTTAAAGTTAGTAGTTGTTTTTCAATGTTAAGTTGATCATCTCATTTGAACAATTCTAACTTTTTGATTTGAAATATATTTTTTTCTAATCTTTGTAAAATATTTAGAATAATTAAAAAAATGAAAATTAGATTTATAATTGTAACAAACAATCAAACCTCTCATATTTTTATATCTTCTTAGTATAATTTTTTTTTTAATTTATCCTTATCCAAACCATTGAGTAAATCTTACGAGTAGTTGTAATTAGCATGAACTACATGGTTAAAAATAGCACCTTCCTGAACAAACCCAGTATAAGGGAAATTCTGCCACTTAGCAATGAAACTGAAAAGGTCAGTTGTTAGAAAGTAGATGCATTGGGATACGTCTCGTTAAAGTAGGCGTTTGGAGTGTCATCAACCGACCTTTAAAGCATGCCTGCGGATTGACGTTAAAAAGGTGAGTAACTACAACTCGCGTTCCTTGGCTTTTGTGGCTTGAAATGCTTGGAGTATCGGTTGGTGAGTTTTTATAAGAGAGAAGGCAACGTCTAATCCCTTCTCCCAACTTCCAAAGTGAAACCCTAAGGAGTTCATATAGAGTTTTGCAATGCTTCGGACCCCAGCGACTACTACAAACTAGGTATTTCTTTTAATCTTCTATGGTCTTTTACTACAAGCTATAATCCCATTTAGTCATCTCACAATTCCTGGTTTGAGATGTCAATTTCAATTGCTTCAAGCTTATACCATATTACATTCTCCTGTAAGGTAGTATTATTGTCCTTGTTGATCACATATTCAAAACATTTTGCAATAATATTCTGCACTTACTATTCATGTTATCTTACGTTCATTTAAAATATCAAGTTAAACATTTTTCTCATAATATTATAAGTTTGGGTCAACCTTTTAATGGATCCATAATTTGAGATATGTAAACTTTATAGAATAAATAAGTATAAGTGTAATATTTCATTATTTATTTGCTTTCCATATGACAAAAAATACCAAAGATATATGCATAATATAGTATGAGCGGGGATAAAATGCTAAAGGTCAAAGGATGAGATAATCATGTAGGAGATAAATGGTAAGAACTACAAATGGCATCCTCACATTACTAACTATGTGAGATGTGGCAAGAACTACAAATGACATCCATACATTATTTCATTCTGTTAACGAATAACAAGAAAACAAGATAATGAATTACTCTAGAGCAAAGGAGGCACACCTTAGAAACAATCTTTCAAATGGTACATCATAGGCCATTTCATGCACTTGCCTAAATGTTTAAAAGGTAACCAACAAAGTGTGAGAAGCTCCCTCCATCATTGTAGCTTATATGAAGCATCTTTTGAGCATAACATGCAATGGAAGCTGACATGAAATTTCAGGCATAGCATGAATTGTGATCTCTAACCTATTTTGGAAGCAAACAAAGGGTTGCTTGTTGTGAAGGATGAGGCGAGTGGCTGTTTTCTTGCTTATTAAACTTTGACAACACCTCAATTTTGGCTTTGCTATTTTGTATTGCTGCGATCTGTAAGTAACAAGAAATTACTTCAAAATCATTTAGTTTTCTCCTATCCTTGCTTCTAGTAATATTTTAAACTATTGCTACTATGCTATTATCTTCTATCTATGCTTTTACCTCCCGCTCCAATAGCTTGTTTTCTTCCTTCAGCTTGCTTTCCTGTTTAGCAAAGGAGACACATTTGGTTTATTCATTTTAAAATAATCCTACTAGTTACAAGCTACAATACATATATAAGTAGTAGACATATAATTTGAGACAATCAAGTTCAACATCTAAATCATGTTATTTCTATTTACATTTTTGTTTGTCTTCCATTTCATGTAGGTACTTGAGAAATTCGTTTCTTTCATGTTAAATGTTAACTTGGATTGGCTTCTTTGAAATGTTCTATTGTTTACCTAGACTTTACCTATAATCTCTAATCTGCAATATGGTCAAAGAATGGGCAAACCAATGATTAGGTATGGTTAGATCATTTAAGGAGTACTTAAGCTTCCATTGCACCCACTAGTTATTCTATCACCCAATCTAGTAAATTAATTCTATCCCCACAGTTTCAGACACCTAATACTTAACCTGTGTTGAGTATTATTTCGAAGACCATAATATTGAGTTGGATGAGAACCATATAAGTCTCTCAGCGGCTCAAAAGATTCGTCAACGTTTTCTAATTTGAAAATAGTCATTCGTTTAGTACTACGACGGAAGTATTTGGACAGACTCTATTGAGGTTGGCGAAGCATAGTATAATACATAGTTGAAACCATGTTAGATGTCCTAGATCTATTCCTTAAGGTGAGAAGCTTAATGTGTTCCGGATTCATCCTATCATATGACTTTGGACATAACCAAGAGGTATGAGTTGGAACTGATTCTAAAGTTGATAGCTACGAAATAAATCATAGCTGATTTGATAAAGAAGGGCACAATCCACAACACGGTTTGTGAATACCATATTTTCCAATGCTAGAAATAATAAGAAGATTTTAGCCTCTCTGATAAGTTTAAGAACATGATGTAACAATTGGAAATGCAACTCTATTTTGGTATGTAGCTATCAGCTGTTATGACCCCTAAAGGAGGAAGGGTTTCATAGACAATATAGGTGACCCAAAGGTCTTGCAGCAAAAGTAGAAGTGTACTTCAAAAAATTCTGGGCATTAAGGAAAATAACTTTCTGATAGATAGGCAACAATATCAACTAGTCATAGTTTCTTTTAAAACCCAAAGGTCACTAAGTTCAAATTTTTTTGATTTAGCCATTCAACTAAGTATGGATTAGATAGATGTGATAGAACAAGAATTTAATTTAATTTAATTTTTTTTAAAAATTAATATATAAGAAAAAATTGAATGTTGATTTATGTCTTAGTTCATTGCATCATGTTAGTGTTTTCTGGATTAACATTTACTCGAAGGTCCAAGTTAAGTAATTAGCATCAATGTGTGGGTTCTGCCAAGTTCTTGAAGGAACAATGTCAATAGCATACCTTTTCATGAAGACTCATTTTGAATTCCATCATCAGTTGTGTCTGAAAAATAGAACCAAAATATTAGGATATAACAATATAAATTTGCTAGATGGAATAGTAGGTCAAATTATACATTTTCGGCTAGGCAATATGGAGCACCCAATTCCAAAGGGTATAAGATCACAAATTGAATAATTTACCTTAATAGATTTTTTACAATAGATCCCGAAGACATTTTGGTAGGCTTTTCATAATAGAAGTATAAAGTAGTTTTTCTACAAAACTATATGTTAACACGGTGTAGTTAGCTATACAATACAACCATTAATAAGGAAGTCTATGAACAACGACTAAAGTTGTTCATGACTATCATTGATTAAATCTTGAAGTTGCATAGTTCCTTTTGTTGATATTAGTGCATATGGCCTGATGCTTTATTTTTAAGTGTATATGAATGATTATGGTAGGAAGCAATGAAAAAGATCCCTATAGTAAGAAGTTCTATAAATTGAAAACTCGACGTTAGAATCTTTGTCACATCCCTTCAAATTTAGCCTTTAAGTAAATAATAGAATAAATATAAGAATTTGTTGTACAATATAAAAGCCTTAACATTTGATCAACACATTAATGAAGAGAATTATGAATTATGTGTTCAATAATATTGGAAACAAATATTTTTTATCAGAAGCACCCAACTCAGTTAGTAGCTTCTTCATCTTATGTATGTGAGACTGACCTTTCTTGATCTTATGTATGTCAGCAGCATTCAACCGTCTCTCTAGTTGCGCAAGGTCATTCACACTCAACTGCTCGATATTTGGCCCCTCGAGCTGCCTAAGGCTGCGACATGTTTTCTAAATTCATCAACTATAGTGCCTTATGCATTTAGGAAGAGCAAATATTAAAGGAAAGAGGCAATACTTCTGTACTAGTTCTACTATCTCCACATGTGACAGTTGTCCTTCATATTCTGGGTGGTGACTCTGCGGACAAGAAACTTAACAGTCAAAAATTATGTATCAGACAGCAGTCCTTGTTGTAAGATCGCACCTTCCCTCCTTGGCACCAAAACAAGATCTATATGCAGTGATAAACTTTCTAAGATAAATTTTCTACTTTTATATGAAAAGATATTTTATAAAACAACTCAGCAACTCCCAATGAAGACTTCTGTAGGAGAAATCATTTGTCTTCCAAAGCTGTTTTTGATCAACTGTTTTTTCTCGATCCTAAGGATAAGTTAAATGTAGTCTATAGAGTTTCCATATAAAGTACGACCTTCAAATGCCATAATCCCATCACCATTTATGACAAATAAGAAGAATTACTAAGAAGACAAAGAATATATTGCATTAAGTATGGAATGTATCAAATAAGCGTACCGTTAAAGATGAGCCAGCATCATTGAACCAACAATATGAAGAAAAATAAACATAGAAGGGCCACAAATGGCCCTTAAATTGAAAGTGGGAACACAATCTGTGTGCGCAATAGAAAAGCACTCTAGACCCACTAGGTTCGTGCAATTTTCAGAAGCTTTGGCTAATGGTTGGATTCCAGGTAAACTTGAAAATGGTGTAACTTTATACACATATAACCCAGTTAAGCAAAGGTCAAGAGATTAGACCTAAGCCGGCCTACTGAATCAGCGGCTTGGCTAAACTTCAGTTGTTACCATTGAAACCACCTAAAGTTATAAGAGATAGAATGTTGAGTAAACAAACACATAGTAGTTTGAACAAGAATGAGACATTTGGTTCTCAGTGATCATACACGAACTCAAAAGAGTTGTAGCTATCAGACTTCCTCAAGTTAATTATCTGAAACAACTCCTTAAAAAATCAAGGTAACTGCCTTGAATGTTAATGCATTAGTAAGTTTTGCTTCGCAAAGTGGTAATTTCTGTAGGAAACAAAGGAAAAAAAACTAATATAAACCTTTATCTCCATTAATAAAGTATTCAAAATGAGTTATTTAACATGTTTAATTATCTAATTAAGAGAAAATATTTTCTATTGAATAGTTGTCAAACTTTGTGAAGAACTAAAAATATCTACTTACTTGTATGTCATTAAGGCATTTGGATGCCATCAAGTCTTCTTCAAAGTGACCTTGGTAACGATTAGATGCCTCAATATCTTTGGGAATCGTACTTTGATAATGCTTAAGGATATCGGCCAACCTGAATCATAAGAACTAGAGAACATAAACCTTTTGGTACTTAGGTTATTGAAGACACACAACTTGTGCCTAGAATCAATTGACAAGCTGTAAAAAATTATGCAAGTTGCTTAAACAATCTCAATCATCCCTTTTGAAAAGATTTAGTTATTCAAATGAAATCAAGGGAAAAGAAATGGAAATACAAACAACATCTAAGTGAACAATTTTCTCATTCAGGAATACACACACACTTACACACACTTAAATATATGTAGTGAGGGTATCAAACAACTGCTTGGTCATTAGAATCCATGATATGTTTTCTACAACTAAAATGTAAACTGAAGCCAATCATTATTTAACACCTAATCTGGTGAAATTGCTCAATAGAATCCGCTAGTAATGTTAATACATTAATGAGAAGTACAATGTGCACTAACTAAAGGGTATAATGGATGCAACCTACAACTCATAAGACTTGAAAATGAATAAGAGAGGAAATATGAATGAGAATTAAATTAGAATATGATATCAATGAAATCTAAGTTGGAACCTAGGAAACCAGAAAAGATGTTGTCAAATCTAATGAAGTGAGGTTTAGAAAACCCTTCAACACCTTTTTTTTTCTTTAATTAGTAGGTTATATAACAACTTAACAAATGTTGAATCCATAACTTTACTTTTCACCTTGCCATTTAAGATTAAATAGTTCAAAAACTCCAAAAGGGGGGATGTAATAAAAACTACTCAATAATGTATTAAGAAATCTCATTCCACTTTTGTTGTCAACATCCCTCTTTGCCTTCAAATCCCTCTTGGTGTTGAATCTTAAGGATATTAACTACTTCAATTTAGATATTTGATATCTAAATAAGTTACATAATCACCTATTCCAAGAAATTGGAGACTAAAGAGCACAAGTGACCAAATTCTTCACCTATCAATACACAACCCTTGTCATATTACTTAAGTTTTTTATGAATGTAACATGGTATTAGTTAATATATTTTTCTATATATTTTATGTGGATAAGTGGACTTTTAAATACTAAGTGTACACAAAAATAGATGTGCATTCTCTTGAAATATTACATGTATAAAGATATATATTTTTCTTTTTGCCTTGAAATGTTGTGTGACCAAAATTATATATTTCTTAAACAAAAAGCTTACGATCATGTTATATTTTCAACCAGAATTCAAAATATATTCAAAAAATATCAACCTTAATTCATATATGCCATTATGTTGCATATTTACAACTTTGAGCTTGACCCAAAAAAAACTCTAAAAGAAGTTACAAAATAATACAGCAACATAAAAGGAATTTAGATTAGTTCAAATTGTGCCAAGGTCGCCAAAATTCAAACTTAGAATATAGTGCTTGCTCTAGTACAATTTGTTACATTCTATAACCATTACTAAAAGACCTAAGCCTATTAGCTAATTATGAAACATTTTATTTGGATCATTACATTCCATCATGTTTTCAAGCCAATGTTTCAATGGTCCATTGGCATTATTGATAGCCCCCTCTAGCCTTTCTTTGGCCCACCATGCCTCTTTTTGGCCTTCTTGGAGTCCATATAGATGGGCTCTTGCTTAAAGCAAATGCTAAGGTACTCCAAATTCAACCAAAGAAATACTAAGATTGTTAATATTCAAACGCAAGATGAGGCACTTGCTTCAATACCATTTGTTATGCTCTAGAGCCATTATCCAAAAAGCTATAAGGCTATTGGCTAATTATGGAACATTTTATTTGAACCATTACATTCCATCATACTTTTAAGCCAACATCTTGATGGCCCCTAGCATTATTGACAGCTCCACTTTAGCCTTTCTTTTGCCTCCATTTTGGGCACCCATATAGATTGCCTTTTGCTCAAGGCAAATGCTAATGTACTCTAAACTCGCCCAAGGCAAATGCTAATGTACTCTAAACTTGCCCAAGGCAATACTAAAATTGTTAAGATTTGAACTTGAGATGCTGTAGCTATTTCAATACCATTTGTTACATTTCATAACTAATAGACTAAAAAGACTAAACATATTTGGTAGCTACAAAATCTCATTTACTCCGTTAGAAAACAAGTCGAGCCAAGGGCGAAACTGAATCCAGACAGATCAACCGAGAGACAGTCTACCAACTTTCATGTTGCAAAGTGTACCTAGCTTATCATGCATTGATCTGTGGATCTCTAGGGGATTGGTGCCACGCCCCCAAAAAGAACCGAAAATCGACACAAGTGATTGGTGCCATGCCCCCAAAAAAGACAGCTAACAATTCACATATTTCCCGATTAAGGGCGGGTGGACCTTCCTAGCGTTCTATGCCAAAAGGGATGACTGCCTCCAGGAGGCGGTTAATATAAATAACTCCAGATACCATACGACCTTGAAAAAGACATTTCCGCCCCAGCTGTCTTAGATCAGATTCACGGATGTAGCAAAAGACACGTGGAATGCGTGAGAATCACGGTGGACACAAGTCCAAGAAGCCCTGACAAGAATAGAAGAAACCGACTCAGATTGTCTTCCTCTGAGGTCCACTAACAAGCACTAATCCACAAGCTAACATTTCAACAACACAGGCAGACTGAAACCAGGAATATCGTAAGGCAATTTAAATAAGCTCAAATAAGTTCAAAAAAATAAACAAAGAAACAAAAAGTGAACTCAAGCACGCAAAATATCAAGAAATGCATGCAACTTTTCCAATGGAAGTAAAGGAAAATTGTTTAGGAGCTTCTCTGTCGTTTTCGCTTCTTCGATTTTCAAGGGTTCGGGGGACTAGTTTGCTGGTATAAGTGAAGCGTCATAAGGACGCGCGTATAGAGAAAGAAAAGGCACGTTGCCTGTTGCCGCTACAGAATTCGTAGTCCTTGCCGCTGCACGAGTGGACGATGAGCATGACCTCGCAATCGCAGAGAACGGAGAGCTCGCTGGCCTTCTTCATCAAGCCGCTCCGCCGTTTCGTGAAGGTCACCTGGCGCCTTCTTGTGTCCTTGATTTGCTTAAGCACTAACTTCTTCCGCCCCATTCCAAGCCCTATTCTCCTTTCGTCTTTCTCTGACTCTCAGCGACCAACGAAGACTTAGGATAAGCGACGATTTGGAGTAAAGAGCAGAGCAAGATGGAGAGAAACCCAAGTAGGGACCAGATCGGGGGAAGACTAAACAACATTTGGTTGACACGTAGCAAACACGTTTGCGTTATCAACTGTACGCAGGCAGTCCTTTTCCTTTTTCCTTTTTCGGTAATTTTAGATGTCATTTCCTTTCCTATTTTGGGTCTAGAAGAAGGGTAGAAACGACATAAAAAAGAGGACGAAATACTGTTGTAAGAATTGTTTAAATAAAATATTATTTTTCTGTAATAATGATATAACTTTATTATTGAATTTTATCTTCTATATTATTGTTGAGATGTGTTTTAAAAGTCATTTAAAAATACATAAACAAATTTCAAGTTGGATCTAGAAAGATCTCTAGAGAAGAAGTAGAAAATTTAAAATTGAAAGGCATAGCAGGAGAAGAAAGTTTAACCAAAGAACGGGTGAAAGAAATAAGATGGAAACAATAATTTAAGGAAGAAGAAATATATAAAATGTCAAAATTGAAGATTTTTTCTGTGAAAGTATTTGAATAGTTTAGTAGAAATATCATTGCAAAATTGTCAAGTGAAAGTAAATAGAACTCCCTTTGTTTGATAAAAGAAAGGTAGTAAGATCGAAAATAGGTGTTGAGAAACTAGATACATTTGTATAGGCTTAATTCAAATGGTAATTTGGTCTTTGTTCAGGCAAGATATATAAACTCTCATCTAGTAATTTAATAGGTCAAATGTTTAGCAATCCAATTAAAGTTGTTCTAAAAGTGTAATTTGGTTCAATACAAACCAAATTACATTATTGCAATAATCCTAACTTAAAAAGATACACCAAAACTAGGATAAAACTAAAAGCATAGACATGAAACCAAATTCTCATAACATTTTAATCAATTGAAAAATCATCCATGAATTGACAAAACTATCTTAAACATATACAAAATATTTGAACGAGAACCTTCTACAAATCTTTAAGCCTCACCCATTTGATTGTAAGATTAGTCTAAGACTAATTGATTGGAAGATTAGTTCCTAAACAATGACTTCTAAGTGCGGTTACTATACACAAGATTCTGATTACTATGTAAGCTCCAACAGAAACTCTAAAACCTAGAAAAGTTACCATATAAGCTTATGGTGAAAGTTTGTACTTCCTACCTAATAAATCCCACAAATGGAAACCAAGTTTCCTTATTAAGAATAAGCTTGCTTGACTGAATTTTAACCTATCAAAGGAAAATTACGAAAGAAAAAGAAGCTTAAAATAGTAGGTTTAACAAAGAAGCTATTTGTGTTAAAAATAAAATCCAAATTTTAACAATGGTAGGCATAAACTACCTAAAGAGGAAAATATAAAAATAAAAGTTATCAAATCTATCATTTTTAAACTTGCTGTAATATGACTCATAATCTATAAGTCATTAGTGTGTACTGAAGTCTTAAGAAGGATTTTTTGGGTGGTTAACTCGGTGATGCAGTAGTGTGGACAGTTAACAAGTTTGTTGTAAATAGTTGACATAATATTGTGCTGTGTTACTATTTTATCAAGCCAAATGTCATCTCCTGAAGCGATGCAGCTCTAGATATTTCACGAAGAGGGCTAGACAGCTTGAAGGCAAGCAAAACAAGAGAGAAGAGACTAGAAACAAAGACATAAGAGTTTCTACATAAATTGTGAATAGAACAGTGCAAAAATCGTGCAAAGTGTTCTTGAAGTTGGAGAAAAGGGTGAATTCTATATGGTTTGTTGTTGAGCATTAAAATACACTTCTTGTTGATAAAAAAAAAAAAAAAAGGTGTCTTGTGATTGTGAGAACAGAACTAAGTTGATGTAAAAACCTTGTAAACTCTCCTGCACAATAGTAAAGTTATTCTCTTTACTTTCCCCATGGTTTTAAGGAAAGTTTGTTGAATCACGTAAATTTTTTGTGTCTTTTGTTTGTGTGATCTTTGTTTAACTTTCATCTTTATGTTTATTAGTTTCAGCAAGCATTACAAGCTAATTTAAACTTGATTGGAACTTAGAAACAGAGACCTTACTGTTTATGAAACCAATCTAACAAAAGAATGTAGACAAAAAGGGAAATTCAAAAGACTTCATTCCATTTTCATTATTGTTAATAAATATTATGAAGAAAATAATATAATAATAACCCAAGTAGGGAAGTTATAACTGGAACAATAGAATGTTGACGACTAAAAATTCAAAATCAATTTGTTTAGTTTTGCTTCAAGCTGAGACAAATTCAAGCTTTACCATCTAGTACAATCTTGCTAGATTACATACATGTTGCATGACAAGATTAAATTATGTACACATACTAACTTTGAATTCTTTGATATTTCTATTTTCAAATACTTCACTCGCTTATACAAGTTTTAAAGTTAAAAAGTCCAAGTTCTAGAAACCTTCTAGATGAGCTTTTTGCTCGACTTATCTTGATCTTTTAACAATCTCATAACAATTATATAACTCATTTAATAGTGAACTTGACCAAATAGTGACTCTAACAAAAGTTAGTGCAACACAATAAGTTTTACATTAGCTTAAGTCATAGTTAACAAACACCATTATATGAACAATTAAATTACAAATGAGATCTTAGTTTCACAAATCTATTTATGAATGTCCAACAAAAACTTAAGTTTTAACATAATTATAATTCAAGTATAAAAGGTGGGCTTAAGTTTTTACTTGTTTGCTAAACAAAAGAAGAAAAATGAGTTTATCACTCTTAGTTAAGTATACTTTAAAGTAAGAAGGTTTTATTTTAAATCAACAAGAATAATAAAAACAAGTGAATTAATCCATTTGATAACACCAACTCAACCAAAACTTCAAGAGTGGTTTCATTGTCATATATTACTTATAAAAAGTGGTCATTATTAATTTTAAGTATTAGTATAATTCATACTTTTAATATGAATGAGGATCAAATAGATCCTTTTATTTTTTTCAATCAAGTTTCAAGTCTCCTCCACTTTTATCTTTGTCTCCCTCACTTTATATTTTGTAATCTAACACACTAAACATGGTCCTTATTCATTCATCTCCATTGTTGGTTTCCTTTTGTCCCATCACAAAACATGGTCTTTATTCATTCATCACTATTGTTGATTTCCTTCTATCCCATCCCAACTACTACTAAGTTCATCCAATCATATATTCCTTCTATTGGCCCCATCTATTAGCGGTTTAAAATTTGGAGAATAGAGGTATTGATGCTTTAATTTTCTCTAAAACCTAAAAGGCCATGGACTTGTCTTTGGATTGGATTTCTTATTACCTATTGAATGATATTGTACAAATGCAATGTAGGATTGGTCTTTTCCTAAGCCAACCCAAATTAATCAAACTAATAGATAGTGGACCAACTACCACAAGTGGTCAATGTTATGCCCTAAACAAAAGATAACAAGTAAGATCTTCCTTACTACTTGGCTTGATCCAATTAGATCTTCCTTGCCACTTGACTTGATCTAATTGGCCACCCTATATCTCCACCACCTCAAGATGCAATCCTTAGGTTTTACTAGAAATCTAGCTTCTTAACTTGTAGAACCAACCTTTAGAAATTCTTAGAGCTAAGTCCCAATGCCATGAGGCACAATAGACAGGTTTGTTCGTTCATTGTACGAGCGTATGTAATTTGATCTTATATCAATGACCATAAACTAATATTTCTTACCATGATAGGTCAATGTTATTCTATTCATCCATTGTAATTTTACCCATATTGTACACATATTGCTTTTATTGAATATATGGCACTAGCTAGTGTAAGCCTTTGTCTATCTTATAGGTTTTGATGAGTAAGCAAATATGTGTAGATAATTTTTTTGATTGGCTAAGTTCCTTTTCTACCCCTCTATTTATGTACACTGAAGTTTGTTGTAAGTAGAAATTTGGAGATAGTGATGACAATTTTCTATAATACATTTGGTTGTGAGGAAATGCCCTTCAAGACATTTTTGCCACGTCACTTCCTTCCCCTTCCTAGTTAAAAACACAAACACATTTAACATAGAATCACAAACACATCTAACATATAAACACAATCAAATTTTACACACACTGTTACTGTTCACGTGGGAGAGAGAAAGTTCATTGTGCAATCTTCCCACGATCACCTTTCTCTAATTTCTAGTTTCTCTAATTTCTAGTTTTTTTGATAATCTCATCAAGTAGTATCTTGAGAGAATAGAGTAGAAGACTTAATGACAACTTATAGCTTAAGAAATGGAGAAATGTAATATGTTTTTAACCTATTTTTGTACATTTCATGAAATCCACTACTTTTTCTCCATGATCAGTGTTTTGATCTTAGAAAAGAGCCTCGTTTGAGGCCATATTTGCTAACAGGGTTAAAATAATACATATGAAGACATCAAAGAAACATGGAGAATACGGGACAAATTCGGGCGCCACCTGTGTCTCAGACATACTTCACGGTCGCAACAAAGACACGTATTGCTTCTCAGTAACAATTAGAAGTAAATGAGACATGTTGGAAACAAAGACACGGTCGTAACAAAGACACATAGGGGCAATCATGATGTAGAGATGTTGGAAACAAGCTACAAGTAAATGAGAGGCATAACAAATTAGAAGCCAAGTAAACAACTAAACAAACCAGTTAAGGTCGTATTCCTCGGGAGTCCACTAACAAGAAGTCATCAACAAACTAGCAATAAGCTAACACCAGCACCACACACAAACGAGATCATGGATATAGTATGGAACTGATAATGTAAAATACGTACTTTTTTTTATTTAAAAAAGACAAAGTAGTGAATCCAAACACGCAATTAAAAGAGAATTGCATGGAAAAAAATGAACTAAATTTCGGGTGTAACTGAAGCATGAAAAAAATGAACCTATAGACAAAGAAAAGCACGTTGCCTGTTGCCTTTACAGAACTTGTAGAGCTTGCCGCTCCTGGAGAGGATGAGGAGCGCCGCCTCGACGTCGACTGCTCTTCTCCTCAACCGCTTCAGCACCACCTTGGTCCGCCCCATTCGAAGCCCAGTTTGCGCTCTAAGTTTGTCTCTTCGTGTGTCTGGACGGTCAATAATGGATGATACCCAAATGGAAAGGGTAGTAAGAGGACGTCGTTCGGCCGCGTAATGGGGGGCAAAGACTCGGCCAATTTCTCTTGACGCGTGTTTTGTTTTGTTTTGTGTGCGTGACATCCTCGCTGCGACTTTGGACGTATTAGCAGTTTTCGGCTACTTTTAGGATTTAGTTATTTTTTTCTCTTCTCTACTTCAGCTCTAACCAAAGAAAAAGAGCCCTGACTTGACAGACTTTGAGACTAACAAGGCAAGAAACGACAAAAAAGACACGAAACGAAAAAGAACACGCTGAAAGCCTCGAGTTGATGACAAAAGAAAAAATAAAAATAGACTATAATTCTTACTATTATCAATTTTAAGCAGTGAAAATTTGTTATAAGAATTATTCAAATTAAGTTGACCTGTTTACAACTCCTAAATCTTTTAATTAAAAAGAACCAAGTATTATTTTTGTTCTTCTTTTGAATATCATAACTTTATTGATGAATAATTTATAGATCTATGAATTAATAGAACATCAAGTTATGGTCAAAATGATAGTAAAAGTATGCTAATTTAAGTGATTTATACTAACAATTGCACAAGTCAATTGTTGAAAAATCCTTGAATCTGTAGGCACTATCCTATTATATGCCTTATGCAAGGGCACTACACACAGGAAAAAGGACTTTAATGGCTCCACATATAAATGGGTTCCTTACTAAATAGCTAGGGATGCATGGTCAAATATGCAAGTTGTGTTCACATAAGGGATGAAAGAAGCCATCAACTTGAGCTTCAATAAGCTATTGGCCATAACATGCATCATCAACAATTTGATTTACGTGGAAACTATTTTTGTGATATCTTTCTACCAATTTCAAATTAAGCAGTAATTGAGAGTTCAAAGTCCTAAAACTAAGAAGGATAATACTTTTACTCACATGCAACACAACTACTTTTAAGATTTTCCATTGCCTTGTGATTATTCAATCAACTCATGGCATTTCCACTAGCTTTTAAAATAGTTAGCACATGTATATGATTTAGTTTTAGAATGGAGCCTCTTGTATCATATATGAAGTTCCATACGATAAATTATGTTTATTGCCAAAAATTAGTTATCTCCCTTATATACTAATGTTCTACCCAGAAATTTGGAATGTGCCCACCCTTTCTTTTAGTGTTATATGTCATTACACATGTGTTTAATCACAAAATTTAAGATAACGAAGTTAGGGGAGGTTCAAAACATGACAAGGAAAATTATGAAGGCATTCTTATACCTTAAAGATTAGTGAATTAATCCAACATGTCAAATGAATGAATAATGAAAATTATACATATTTGAGTTTTTAAGGTATGCAAGTAAGTCATATTTTTTGATACTCAAATCATACTCTTATCCTACTTAAGGCACTTTTTGAAATAATTTCACTGTCTTGCTTGATTGGTTTATGACAACAAAAGTTACACGAGTTGATTAACTTAACAAACACATGCTTTTTGCTTTAGTATAGCCAATTGATTTTAGATTAGTAGTTATAGGTAGTTTGTTTTTATGCTTCTTGACATATACAATTTGGTGATGTTATAGGTAATTACTTGATTTTTTTTAATTACTTAACCTCCTATATAACTACCAACATACCAATGTAAGGGTAGTCAAGATGATTAATGTTTGATCTCCATATGAAAGTACTTCCAAAACCACTTTTTGTTAAGTTTTGGTAATGACACATGTTGTTCCAATGTCAAATTTATAAATACATAGTGCTTTGCACCATGCAACTCTAGCATGCTATTAATGCCTTATTGTTATTATGATATTGCTCTAATATGGAGGTGGCTGCAAAAAAATGTGCAAATATGATCTAAAAATGCTTATTCTTCTATTGGCCTTGTGGTTGAAAACTAAGATATTTTTTGTCTAAGCCATGTCTACTATTGTTATGCTGATTTTGTGTTTGTAAGACTAAAATATTACAAGTTTGGCCTATTGCCTATACCTTGCACAACATCTCACATTAGTTTAAAACACATTGCATGTATGGTTTCAAACCAATACCTTTTTTTGGGAAAACTACCCAAGTAACTTCCTCAAGTCTTATGATCACTCCCTTTATTTTATGATAGAAACCTTTGTTTAAGGGAGTGTTTTTTGAGTCAAGGATATGAGAATCATCCTTTAACTAACTTATGCCTTTCTTAAAAGCCTTAGCTTGAAAGGAGCCATGATAGCCACATGGAGGTCACTAGAGAATTTGTAACAAAAATAAAAAAATTTCAAATCTATTATCTTTAGTTTGTTGTTTGTAGTTTGTGTTGCATTTGCTCTTGACTCAGTGATATTGTGCTTATTGGTTAATTTTTATTGTATTTCTTATTGACCAGTGTAATTGAGAAAAGTTAGGGTTTGTGAAAACTTGTTATCTTGCATGTGTAAGATAAAGGTATATATATCATAATCTTAGTATTGTGGGGGCACTCTCAGTGTGTTTCACCAATTAATTTTTGAGTTGTAGAAAAATTGCAAACTATTCTAGTATAATGGTTTGGATTTGTCATCAATTGGGTTTGATTATTGAAGGCAAGACTTAATCAGTTTAATTAAGACATGGTAAGGAACCTAGGCACCAAGTTTAAGGGCTAAAGTACTTAATATTTTGTGTTAGGTTTTACCTTTGGATGACATTAATTATGAATAAAATTCATATGATAAATCATGTTTGGGCTAAGGTATTTTCATAAGCATTCACTAGTGCTATAAGCAATACATGCTCAATTAGTATATTGTGGCAATATGGGTTAACATAATAAAGTAACTGAAATGAATAAATTTATTTTTCAATGAATAAACTCATATATTCATTAAAAATAATAACATTAGGTAATTTAAAGAAAAGGTGGAAATGAGAACTTCTCTTGCATGTTACTCCTTTAAAATATCCAAAGTGAATGGCATCATTTTATGAAAAGAACTTGCAGAACAAATGATCAAATCAGTTGAGCTTTTGAGAACCTAAGCCTTCTCTCTTTGTGAAAGCCAACCTACTTAGTGCCCCCTAATACAGATCCCAAAAAAAGGCATTATTTTGAAATCAATCTCTCTTATCCAATGATCAAGGTATTTAGTTTGTTGTGCAGGAATATTTGATACAAATCATGGTTCTAAGTTTTAGATTTGATATTTGATATGCTAATGGCAAATATACTCTACAATTGATTTACCCTTTTGATCTAGGGCTTGTACCATTTTAAGGATTTTCACTTTTATTCATAAATACTTGTTATTATTATTGTATACTTTACACTTGATTAATCCCTGATAAAGTAGCTAATCCTTGAATGCTACTTGTATACTTAACAGATGGTATTGTGGTGGATCTTTGATTCATTGGCAATAAGAGATCCTTTACCTTGTTGCTAAAGTAGGTGAATGTAGATTTAATTAGGTTAGATTAAACCATTTAAGAAAAATGTTTCTATCTCTTAGCATGATTCTTTTACTTCAATTGAACTTGTGATCACAACTATTCTTTTACGTATTTAGACTTAGTTAACTATTGCCTTAACAATTTGGTTGGGGATCCTAGTAAAGTTTATTAATTATCAATTAATCACCAATGGGACTTTTAGTGAAAAGAAGAAAAAAACAACCAATACATAATAATTTCACATTGTAAGTGTAAAGAGAACCTCATGCATAAATTAGAATGTACACATTCTAATTTGTTTGCTTACAATGAAAAACAAAAGTAAATAGAGAGAGAGAGAGAGAGAAAGAGAACCTTTTTTTATAATGAAGTTGAAACATATGATTTATATAATAACTCTATTTTTATAGAGTTATTTTACCTAATTTAAATAATAAATTCTCTAATCTTTATGAGAAAATATTTGAATTCTTCTTTATTTACTTAAATTTGTCTTGTTTATGTAGCATAAGGAGGCATGAAGATAAAGAATAAGCATGGAGAACCTGGTTCTTATTATATAGCAGAAGATGGTCAAATTATCAAGGTGAAGGAAATCAAGATGGGCTTGGGCTTGGGCTTTGGATAATTGTTATTAGATTTTTATTGTTATTGGTTTTTTAAATAATTAGAAAACCTAGTCCTATTAGGAGTCCAAAGCCTAATTAATATAGAAGTCTAAAACCCAATTGTATTGGGAATCCAAAACCCAATGCTATTAGGATAAGGAGAAAGTTCTAGATCCCATACCCTATATAAAGGAGGAGCCCTGCATAGAACGGGGGGAGAAAGAAGAGAGAAAAGAAGTTGCCGCTGAAACCAAGGAGGAAATTGAGCACAACTCAAGAGAGAGGCCAAGAATTCAAGATTTCTTAAAGAGAAGACAAAAAGGGTGACAGACTTCTTGTTCTTAGATTCAAGATGCCTTCTTTGTTTCTTATTATTGTTCTTCCTCATTATTTCATTATGTTCTAAACTTCTTTTGTTAGAGCGAAGATGTAGCCTAACTATGATGATGTGAATCCTATAAGTTTTATGTTTTGCAAGATAATTTATTTATGTGAGTTATATATTATTATGCTTAATGCTTTTAAGTGATTGGCCACTACTTGAATGATTTGATGTGTATGTTAGGGACTGAAAGGTAATAATATGCAATTGCTTCTTATAATATATAACCATGAATTAAATATGGATAGACATATACCATGTTATTTGTGTGGCTTTTGGTGATAAGATGATCGAAAGATTTATTGTAAACCAGGAATATTCACAGATCCTAATGCATTTGGTTTGTTTCAATTCACATATAGAGATATAGTGAATTAATGAACTAAATAGGTTTACTATACCTAGACATAAGATAGTAAATAAATTAGGAAATTCCGCCATCATATAGATAATATCATTCTTGCAGACATAAACTATGAAAATTCATATATAGTAGTTATGGTGAAATCGGAAGCTCTAACATGTGTTTCATCTTGATTTTTCCTACTTGGATTCAATTTTAATTAGTTTTGAGTTTTTGTTTTAGAAATTTTAAATTTTAATTCATCTTTAACAATATTTTGATTTGCTAGATAAATTTTAGGATTAATTCATCATTAGTACTTAATTAGTTTAGTATTCACCAATCTTCGTAGGATGATATCTTTCTTATCATTATATTACTTGTTCGACATGTTCACTTGCATTTAAATTTCACCGAACAGTTCAACTCACTCAAAGTCTATGTCTACTCCATTTTAATTATCTAGAAAGAAAACCTCTTTTCTATTATTTACAATGTGTACACAACTGACAATAGTTCCTTACAACTCAAGGAACTCCATGTCACAAATACTATACACCTTGTGATAATAGGTCTATGAGACCAAGAATCATTGAAGTGGTATACACAAGACAAAGTGTTATCTTATCATAAAAGAAAAGAAGTCACATACAAGAAAGGCCAAATCTTAAAATTTGGGGTTTCTTAATTCAAACTCATAAACAATCCTAGTATGATAATTTGAAATAAAACAATCATGACCTAAATAGATGTACCCAAAATGGTCATAGATTTTATTCATAGGATATAACTATAATTAATCATTCAAGGAGATTAGTATGAATAATAACTTATATTCTCGAATCATAATCAAAAGTATAGCTTTAAGATCAACCAATAAGCTTACTTAGATTTTCAGTCGCAATCTCTTTCAATTTCTTTTGTCACAGTGAGCATGTGAGTTTATTGCTTCTTTTTTTTTATTATTTCATTATGCCTAAAAAGTCCACAGATAGAGATAATGAGTTAGCCTTTTCATTTAAACATAGGACTACCCATTACTTAGTTTTTCTCTCATTGTGGTGTCAAAGCTTTATATTCATATGATGTTACATTTTATTCAAATTTTAAGTAGAAAATTTTCAATTACATGAGTACTCCATATAGTTACCTAGTCTTTTTTCCCATTGCACTTGATATCAATGGTAAAATCTGAGTACTCCTTTGTAATTTATGCTTAACTTTACATTCATAAGATGTCACACTTAATTCAACTAGGTTGTGCAAAGAGCAAAGAACAAGGAGAGAAGTGCGAGCTCTTGCAAATTGAAATGTTCATTCCAATTAAGTCTACTAATGGGCCTAGGCTTTATTTTAGGCTTGGGTCATTTTATTTTCAGTTTGTGTTTTCAACTAATCTACTTGTACATATAGTTATGGATCATGTAAAATTAATCCAACTCATTCTTAGCCTGATCATACAAACAAGAGAATAATAATTATTCACAAATATTAATATATGACATTGATAAAATATTTTGTGCAAATATTATATTAAATAATATCTTATATTATTTTCTTTCTAGAACATTCTTCTAATATGAAAAATGATTTTAAGATTTCTCTATTTTTATTATCATCAAAATAATCAAGGATTATTCATATTCTTAACATACATAATAAAAAAAAAAATCAACAAAGTGGATTAAACTTAAATATTCAAAAAATCCTCAACTCAACTCCTCTTTCTTGGAAAAGTTAAGGGCAGTTCAGCTCGTGTGATTTATAATATTTTGTTAGTCATGTTTGTTGTGTAAGAATACATAGTCTTGAATCAACTATTGTTAATCTATCTTAAGATTGCTTACTCTATATTACTCTAGTTATGATATATTGTTATGGGTAGATCATATCTACTCCCTATTACATGACCTATGGACTATTTCATTATGACTAAGTAATGTTTAAATTGTCTAATTCTATTAGCATATTTCTTTTGTCGGTAAGCAAAGAGTTTTTATGATGACATTGACAACAACATTACTTTGTGTATGCTTGATTTATAAAATAGGATTTATATTATTCGTATTACTTATACACTAAGCATATAACATGGTAATTGTCTAATACCATTTGCTGCACAATTGACGATAAGGGTCAAGTAAGTAGATTAAGTTTAGGAATAGAATATTAATCTAGTTCAAACCCATTCTTCCTTAGGTTTCCCAAGACATTTCAATAAATTTGTATGTGCTTATGTGCCTATTAAAACTAAAGCAAGCTCAACTAATCATGTCTACGTAGAAAGTCTATATGGAACATTTAATCATATTTATGTGAAAAATCTTTCTGAAGCGTAAGATGAGTCACTTCCAATATAACAAAAATCTATGGATGGAACATCTATTCATAATAGAATATGACTTTTATAGTATTGAAGTACTTCTAAGATTAATCCTCTAATAGTCAACTATCATAGAATATTGGTATTAAATCTAAAGCTTCACGCTAATAAGTGAAACAAAAACTTGTATAATTACCATAAAAATTTGTGATTATATATGGTCTAGAAGGCTCTTGAATAACGAAGCATTGGAAAGATGATTATAGATAAATTTTACACAATATGATAAGGGGCCTGGTTTATGTACCCTAGAGATCTAATTTGCTATACCCAACTACATTTCTAGGTCACTTAGCCAACCAGCTTCATAGTAAGCTAGTAAGGGCTCTAATTATGAAATCTGGGGTTTGATACTATATGTGTGTCAATTGGATTGTACATTATAATATTAAAATGAAATTTAGCAAAACAAAAATTGCATTTCTAGTGACTTGAGCTACATGCTATTTAGAAGGTTCCTGTATGTAATAATCAAATATGTAAATGACAATTCATGTTTGTCTAAGTTTCAAGTTACTGATAATTGAATTGGTAATGCATCTATGTTTGTTGTACTATTTAGAGTAATGAAACTTCTAGATACAATAGCATTTTCACAAAGAATACACTTATGGCATCATAGTATTTTTAAATGGTAAAGATATTTAGATTAGGTTCAATATTAACTTGACTTTTAAAAAAAATAAAGCAAAAAAAGAGAAAGCTAGAAGCCTTTCAAAAATGAAAGAGAACTGGTGTTCATTTTTCTAAAAACTCTCGAATTAGTTATTCTCTGACAAACTTTGATTGTTCTTGTATATTAACTCTGTATTAACGTGTTTGAGCTCAAGTTGTGTGTTTTATTATTACATTTACATTTTGAAAATCTGAGCTTAAAACCTTAGAATCGATTGTCACTATAACTTTGTGGGGTTTTCATCGTTTCGTCCTCTTATTGAGAGGAAAAGGATAGCCTTTAGCCGTTTGCTAAAGGAGGTGGGTTGAGGGATTTACTCAATCTTTTAAAAATTATATGTTCTATTCTTTTTTTACTCCTTATTCAGATTTGTGTTACTTTGTATTTCTTCTGTTTTACCAATTACTTTGCATGCACTCCTTTAAGGTCTGGTTAGAAATTATTTAGTATACGGTGTGTAGAGATACATCCAAGTAGGTGTCTACAACAAAATTTTGTACGAACCAGCCTCTAGAAATTCTCAGAGCCAGGCCCCAACGCCAAAAGGCGCAACTGACAAAACTGAGACAAGTTAACATAATACATATGAAGACATCAAAGAAACATGGAGAATACAGGGCAAATTCGGGCGCCACCTATCTTAGACATACTTCAAGGTCGCAACAAAGACACGTAGAGTCCAGTAACAAATTAGAAGTAAATAAGACATGTTAGAAACAAAGACACGTATGGGCAGTCATGATGTAGAGATGTTGGAGACAAGCTACAAGTAAGGCAGAAGCATAAAAAATTAGAAGCCAAGTAAACAACTAAAGAAATCGGCTAAGGTCGTATTCCTCGGGAATCTACTAACAAGAAGTTATCAGCAAACTAGCAATAAGCTAACACCAGCACCACACATAAACGAAATCATGGATATAATATGTAACTGATAATGTAAAACAAGTTTTTTTTTTTTTTTTTAAAAAAGGACAAAGTAGTGAATCCAAACACGCAATTAAACGAGAAATGCATGGAAAAAAAGTGAGCTAAGTTTCGGGTGTAACTGAAGCTTGAAAAGAATGAACCTATAGACAAAGAAAAGCACGTTGCCCGTTCCCTGTTGCCTCTACAGAACTCGTAGGGCTTGCAGCTCCTGGAGAGGATGAGGAGCGCCGTCTCGACGTCGACTGTTCTTCTCCACAACCGCTTCAGCACCACCTTGGTCCGCCCCATTCAAAGACATGTTTGCGGCCTTAATTTGTCTCTTCGAGTGTCTGGACGGTCAATAATGGAAGATACGGAAAAGGAAAGGGCATTAAGAGGAAGGTGTTCGGCCGCGAAATGGGGGGCAAAGAGTGCCGAACGGGAAAGGGCATTAAGAGGACGTCGTTCGGCCGCGTAGTAGGGGGCAAAGACTCGGCCAATTTCTCTTGACGCGTGTTTTGTTTTGTTTTGTTTTGTGTGCGTGACGTCCTCGCTGCGTCTTTGGACGTATTAGCAGTTTTTGGCTAACTTTAGGATTTAGTTACTTTTTTCTCTTCTCTACTTCAGGTCTAATCAACGAAAAAGAGCCCTGACTTTACAGGCTTTGAGACTAACAAGGCGAGAGACGACAAAGGGGACAAGGAACGAAAAAGAATTTGCTGAAAGCCTCGAGTTGATGATAAAAGAAAAAAAAGAAAAAAGACGATAATTTTTACTATTATCAATTTTAAGTAGTGAAAAACTTGTTATAAGAATTCTTCAAATTAAGTTGACTTGTTTACAACTCTTAAATTTTTTTATTACAAAACCAAGTATTATTGTTGTTCTTCTTTTGAATATGAGAACTTTATTAATGAACAAATTATATGGATCTATGAATTAACATAACACAAACTATGGTTGAAATGAAAATAGAAGTATGCAACTTTAAGTGATTTATACTAACAAAGTCAATTTAGTATAAATCATCTTATAAAAGTATGCTACTTTAAATTGATCGAGTCAATTTAGTAATATACTAGTAGAATTGTGAAAAATTAAATAAAATTTAGTGACTTATTACACCAAGTATAGACGGTTATGTGGATCATGGGCTCAAGAAGGATTAGGGCATATATGGATTCTAAACATCAGTCCTCCATAAAGAGTTAGAAAACTGTTGGATCTCACTAGATGAGCTTTCTTTTTTATAATATTTTATTTATGATTTTGGCATGGTTTTAGTCATGCCGACATACTTGACATACTTTTACAAATGTCACATTTCATTTAATAGCATAAAGACAACGAATATATTAATGGTTATGGTGGGAATGCATACTAGCTCTAGCATGTCTTTCTTAAAGTCATGTATGCTAGCCGACATATAAATGGTTCAAGTTTTGACCATGGTTAGATCAATGGCAACCATCCATACATGCTTAATTTGGAATTATAGCATTTGGTGAGACTATGCTTGGTATAAAATCTAGATTATGCAATTTAGTCTTGCCTAGTTATAATGGTATGAAACCACACTTGTTTCGCATATATTTGTATTCCTATATCCTAAAGTACTTTAAAAAGTTAAAGTTAAAAACTTTTTTGTAAGTATGATTAATTGTTCTTTTGGTTTAGCTTCAAAAGCCTAACATTATGGAATATAAGAACTCCAATTGGCTTATTGAATTCAATATAATCTACACTTGAGATTGATGAAAGATCCTTGAATCTATTGGCATTATCCTATCATATGCCTTATGCAAGGATACTACACATAAGAAAAAGGACTTTAATGGCTCCACATATAAATAGGTCCCTTACTAGAAAGTTAAGGATGTATAGTCAAATATGTAAGTTATGTTCACATAAGGGATGCAAGAAGCCATCAGCCTAAGCTTTAATAGCCTATTGGCCATAACCTGTATCATTAGTAATTTGATTTATTTGGAGAGTATTTATGTGGTATCCTTCTTCTACTAATTGCAAATTAAGCATTAACCAAAAGATCAAAGTCCTAAAACTATGAAAGATACACTTTTGCTCACATGTAATACAATTGCTTTCAACATTTTTCAATGCCTTTCAATTATTCAATCAACTCATAGGGCTTCCCTTGGCTTTTAAAATAGTTAGCGCATGTATATGATTTGATTTTGGAATGGTGCCTCTTGTCTCATATATGAAGTTCCATATGATAAATTATGTCTATTGCCAAAAATTAGTTATCTTCCTTATATACTAATGTTCCATCCAAACATTTGGATGTGCCCTCCCTTTGTTTGAGTGCTATTTCTCATTAGGCATGTGTTCAATGCATGAACAAAATTTGAGATAAAGAAGTTGGGGGAGGTTCAAAACATGTCAAATAAGTGAATAATGAAAGTTATACACATTTGAGTTTTTAAGGTATGCAAGTAACTTATATGTTTTGATACTCAAATCATAATCTCACCCTACTAAAGACACTTTCTGAAATCAATTTCACCATTTTACTTTATTGATTTATGACAATAGAAGGTTATATGAGTTGATTAATTTAACAAAAGCAAGCTTCTTGCTTTAGTATAGCCAATTTCTTTTAGATTACTAATAAAAGGTATTCTGATTTGATGCTTTTTGACACATAATCTTGCATTGTTACAAGTAATTACTTAATTTTTCTAAGTATTTAGCCTCCTATATAACTACCAACATACCAATGTAAGGGTTGTTAAGATGATTGGTGCTAGATCTCTATATGAAAGTACTTCCATTTTTACTAAGTCTTGGTAATAACATATGTTGCTCCAATGTCAAATTTATCAATACCTAGTGCTTTGCACCTTGCAACTCTAGCATGCTAGTGATGCCTTATTATTATTATGATATTACTATAATATGTAAGTGGCCAAAAAACTATTCAAATATGATCTAAAAAATTCATGTTGCTCAATTAGCCTTGTGGTTGAAAACTGTGTTGTTTTTTATATGAGACATGTATGCTATTACAATGCTAATTTTGTGGGGGTAAGACCATAATCTTACAAGTTTGGTATGCTACCTACACATTGCACAACATCTCATATAAGTTTAGAACACACCACATGTGTGGTGTCAAACCAATACCTTTTTGGCTTGAAGGATGGAAAACTACCCAAATAACTTTCTTACGTCTTCTAATCACTCTTTCTATTTTGGGCTAGAAACCTCTATTTAATGGAGCATTTTCTAGGTCAAACATATAAGAATCATCCTTCAACTAGTTAATGCCTTTCTCAAAATCCTTAGCTTGAAAGAAGCCATGACAACAAAGTAAAGGTCATAAAAAAATCTATAACAAAAATAAAAACTGTTCAAATCTATTCTCTTTAGTTTGTTGTTTGCAATTTGTGTTGCATTTGCTTTAGACTTAGTGATATTCTACTTATTGGTTGATTTTTGTTGTATTTCTTTTTTAATGTTGTAAGGGAGAAAAGTTAGGGTTTGTGAAAGCTTACTGTCTTGCATGTGTAAATAAGGGTACATATATCACAATCTTAGTATTGTGGGCTCCTTTTGGTGTAATTCACCAATGAATTTTCAGATTGTAGAGAAATCGCAAACTATTACAGAATAGTGGTTTGGATTTATCATCAATTGTGTTTGATTAGTGAAGGCAACCCTTAGTTAATTTAATTAAGAGATGGTAGGGAACTAGGCAAGATATTTAAAGGCTAAAGCACTTTAATTGTTTGTGTTAGGTTTTCTCTTTGGATGACTTTAATTATGAATAAAATTAACATGATAAATCATGTTTGGGCTAAGCTTTTTTTACAAGCATTCACTAACACAATAAGCGACACATACTTAATTAGTGTATTGCGGCACATGGGTCAAGATAATAAGTAACTTAAAGAAAAGGTGGAAATGATAGCTTTTTATGCATTTTAGTGCTCTAAAATATCAAAAGTGAATGGCACCATTTTATGAGGGAACTTGTAGAACAAATGATCAAATCAATTGAGCCTTTGAGAACCTAAGCCTCATCTTTTTTGTGAAAGCCGGCCTAGTGCCCCTTAAAATAGATCCAAAGAAAAAGGCAGTATTTTTAAATCAATTTGTCTCATTCAATGATCAAAGTTATTCAATTTGTTATGTAGGAATATCTAATACAAATCATGGTTCTAAGTTTTAGATTTGATATTTGATATGCTAATGTCATAGACTCTACAATCAATTTTCCCCTTTGATCTAGGGCTATACCACTTTAAAGGTTTTCTATTTTATTCACAAATACTCGTTATTATTGTTGTATACTTTATGTTTGATTAACCCCCAATAAAGTAACTAATCCTTGAACACTGCCTATTTACTGAATTAGGTAATATTGTGGTGGATTTTTGATTCATTGGCAATATGAGACCCCTTACCTTGTTGCTAAAACAGGTAAATGTAGATTCAACAATGTTGGATTGAACCACTTAAAAAAAGCTTTTTTGTCTCTTTGCATGATTCTCTTACTTTAATAGAACTCATGATCACAACTATTCTTTCACTTAGTTCACTATTGCCTTGAAAATTTGGTTTCAAATCCTTGTAAAGTCCATTAATTATCCGTCAATCACCAATAGGACATTTAATTAAAATAAAAAGAACAAAACAAACCAATGTAGAATAATTTCACATTGTGAGTGTAAAAGGAACCTAAAAAATAAAGGGCATGAATTAGATTGTACACATTACATTTTTTCTCTATTGCTAATTAATTGTTTGTATGGTTAGGGCCAATTTGTTTGCTTATGTTGGTTTTGCAACTACATGCAATAAACAATATTCAAATAATGAAAAACAAAAGTAATAGAGAGAGAGAGAGAGAGAGAGAGATATATATATATAACAACAATTTTTTAAGAGTGAAAGAAAGCCGCTAACTACTCTGGGTCTTTGAGATTTCCTTTGGGTTTCAACAATTTTTGGCCTTCAATTCCAATGTGCCAACTCAAAGAATCTCGACTGCTCGTTTACTTCGTGTGATGGGTTTTCTCTTGTAAATTGTGGGTAAATAAAAGGAGCCAAGGCTAAAGGAAGGTCCGAAGGTCCAAAGGTCTAGTGGGTTGGCTGGAAAACCAAGGGCTGATTTCGTAGTCCGGAGGTAAGGGTTAAAAAAAAAATTCTCTCTATTTGTTGGTTGGATTCTATTTTGGAAGCTTTGTTTGACTTGTGATGTAATTTGGTTAGATCTTTGTGTTGTTTGGATTACTTTGGGTTTGAAGTTTGGTGGAGTGAAATTGTGTGATGTTGTATGTGTTGAAGCTTGATAAAGTGTTTTTGTTTGAGGTGATTTGAAGTGTTATTTGGTTAGCTGATAACTCTATTTTTATAGAGTTATTTTAATGATTTTTAGGCAATAAATAATACAATGCTTTTGAGAAAATATTTGAATTCCTCTTTATTTACTTGAATTTGTCTTGTTTTTGTAGCATAAAGAGGCGTGAAGAAAAAGAATAAGAATGGAGAACCTAATGTTTATTATATGGCAAAATATGGTTAAAATATCAAGATCAAGAAAATTAAGATGGGCTTGGACTTTAGATTTTCCATTGTTATTAGGTTTTCTAATTCATCATATTAGGAGTTCAAAGCCTAATTATTATAAGAGTTCAAGACCCAATTATCTTTGGTCTCCAAAACCCACCTCTACTAGGATAAGATATAAGTCTAAACCTAAACCCTATTTAAGAGAAGAAAAGAGGCAAAAAAGGGAGAGGAGGAAATTGAGCACAACTCAAGGTTTTCTTGAAGGGAAGACAAAAAGGGTGACAGACTTCTTGTTCTTGGATTTAATATGCCTTTTTTAATTCCTATTATTGTTTTTCCTCATTATTTCTTTATGTTTTAGTTTACTTTTGTTAAAACTATGATGTAAACTTAATTATGATGGTATGAATGTTATGATTAGTATGTTTTGTAAGATATTTTATTTATATGAAGTTGCATTTTACTGTGTTTAATGCTTTTAAGTGATTAGCTACCACTTAAATGATATGATTTACATATTTGAGACCGATAGGTGATGATATACAATTGCTTCTTATAATGTGTAACCATAAATTAAATATGGATAGACATATACAATATTGTTTGTGTGGCTTTTGGTGTAAGCTGGGAATGTTCATAGATCCTAATGCATTTGGTTTGTTTCAATTCACATATAAAAATATAGTAAATTAATGAACTAAGTAGGTTTGCTATACCTAGATATAGGATAGTAAATAAATTAGAAAATTCTGCCATCACATAGATATTATCCCTCTTACAAGCATAAACAATCAATATTAATACCTAGTAAGTATGGTGAAATCATATACTCTAACATATTTCTTGTATTTAGTTTTTTTAAATTTAGTTAGTTGATCTATCATTTATTAATTTGGTTTGCTAGATAAATTCTAAGAGTTATTCACTATTAGTAATTAGTTAGTTTAGTAATCACCAATCTCTGTAGGACGATATCTTTCTTATTATTATATTACTTGTTCGACATGTTCACTTGCATTTAAATTTCACCAAAAATTAGTTGAGGATATTTTATTGGATTGGTGAAAGGAGACTATATATACCAAAAGCCATGTATTTACTAGATCTTTTTAGGTAAATTTATAGGGATTGAAGTGTGGAACTTAAGCTAATCCTTGCTGGAAAGGCAAAAGTTATATTGAGTAGATACTAAGCCTTTGGTGAGTATAAACAAAGCTTTGGCTATCAAATTAGTTAGCTACTAAGTTGTTAACCTACTGATGGTCAAGATGTTCCAAAGAATAAATCTAGATTGTGAGGAGTTTAAGGCAAGAGAAAAAAGGAGAACTAAGAATCTTGAAGATTGTTGGCAATCCTTAGGAGAAAATACTAATGTAGAAGTAAGGAAAATGAAATCCAGACGGATAACCCTAGCTAATAAAGACAAGGCAAAAGGAAGTCTAGTTCCAAAAGGAAAAGGTGAGACTGGAAAAAGAAATTTAAGAAAGTTTATTCACAGTGTAATCCAAAAATAAGGACCAAATGGAGAAGCAAAAAGTGACAAGGAAGATAGTTTCTAAAGAAGCTAAACATAAAGGAAACAAGATTCTTGGAGTAATATTGTAGTAAGAGGATTACAACATAATGCTAATATGACATACGAGCCCCTGTTGTTGAATGAAAGAAAAATTAGAGTTGCTCTTCCTAAGGAAGTGATTGAAAAAGGTAGTAAATTTTACGAAAATTGTATTATGAGATTCTTTCTCGGATCAAAACTACTTTTCACTATAATAAAAGGAATTATGGAAAAACAATGGGGAAAACAAAATTTATTGGATATTTTTGCAACAAATAATGGTTTCTTCTTTTTCAAATTTATTGATAAACAAGAGATAGAGGAAGTATTAGAAGTTGGGTTTGTAATGTGGTAGGAAAACCAATATTCCTTAAAAAATGGCATAGTACTATTAGATTGCCGAAAGAAAAAATTACTTCAATACCAACATGGATAAAGGTGTATAATGTCCCACATGCTTTATGGGATGAGATTGCTATAAGCTATATGGCTAGTGTGATTGGAAAGCCAAGCTAAAACAGAGGATTTCTTATGCAAAGGTATGTGTTGAAATAGATACAAAATATTCTCTACCAACCTTTTCTGAAATTGATATAAGGAATGATGCTATCTTTGAAGTAGAAGTGGAGTATTGTTAGTTGCCTAAAATATGTAAGAAATGTGATTGTTTTCAACATGAAGAATGTTTTGTTAAGAAAAAAAAGACGTGGGTTCCACTGTAAAAGAACTCATTAAGTCAGTCGAAGAACAATAATGAAGGACAAGGGGATCAAGGACATACATATAAAGGTAATGAAGACCAAGTACATGAGGATACAGGAGATAAGAATCATGGTAATGTACAAATTGCAAACTCCATAGTGCATGAAGTTAAATCCTCTGCTAAAAAGCAAAGCATACTACAAAGTCTAAAGTCCAACATTGATCAAGAAAATATAATAAGTGTAAGTGGACGAGGAAACAAACGAAGTCCCAAAAATAGTTTAAGTGAGGAGGATAAATGTAGTAATAAATTTAATGTGTTGATGAATAATTCTTAGGAACCAAGTGGAACAAGTTGCACTAATAAGTAGATTAAGTTCAAGAATAGAATATTAACCCAATTCAAACCCATTCTTCCTTAGGTTTCCCAAGATATTTCAATAAATTCATATGTGCTTAAGTTTATTAAACCTAAATGAAGGTCAACTAATCATATTTACATAGAAAATCTATATGGAACATCTAATCATATCTATGTGAAAAATATTTTTAGAGCATAAGATGAGTCATTTCCAATATAACAAAATCTACGAATGGATTGTCTATTCTTAACAAAATTTGACTTTTATAATATTTGAAGTACTTATAAGATTAATCCTCTAGTAGTCAACTATCTTGGAATATTGGTATTAAATCTAAAGCTTCATGCTAATAAGTGGAACACAAACTTGTATAATTACCATAAGAATGTGCGATTATATATAGTATAGAAGGCATCTTGAAGTTATTAAGCATTGGAAGGATGATTATACATAAATATTACATAATATATAAATTTTACACAATACATAAATTTTACATAATACCATAAGAGATATGATTTACTTCAACAACATACCCAATTGCATTTCTAGTGACTTGAGCTCTATGCTATTAGAAGGACTAAATCTTCCCCTAGAAGATTCCTCTATATAATAATCAAATGCATAAATGGAAATTCATGTTTGTCTATTATTTTCAAGTTACTAATAATCAAATTAAGAATGCATTTATATTTGTTGTACTATTTAAAGGAAAGAAACTTCAAGATAAAATAGCATTTTCACAAAGAATACACTTGTGGCATGATGATACTCTTAAATGGTAAAAGATATTTTGATTAGATTCAATATTAACTTGGCTCTTCATAAAAAGAAAGCAAAGAAAGAGAAAGCTAAAAGCCTTTTAAAAATGAAAGAGAATTAATGTTCATTGTTTAAAAGCTCTTGAATTAGTTACCCTCTAACAAACTTTGATTCTTCTTGTACATTAACTCTATGTTAATGTGTTTAGGCTCAGGTTGTGTTTTATCATTGTATTTACATTTTTAGAATATGAGCTTAAAACCTTAGAATCGATTGTCACTATAAATTAAGGAGGTTGTCCTCATTTCGTCCTCTTTTTGCTTTCCCTTGTTTGTTTAATAGAAGAAACAACTTTAATTGCATCTTGTTGTTTGTATCATAGAGAAATTACAACTTGAGAGGAAATGGACAACCTTTAGCCATTTAGTAAAAGAGGTGGGTTGGGTAATTTACTCAAGCTTCTAAAAACCATATGTTCTATTCTTTTCTTGCTCCTTATTCAGACTTGTGTTACTTTGTATTTGTATTGTTTTACCCCATCACTTGCTAGAGTAGTTGGATATTCTTACTTTGTGAATGTACACCTTTAAGGTGTGGTTAGAAACTATTTAATATATGGTGTAGAGAGAAACAAGTAGGCATCTACAACAAAATATTGTACAACCTTAATTCACACCCCCCAGGCCACCCTAACACCCTTAACCGACACCACACACCAAACCCACCCCACCACCCCACCACCCCCCCACACCTAACACAACAACCCAACCCCGGGGCATTGCCTTTGGCACTCTTCGCAAGGATCTAGCCTTAACAACTCCTTAGATGAGGCAAAAATATTGTAAAACATATACTATATGGTAGAAAGTCTTCTTATATAGGGTAGAAAAAGATTACCTTTAGTTGTTTGTTAAAGATGCGTTGTTGGGTGGCTTACTCAATTTTTAAAAATCATGTGTTCTATTCTTTTAATGTTGTTTATTCAAATTAAGTTACATTTTATTTCATATGTTTTGCGTGATTACTTGTTGTTGGATATTCTCACTTTTAAGGTTTGGCTAGAAACTGTTTAATTTTCTTATACTATACAATAAGAAAAAGAAAATTAAACACCAAAAGAACAAATCCTTTATAGTTGTTGACATGTGACAATTATAAATTTATGAAGTAAAAGTAGTATTCAAGTATGCAATGACAAGAATAGATTTTGATTTATCAAAATATTGGGTTCTTTTAATTGAGGATATAGTAACAATGCAACAACCGGTGATTGATAAAACATATAAGCCCTCGTAAGAAAAGAGTAAAGAAAATTCAACTCATAGCCTAAAAAACTTATACACAAATTTTGATACAGATTTGAAGAGGTTGGTAGTCTTGGGATAGATGTAATAAAAGTGGTACATGTCATGATTTTTTTGTTTATAATATGCTACAATTTATTTATTCTTTAAAAGTAAAATATGGCAAGTTAAAATAGAGGTTATGAAATGTCTATAAAAAGAAGTGAACAAAAAAAAAATTAATTACTGCTTTCCATCATAAAAGAAATCTCACAAAAATACAAAGGGTCAAGAATAAACTTAAAAAGACACACAAAAAAGATAGAAAAATTCAACGGTAATCTCCCTTGTCCCTAAGAAAGTTAATGCCACTAATATGAAAGATTTTAGACCTATCTCCTTTTGCATTGTGTTATACAAGATCATATCTAAAATTGTGGCAAGAAGATTAAGTAAAGCTTTGCCTTATTTCATACATCCTTGTCAAACAGCTTTTGTGCTAGGAAAGAACATTAAAGAAAATATTTTGTTATGTCAAAAATTAATACACAATTATCACAAAGGTATTCATAGGAAAAGGGTGGCAATTAAGGTTGATATTATGAAAGCATATGATTCAGTAGATTGGAATGCAATCCTAAATACTCTGAAAGTATTAAAGTTCCTAGACAAATTCAAATTGCTAATTGAAAGTTACATCACTACTGTTGGATATTCTATGAACATCAATGGCTCTCATATAGGTTTTTTTAAGGGGGCTATGGGACTTCGATAAGGAGACCCTCTCTCTTATTTTCTCTTTGTTATTGTGATGGAGATTCTTAATAGAATTATACA
Organism: Casuarina equisetifolia; assembly: GCA_028551475.1. Taxonomy (NCBI): domain Eukaryota; kingdom Viridiplantae; phylum Streptophyta; class Magnoliopsida; order Fagales; family Casuarinaceae; genus Casuarina; species Casuarina equisetifolia. The sequence continues at coordinate 9,387,185 of CM052360.1, read as the reverse complement.
AAAGAAAGTATCTTCTGGAAGGTTCAAATTTCACTGGAAATGCTCTAAAGAGAAGATCACTCATCTATGCTTTGCTGATGATCTCTTTTTGTTTGCTTATGGAGATATTGAGTCTATATTGTATTTACTAGATGCTATGCAAAAGTTTGAAGATATCACAGGTCTGAAGATGCATCCACAAAAGTGTCAAATTTTCTTTTCAGGCTTTTGTTTGAACAAGAAAATGCTCTAATACTTGATCATATTCCTATCCAAGAAGGTCAACTTCCCATAAAATACATAGGAGTTCCATTGATTACTAAAAGACTCTCCAACCTAGATTGTACTGTCCTGACAAAAAAGATATTAAGGAGAATTAAAGGTTGGGAGTCTAAGCATATTAGTTATGGAGGGAGAGTGCGGCTAGTAAAAAGTGTTATGTTCTCATTGCAAACATATTGGATGTAAATTTTTTTATTGCCAAAACAGACTCTTTATGAAATTGAAAAAAGGATTAGAACCTTTCTTTGGGTAGGTAAATCTAATGGATGATGTGTTGCGAAAGTGGCATGGCAAGAAGTTTGTTGGCCTAAAATTTTTGGAGGACTGGGTTTAATAGACATTCATACTTGGAATAAGGCAGCAATTAGAAAACTCTTATGATCTCTTGTGCACCCTAACTCAAACTCTTTATAGGTTAAATGGATGATAATAGAAAATTTGAAAGAAATGAATGTATTAGAAGTTGGGATGAAAGGATCACTAGCTTGGAGTTTTAAGACTATTTTACAAGTCAGAAGTGGAGTCACACAACTAGTGACAGACTCAGAATACAATATTGCCAAAAGTTATGTAGCACTAAGAAAGAACAAAGAAGATACTGAATAGGCAACACTTATATGGAAAGAAGGAGTACCAAAACATAATTTTATCTACTGGATCACTTTGAAAGACAAATTATCCACAGCAGATCAGGTGGCGAAATGGAATAGTTCAGTGAATCTACAATGCAACCTCTGCCAATAAGAAGAAGAATCACAAGAACATTTATTTTTTAAATGTTGGTTCACAAACTACATCTGGAAGGCTCTATTAAGCATGAATGGATTAACTCGAAGGATTGAACATTGGAGAGCTGAAATATGTTGGATGATCAAGACTGTCAAGAGGAAGAGTTTTGCAATAACTTTGCTTAGTATATCTTTCAAGGTTGTATTGTATCACATTTGGAGAGAAAGAAATAGAAAAAGATTCAAAGATAACTCACCATTATTGCTAAAATCAAGAAGGATGTGAGAGGGAAGATTTCATCTACCAGAGGAGTCAAACTTACCAATTGTAATAAATTTTTAGAAGAGCTTTGGAATTTGCCAAGCACAATGTTTGAGCTTAAATGATAATATTTTGTAACCAAACAATCTTATAAATTTTTTATGGTGATATATAATTTGACCTTTCACAAAAAAAAAAAAGATAGAAAAACTTGTTAAAAAGTAGTTGAAAAAATAAGCAATAAATGAAGAATTTTTAGGGAATAAAAAAGGGATAAAAGGTCTTGTGTGATAAGAAATGGTAAATGGTCTAATATCCTATTTTCTGTAAATAGATAGATTTAAAATTGAAAGACAATCCAACCCTTATTGTGGGGTGGGGAAGGGTGCACCCCATGTCCAAAGCAATGTGAATTTCAATCATAAAGAATATAATGAACTTCATCATTTTATATCAAAAAAGCAAGCACATCAATTTGATCATATAAGTTGACTTTTTGGGATGGAACCCAAGCTTATGATGTTAAGCTTATTGGCTAATTATGGAACATTTTATTTGGGCTATTACCTTCTATCATGCTTCCAAGCCAACATCTTGGTGACCCCTGAAGGTTATTGGCAACGTACCACTACCCTTTCTTTGGTCCCCATGCCTCTTTTTAGTCTTTCTAGTGTCCTATCTAACCAAATTCATGCCTAAGGAAAAATGCCAAGGTTGTTAGGATTTAAAATTAGGATGTAGTGTCTGCCATGGTATCATTTGTTATGTTCTATAGCCATTACCCTAAAAGACTTAAGCCTATTGTCTAATTATAGGACATTTTATTTGGACCATTACATTCCATCATGCTTTCAAGCCAACATCTTGACATTCCACTAGCATCATTGGCAACCTCCCCTAGCCTTTCTTCAGCCCCCATGCCTCATTTAAGTGTTTTTGGTGCCCCACATTGACCAATTCCTACCTAAAGTAAAATGCCAAGGTCACCAAGATTCAAACTTAGAATATGATGCTTACTTCAATACCATTTGTTACATTCTATAGCCAATATCAAAAGACCTAAGCCCATTGGCTAGTTATAAAACATTTTAGTTGGATCGTTACATTCCATCATGTTCTAAGCCAATATCTCAGTAGTCCACTTGCATTACTGGCAGCCCTTTTGAGCCTTTCTTTGGCCCCTATGCCTCTTTTCAACCTTCTTAGGGTCCATATAGATGGGCTACAACTTAAGACAAATGCTAAGGCATTACAAATTCACTCAAAGAAATACCAAGATTGTTAAGATTCAAACTCAAGACATGGTACTTACTTTAATACTATTTGTGTACGTCTCATAGCCGTTATCCAAAAAAACTCGAGCCTTTGGCTAATTATTGAATAATTACATTCTATCATGCTTTTAAGCCAATGTCTCAACAGCCCCCTAGCATTGTTGACAACTCCACTTTAGCCTTTGTTCTGCTCCCATACCTCTTCTTGGCCTTCTTGGGACCCATATAGATTGCCTCTAGCATAAGGTAAATGCTAATGAACTCCAAATTCACCCAAGGCAATACTAAGATTGTTAAGATTTGAACCGGAAATATTGTAGCTATTTCAATACCATTTGTTACATTTCACAACTATTAGACTAAAAGGCCTAAACATTTTTGGTAGCTAAAAAATATCTCATTTACTCCATTACAAAACAAGTCGAGCCAAGGGCGAAACTAAATCCAAACAAATCAACCGAGAGACAGTCGACCAACTTTCATGGTGCAAAGTGTACCTAGCTTATCATGCATTGATCTGTGGATCTCTAGGGGATTGGTGCCATGCCCCTAAAAACAACAGTTAACAATTCACATATTTCCCACTTAAGGGCAGGTGCACCTTCCTAGCGTTGTATGCCCAAAGCGATGATTGCCTCCATGAGGCGATTAATATAAATAACTCCACACACCATACAACCTTGAAAAACACATTTTCGGCCCATCTGTCTTAGATCAGATTCACGGATGTAACAAAGATACGTGGAATGCGTGAGAATCACAATGGACACAAGTTCAAGAAGCCATGATAAGAATAAAAGAAACTGACTCAAATTGTCTTCCTCTGGGGTCCACTAATAAGAACTAATCCATAAGCTAACATTTCAACAAGACAGTCAGATTGAAATCAGGAATATAGTAAAGCAATTTAAATAAGCTCAGATAAGTTCAAAAAAAATAAAACAAAGAAACAAAAATTGAACTCAAGCACGCAAAATGTCAAGAAATGCATGCAACTTTTCCGATGGAAGTAAAGGAAAATTGTTTAAGAGCTTCTTTGTCATTTTCGCCTCTTTGATTTTCAAGGGTTCGGGGCACTAGTTTGCTGGTATAAGTGAAGTGTTATAAGAACGCGCGTATAGAGAAAGAAAAAGCACATTGCCTGTTGCCACTATAGAATTCGTAGTGCTTGCTACTGCAGGAGTGGACGATGAGCATGACCTCGCAATCGCAAAGAACGGAGAGCTCACTGGCCTTCTTCATCAAGTCGCTCTGCCTTTTCGTGAAGGTCACCTGGTGCCTTCTCTTGTCCTCGATTCGCTTAAGCACTACTTTCTTCCACCCCATTCCAAGCCCTATTCTCCTTTCTTCCTTTTGTCTATCTGACTCTCGATGACCCACAAAGACTTAGGATAAGTGAAGATTTGGAGTAAAAGCGGAAAGAGATGGAGAGAAAGCCAAGTAGGGGCTAGATCTGGGGAAGACTAAACAACTGTTGGTTGACACGTAGCAAGCGCGTTTACGTTATCAACTATACGCAAGTAGTCTTTTTGCTTTTTCGGTAATTTTAGTTGTGATTTCTTTTCCTATTTTGGGTTGAAAAGAATGGTAGAAACGACATAAAAAAAGAGGACGAAATACTGTTGTAAGAATTATTTAAATAAAATATAATTTTTCTATAATAATCAAATAACTTTAGTATTGAATTTGATGTTCTATATTATTGTTAAGATGTGTTTTAAAAGTCATTTTAAAATACATAAGCAAATTCCAAGTTGGATCTAGAAAGATCTCTAGAAAAGAAATAGAAAATTTAAAATTGAAAGGTATAACAGGAGAAGTAAGTTTTACCAAAGAACAAGTGCCGTCATAGAGGTCGTAGCTGTTAAGAACCTGGGTGTAAGATCGGGTAAAGGGATGGCTGAGGGGTCGGTCTTCCAGTTGGAAGTTGGGATGTTTCTTTTTATAGGTTATGGTGACTGAGATATGGATGGCAAAGGGAAGAGAAGGTAAGAACCAAAGAGATAATCGGCCTCGATTGAGGAAAAACTAGACCTCCTAGTCAAACGTTGAGAAACTTGCTTACCTCATTCATTGTGCTTTGTTACTTAAATACAAGCTTTGGTTTTGGAAGTTTCTAATCTGTAGCTGTCAATATTTTTGCTATGCATATTACATGTCCCCCACTAGCTTGCAAGCTCGTACCCAGTCCTACTCTTAAAATGGATTACAAACACTCATTTAGGATGAGTGTTCCACGCTGCCTACTACAGAAAAGCATAGTAAACAAATAACATACGGATGATAACAACCACGTCCTTTATTGGAACGGTTCACCATGTACGTCTTCTATTGTGCTTGCACGCCAACTGGTGTACTACATGGTAATAATTTGTCCTTATCGGCCACATAGTTGTATCAACTCTCCCCCCCTTAAGTTAGACCTTGTCCCCAAGGTCAAAGTCGGGGAATTGGTGGGCAATGACAAACACATCTTCCCATGTTGCATTGGCTGGAGCTAAGTCATGCCAGTGAATAAGTACCTAAGCACAATTTTTCTTGCGGCAGGATTCAAGGACAACTTAAGGAATGGCAGTTAAGGTGTCATTGTCCAGTTCATGGGGAAGGTCAGAGTGCACTTCAATGGCCTCGCCGAGCACTTTTTTGAGGCAAGACACATGAAAAATAGGGTGAATTTTAGAGGTAGGGGGAAGCTGCAAGCGGTAAGTTATGAAGCCAATCTTTTCAACAATCTCAAAAGGCTCATAAAAACAAGGAAAAAGCTTTAAAGCACGGTGAAAGGCAACTGACATTTGGTGATATGGTTGAAGATAAAGAAAGACACGGTCACCAACTTGGAACTGGACATCCTTATGCTTAAAGTCATAATGGCATTTCATATGGTGTTGGGCGTCTAAGAGGCGGGAACGGATGAGTTTAAGCATGTCATCACGTTGGTGCAGGGCCACATCCACAGAAGCCACAAAGTAAGAGCCAAGGATATAGGAAAGCAGCAAGGGTGGCTTTTTGCCATAAAAAACTTCATATCAACAAGTTTTGAGGCCATTGTGCCAATTGGTGTTATAACAATATTCACACCAAGCCAACCACTTGAACCATTCCTTAGGTTTGTCCCTAACGAAACAACGAAGGTACATTTCAAAAGATCGGTTGAGGACTTTAGTTTGGTTATCCGACTAAGGGTGATAGGCTGAGGAAAATTTGAAACTAACACCCTGTAACCGAAATAGTTCTCACCATAACACACTAGTGAAGGTGGGACCCTAATCACAAACAATGCTTTGAGGCATACTATAATGTTTGAAAATTTTCGTAAAGAAAATATAAGCAATGGTAGGTGTGGAGTAAGGATGGCTCAAAACTAGAAAATGGTCATACTTGGAAAAGCGATTAACAACAACCAAAGTAATGTTTTTACCGAGGGAAAGCAAAAGGCCATCGATGAAGTCCATAGATAAGTTAGTCCAAACTTGGGTAGGGATTGGAAGAGGTTAAAAGAGACCAGGTGGAGAAAATGTTCACTTTTGTTACATTGGCAAGTAACACAGCTCTGGACAAAGTACTTGATATCATGCCGCATCTTAGGCCCATAAAAAACTTCACGAATGCGCTGAATCGTTTTGAGATAGCCTTCATGGGTCCCATGATGGAACTCACCAAGGATAACTTGGAGGAAAAGGGATGCCCGAGGGAGATATATGCGGTCCTTAAAGAAAATGAGACCATCATGATACGCCTATGGGCCCATTGCCTTGTCAATTTAGATTCATTGGACCAAAAGTTAGAGTTCTGGGTTGGTGGCCACCTCCTGCCAAATGGGTTGAAGCCATGCAAGAACGGGTGTGGAAATGGCAAACATGTCCATGGAGGTCAAGATGGGAAAAGGTATCTCATTAAAACAAGGGGAAAGGCCATAAGAGAATGGAAAAGGTGAAAGAAGGGAAGTAGTGAAACAAAGTTCCACACGTCATGACAAAGCATCAACAATGGTGTTCTTTTTCCCAGGGCAATATTTAATAACGAAATCATAGCCCATGAGTTTGGCCAGAGCTTTTTGTTGTGCAGGAGTAGACAGACGTTGATCCCAGAGGTACTTTAAACTATGATGATCAGTACGCATAATAAAATGTCTTTTAAGAAGACAATGTAGCTGCTTCTGAACGGTGAGAACCAAGGCTGACATTTCTTGTTCATAAATGGAAAGGAGTTGGTGCTATTTGCTCAATGGTTGACTGAAAAAGGCAATAGGATGTTTGTCTTAAGAAAGAACACCACCAATTCCAGTGCCAGAAGCATCACATTCAACCACAAAGGGCTTACTGAAAGTTTGGAAGGGCGAGCAATAGAGTTGTTGTGATGGCTGATTTTAGTTGAAGAAAGGCTGCATTGGCAGCATCAGTCCAATGGAAGCCATCTTTCTTCAAAAGATTAATGAGTGGGTGAGCAATGAGGCCATAATGATGGATAAATTGGCGGTAATAACCAAAAAGGACTAAGAAGCCACGAAGAGCTTTCATAGTGGAGGGTCTTGGCTAGGCTACAATAGCTTTGATTTTATCCTTTTCCATGCTGAGGCCAACGTGACTCACAATGTGGCCAAGGAAATGAATTTTTGGTTAACCGAAGGCATACTTGGACAACTTAACAAACAAGTGATGTTGCCGCAACGTATCAAAAGCCATCCGGAAGTGATGCAAATGAGCATCCTAGCTAGCACTATAAATTAAAATATCATAAAAAAAACAAGCATGAATTTTTGAAGGAAAGGTTGAAAGACCGTGTTCATGGTAGCTTGAAAGGTAGAAAGGGAATTATTTAACCTGAAGGGCATAACTAGAAATTCGAAATGGCTATGGTGAGTCTGGAAAGCAATTTTAGGGACATCATGAGGATTCATGCGGATTTGATGGTAGCTGGAATGAAGATCTAGCTTGGAGAAGACCATTGTACCATGTAGTTTATCCAGAAGTTCATCAACAGTAAGGATTGAAAACTTATCCTTGATAGCTTTTTGGTTAAGTGCACGATAATCCATGCACATGTGCCAAGAATGGTCCTTTTTCTTAACCAAAAGAACAAGAAAGGAATAGGGGCTGGTGCTGGGGCAAATGACTCCAGAAGAAAGCAAATCATGAATAATTTTCTCAATTTCCTCTTTCTAAAAGCTAGGGTATCGATAGGGACGAACAACAACTGGCTTGTTAACATCTTAAAGGGGATGCTGTGGTTGTGAGATTGAAATGGTGGTAGGCCATAGGGTTCTTGAAACAGATCAGCAAATTCATGGAGCAATGGGCGAAGCTCTAGGGGGGCTGCATGCATGGGATCTGGTTGAGACAAGTCAGTAGTGACTGCCACTGCTGAAATTTGAAGTAATAACCCCAGGCCTTCTTTACACAAGACCTTGTCAAACTTGGTGCCTTCCATAAGGTGAGGACTAGAGGAAGTTATGCCTTGGACCTCAACCTGATGGCCATCATGGACAAACTCCAAGCGGAGGTTAGCAAAGTCCTATACTGTTTTGCTATGAGTATAAAGCCATTGGTCGCCTAACACAAGGTCTGTGCCTTCCAGCTTTATAACACAAAGGTCCACAGGAAAAACATGACCCTGAGGGTAATAGGGACTCCTCAACAGATGCCAGAACTAAAGACACGAGCTCCATTAACCACTTTAATAGCTAAAACACCTTTGTGAGAAGGGGAAAGACCAAAGTGTTGGGCCACATCCTCAGCAACGAAGTTATGGGTGCTGCCATTATCAATGAGGCAAAGCACCTTAGTTTTGTGTAGAGCAATAGTGCCAAATATTTTCATGGTTTGAGAGCTGGTAATGCCATAAATGGCGCTGAGAGAAATTTTAGGAGTGGTTGCTGACGTATCATTGTCATCGGAAGGAAAAGTAGGGTTAAGGAGCTTATCCATAGAGGCAGCTTCAAGCCAAAAAAGACACTTACAGCAGTGAGAGGGGCTATAACGTTCATCGTAATTGTAGCATAGTCCACGAGCATGACGATCTTGCATTTCTTTAGGAGAAAGACGTTTGATTAGAAGAGATGGATGAATGGACAAAGTAGGAACTAGTTAGGAAGAAGATTCGACTAGCATGGAACCACGCTGAATAGGGGAAGGCGGGCGGGCATGATAGAATCGCACCTTACTTTCATAAAGGTGGGCAAGACCAATTGCAGTAGAGAGAGAGAGAGAGAGAGGGTTTCAAGATTGAACCTCCACATATATAGGTCCCCGTAAGCCATACAAGAAGCAGCCAACTTCGTGGTCGGTTGTGAGCCTGCCAGCCTTAAGAAGCATTCAAGAGAAAGCCTTTTGGTAGTCTTTGACACTGCTCATTTGCTGGAGATAGGTCAGCTCCCCAAAATGGTGGGAGAACTTGTTAGGACCACAATGATCCATTAACTCAAAGGTAAGTCGTGACCATGACACAGGCTCACAAAAGGGGTCATTTTTAATAAGTTGATACCAGAGTTGAGCATTTACTTTCAAGTTCCAGGCAGCCATGGGCACTTTGTCTTGTTCAGGAACTTGGTTAAATAGAAAAAATTACTCAGCGCGCAGAATCCAATTTGTAGGGTCACCATTTCCATCGTAACATGGAAAGTCAAGGCGCATAGTTGATTTAAAGCCACCATCATGGTGAGGAGATGCGGGTTCATCACCTGAACGACCTCCCATGTTAGAAGTAGCATCACCTGCATCGCCCAAAGTAGAAGAGTTAGTGCGAAGGTTATGGGCCATTTGAGTTGCAAAGCTAGCAAACATTTGTTGCATGACATCAATCAGCTCCTTAAAACGGCGGTCGAGGTAAGGGTCTAGGGAAGGAGTACCATTGTCAGCTATAAAGGGTGAAGGGGATAAAGGTGCCTCAAGGTCGGAAGGCTTCGAAACCAAATTGTTAAGAACCTAGGTGTAAGACAGGGTAAAAGGACGGCTGAGGGGTCTGTCTTCCAGTTGGAAGTCGGGATGTTTCTTTTTACGAGCTATGGTGATTAAGGTATGGATGGCAAAGGGAAGAAAAGGTAAGAACCAAAGAGATAATTGACCTTGATTGAGGGAGAACCGGACCTCCTAGTCAAACATTGGGAAGGTTGCTTACCTCATTCTTTGTGCTTTGTTACTTAAATACAAGCTTTGGTTTTGAAGGTTTCCAGTCTGCAACTGTCAAAATTTCTGCTATGCATATTACATGTCCCCCATTAGCCTGCAAGCTCGTACCCAATGCTACTCCTAAAGCGGATTATAAACACTCATTTAGGATAAGTGTTCCATGCTACCTACTACAAAAAAGCAAAGCAAACAAATAACATACAGATGATAATAACCATGTCCTTTACTAGAACAGTTCACCACGCATGTACATCGTCTATTGTTCTTGTAGTGCTTGAACGCCAGCTGGTGTACTGCATGGTAATAGTCCATGCTTGTTGGCCATCTAGTTGTATCAGTAGTGCTTGCCTCGACTGGAGTGGACAAAGAGTGCGTTCTCTCACTAAAGAAAATACTTTAATGGGTTGTGATTTTTGTTTCTTTTTTTTCTTTTTTTTCTTGTTTTTTGGGGTTCAGGCTTTGATGGTTATTCTGGTTAGCTTGTTATCCTAAATCAAGCATGCAAGAGCAAGCGTCAAAAGTTAACTAATTAAATTTTCACATGCAAACAAGAAATTAATTATTTTCAAACATCGTATTCAACAGCCAGACAAATGAAGGGCAGTGCATGAGCGTAGATATGCACACAATTAAAAACATAGTTCTACATCGTTTTTACAAAAGCCACTTATCATTCAATAGCATAAAGATGATCAATATATTAATGATTATGGAAGGAATGCGCACAAGTTCTGATAATGTCTTTCTTGTGATCATGGAATCCACCCCGACATGTAGTTATTCATGCTTGGACCTACTGTAGTGACTGCCATTGGATCATGCTGATATCTGCAATTCAATTACCAATTCTATAGGTTAGGGTAATAATGGCAATCATCTATGCACGTTTAATTTGGGATTATGCTTGATTGCAGGAAACCCCATGTGAGATGTCGATAAGTGTTGTTGAATCCTAAACTATTTAACACCATTAAGTTATAAACGTTTCACAAGTATAGTTAGTTGATTTTATGCCTTAGCCACTCTCACCTTGTCTACATATTTTGACACTAAAAAACTGAACTAGAAGACCCCTTGAGTTTTTTGGCTCAACATAAGCCTACCAGAAATGTACTGCTTATAGGGAAAAAGGATTGCAATTGGATCCTCAACTAAAAATCAGTGATGCATACCCAATTTGCAACGTGGGTTCACATAAGGGAAGAAAAAAGCCATCTTGAGCTTGCGCAAGCTGTTGGCCATAGCCCACATCTTCGACACTTTGATTTAGTTGGAGAGTATTTAGATGATATCCTTCCACCAACCTACAAATAAAACATTAGCTGAAATCGTATTTTCCAAAATCATAGTGAATAATTATCTTAATCACATGCGGTACCATTACTTTTCAAAATTGGGCGTTATTGGTGATTGTTCAGTCAATTCATAGTCTTGTCTTTTCTTTCTTTTATCCTTTAATATAGTTAGTGTGTGTATATAATTTGGTTTTGGATCGAATGCATTTTGTACAAGATATGGAGCTCCATATCATAAAGTCTAGCTAGTGCATGGATTTATTACCTAACCTTTGTTTTAGTGTCTTACTTGCTTCATTATCACAAGTACTATGTGAAATCTTCAGTCTTTTCCTTTTTCTCTATCCCTATCCCTATCCCGCAGGTACAACGTTTGAATCAATAGAGAACCCTTTCTTCTATATCTGTATGAATAGATATTATTTCATTCCAATTCCTTCCCCGTACCTCCCAAGGAAAATCCCAAATTGACAGGTTAGTGTGAGCTTATCCATGCGGTTATGCACTCTTTGAATAGGAATTCATTTTCTAAAAGATCCTGACTTTCGTGCTTTGGTGGGTTTCTGAGATCTTTTTGATGACCTATTTTGTGTTGAAGGGATATCTATATGATTCGATCGATTGCATAAAGCCCGTGGTAGCAACGGACTTGGGGAAAGTATACAGAAAAGATAGTTCTTTTCTATTATATTAGTATTAGTTAGTGATCCCAGCTCAGTGAGTCCTTTCTTCCGTGATGAATTGTTGGCACCAATCCTACATTTGGTCTCTATGGATCGAGAAGAAAGGGGGCTCCGCGTGAAGAGGATTGTAATATGAGAAAAGCAAGGAGGTCAACCTCTTTCAAATATACAACATGGATTCCAGCAATGCAATGCAATGTAGTTAGACTTTCATGTCGATTCGAATGAATTTTCTGCGGAGGTAAATCTTTGCCTGCTAGGCAAGAGGGTAGCAAGTTACAAATTTTGTCTCAGTAGGACATGTATTTCTATTACTATGAAATTCATAAATAAAGTGGTTAATGGTGGGATTACCCTTATCCTTTTTGTAGTGATAGCATCTACTATACCAGGAATATCAATGAACCCGATTATTGAAATTGCTCAGGATACCCTTTTTTAGCTTCTAGAATCTATTTCTTAGTTCAAGATCCCTCTTACCTAACTGGAATCAAAGAATTAGTAGATCTGTTCCGCCCAAAATGGGAATGGGCTAGGGTTATGAACTTATAATCTCTAATCTGATGATCGAGTCGATTCTATGATTATAAGTTCATTCCATACTGGGATAGACCGGAATAGGGTTAGGTTATATACATTCTAATTATAAGAAGGGGTTATTTGAGCGTATTTAAATAGATACTATGTCTACATATGGATCCCTACTTCCATTTAGGATTAGGAATAGGCGTAACTGTAATCAGACCTTCTTTTTACATCTCTCTCATTATTTGGGACCCTGCTCATCTCTTTGGGCTTCTATTGAATCGAGAAATAGGTTTGATTGTCTATCTTTTTGATATAATATATATAAGGCATCCTCCGGATAATTCAAATCGAAGCAATTGGATGTCCGACTCGAGCCTATATGACATGACCAATCAATAGAAATACTCTAACACTCCACCTTTGTCATATATTTCATACATCACACTAGATGAATATCATATTCATGGAATACGAGTCACTTTCAAGATGCCTTGGTGGTGAAATGGTAGACACGCGAGACTCAAAATCTCGTGCTAAAGAGCGTGGAGGTTCGAGTCCTCTTCAAGGCATAATATTGAGAATACTCATTGAATGAGCAATTCAATAAGAGGCGCCTATTGGCATTCCAAACTTCCTTCTCCTTTTAGGGCCTATCCGAAAGAGAATCCAGTACTTCTTAGTCATGAATATCTGAATAGGACAAACCGCCCCGTGGATATCTTTGCTTCGGAACAAAACAATTAGAATTGGGAGAATTCGGCTCGCGGTCAACTAGACTGTGTATTTCCATATAGGGGATCTTTCAATTGAGAAGATCCGTTGACCTGAGAGACGAAGAGAAAGGTCTATCTATTTTATTTAGTTATTCAGTTAAACCAATGATTCATTATTGTAATAGATAGCAACAACCATTTCATCCAACATGCATATTTTTTATTTTCCAATGAATTTACATCTTTCATTAATGGAAATTTTTTGATGTAATGAGTAATAGCTCTAGTTGTTTGTTGTTCAAGAATTCTTATTTAGGCAGTGCATATTATCCATACATAATGTATTGATCTAAGATTTCAATTCTTTCGTGTTTTAGCAGTAGTATATTGTTCCACGGAGTTAAGGTCCAAAATATGGAAGAAAGAGGTGTTTCTACAACTCTACCACCCAGTCAATTCTATTATGCTTAATCCTTATGTCATGGCCACATATCTTTCTGGTTAAGGAATGGGAAGCCTTTCTCTTATTACATGAATCCAATTTTCGTTTCATCTGGGAAAAGCCATCTTTTTTTCAACAATGTCTTTGTCATTTGATCCAATAGCGTTCCATTAGATAGGAACAAATTTGATAAATATTGATAACTCTCGGGTAGAGTATTAGAACGGAAAAATCCATTAGATAATGAACTATTGGTTCTAAGCCATCTCTGGCGATAAATCAACAATTTGAAGTGCTTTTCTTGCGTATTCTTGATAAACCAATGTTTATATATAGATGTAGGAAGATCTGTTTGGGAAGTAAGAAGCCCCTTTAGCATCTCTTCATCTGCAAAGAAATTCTCAATGTTAAAACACAGAGACAAAGGGCTGATCTTTGAATAGGCAAAAAAGTGGATCTGTAGGGTCCCAAATGAATTGGCTTATTAGAAAAAAGCCTTGTTCTTTGGAAGATCTATCTATTATCTGGTACTGCACAGTTCTACTTTGCAAGAACTCCGAATCATTTTCTTAAAGCTCATCCTCTTCATCATAAATGATCTACGTGCCCCGAAATGACCTAGCCCAATAGGGAAATCCTAATTCATTTAGCCTTTTCTATTTGATTGTATCGAAAGGCCTAGGGGTGCCATATTCTAGGAGCCTAAACTATGTGATTGAATAAATCCTCCTCTATTTGTTGCAGGTCAAGGACTTCTTCTTGTTCCCCTTCTTCAAACTCCGATTCGTATTGTTCATAGAGAAATCTCTGATCAACGATAGAATAAGATCCATTTTGCATCATATCTAAAGGATTCCTTGGTTTGGGTTGAAGAAGCAATGTCACTTGATCATTATCAAACTGACTGTAATCTTTTTTTGTTAGTGAGGATCCCACCAGGGTGCCTTCTACTTCTAATAGGCCATGAACTAGATCAAAATCATTCTTAACGAGTTTATAAGAAGTGATCCCATTTTTTTCATCGAGTCCGGGTAGAGACCAAAGGTCTTGAGCGACCGATTCGGCAAAACAACTCAAAAGATAAAGAAGTATCGTTAATTTCTTCATGCTCGTTCCAAAAGAGGAGGTGTTGGTCCAACAATGAAGCTGGGGCCGATTTAAGGTTGAAACCCTATCTGAGAGCAAGGAGGTTGCTAGGTCATGGAGAAGGCGGCAATGTTGGTGCGCGATTGCTCAACGAGTTTGAACTGAGCCTCATGGGTGAGGAGAAGTCCACGATGATCTTCGTAGGTGAGGCCAGTAGTGCGGGTGTGCACAAAGATCGCGATGGCCAAGGGGGCGTAGGGAGTGCCGAGACCGCGGAAGAGATAGGTGAGGTATTCATTGTCAGAAATCACCTCACCCATGCTGCCAAGTTCGTCCACCAAGGAGTTGATTTCTTAGAGGAAATCGGAGACCGTTCGATGGCCTTTGGTGATGGGCTAGAGGCATATGTGAAGACTGGAGGCACAGGCGAAGCTTTAGGCAGTGAACTCTACTGCTAAGGCACGCGAAATGTCAGACAACATTTCCTTCTTGGTGAGTTGGCTGACGATAGTGTTGGAACAAGTGTTGAACAGCAACCCGAGAGCGGTTTGATCTCGCTTTTGCCATTCTAGAAAATTTGGATTGGAGACTGGAAGAAGGGAGCCTTCATCATCAATGATGGTGATAAATTTGGCCGGAGGCGGAAGTGACCCATCAACAATCGATAACAATTCAGTTGCACGGAGGTAGGGCAAAATCTTGGCTTTCCACACTAGGTAATTCGACCCTTTAAGATGTACAGTAGATGTCAGAATGGAGATGTTGCCGGCGGAAACAGGGGCAGCGGTTTGGGTGAGAGGTAAATCGGTGTGATTGGGGGCCATTTGTGCAGAAAAAAGGGGAGGATTGGTGTAAGGTGGGGGCTAAAAAAGCTTTGGATACCAAATTGAAGAACAAGATCTTGAAGAAATTGAATAATTTCTCAAGAACACCAAACCTAGATTGCCGGAATTGAAAATTAAATTGCTTAATCAAAATGTTTACAAGTTTCGTCTAATTTATAGATCAGAATATATGAGATAATAAAGGAAATACGAAATCTACTCTAAATGAAATGAATTTACATTAGATAGTATGAATCGAGGATTTAACCTAAATTGGAAAGAATTGGAAATCTTTCCCAAAGTCGATCTTGATTGGAAGTGCCGATTGGTGATCTTTCCTTCTTGATGTGGAGACAAAGATTTACGAATCATCGGATGAGAATGGAAGGTTTTCGGGTGCTGGAATTCCAACCATGTTCTTGCAGAGGCGGTCAGTGTGTTTGGTGAGGTAGACGGCGCTCGCGACTTGCGATGAGAAGGGCTGACATGGCGGGATTTGGTAAGTATGTTTGCCATGTCATTTAATGATGCTGACATGGACATAGTGATAACTCTATTTTTATAGAGTTATTTTACCTATTTTAGGTAATAAATAACTTTAATAATTGTGAGAAAACATTTGAACTCCTCTTTATTTACCTAAATTTATCTTGTTTATGTAGAACAAGAAGCCAAGGAGAAAAGAGATGAACATGGAGAGCCTGATGCTTATTGTGTGGCAAAATCATAATATCAAGATCAAGAGAGTCAAGATGGGCTTGGGCTTTGAATGATTGTTATTAGATTTTATTATTATTGAGTTTTCTAAATAATTAGAAAACCTAATCATATTAGGAGTTCAAAGCCTAATTAAATTAAGAGTTCAAAACCCAATTGTTTTAGATCTTTAGGAACCAATTCTACTAGGATAAGAGTATGACTAAACCTAAACCCTATTTAAGAGAAGAGAAGAGGCAAAAGAAAGAGGAGGAGGAAATTGAGCATAACTAAAGAAAGAGGCCAAGAATTCAAAGTTTTCTTGAAGAGAAGACAAAAAGGGTGACAGACTTCTTGTTCTTGGATTAAAGATGTCTTCTTTATTTCTTAGTACCATTCTTCCTCATTATTTCTTTATGTTTTAGTTTATCTTTGTTAGAGCTACGATGTAACCTAATTATGATGGTATGAATCTTATGATTATTATGTTTTGCAAGATATTTTATTTATGTGAAGTTACATATTATGGAGTTTAATGCTTTTAGGTGATTAGCTACCACTTAGATGACTTGATTTGCATGTTAGAGACCGACAGGAAATAGCATGTAGTTGCTTCTTGTAATATGCAACCATAGATTAAATATGGATAGGCATATACCATATTATTTGTGTGGCTTTTGGTGTAAACTGGAAATGTTCATAGATCCTAATGCATTTGGTTTGTTTCAATTCACATATAGAGATATAGTGAATTAATGAACTAAGTAGGTTTGCTATACCTAGACATAGGATAGTAAATAAATTAGAAAGTTCCGCCATCACATAGATATTGTCTTTCTTGCAAACATAAATAATCAATATTAATATCTAGTAATTATGGTGAAATTGGATACTCTAACATATTTCTTGCATTTAGTTTTCTTAGACTTAGTTAGTTAATCTATCATCTATCAATTTGGTTTGCTAGATAAATTTTAGGATTAATTCATCATTAGTACTTAATTAGTTTAGTATTCACCAATCTTCGTGGGACGATACTTTTCTTATCATTATATTACTTGTTCGACATGTTCACTTGCATATAAATTTCACCGAACACATAGTGAGGTGGACTACTGACATGGCATTTAATAGCCACTAGTACTTTAAAGTAATAGTTCGAAACTGTTTTGTTTTTTTTTTTCCTCTATTCTTACCTCATTTTCTAATAGCTTGTTTTCTTCTCTTATCACCCTTACCTGTTCATAGCAAAGGAGACAAAATTGACTAATGCATTAGAAGAATCCTGTTAGTGGCATGCTACAATTCATACTTTGAAAAGCAGCTAGAGAAACGTAGACAATCAATGTCCAAAACTAAATCATGTTTAATTTCTCAATTTTCTACATCTAGGTCTCAAGTATCATTTTTATAGCTTTTCCAAGTAAACCAAGGTTCTTGCATTACTTATCCGTAACTATTTTCCTACTAGCTAATGATGTAGTTGGCTAATAATGACAATTAATCTGATGATTTTGTGTTCACATTAATTTGTTTCTTTCATGTTAAAATTTTAACTCAAATCTACCACTTTACAATATTCTCACTAGGCTATCGTTTTAATCTCTAATCAAAAAGTTGTCAGAGACTAGGTAATCTATGTTAGCTCATGTAATGCAAGCTTATATCAATAAGTATAAATTAATTCTCTTGTAAAGTTATGTTAATTTAAACAATGTTGGTCTAGTTAAATAAGACATTTTTGCTCGTATTTGTGATTATAGTGCTAGCTAATGTGGGCTATAATGCACCTTATAGAATTGTAGTGTGTCAGGACTATTTGGTTAAGCACATTAGAAGTTAAACCAACTAAGTCTCCCCTTTGGTTCATTATATGTGCATTGGAATCCATATGCATTCAAGTCAGGCTCATGATAGATCTTTGATAGGTTAAGGGCATAATTGTCATTCTACCATGACCAATGTTTTTCTCTATATTTATGAGACATTATAACATTTATGTAATGGTTTACAAAATAGATAACCTTACACAAAAGTTTCCTCTTACCAACAGGCATTCTAGTTATTGATTTTAGTGTGAATTCTTTACTCGTCAACTAGGTAATAAAAGAGTAACAACGAATAAGATCTTAGTTAAAGATCATACAAAATGCAAGCGCAATTAGGTATACAAATCTCATTTTAGTTTTTTGCACAAAACTCATTTTTCCACTAATGATTGATGTTCAATTCTTGCTTAAAGCATTGTTTGAGGTAATTTATTTCCAACAATCCAAGGCATTAGGTATTTTAGATCATTTAAGAATTCCTTCATTGCACAACTAGATTCCCCTACTATTTGATGTTGTAATTATTCTATGCCGAAGTCTCAAATGCAAGATTAATCTATGCTAGGTAAAATTTTAAAGCATATCATATTTAGATAGATGAGTACTCCTTATCTTTAAGCAGGAAAAAGACTTATTAGTATACTCTTTACTTGAAAATTATTTCTAGCTCAATACTTTAGGTAGTACCTCTAGGTATAAATTTGAACTAATTCTCAAGTTGATTACAACAAAAATAATCATACTAGTTTTAATAACTAAACTAGAGAATCCATGACAAAGCTTGTTTAATGAGTTCAATAATGATATAAATCAAGGTGAAGTCAAGGGGGGCAATTGGATATGCAATTCTATTCTGGTCTTTAGTGCTAATATGGTGTGAGAGCTATTGAACCAAACAAGATGTCATAGGTTGTAAAAGGGACTAAAATGTTTTAAAGTAAAAAAAGACACTTAAAAAAATTTAGGAAATGATTTCGTGGAATCATAAGTAATAGATATCAAGTGATCATAATTTCTTATAAAAGCTAGAGGGGGTATAATTCAAACCATTCAGGTGTGAGTAGTCAACTAATGACCAAGTTAG
The DNA here is from genome assembly GCA_028551475.1 of Casuarina equisetifolia. Taxonomy (NCBI): domain Eukaryota; kingdom Viridiplantae; phylum Streptophyta; class Magnoliopsida; order Fagales; family Casuarinaceae; genus Casuarina; species Casuarina equisetifolia. The sequence goes on along the minus strand of CM052360.1, from coordinate 9,368,356 downwards.
GTAGATGTGACACTTGAGAGTTTCACATATACAATGAAAGTTTATAGGTCATTAATGTCTTATAACAAGGAACTATAATCCAACTGACAAGGGAAATCAAAGGTCTTAAAGGAACACCTTTAAATGGCATACCTATTCATGAAGGCTCATTAGGGACTCCATCATCAGTCGTATCTATAAAAGATATCAAGAATAACCAATTAAGATAGCAATATAACTTTGGCAAGTGAAATATTAGATCAAATGATACTCTCTTATGGGCTGAATAGAGCACTCCATCCCAAATGGCATAATATTCCATGTTAAATAATTTTCTCTAATGCATTTTTGGCTATAGAGGCTAGTGACATGTTTTAAGAAGTAATTCATAAGGAAAATATTCAAAATAGAATTGTTAGAATTATATCTTCAAGTTAGTAGAACCACAAAGAATAATACCCTTTCTTTTCACGCAAATAAATAAGCTAGATTGAGCTAACTTGACTAAGGAATGCAACCTACGGTGGTTAAAGTTGCATTGTAGTATTGCTAATTAAATCTAAGCTACATGTTTCTCCTATTAAAATTACACATAGATGCCTTGATGCTCTCTTCTTGTCAATTTTGGTTTCTAGGTGTCTATTAATGGTCAAGTGTGGGAAGAACGAAAAATGTCCCCATTGTAAGGAATTGCATATACAATTACATAGCCTTATGTTTTGATGATTAAATAGATAGTAGAACAAGTGTAATTATCCTTAAGATTTCATAAAAAATTCGGAAATTTGCTAGACTATGAATGATATATAGAATAGTGTACCAAATACTCTATTCTTGTGTAAGCAAGACAGATCCCAGATTTTATAGGCTGAAGCAAGATACGGATCCCAGATTTTCTAAATAGCCGCCACCGTTCAAAGTACTAGAGCAGTTGAAAAGCAGTAATATTCTACTCTTAGATACAACAGGACGAGAAGAATGACAACATAGCCCAAATCTAGCCAATTATTAGTTTGATGGCATTCAGTTATCTAGATGCAACACTAGGAATTTATGTAATGTAACAGATAAAAATATTCGCTAAACAAAACTGACCTTTACACAACTCGTGTATGTAAGTGCGGCGTGAAACTCTTTCTCAAGTTGCACTAGTTCAGTCACACTCAGTTGTCCAATCTCCGGCCCCTCGAGCTGCCTAAGCCTGTGGCATGTATCTGAATTCATCAACTATGACGCCTTACGCATTTAGGATGTGCAAATATAAAAGCAAGGAAGAGTTACTTCTGTACTAGTTCTTGTAGCTCCCCATGTGACTGTTGACATACACATTCAGGATGGTAGTTCTGCGGACAAGAAACTCATTGGTTAAGTATTATAGACAAGAAACTTAAAAGGTACCTGCACTTCTTGCAGGGCTAAATCAGAAGATTACTCCTAATTCATATCCAGCAACACAAAATTTCACTTTTTAAACGAATTTTGTCACTTATCCAAACCTAGTACCAATAGAACGCATCTAGTCAGTGGCAACATTCTATTATGTCCTAGTCTAAAGCTATTATTCATGCTATACACTCCCGTCACCAGGATGACAATAAGATGTATGAAGACCATTACACAAGTACGGAATGCGTAAAGTAAGCGTTCGATCAAAGACATGCCTATAGAATGTCGAGAGTCCACAAAATGAAAGAAATGGAGAAGGGATTAGTAGATCAAAGTCCCGCAAAAGCTAACGCTTTGGAATGATCAGCTCAGTAGGATCATAAAATCCATCAATTTGCAATAAAAAAGCATTCTAACTGGATCAATAGCCCTTGCAAGTCTCCAAAACTCTCCTTAATTTCAAGTTCCAGCCAAACTCAGAAAGGGCATGTCTTTACATGTAGTTGCCCCTCATCAAACATAACACTAAACCTGAGCTGACATAACTCAGTTCTCCCTGATCAAACCTAGCGCTTTAAGCCTAAGTTGAACGAACAAACAGCAGGCAGTAGAAACTGTTTTAGAAAACAGGTAAAGAAAGTAATTTCAAATCCCGTTACTAAGCGTTTGAGAAACCTGATGGAGAAAAATTGTTCTCAGTTCAATTGTTGTCTAACTTTGAGATGAATGGAAGAAAACAAGCTTACCTTATTATTAGAGGAAGGGAAAAGTGGGTCAAACCAAAGTGAAGAATTTAACTGCTTGCTTCTATGTTAAAATGACCGTGTATGTCTTCAGATATTCTTGAAGGAGACTTTGACGACGCTCAAGGATCTTTCCTGCGCTAAATCATAAGAAACAGTTACATAACACTCCATAATGAGAAGTTTACTTGCTGACGTTATTGAGCTAAATTGAATTAGAAGGTAGATATATTCACAGAATGAATGGTAGTTTGTATTTCACATTTATCATAGCGAAATGTGTAATTTTAGGAAAAAGAAAATTACTTACAATCTTTTGAAGGTATAGGGTCCTGATCATAGATTTGTACTTCTCCTAACACTCTAGGACATGATTTGATAAATCACGCTTATATACCTACACTTATCACTGTTGGGTCCTCTTTGATATTACGTCGATGCACATCTCACATTTTTCTCAATCAATTCTTTCTCCATATTTCTTTAATATAAGTCACTTCCAGCTGTGAATCAATTTTCTCACCTCTTACTTGCTCGTTTTTCGTGTATAAAAAATAGAGAGAAGGATACTACTACCTGTGAGAACAATCATTTCTAATCCAAATTAACTAAAACGTCTTTGGGGCTATACGATCTATGATATTTTTCCATGAAACATTTTCCTGGGGTGTTCCCTAGCTTCGATGAAATCTGCGTGCTCTTATAAATAACATGCTCATAAACTACAATAACACAAGTATATACTGACTGCTAACACTAAGTCCACTCCTACTCCATTCTTATTCCCATCTTCCATTCTTCACTATAGAACTTTCCTGGGAATGTTCTAACTTCTTTGGTAATTTTTAAGGAATTGTTCTCAAAAGTGCCCAAAAATAAAAGAAAAAAGTTTCACCAGCAAACATTTAGAAAATTTGTCCAAGGAAAGATAAGATTGTGTAGACAACCTATGTGGTTACTGACAACACGTGAGTAAAACTTCGCTAATAAATTGAATGTTAGTCAAGGGATGAAAAAGCTGATTAGGATGGGGATAAGAAAAATTATTACTCTTTATGCATTTAGATGATTCTTATTATTTGCTCCTTGAAACCAGAGTTTACCAAACATGTTGAGGGGAAAACGAAAACAACAAAAGAGCATTTATTCTTTTTGTTTTGTCTTTTTTTTTTTGTTCTCTCTTTTTCCATGAAAATAAGTTTAAGAAATAAAAGCAATCCAAAGGAACCTTGCTTCCCGTTTCAGTATTTACAAGCCTCCAACACACCTCCATCTCCACCATAGCTTCTTATTCGATGGCATCAGTCAACTGTTAAAACGTTATAAGCCATAATATGCTTTCTACAACTAAACTCTAGATTGAAACCTATCATTGTGCCAGTATGGTGAGACTACCAAGTGGAAGTAGCTACTAATCCTCGTACGACAGTTGTATATAGATATAGATTTCTCGAAGAGCATTAATGGATACAATGATGGAACACTAAGGCTTAAAAGAAGGAAAGAGATTATTTCGTTAATGAGGTGTAGAAACAATACATTGGGCTTAAGTAGGTGCCTTAGAGCCTTAGAGCGTGAATGGTGTTGTTCTTCAGTAATGAATGTTTGTGAAGGAATCTATATTGTTAGAAGCATGGCCAGACTGTGCAACAAATACATACACACAAGAAACAAAACAACATTGAAGATTTATGTGATTTGCAAAAAGTTTCCTATGTCTACATAGAAGCAATTTCTTCATTGTTTATGGCTTTTGTAAACCTAGGAGGCCACCAAGGAGGTATATTCTCTATGGTGGGCTCTTTCTCTAATCATTAGAACAACTCCTTACTAAATGACAAGGTACATCTTGGGTTTCTCAAGGCTCATATTTAAAGGTGACATGCAAGAACTCTAAGTCAAAAAATTATCAGTTTGTTTTTTATCTTGGTTTTGACCAAATACGGAAAAGAAAAAAAAAGAATTTCAAATTTTTTTGAATACGTTAGTACTATGTTGTTTCATACATTGGAGGAAATAATAGATAGTTAATAATTTTTATTGTGATTAGAAGCTTATACTCTATTTACCAAAGTTAAATATATAATCAAGATAAACAAAATGATTTATGTTAGAAAGAAGAGTTGAAAAGTTAGCTTATGTCACATTTGATAATTTTGTTTTCTAAAACTCCACTATCCGTACACTTTTGTTTTTTAAACTTAAAATTTATTAGAACTATGAGTACACTCCATGATTGGTTTTAACCTCCAAATTAACTTGATTGTTGACAAGCATTGTGGATATATGGAAGTCCTTAGATAATGACTTTGACAAAATATCGCTTCTATGAAAAGTTATTAAATAGAGCAAGCATTAATAAGTAAAATGTATAAATAAGGTCTTTGGAAAAGAAATATAATCAAGTTTTATAACCCACCCTTATTGAAGTATAGAATCTTGAATCAAAAAAAGTTTGACATTAAGTTAACTAGTGTGATAAGCAAGGGAATTTATCTATACAATACCATTGATCCGTTGCAATTAACAATCATTAGTTAGCATGATTGCGATAGAAGGTTAACTAGTTATCTCTTAGTCTTAAGTATCAATGGACTTGTAAATTTTGATGTGTGTAATGATCATGTAAACATCTTTACTTATTTCAATTGGCCTTTGTCTCCTTGTCTCATTTGTCTCCTTTGTCTCCTTGTTTTCCTCTTATTCTTGTTGGACCAGGTTGGGATAATAACATTAATCTAGTAGCAAAGACATATACAACAAACATAAAAGAGCATTAAGGATTTATGTTGTTAAAGATAAATCATTCCCTATACTTATGGAGCAAAACATATATTTTAAGCTTTCACATACTAAAAAGCAAGAAAAGAATTTGGTGGTTTTATTTTGGTTGCCTTGACAACTCACCAAATGATTACATACAATTTAAGGTTTCCTATAGTCTCATATTTATAGGCAACATAAAAGTACATTTTAATGGGAGATCATCATTTGGCCTTTCTATTCAAAATTATTATTTTTGCCTCACTTCTAACTTTGATTGCACCCTTACAGGCCACCATAAATGACATTTAACATTGTCCTCCTCTACATATCTTACTTCCTTCCATTCCACCTACTACCACCCTCATCCTAGTATTGGTTTAAAGTTCAAAGCAAAGCAATTCAAGCAAGGATTTTCTTTGAGATTGGGACTGACAAGCCTATAGATTGTTTTGGGATTGGCTTTGCTTTTAAGTGCTTTAAGTTATGATACCAAAGTGGTGAAGCCATAGGCTAGGTTGTTGAGAGTTGTAGTATGACATGGAGATTTAGAGATACTGTGTTATTTAGATGTTAAGATAACACATTAATCCAAATGTTGAGATATACATTTTATTCCAAATTATTCAATTTATTTCTTGTTGAGATTCTATTTTGATACTTTCTTATCTATGTAAGGCACGATGTCTTCACTTGCAATTGTATTCTTCAAGTCTTTGTTTATTGTAACAAATTTTTGATCCTTAAAACAAAACTTCATATCAATAGGGATATTAAGGGATAACATGATTTGTGATACTATGTTAAAAATTAAAAAGAAAGTTCATATCTAACTTAAAACAGTAAAATATTAAGTGAAATAATTAATTTCTTTATAAATTACTTTCTAAGCTTTATGTTTCCCATGTAGGGCTCAAAAGTAAGTTTCATTTTTTTAGCTTTAAACAATTCAAGAATTTATATATGTTACATAAGATTTGAAACCCAAAAAGGGCCAACTTAAGATTCAAAATTTGGGGCTACTAAACAAATAGTTGCAAAAAACTTGATCCATGGTTAAAACTTATCTCCAACTAATCAATTGATAGAGAATCAGCCTATTATTAATTAAGTGTAGTTTTGTCAACTTGTTAGTAACCTAGCGAAGCTATTAGTGGCTTGAGTTGAAACCTAGATAAACCTAAATTTTGCTTTCAATTAGTTTTGAGCAATCTAAATATGCATAGATTATGTAAGATGAAACCCAAAATGGGCCAGCTCAAGATTTAAAATTTGGAGTTACAAAATGCAATGGGAGAAAGCAGGTTGAGCCAAAGTCAAAGCTCAACTCAAACTAATCAACTAACAAACGATGGACCTATTGCTAATTAACTATAACTTTGTCAATTCACTAGTAGCCAAATAAAGTTATAAGCAGTTTGAGACCTCCTTTACCTAAGAGGAGGTTTCTAATGGCCTATATCCATCAGTTACGCTCGGCAATGGATTGAAAATCAACGTGAGGTGCTTGATCCTTAGCCCTGTAAGGGAATAGCAACAAGTGGGATCTTCGTCTCTTAACTTTACCCGATAGGCAATCCTATTTGGTCCATCACATCACGATAGGTTCTTCCGGGCTTCCTACTTTTCTCTGCCTTTACATTGATATGACCCTCCCTTTCAAAATCAGCGCCACGTTCCAACGGCGGAAAATGGCACGATTTTGCCGACATGAGTCAGTCATCGTAAAACGTCTAATGCTACCAGACAACAAATCAGAGGACAAGACAGAAACTAAAGAAAAAGACCCAGGTGATTTTCGTCGGAGGCCCACCAACGAGAAGTAAGCAACAAAATAGCAACGAAGCAGGGGCTATCACCATGCTCAGAGTGAAATCAGAATACAAGAGTGCAACAAAATAAAAGCAGAAAGGATCAGATCAATGAAAATAGTGAACTTGTGTACAAAATAAATCGAACAATGCATGGTACTTTTTTTTAGTAGCAGAGAAAAGTTTCAAGATTTTATTCATTCTCGTTTCCTTGGTTTTCAAAACGTCACAGTACTAGTCTCCGGGGTGTAATGACAAGTATAAACAATAGACACGTATAGACAAAGAAAAGCACATTGCCTGTTCTCGCTACAGAACTGATAGGGCTTGCCGTCGCCGGAGATGACGAAAAGCGCGACCTCAGCGTCGCAAAGAATGGAGAGGTAGTGGGCTTTCTTCATAAAACCACTCCGCCTTTCCGAGAAGGTGATGTGACGACTGTTCTTGTCCTCAATCCGCTTCAGCGACAACTTCTTCCGCCCCATCCGAAACCCTACTCGCTCCCTGTGCTTCGTTCTCTGATTCTCTCTCTGTGTCTGTTTGAGGCACAAGGCAGGTTGTTAAAGTGTAGGCAGAGAAATAGAGAACGAGAGAGAGAGGAGGGAATCACTTGCTACCAAACTCTTGTCGAAAGTCTATTGGATGTTCGATTAGTGGTGATTCCTGGGCCAAGATTTTGACTGTTAACGTAGAAAAACCTGAATCAGAAGCCGATTGGAGGGAATTCCCAAGAGTGGAATGCAAAAGCAGGAAGGACAGCAACCCTTAGCCAATTCCTGATTCGACTTTTACGTCCCTTTCTGGTTGATTCTGCGCCAGGACTACGCACCTTGTATCTAGCCTTGGACGAGCACTCCCGCCCACATCTCCAATGTACTTTCCCCATTCTCCTACCACGGGCACGCCGTACCCCTTGAAATAACATAGGAGCACAAGAGAGAGGGATGAATGCGTTTTTGAGATAAAGCGGACACAAACTGCAGGTTTAAAGGACAGCGGAGAAAACATTATAACGGGGTTATAACCCAATGTGGAAGAGACATGGGCGGGAAATTGCATTAATCGGCAGACGTGTGGTAAACATAGGCGTTTGGAGGTGTCAGCAATCGACCTTTAAAGAATGCAGGAGGAGGAATGTGAAAAGATCAGAAATTGGGATCAGCCGAATAATAAATCCGTCTGGATTCTCAGCCACATCATTGAAAAAGCGTTATCTTTTCATTAAAGAGCCTCGCTGTCTCTTTCAGTTACTAATTTGAAATATTAATTTCAGTTGCTTCAAACTTATACCAGACAGCATTTTCCTTTGAAGTAACATCATCGTTTCCGCCGATAACATCTTTGGAACCTCTTGTCATAATATGCTATACATACTTGAGCGAAGTGTTGATAGGACTAAGAATGAAATAGGTGCAGGAACAGATAGGGCTCGGGTGACATTTTGGGTTTCTGGGTTGGATTGGGAGGCGGAAGTTTGCGAGGGCATGGTGATCGAATAAAGTGGAAAAAACAAAGCCTTTCACTTGGTGACTTATTGTTGAATTTCCCAACAAGTAATATCAAAGCCTTGAATACCCAACACGTGGTATAGTGAGCATGGATGGAGCTAGAAGATTGATACCAAAGATAAGGGATCAAAATAGTGAACATAATTGAAGAAGTAAATTGATATGTTTTGAGGTGAAATATTTTCTTTGGCTAAATTTGCTCTTATTTTTTATGATATTAATGTCAACAACCAAAAAATCGAAGTCTTAAAAGTGTGGATAAATGTTTCTTTGGACATATAAAGCATTTGTGAGCCATATCAAAGACTTTTTTGAAGAATATGATGTTTTGAAGATAATCAATAATTTTAAAGTTATCAATTTGAAGATAAGATCAGTCAAATTATTTGTGGTGCTTGTGTGAATATTTAGGACAAGTTGAGGTTTTAGATGGTATAAAGTTTCTTCAGTTTTTTTTTTCTTCCAAAAGAGTGTAATTGTTAAAGAGAGTTGCTTTTGTTTTTTCTTTTCTAAAAAAATTGCAGTCACAAAAGTTCAAAAGAGTTTCCTCCATCTTTCTCTATTTAAGGATTGTAGTTATGGAAGTTGAAGATAGTTTTTCTACTCTTTCTCTCTCCATTGATTGACTTTTTAATTTAAATATTTAAAGAGATTTTTTATACTTATACTATAGAGATGTTGCACTAATAGTTCCAAATATAAGATTATTAGGATTGGTAAAACAATTAGGTTAGAAGGCATGATTATAACATTTTATTATAATTAGAGACATCTATGTAATTATTGAAACGATGTGTTATTTTTAATAGTATTGGAAAAAATTCTTATCCTTTTGTTTAGTATATTTTCCTTGTAGTGTCTGATTAGAATTCGTTTAATGTTAGCCTATAAAGAGAGGAAATATAGAGAAGCCTATTAATCAAGCAAAGAGAGTTCCTTTTGAGATTAATTGTTGGAGAGAGCTCCTTTCATGGATTCTTCATGAAAGGCCTATTTGATGAGAGAGAAAGGACAAGAAAATATAAAAAAAGATGCTATAAAATAATGTAAGACATTGTATTGGTTTGAACCTCTTAAATTTATTGTATTGGGTATGTGCATTCCTATAGTTACATGTTTGATCCATATATAATTGATGCACTTTATTAAATTTCCAACAACTTGTATCAAAGCTACTTGAATCTCCAACACTTACTAATGCCAAAGTAGACTAGATGTACACATGAGTCAATATTTATAGATTTAAGGCTAACCAACTTATAAGGAAAACAAGGCTAATAATTGTAGTAGCGTTCATTGGTTAAACAAAAAAGGAAAGTTCTTGAAAGAATGGTTAGAGAAGCTTTCCTTCCATATGCATAGATATTAGCATATGGATTTCCTAAGTTAATCTCTTTCCATTTTCAATCAGAGAATCGTTCCTAGTAGTTGAGTGTTTGGTTTTCAAGAGATGCTAGGAATGATGAGCAAGCCTCACATCCTCTAATGTGGCAACTTTTATCAAATGGATTAACAAAGAAAGGTTAGGGTTGATGTGGTGTGAGGACATGGCACAATCAAGATTGACCAAATTTTTTGCCTTTAATATAACTATTGCCTAGATAAATGAACAAGTAGAACAATTGTTACAATACGATAAAAGCCAAAGACAAATTGTCCAATACAATGGGCACAATAGTTAGCAAAATTGTTACGTTGGATCTACATAAAATGCTTTGTTTTCATGTCATAATAGAAGAACTTTCAATCCTTTTCATGTGCTCAATAATATTAGGAATAGTTTAGATCAAGCAACATAACTTCTTGTACCTGGTTATGTCTCACAACATGTTTAATACCTTGTTGTTTTTGTTATAGTGTTTATATATATATATATATAGGTTAGAAGTAGGTACAATTTGCAAAATGCTTTGCAAATTTGCCTAAATCCTACAACTTAAATAGGAAGCTACAAACTTAAACATAAGATATATTATTGGATTTTAAAGGTAGCAACCATTTTTTTTTAAAAGTAAATGGAGTTTGGGAATATAAGGTGTCAAACTCATAACTTGCATTGTAGGTAACTAGTAGCTAACCATTATGTAATGACTTTATTTTCTAACATTAAAAAGGCAAGTAAGATGATTTGGCCATAAGGGTTTGATTACTCCTCCTTGTGAGTTAACCTTTCAAGATGGAACTTAGGCCTATGATAAGTAGTATTATAGCCTAACTACAACTCGACCTTATAAACTTGTGATTGCTATCCTCTAGTGTGAGGTGGACAATAGTTAGACCTCTAATGTGGGTTTAGCAGGAAACCCTAACTATGTTGAGAGCAATGTAAATTTAGGTGGGAAAGAATCTAGTAGACTTCATTCTCCCATATCAAAAAGGCAAGTAGATGATTTGCTATATAATAAGACTTTACTACTCCTTTAATTAGGTTAATTTCTCAAGATGGAACCCAAACTATGACAATTAGGCTACTAGCTAGCACCCAATATTTAATACTTAAAAGAACGGTTGAAAGGCATATTGTACTACTACTTTTAGAAAAAAGATGAAATGTGTGACAATAGATCCAAAAGTCTTGAGATTAATGAGTTTTATGGTTTGCCAGCAATCAATTTTCTAGATTATAATAGTAAAAAACTCCCTGTCAAAAATGAAAAAACTAAGTTGACCTTTCTAGATCTATATATGTTAAAGCAACAATAATTTGTTTCTCTAGTTTTGAAAGGTTAATCACATTCAACTACTCAACATTTGGCAGCTACCTAAGGATCCAATACTGACTTGAATCCATCAACTGTAATGCCTAATGTGTTTAGGAAGCGTAATTGTAGTAAGAAAAGAAGTGTTACCTTTGTAGTTCTTCTACTAGGCCCAAATGTCATTGTTGACCTTCATATTTTGGGTGGTGGCTCTAAGGACAGGAAAGTTTGCAATCAAAAATCATGCTTTAGACAATAGTAATTGCAGTAAGATGGTACCTACCCTTCTTGTTAGGCAAAAAAAAGTAAATCTCATTAGAATATCTACTTCAAGTCTTAAAACTTGTTATTAAGAGAGAAGAACAAATTTATATATAAAAAGCATAACATGTTAAAATATTAAAAATTATGATATATATTCAAAATTCAATATCCTTTGCCTTAAGCATAGAGATATACACCCTACCTAATAGAGTTCATGAGTAAATGAGATGTATCATTCAAAACTTGAGATTTAATATTGGGTTAAAATGTCTACTTCCTTGTTTAAAATCAATTATTAAGAGAAGAGAATGTCTTTGTATATAAGGAATTCTATATATCTTGATAATGTGGAATACATATTTGAATTCACCTAATTCATATGTGCAAACACAATTTTAAGATAAAAAAAATATAATAGTAAAAGATTTTAAGTCACCACGTTTTCTTTTTTAATGAGAAAACTCAGCAACACCATTAGCATTAAGGTGTAGGTGTTGTTGCCAATGAAGATTTCCTAATGTATTTCATGATTGGCAATGAAATGAGCTATGGATTATAAAGAGACTAAAACGGGTTAACAACTGTAGCCCTAACTTGGGCTTTCTCATCAGCTTGGGCTTTGGACGTGTCCACATCACTTCCATAAGAGAGATATGTTGTCTTTCAAAACTATTTTAATAAACTATTTTCTCTTGGTAAATGGAGGTCCAAATACCAAATATGTATTGCAAAAGAAAAAAGAGTATCAAATATATCTTTATGAGTAATAATATTCTAATACGTTCTAGTATAAAATTATTAGTGATGATTAATCTTAGGGAGATCTTAAGAATAGTTGATACAATTTTCATTCAAAACAAGACATTAAAATGTTGTATTCTCATCACCTTGAGAACAAATAAAATGAATTACTAAGAAGGCAAAAAAGATACTGCATATCTATGGAATGCTTCAACTACGCTAACATCAACCATGTGCAACATTTAGAAACATGGACGCAGAAATTGAAAAATAAAATAAAATAAAATGGAGAAGTGCCCCTTTTGTATGTCAAAGTCCAACAAAAGGTAGCAATTTGGAGGTGTTAGGCCACTGATAATTATAAATATGACCATAACAAATCTATGTGCAATAACCTAACACTCTTGGCGCATTACGATTGCGCATCTAATTAAGTTTTGGCTAGTGTTGAAATTTCGCGTGGACTGAAAAGGTATATTACTTTATACACAGATGATGGCCAGTTAAGCCAAGCAAAAAATCCCCTGAATAGACCTATTGAGCTTGCCATTTTGCAACAACTTCGTTGTTGTTGTAACCACCAAAATTTAGTAGAGAGACAATATCGAGTAAACAAACAATTTTGACAATGTTGAACCATTTGGTTCTCCCTGATTAACCATGGACTCCGAAGGGATGTAATTATCAAACTTCTTTTGGTTAGCTATCTGAAACTGTTCCTAAAAATATCAGGATGATTATCTCAAATGTTAATTCAATAATAAGTTTGCTTCACAGTAGTAACTCTTTTAGGAAATAGAGAAAGAAACTAGTTTCAGCTCTTGAATTGTCAGTAATAAAGTACGCAAGATGAGTTACAAACATGTTGACGAACGTTATGCAAGGTAAGTTTTTTGTCATTAAGACATTCTGATGCCTTCTTTTCTTCTCCAAAGTTGTTAGTTAGTCGTCACGTTCACGTTGCTTTTTCCATAAATAGGAATCGTGTAAGTCATTTTGCCGCGTAGAAAAACATCCAGTCTTAAAGAAACCATGTTTTGTTTCCAGTAGAGCGCAGGAGGGCTCTTTCGGCCCTGCACTTATGGAAGCTTTTTCTACTCCTTTTATTTTCTTTAAATTTTATTTATTTCTTTTTAGGTTTTAATTATGTTTTCTGAACATTTTTTGTACTCACCTTTGTTCGCAAATCTTGCGTTCTTTTGTCCTTATTTACAAACCCTATAAAGCTTTCTTTTGTCCTTATTGACAAACCCTTTAAAGCTTTCTTTATTTTATCAGTGTGTTTACCAAATCAAACCCCGCGAACTCAAATCCTCTTTCAGCCATGTAGTAAGCTCACCAATTTCGACAACCGATCTTTTAAGAGGGATGCAGTCCCAAATCCTCTTTTCCTACCTCCAGAAGTGAGAGTAGGAGTCTGCTTGGAGGTTAGCCATGTTTCAGACTCTATCTTTACTATCACCTTAGTGCGTTTCTTCATCTCCATTGCTTTTCTTTACAGCATGCTGTAAGCCCATTCAGCTAGCCGAACAATCCTATTTCTAACTTGGTATCAGACGACCCCTCAATCGAACCATCCAGGGCATCATTTGCATCCGAAACTTCCCTTGCTTTTCCTGTCGCCTCTTCTACTCCAAACTCGCCTAACCCGAACTTGTCTTCCCTTGCAGTTCCTTCTCGGCCCATCAGAGAACGGTTTGACATCTCCAATTTCGTTGTCTGGAAAACCAGCATAATTCAGTCCTTGTTTCCTCCGAACTTCCCTTAATCGTTGATGTCTCCAACCTAGCACCTGCTTCTCTTCTGCAAATTCCAGATGAGTCCTCTAACTCAAATTCGGCCTACACTCCTGGCTCATCCACAACCAGATGGCGTTGGGTTGGATTCTAGCCACCTCCACCAACTTTTGCTGCCATTTGGGCTTACCTCTCCTCCTATGTTGCCAGTCTTTAGCCCTCACTGCCTTGCTTTAGTATTCAACTTCAAACACTGCAGAAAGGAAATGGCAGTGTTACCAGTTGGAAGAACCGGGCTCCAGTGAGTCTGACTTTTCCAGGATCTAGCAGTTGATCAAGAACACAAATATGGTTTGAAGCAAAATGAACATGGAGCATAACATACCTGTCTTTGGCCCATATTCTGCAATAACTAGCTTTACTCTTCCTCTTTATGCTCTTTCTTAGCACTAGTTTGATGAGATGGCAGATCCTTTTCACATGTTGTGAAAAGATAACTTTAGTCCATTTTACGATTTAGACCTTAATGGGCTTGAACTTTAACCTTGGCCCAATACCTAGTACGCCAATAATTTTGTGATTTCTACTTTAAATAAGATTTCTAGTGTATATATTAAAAGTTAAAAGAAGAATTTAGTAATTTTTTTATTTATTGCACAAATAGGTCTAGCCATCAAGAATTTACTACACAAACAAAAGTCCACAACTAACTCCATATTTAACAATTAAGAATAATGTATAGTTCAATTAAGTAGGCCAATTACAAATTTATTGATCTAAAATCAAGTAAACTTAACAATGTCCATTGATATAGGCTCATATCAATAAGCTTATTTAATATAGGCTAACGTTATCGACTACATCCATTAAGCTAACTCCATTTTTTACTAACTTTCCACCATTGGAGAAATCATCTTCAATAACAAATACCATACTCACTTGTTTTGTGGTCTTGGAGATGATTTCCAGACCCTAGCTACCTCCATCCTCGTCTAGACACAAACCAACCCAATGACCCACTACGCCTTCCATTCTTTCCTCCTAGCTCATGAGAGTAAACTCGATCTATGTGGTCTAGACACTCCTCTAGTGGCATTCATGGCTTACCCTGGCCAGTTTGCTGCCCTCAATAGCCCTTGCTAGTCCCCAATTCTCCACGACCTACCCTGTGCCCGACCTAACTTGCAAACCCCTTTCCTCCTTCCAGTTTCCTCTTGTCAACACCTGCCACGGGCCCACTACACCTCACCACTTATTACACCAGGCCTACTATGCTAACCTCCCACCGCCTATAGCTCACCCACGTCCTCCACCCCAGTCCACTAGATGTAGCTTCTTGATATCAAGACTTTAGTGCCTGCCACAATATCATCGAGTCCATTGCTACTTTACTTGTGCCATCACTATGTAGGCTTTCAACAACTTATCTTATTGTGGGTGATCAAGTTTTGCTTTCCATCACTCAAACATTTACTCTTAAATCTTCTTCAATCTATTTGTCCAATGTCTTACCTGGAGATTGTTGAAGTGTTGCCATCAAAAGACACGACTTTGGCGACGATAAATTGCTACCTGGACATAATATATGAATATCTGATAGGTACTTACAAATACCTGATGTAAATATGTCTTAATATGGAAATAGTTTGTGCTAGCCATCAAAACACAGAAATCCACGCGCCCCACAGATTTGCACGACGTATTTCTGAACACGCCCTGCCACAAAGAACATGAAATGCAGGATTGCAGAACAGTTTCTAAACACGCGCACTCCAGATTTTCATCTGCCAAGACCACAAAACGCACAGTTTCAAACACATCCAGAACCTTCAAACGTGGATCCTCCTCCACTTATGAAAATGCAAAGTACAAATCACACAAAGCAGGAAGGTAGAAAGGAAAGGATTCGAAGAGGCCTCTCTTTCGTGGCACATCCAGAAGTTTCCCACACACCTTTCCATTGAACAGAATGTGTCTCACTCTAAATGGGAAAAGCCGAACTGTAGATCTAAGATGTTTGGACTTGGGAAGGAAGCTGAATGTTCTCTCGACGGCTAGAAGCAGAAAAAGAATTTAGCACGTAAAGTTATCTCACAAGAACTTGAGGACGACTTGGACATCTCAGCTGATGAGTTTTATCATGCTTGCCCGCAATTTCAGAAAATTCTGTAGAAATGAGAGAAATAGAAACTGAAGTAAATTCTCAATTCATCCCTGAAAAAGATTGTACACTCTATGAACTTTAAACTACATTTAATGGTGCTATAGATAGTTTAAAGCTTCTAAGCACAAAGTATACATAGATAATTGTCAAAACAGTGTTGAAAAAGTTTACAGATGGAAGCAAAATACTTGAAAATGTGGTTACTTAAGAAAAAAGGATCATATGACAAAGTTGGGCTAGGATATCAACCAAAACTTAATTACAGAAGTTTCATAGAGATGTGTAACTCTTCTAACGTGGGCAAATCTTCCATATCAAAATTTGGTAACAAACTCATTAGTAACATTCATAAGTGTACATTTTACTACTACTTTGGTTATACTAGTTACATTTGACAAATCGAAATAGGAAAATAGTATAGAGTAAAAAGAATTTGGATTCCCGCAGGAATCAATTTGACTAACTCACAAGTACCCAACTAAGCTTGGGGGCTAAGAATGTCAATTTTAAAGTTTGTTGCTAAAGGAAGCCATTGACAAACCTGTAACCCAACAACTCAGAATCTATGGTACTTGGCTAGTGGCTATTCAAGGCTCATGACCAGTAACAAAAGCTTATTTATCCACCTTACCATCAAATCTGGAGGTAAATTGCTTTTGGTATAACTTAGAAGGAATTATCCAGCTAAGAGTACTTTTGGTTATGCATTATATATAATTATAACATATGTATTATATGTTCATTGTTTGGTGAAATCTAAATGCAAGTGAACATGTCGAACAAGTAATATAATGATAAGAAAAATATTGTCCCACAGAGATTGGTGATTACTAAATCAATTAATTACTAACAATGAACAACTCCTAGAATTTATCTAGCAAATCAAATTAATAGATGATAGATTAACTAACTAAATCTAAGAAAACTAAATACAAGAAATATGTTAGAGCATATGACTTCACCATAATTACTAGGTACTAATATTGATTATTTATGCTTGCAAGAGAGATAATATCTATGTGATGGCGGAATTTCCTAATTTATTTACTATCCTATGTCTAGGTATAGCAAACCTACTTAGTTCATTAATTCACTATATCTCTATATGTGAATTGAAACAAACCAAATGTATTAGGATCTATAAATATTCCCAGTTTACACTGAAAGCCACACAAACAATATGGTATATGTCTATCCATATTTAATCTATGGTTACATATTACAAGAAACAACTGCATGCTATTTCCTGTCGGTCTTTAACATGCAAATCAAGTCATCTAAGTCGTAGCTAATCACCTAAAAGCATTAAACTCCGTAATATGTAACTTCACATAAATAAAATATCTTGCAAAACATAATAATCATAAGATTCATACCATCATAATTAGGTTACATCGTAGCTCTAACAAAAATAAACTAAAACATAAAGAAATAATGGGGAAGAATGGTAATAAGAAATAAAGAAGGCATCTTGAATCCAAGAACAAGAAGTCTGTCACCCTTTTTGTCTTCTCTTCAAGAAAACCTTGAATTCTTGGCCTCTTTCTTGAGTTGTGCTCAATTTCCTCCTCCCCCCTTCTTTTGCCTCTTCTCTTCTCTTAAATAGGGTTTAGGTTTAGACCTATTCTTATCCTAGTAGAATTGGGTCTTAGAGATCTAAAACAATTGGGTTTTGAACTCTTAATTTAATTAAGTTTTGAACTCCTAATTTAATTAGGCTTTGAACTCCTAATATGATTAGGTTTTCTAATTATTTAGAAAACCTAATAACAATAAAATCTAATAACAATCATTCAAAGCCTAAGCCCATCTTGACTCTCTTGATCATGATATTACGATTTTGCCACACAATAAGTATCAGGCTCTCCATGTTCATCTATTTTCTCCTTGCCTTCTTGTGCTACATAAACAAGATAAATTTAGGTAAATAAAGAGGAGTTCAAATGTTTTCTCACAATTATTAAAGTTATTTATTGCCTAAAATAGGTAAAATAACTCTATAAAAATAGAGTTATCATTCATGGATTCAAGTTTAATCTAATTGTTAGACAATTATGTGACATGGGATGTAATGTTAGCTTTGAACCATTATTATACATCATAACTAGTTGTAAATGTAAGGCAAAAATATATGCAAAATGCCAAGGAAATGTGTATTTTTCAAAACTCAATGAAAACTTTCAGCCAAACAAATGTGCTTACAATCATCATAGAGAATTAATTTGGTTGTGGCATAAAGGGTTTAGTCATATGCTTGTATGAAACTTATTTGAGAACTCTTAGCAAAAGCGCTAGCTATAAGGCTACTATACTAAAAGTATGATAAAAATGAAATGTGTGATGCATGTATTTGAGGAAAACATATTAAAATAAGTTTTAAGACTAAAACCATGATAACTATAACAAGGCCAATCAATCACTTCTTGTGGACTTGTTCCATCCCATGAGGACAACCACTTTGAGTTGTAAATATTGTAGATGACTACACAAGATTACATGGGATATATGTCCTAAATCATAAAACCGAGAACTTTGAAATATTTTTAAAATTTTGTAAGAAAACTCAGAATTACTTAGAATTGAATATGTGGTATTCAAACGGAACATGCTAGGAAATTTGAGAACCCTAGATTTTAAAAATTTTGCTATCATTTTGGAATAAGTCACAATTTTTCAGCACCTAAGATACTTCAACAAAATGGTGCAATATATAGGAAAAAATAGAATTTTCAAGAAATGTTAAGATCAATGCTATGTGAATGAAAATTACCTAAATACATATGAGGAGAAGCAATAAATACTGCTTGCCATGTTATTTGTAGGGAATTGATTAGATCAATATTAAAAAGAACCCACTATGAATTATTGCATGGTAGAAAACCTAATGCCGCATATTTTCATGTGTTTGGATGCAAATACTTTATTCATAATAATCAAATAAAGTCTAAGAAAAATTTAACTAAAAAGGTAATAAAGGTATATTTTGGGATGTTCATTCACCAGCAAAGTTTATGTGTTTTTTTGTAAATGAGCCATGATTATTATAGGAATCAATGCATGTGATATTTGAGGAATCTAATGACTCCAAATTAAGTAGTAGTGATTTTTGAATGGCAAAAAAATAAACCAAACTTAAGCTGGAATTTAATAAAAAGTTCTAATATGAAAGAAATTGCTCTAGTTGCAAGAACTGAAATAAAAAAAAAAAAAAGCAAGTTGTTCAAACTTAAAAAGACCATAATACCCTAAAGCAAGAAATAAAGTGGATAAAACTTAAGTCACAAAAAGCCCCACACAAAAGTATGTGTGCAATCATTTATGTAGAATGTATGTGAATTTGTAGATTTTCTAACACACATAGAATTGAAGAAAGTAGTAAAATGTATGTGAATTTGTAGATTTTCTAACGCACATAGGATTGAAGAAAGGAGGAGAATCCTTGAATGACACCAATGTAGAAGGAGTTGAACTAGTTTAAAAGAAATGAAATATAGGAGTTAGTTCCTAAACTTGAAAACTACTTTATTGTATAACAAAATTGGTTTCTAAAAATATGCTTGACGAACATGGTATCATTGTAGGAACAAGGCTAGATTAGTAGCTCATGGTAACTCTAAAAAATAGGGTATTGACCATGATGAAATTATACATAGATAGCTAGGTTAGAATCAATTAATATGTTACTTGAATTTGCATGTCATATAATGTTCAAACTCTTTCAAATAAATGAAATAGTTGCATTTCTAATTTTTTTTTTTTCAAGATATGCTTTCTTTACAAATCTATGTGGGTGGTATCATCTTTCTTATCACAAATTAGGAGTTATGCATTGAACTACACAATAAAAATTGAGTTTAAAATGTTTGTAATGAAGGAATTAACTTATTTTCTTGTCTTACAAATCAAACAAGCATAACATGGAATCTCATTCACTAAATAAAATTCATAATTGTGTCACTACATAAATTTAACCTTACATTAACTAAATCCATTTCCATGCATATGAGCACTCATTTAAGTGCTATAAATTGAATCTTTCACTATCTTAAGGGCACTACACTTAAGTCTTTGTTATCCTATGGGCCCAAGCTTTATAATATATGCATACAATGTTGCAAATTTTGCTAGATGCAAAATTAATTGAGGAAGTACTAATGGCACTTGTTAGTTTTTAGGGAATATGTTGATATCTTAGTTTTTAAGAAACAACAATGTAGTCACATGCATTACTAAGAGAGAATATGTTGTATTAGGAAACTATTATACCCAATTTCTTTGGATGCAACTACAAATAGTTGACTTTGGTGTTTTACACATGCATGTTACCATCAAATGTGATAATATGAGTGCTATAAATCTAACAAGAAATCCTAACAAGCATTCTAGGACTAAGACTGAGTATGTTGAGATTATGTATCATTTTATTTGTGATCTTGTCACAAAAGATAATGCTATTACTATATATGTGACTAAACAAAATTAGCTAGCTGACTTATTTTCAAAACCCCTTGATAAGAATAATTATGTTCTCTAAGAAAAGAATTCGGTATCTGCACATATTAAGATATTTAGCTAGTTCAATCAGCATCATAACAAAAACCTGATTATTGTCCCAAGCCTTCACAACTTAGTGGGGGTGCCAATGTCCATCAATTATTGTACATTGGTCACAGCCTTTATACTTTGCACACTTTGTTTATTTTGTTGCTTGTGCCTTCTTCACTAGTTTGCTATGCCTATCCGCAAGGGGACTTAATCTAAGTAAGTCCTATTCTACCCTACTTTTGTCATGATCCTGCCTTTTCTTCTATTGATGACAAAAACGGAGCGAAATGTCGGTATTGTGTATTGTGCTTATAATGTATATACTGTCACTCACAAGCTTGGTGTTCATAAATTGAGGTGTTGTGGTTATAATGTTGCTTACCCTATTACCTGCATACTCAATGTTGAAGCATTTATAGTTTTTATGATGAATAAACTACAAATTTTATTAAAAAAATGGGGGATCATTGAAGTGTTGTTTCGAAAGCATGATTTTGATAACGATAAACTGCTACTCCTACAAACTGTGACTAGGAGATTTTGAAGTGCTTCTTTGAAAACATACAATTTTCTGATGACAAATTGTTACTTGGATCTAAATGTGGATATCTATTGGTATGACATTAATTTATGTCTTGCCACCAAAATGAAGAAATGCAAATGTTAACCGCAGAATTGCAGCTTGCGCACTATATGTTGCATGATTTGTATCTAAACATGCACTACAACGCACTTGAAATGCAGAATTTCAGAACAGTTTCTAAACATGCGTACCATAGATTTTCGTTTGCTAAGTCACCAAAATGCAGAGGTCCAGGCACATCCAGAAGCTTCAAATGTGATCCTCCTGCACTTATCAAAACGCAGAGCACAAAACACGAAATGAAGGGATTCAAATTGGCCTCTCGTTGGAGGCACATCTACAAGTTTCCCGTATGCCTTTACTTTACACAGAATAGGTTTCACTCTAAATGGGAAAAAATCGATTGTAGATCAAGATCTTCAGTCTTGGAAAGGAAGAAGATCATTCTTTCAAAGGTTTATCAGGTCTGAGGCATTCCTCAGTTTGATTTACTATCAAGATAACTCTAATAACATGGTTGTAGTCCCTACTGTTAGAATCCCTTATTTGAATTCCAATTTAATTAGCAAAGCATAACACTAATTAGTTAAAGACATATCCTACATTTTTCTTAATAAATATATGAGTTTATTTATATGAAAAAAGAGAATAAAAAAGTTTTAAAAACATATCCAGTATTTTAAGCTCATTTAAAAAAAAATAAGTTAAAATTTTCCAACTATAGCATAATAAAACATTTACAAGAGGGTTTAATATTCAGAGATGCTCTTCTACATAACGACATATCCTACTTATAATTAGATAAGAAAAGCTAACAAATCCCACATCATTGAAACCTCACCGGAAATTGCTTAACATATTACCCATTTCCAATAAAGCTAAAGCACTTGAAACCTAATAAACCTAATAAACCTCAAACACCGACAACCTGTTATGCCTCAAACACCTAAAACCCCAAAAACTTGAAAAACTCTTCATGTTGTCATGGGTCGTGTGAATACGCACCTCGCATTAAGCACTTGTCCTTACGGATTGTTTGATTGTGATTCCTCCCGTGTCCTTTGGTTATGGATGTTGCTTTCCGTATCGTTAATTTTTCACCAGAACGACCAAAAGGACCATAAGGCTCATGTGTTGTTTGATTTAATATTAGAATAACACTAAATGACATGATTACAATCCCTTATTGGAAATTTGATTTAGTTAGCAAAGTCTAACTCTAGCTAGTTAAATAAAAATCCTCATTCCAACTAGCTAAGGAAAACTTGAAATAGAATTCAAATTCCACATGATCAAACCCTTAACTAAAACCCCTTAATACAATATCTTGTTCCAGTAAACCTAAAATACTTCTGTCACGGGTCCAACGCAGCTGTAGTTACTTTGTTTGTATTATAATAGTTTCAGTTATAAAAATGTAATAGGCAGTGAGACCGAAGGGTAGCTTCGGTACTAACTCTCGTAGTAAGGGTCTTTTTGTATTTTACTGCTACCAAAACAGCTGACGGTAAAGGGGGAAATTGGGAATGAGGGTTCGGCAGACTTGTATCTTGAGTCTTTAATAGAAAGGTGCGGCATCCCTTGATGCTGAGGTTGTAGCGTCCTTTAGATGCTATACTGTATTTAGCTTTGGAGTCATTGGTCGGCACAGGAAGAAGAAACCATTTCGGGGACTTGATCTCCCACTCCAGGTTCTAGATTCGGATTCTTCTAGGAGAGATTTTGACGGCAACAAATTGGTATCGGACATGGCAGATCCTGCTTTGGCCCGGATGGAGAAGGAGTTGGAAAAAAAGTTCAAGGAGGAGATGGATCATCGTTTCAAGGAAGTCATGGAGAATATGCAGAAGATGTTTGTTACGTGGGGAGGGAAATTCGACAAGAATACCCACGGGGAAGGCTCTAGCTTTAATCGTCGGGAGAAGGATGTCAAGAAAGAATCTGAAGATGGCCAATCTGAAAATCAACATTGGCAAAACAAACTGAAAAATATGCGGTTTGATTTTCCAAGGTATGAAGGGGGATCTGACCCTACGGGATGGATCTCACGAGCCAACAAGTTTTTCCGCTACCACCACACGCCTGACGAAGATAAGGCAGAAATTGCATCGTGGCATCTGGACGATGATGCAGAGGCCTGTTTTGAGTTCTTGCAGAGGAAGTGCGGAGAGCAGCCGGTAACGTGGTCACTGCTCACTCGCGAATTGCTCTTGAGGTATGGCCCAACTTACCATGGAAATTTTTTTTTAGATCTCATGTGGCTCCAACAAATAGGGTCTGTAGAAGAGTACCAGGCTAAGTTTACAAAACTATTACTTAGAGTAAATCAAATGCCGGTCGAACAAGAAATAGCTATGTTTCTGTTTGGGTTAAAAGAAAAGCTTATGAAAGAAGTTCTTTCGAGGAGACCTGATAGTTTGCCAGAGGCTATTAGTTTGGCACGGATATTTGAAGAGGAAGTTAAGGTGGCTAGAAAAGAAAGACCTTTAACCTTGAAAGAAGTCGGAAACACCAACAATAAGAGGAATAAGGGGGCTGGTCAGTCAAGTAATACTAAGCGATTGACGTCCAAGGAGGTACAAGAGCGGAGAGAAAAAGGACTTTGTTTTAATTGTGATGAAAAATATACACTGGGACATCGTTGCAAGAATAAACTTTTTGTGTTGCTGGGGGAGGATGAAGATGATGATAATGAAAGTGTTGTACCAGAAATGGAAGAAACCGATAAGGAACAATTTCAGGAGGAACCGGAGGTTTCCTTAAGAGCTATGAATGGTTCAACTACAGCTCGCACTATGAGGGTCATTGGGTACATTAACGGGAAAAAAAAGAAAAAGGTTTGTATTCTGCTTGATTCAGGTAGCACAAATAACTTTATTAATGTGGGGTTGGCCAAGAAGCTAGGATTAGAACCAAAGGATGACAATCCCTTAAGTGTGGTAGTGGCAAATGGCGATAGATTAACCAGTGAAGGACTGTGCAGGAACGTGCTAGTTTGGGTGCAAGGTTGGAAGTTTAGATGTGATTTTTTCTTGCTGGACATACCTGGGACAGAGGCAGTTTTAGGTGCAGGTTGGTTAGAAACGCTTGGACCTATTATGTGGGATTTTTCGGAACTCCAAATGGGGTTTACAGTGGGCAACAAAACAATATGTTGGCAGGGGATTAAAACAGGAAAAAGTTATTTGTTGGAGGGTAAGAGGTTTAACAAGGAGTTAAAAAGTATGAGAAGTGGAGTCTTACTGCAGATTCAACTAGTGCAGGAGGTAGTAAGAGACAAGGAAGGAGAGGTAGAAGTATGTTGTGAACTTAAGTCTACTTCCAACCAACTAGTAGGGGAAGAAATCAAGGAGCTGTTAGAGGAATATAAAACAGTCTTTGAGGAACCAACAGGTCTTCCACCTCCTAGAGAGCATAACCATCGAATTCCTTTAAAGCAAAACAGTGAACCCATCGCCTCAAGACCCTATAGATACCCCCACTACCAAAAGAATGAGTTGGAATCAATGGTTAAACAGTTGTTGGATTCAGGAGTAATTCGGCCTAGCACTAGTCCATACTCAGCCCGGTTTTGCTAGTTCGAAAACATGACGGGTCGTGGAGACTATGTGTGGACTATCGGGGTTTAAATAAACAAACTGTTAAGGATCGCTTCCCAATTCCCACAGTAAAAGAATTAATGGATAAGTTGTTTGGAGCTAAGTATTTTACAAAATTGGATTTGAGGTCCGGGTATCACCAAATCAGAATGCATCCAGGAGACATTTACAAGACTGCCTTCCAGACCCACTAAGGGCATTATGAGTATTTAGTTATGCCGTTTAGGTTATGTAATGCCCCCTCATCGTTCCAAGCTTTAATGAACTCAGTATTTAAGGAGTATTTAAGGAAGTTTGTCTTGGTATTCTTCGATGACATATTCATTTACAGTGGAACTTGGCAGGATCACTTGGCACATGTGAAAGAAGTGTTTGCACAATTAAAGGCGCATCAGTTGTTTGTTAAAAAGAGTAACTGCTCATTCGGACAACAAAAGGTCAAGTACTTAGGGCATGTAATTAGTGCAATTGGGGTAGCTGTGGATGAAGAAAAGGTTAAAGACATGCAAGATTGGACGAGGCCTACAAGCTTAAAGGAATTAAGAGGCTTCCTTGGGCTCACGGGATACTATAGGAGATTCATTAAAGGTTATGGCAACATTGCTTACCCTCTCACAACCTTGCTAAAGAAAGATAACTTCTTGTGGAACCCAGACGCCGAATTAGCCTTTGTGAGGTTGAAAAGAGCCATGGTAACAACCCCTATTCTAGCAATGCCGAACTTTGATCAAGATTTCATCTTAGAGTGCGATGCCTCTGGTGCTACAATAGGAGTAGTGTTATCGCAAGACGGACATCCAATAGCGTTTTTCAGCAAGGTACTTCAAGGAAAAAATGTTTTGCTTTCCACTTATGAGAAGGAACTCTTAGCGATAGTGATGTCAATGAACAAATGGAGGAGCTATTTGTTGGGAAGGAAGTTCGTAGTGCGCACAGATCAGAAGAGCCTGAAACATTTGTGGGATCAAAAAATAATTACACCTGCCCAACAGAAATGGCTAGTGAAATTAATGGGATTTGAATTTAGCATCGAGTACAAACCCGGCAAGGACAACAAGGTGGCAGATGCGCTCTCACGAAAGGTTACCGCGAAATCAGAATTGGGGAAAGAAGAAAAACTTGGGCTGCACTTGTTACTTGAATCAGAAGGCACCCTGCTAGTTTGCTCAACCCCTATGCCGAAATGGATAGAGCCAATCCAAGAAGAAACAAAGGAAGACCCTAAGATGCAAGAGTTAGTCAAACAGATCCAAGGTGGGAAGGTTGGAGCACGGTGGCAGTACCAGAATGAGTTGGTTTTTTACAAGAACAAGTTGTACTTGAGCCCTCATTCAGAATTATCTCGACCACTAACAGAAGAGATTCACACTGCATGTCATGAAGGAGTGCATAGGACGTTGCAGAGGGTTAAGGCAGCTTTTTTCTGGGTTAAGATGAGAAGAATGGTTCAACAGGTTGTGTAAGAATGCACCATATGCCAGAAAAATAAAGGAATGAATACACTACCAGCAGGGTTAATGCAGCCGCTGCCAGTACCCAAGGAGGTATGGTCAGAAATTTCTATGGATTTTGTAGAAGGGTTACCTTCCTCTAAAGGGAAAACATGTATCCTGGTCGTGGTTGATCGTCTATCGAAAATGGCACACTTCATTGCACTTAGCCATCCCTACACTGCAGTGACAGTAGCAGAAGCCTTCTTCCAAAACATTTACAAGCTGTACGGGATGCCAAAGAAAATAGTGTCAGATCGAGATCCAGTGTTTACCAGTTTGTTACGGAAAAAGCTCTTCAACCTACAAGGAACCCTCTTAAATTACTCTACAGCGTATCACCCACAATCTGATGGGCAAACGGAAGCAGTGAATCGTGTTATGGAGATGTACCTTCGGTGTTTTACTAGAGATCAACCCAAGAATTGGGTGAAATGGTTACCGTGGGCTGAGTTGTGCTACAATACCAGTCTTCATGGGTCCTTGGGTAAAAGTCCTTATTAGGTGGTGTATGGTAGGGACCCTCCCACGTTGTTGGATTATATCCCTGGTGCTACCTCCATGGAGGCTACCGAAAAGGAGTTGCTAAGTAGGGATGAGGTGTTAAAAAGGCTTAGAGAGAAGCTGATAAAGTCCCAAAACCGCATGAAGAAAGTCTATGACAAAGGCAAGACAGATCGGGAGTTCTAAGTGGGTGAGCACGTATACTTGCATCCAACCATACAGACAGTTGACTGCCGCAATGAGACGAAATCAGAAGCTGTCCCCTAGATACTTTGGACCCTTTGAAATCCTGGAAAGAGTGGGAAACTTGGCCTATCGTCTAAAGCTACCTAAGAATTCCAGAATTCATCCCGTGTTTCATGTTTCACTGCTGAAGAAATTCATTGGAAACAAGGTAATAGTGCTAACAGAGCTTCCCTTAGTTGTAGAACCAGAAGGAAGGTTGGTGCCTCAACCCCAATCTGTGATTGCCACTCGTAATGAAGGGGAACAAAAGGAACTACTAGTTGTGTGGAAAGGATTAACTACCAACGATGCTACTTGGGAACTTGCTGGTGAGTTTTTGATGCGGTTTCTGGAATTCAACCTTGGGGCCAAGGTTCGTCGTTAAGGGGGAAGGAGTTGTCACGGGTCCAACGCAGCTGTAGTTACTTTGTTTGTATTATAATAGTTTCAGTTATAAAAATGTAATAGGTAGTGAGACCGAAGGGTAGCTTCAGTACTAACTCTCGTAGTAAGGGTCTTTTTGTATTTTACTACTACCAAAACAGCCGACGGTAAAGGGAGAAATTGGGAATGAGGGTTCGGCAGACTTGTATCTTGAATCTTGAATAGAAAGGTGCAGCGTCCCTTGATGTTGAGGTTGTAGCGTCCCTTAGATGCTATACTGTATTTAGCTTTGGAGTCATTGGTCGGCATAGGAAGAAGAAACCATTTCGGGGACTTGATCTCCCACTCCAGGTTCTAGAGTCGGATTCTTCTAGAAGAGATTTTAATGGTAACAACTTCAAACCCAATGAACCTCAAACAGTTGAAATCTCACAAACCTCAATACCTAATGTGTCTCAAACATTTGTAACCCTTAATAACTTGAGCATTCTTTCCATTGTATAGTATTTGATACTTTTTGTTTTTGGATATGTTATCGGAAAGAAAACTAAGTGCCAAAGAATAATATGTTGATGAGATTTAGTTATTTAATTGAAAGCTACCGAAGTAATGACAAACATTACCAATCAAAAAAGACCTAATTAGGTAAGGTTTCCAAAAATGTCTTGGACCAAAAAAGGAAAAGGAGAAAAAAAGAAAAAGAAACTATTGCTTATTTGTGCAATCAAATGTAAGTTTGTAAGGTAAAAAAGAAAAGAAAAAATGAAAAACTATTTACTTCATAGCACTTAAAGCCTTATCTACACTTACATCTTTTCTATCATTTTTTTCCCTTATTGACAGGTTTTAAATAACAGTTAAATCATCAAATTCCATTATATGCTTTGTACACCTAAGTTATAAATTAAAATTCAATCATAATTTGGAGTCCAATATGGAGCTAATTGTTAATTTACTACCCTAATTCTAAATATAATGAACATTTACTAAAGTAAATTACTTAATCCAAATTTTGAAGAAAAGGAAGAAAGGAAACTTGAAAGAGAGAACTCTTAAACTACATCAATAGATATTAAGTAGGAAACGTAAAAGAGAACTAAATTCTTATACCATATTAATAGAATTTAAGTAGGAATTTTGGGGGGAAAATAAGGATGACATCAAACCAATGAAATGAAATCTAGAGAACCATTCAATAGCTTTTTTTTTTCTATTATTAGTATATTATATACCTATTTAATGGATACATAAATTTACTTTTCACCCTATTCACCACCTTGTTGTTAGCTATTATGTAGATCAAAAGAATCCAAAGTAGCTATTGAGAAATCTTATTCCATTTTTGTGGTTAGCATCATTCTTTACTTCTAAAATCCTTCTTTTCACTCATACTTAAGGATGGTAACTATTTCAATTACCATATGTGATATCTAAATAAATGAAATAATTAACCTATGCTAAGAAAGAGAAGACTAAAAGCATGAATAACCAAATACTTGGTCTATTAGTACTTTTTTTTTTTGGTTCACCTAAATTCTAATTCTATTAATCGTAATCCAAGTGGAATTAAATACACATGTTTAGTCCATCAATTCATGTTTAGTATTGAATTAACAACTTCTTTTTACTCCTCACTATTGTGAAGGTAATTTAAAAGTATCTTTAGCTTATGTATTCCAATTTTTGGAAGGACCTTAGAATTTCAAGAAATATTATTCTACAAAACAAGCACTTGTGAGGGAAGGAAATATATCAATTATTCTAAAACAATGTTAAAATTAAGAACATGTACAAAAGGAGAAATTTAAAAGAGTTCATCCCACCTTCATTATTTTTAATAACTACTAAAGAAAATAACACAATAATAGCTCATCAAGGTAGTTATGACTTGAGCTATAGAATGTTGGTGACTAAAAATTCAAGATTGATTTGATTAGTTTTGCTTCAAGCTAAGACACATTCAAGCTTAACCATTTGATAAGAAGTAACTAGATTATATTCATGTTGTATGAGAAGTTTAAATATGTACACATACTAACTTTCAATCCTTTGATATAGATTCTAAATTTAACAAATTTAAACTCAAGACATTTCCTAGATGAGTTTTACACTCACACTTATATAACTCATTTAGTAATGAACTTGACCAAATAATAACTCTAAAAGAAGTTAGTAAATAGTGCAGTACAATAAGTTTTACATTATTAAAGTCATCCTTAACATGCACAAATACAAAAACATTTAATTTACATATAAGACCTTAACTTCACAAATCTATCTATGAATGTCCAACCCAAACTTAAGTTTTTTAACATAGTTATAAATCAAGTGTCAAAGGTGGGCTTAAGATTTACTTCTTTGCTAAATAGAATAAATAAACAAGTCTATCAATCCTAGTTAAGTATACTTTAAAGT
Source organism: Casuarina equisetifolia (assembly GCA_028551475.1). Taxonomy (NCBI): domain Eukaryota; kingdom Viridiplantae; phylum Streptophyta; class Magnoliopsida; order Fagales; family Casuarinaceae; genus Casuarina; species Casuarina equisetifolia. Next base: position 9,338,817 of record CM052360.1, on the reverse strand, counting down.
AAGAAGATTTTGATATCAAGTCAACTAGAGGTAACAAAAGGAAGTGACTTAATCTATTGAGTAACAACAAACCAACCAACACTTTTAGAGTGGTTTTATTGTCATATATTACTTATGAATAGTGGTCATTATCAAATTTAAATATTGGTTCAATTCACAATTTAATATGAACGATTATCAAAGTGTTGGTTGATTTGTTGTTACTCAATAGATGTTTTATTATCATATATTACTTATGGTCATTATCAAATTTAAATATTGGTTCAATTCATAATTTAATATGAACAATTATCAAATACATCTTAGTTTTTTCAAATTGACTTTTTAAGTCACCTTTCCTTTTATCTATCTGTCCCTTACTCCGTACTTTGTAATCTAGCTCATTGACATGGCCACTATTCATTCATTGCTATGGTTGATTTCCTTCTTTCCCATCACAATTATTACTTAGTTCATTCAATCATTTATTGCTTTCACGGGTCCTATCTATTGATGGCTTAAATTTAGGAGAGGAGGGGCATTACTGCATGAATTTTCTTTAAAATAGAGACTACTAAGAACCAGCCTCTAGAGATTCCCAGAGCCAGGTCCTAATACCAAAAAGTACAGCCGCCAACACTCAGACAGGTTAACATAAAACATATAAAGACACCAAACAAACATGGAGCATACAGCACAAATCGGGCCGCTAGCTGTCTGAGATATACTTCACGGTCGTAACAAAAACATGTGGTGTGTGGCATTCATGATGTAGACAGGTAGGGGACAAGCCATAAGTAACCGAGAAGCGTGGCAAATTTGACGAGAAATGCATAGAAAAAAGTGTTGGAGATACGTTAGCATATTTAGGGATTATTTCCCCAAATTGTTACATTATTCTTTCCTTATAGTTCTATTTATTTAGCAAAAAATTATTGTGTATAGGAGATTATTTCTTTCCTTTATTTGTACATTGTTTTCCTTTGTAGTCTATTCCTTGCATTATATAAGGACCCTTATATGTATAGTCTTTAACAATAAAGTAATACAAGAATTCCTTTCCATACTTTATGCTCTTCTTCTTCTCTTGTGACATGGTATCAGAGCCACCTGCGGGTCCCGCCTTGGGCCAAAAATTATGTGAGGACCCCTTTAGTTCTACTTGCGAAGAAAAATACCGCCATGGGTTCCACTTCGGACACTTGCGAGAAAAATACCGCAGTGTACCGAAGTGGGGGGGAGTGTTGAGTCCCACACTGGTACCAAAAGTGGGCACCGAGCATCATATATGAGAGGGGAGTACCTCCCCTTACAACATGTGTTTTAAGGTGGAAAGGGCCCCTGTTTACATGGTATCATATAATATTTTACTTTCTCACCAACATTTGGATCATACTGCCTCCTACCCCTATCCAAAATGTCCAAATTTATCCTTTGGCAAAACAACCTTGCCCTTCCTTCCCTACTAGCTCTTCTCGAGCTCCCTCCATTTTCTCCCTCCTCTATATTAACATTTGGGGGCCTTATCACACCCCACACAGTGATGGGTCCCGCTTCTTCCTCACTCTCATTGATGATTTTTCTCGTGGTAGTTGGGTTTTCTTAATGCAATCTAAAACCCAAGTCCTCCCTCATCTCACCCATTTCTTTGCCTTTATTTGAACTCAATTTCACACCTCTATTCAACGAGTCCACATCGATAATGCCTGTGACTTCTTTAATCATACTTGCTCTTCCTTTTTTTTTATCATGGCATCCTCCATGAAAGTTCTTGGCCCTACACTTCTCAACAAAATGGTTTTGTAAAGTGCAAGCACCGCCACCTTTTCGAGGTTGCCCGCGCCCTTAAATTCCAAGCCTCTATCCCTGAAAATTTTTTGAGCGATTGTGTGGTTACTGCAGCTTACTTGATCAATCGGATGCCTACTCGGGTCCTTCATGGGAAGACACCTTTTGAGTTCCTCTTTGGCAAGCCACCTGATATTGGTCATCTTTGAGTTTTTGGTTGTTTGTGTTTTGCTACTATTGTGGACCATTGTGACAAGCTTGCACCTCGAGCCACTTATTGCATCTTTATAGGTTATCCTTCCCTTCAAAAAGGCTATCGTATTTATGACCCGGCTACAGGTATATTTTTTATTAGCCACGATGTTGTTTTCCCTGAAGACGTATTCTCTTTTCAGGATGTGCCTTCATTGGCGGCTGACACTGTGCCCCCTCGGGCTCTCGACCGTTTCTCCCTGATGATTTGGCTCCATCACCACCACCTGTGGTCCTTATTGCGTCCCCAGTGCCTTCACCAGTCTCTATAGGCTCCATTCCAATGCCTCCCTCTGCCCCGCCTTCTCCATTGCAGGCTTCTCCTGTCCCACCAGACTCCTTAGCCTCCATTGATGACTCATTGGCCATTTTCCCCTATGTCCCATCTCCTGATTCGGTCTCAGCTCTTCTAAGCCCTTTGCTCTCTGCTCCTCCTCCTCGGCATTCTGGTCGTGCCACTCGGTCCCTACTTGGACCAAGGACTACATTTGTTCTAACACTGACACCATTAGGTCTCATTATCCCATCACATCCTATGTCAGCTTTGTTCGTCTATCTCAAGAGCATCTTTGCTGCATTAGTTGGGTTTTTGCTGCCACCAAACCTTCTTGTTACTAGGAGGCTTCCACTGATCCCCGTTGGCAATAGGCCATGGAGGCTGAACTCCATGCCCTTGCAGATAATCACACTTGGGATATTGTTCCACGACCTGCTCATCGACGTCTTATTAGTTGCAAGTGGGTCTACAAGATCAAGCATCATGCCGATGGTTCAGTTGAGCGTTATAAAGCCCACCTTGTTGCAAAAGGCTACACCCAGAAAGAAGGTTTTGACTATCAGGACACTTTTTCACATGTTGCCAAGGTAGGCACTGTTCATTCCTTCCTTGCCATTGCCGCCTTCCGTGATTGGCCTTTGCATCAGATGGATGTCAATAATGCCTTTCTCCATGGTGATTTAGATGAAGAAATCTATATGGATCATCCTCTGAGCCTTCGCAGACAAGGGGAGTCTCGGGTTTGTCATCTCCGAAAGTGCCTCTATAGTTTCAAGCAAGCTTCTTGGCAATGGTATGCTAAATTTGCATCAACCTTTCTCTCAGCTTAGTTTTGCCAATCTCGTCATGACTATGCCCTTTTCACATGGCACTAAGGTACTTCCACGATTTGCTTACTCATATATGTGGATGATATCTTAATTATGGGTAGTGATGCTTCCGCGATTGCCAAGTTTAAGTCATACCTTCACTCTACCTTCCATATCAAGGACTTGGGCCCCCATAAATACTACCTGGGTATTGAGATTGCTCTTTCGGACAAAGGCATCTGTCTCAATCAAAGAAAATTTGTCTTGGAAATTATTTCTGAGGCTGAACTATCTGGTTGCAAGCCTGCTGTCATTCCTTTTGAACAGAACTTGAGTCTCACTACACGAGAATTTGATGTGGGAACATCATCCTCAGAATAAGATCAACCACTCAAGGATCCTTCTAAGTATCAACGCTTAGTTGGAAAATTTATCTACCTTACTATGACAAGACCGGATATCTGTTATGCTGTTCACATTCTTAGCCAATTTATGCATGCCCCGAAATAGTCCCATATGAATGCAGCTTTAAAGGTTGTAAAATATCTAAAGGGATGTCCAAGTCTTGGCTTGCTCTTCTCTACAGATTGCAACATGGAAATGAAGGGGTATTGCGACACTGATTATGTCACATGTCCTATAAACAGACGATCGACAACTGGTTTTGCCATAACACTTGGGAATTCCCTTTTGTCTTAGAAGACCAAGAAACAGTCCATTGTATCATTATCTTCTACCGAATCCAAATATCGTGCTATGGCTAAAACCACCTGTGAAATTATTTGGTTGAGGGGCTTACTAAGTGACCTTGGAGTATGGATACAAAGTCCTACTTTACTCTTGTGTGACAATGATGCAGCTTTAAAACTCACAGAAAATCCAATTGTTCATGAAAGAACCAAGCATATTGAAGTGGATTGTCATTTTACAAGGGACAAAACTCAAGAAGGCATCATCAAGACACATGAGATTGACACTATGGAACAACCTGCAAACATTTTCACCAAAGCACTCTGTCATTGACAACACACGTATCTATTGAGTAAGCTTGGTGTGTTTGATATTTACAAGCCACCTAAACCACCAGCTTGAAGGGGAGTGTTGGAGATACGTTAGCATATTTGGGAATTATTTCCCCGAATTGTTACGTTATTCTTTCCTTATAGTTCTATTTATTTAGCAAATTATTATTGTGTATAGGAGATTATTTCTTTCCTTTATTTGTACATTGTTTTCCTTTGTAGTCTATTCCTTGCATTATATAAGGACCCTTATATGTACAGTCTTTAACAAGAAAGCAATACATGAATTCCTTTCCATACTTTACGCTTTTCTTCCTCTCTTGTGACAAAAAGCAAAGAGACTAATTTTCGAGTGTAACTGAAGCATGAAAAAAATTCAACCTATAGATAAAAGAAAAACACGTTGCCTGTGCCACTACAGGACTCGTTGAGCTTAATGCTGCTGGAGTGGGGATGAGAAGCGCGACCACGACATCACAGAGGGTGGAGAGCTTTCATGGCTTCCTTATCATAACGTTCCACCACTTTTCACTTGGAAAATTACGATCGGCGATGGCTCTTCTTCACAATCCGCTGGAGCACCACCATTGTCCAACCCATTCAAAGCCCTATTTGCGCTCTTTCTTTGTCTCTTTGGCTGTTTGGATAGTCAAAAATGGAAGATACTGAATAGATAAGGGCATCAACAGGAGGGCGAGAGGCCTCGTATCTAGGGGCAAAGTCAGACTACTACTCTTTAACGCGTGTTTTATTTTATGCCCTTCTTTCTTCCCGGGCCTTGGGACGTTCTACCAGTTTTTAGCTACTTTAAGATTGAGTTAAGTTTTTGTCTTCTCCACTCTGGGTCTAATCGAAGAAAAAAAGTCCTGATCTTGACCAACTTTGAGTCTAACAAGGCAAGAAAAGACAAAAGAGATACAAAACGAAAATGAACTTGCTGAAAGCCCCGAGTTGATAACAAAACGCCCAAAAAAAAAGAAAAAAGACAACAATTCTAACTATTATCAATTTTATGAAGTGAAAAACTGTTATAAGACTTATTCAAACTAAACTCAGAATTTAAAACTACTGAAATATTTTAATTAAAAAAGACCGAGTATTACTATTGTTCTTTTGAATATGGGAACTTTATCGAGAAATAATCTATATGCACTTATGAATTAATATAGCATCAAACTATGGTGGAATAAGAAACAAAATCTTGAGAGTGTGATAATAAGAAAAAGAATCTTGAGTTATCAAAATATTTAGTTATTTTAATTGAAGATATAGTAACAATGCAATAGTTGAGAGATTTTTAAAACATAATTTTTTTACAACAAAAGAGCAAAGAGAATACAATTGTTAGCTAGAAAAGCCAATATCTAAAGATTGATATGCATTTGAAGAGAGTGGTAAGCTTGGGATATTTATAATGGAAATGGTACATGTCATGATTGTTTTGTATATAATATGTTACAATTATTTATTCTTTCCAAGTCAAATATAGGGGCTCAAAACAAAAGCTTTTGTAACAAAAACCCTTAAAGAGAAGTGAAAAGAAGAAAAGAACTCAAATGTTGCATGCCATCACAAAAGAAATCTCTACGGGTCAAGAAGAAGACTTTAGAAGACACAAAAAAAGAAAGTAAGACATTCAAAGAAGTATGAAATGAAGAACATTGAAGAAAAAGATAGAAGTTGTTAGTTTCTATAAAAGTAGTAAATGATCTAATATCTTAGTTTCTAAAAATAGACAAATTCATAGTTCAAATGCAATTGAACCTCTCATACTTGTATCTTTTATAGATAGATTTATGGTTGTAATAGACATTTGAACCCCACATACTTTTATATCTTCTTTTAGTAAAGCTTTTATTATTTTAACTTTTAGTTGTTCAAACCTTTGAGTGTATTGTAAATCTTACCGTAGTTGTAATTGGTGTAAACTACATGGTTAAAAAGATCAATATTTATTGTTTACATGTCTTTGTAAATAGAAATATTTATTAAAGTTACTTAGACATTTGATTCTTTAATAGAAATTTTTTATTTCAATCTTCCACTCTATGCAAAGGTTATTATAAAGAATTGACTCTCCCGCAACATGCACTAAAGAGAAATAAACAAACTTGCTACTAAATTTTTTTTGGTGAAAATATAATTTGCATTAATGAAAAATTAGTAGATAAAAACATACCTTAACATTACAAAAATTATAAAACTACAAAAAAAATTAAAGTTATAAGCTTCAAATCTTATTTAAAATGACATTTTCTTGACAAAATTTTATATTTCAATATAAAATTTTAGTCTTAACAGCTCTCTTCTCTAGAAAGCAAGAGAAAACCCACCCTGTGATAGTCCTGCCACCATGACTCTATCCGGAAATTTGCCACTAGAGCATTCGCCGCCTCAATCAGCAGAGGCTTTGGGTTTCCCCACTTTTCATCGGCCCAATCTCGCTCCCCATCCCCCCTATTTTCTCTCTCTTTCCCTCTCTCTCTCTCTCTCTCCACCCTCCACATCTTCCCCATGCCCATCTCAAAAACCTGTTGCCCCACCCCCGTCTATCTCTCTCACCTCTCTTCTCCTTGATTTCCTCTTCCTTTGCTCCAAATTTTTCTTTCCCTATCCATCCCCACCCCCACACTCCTACCTTCCTTTTCCCTTCCTTCTTCCTTTTTCCCAATCTCCTTCCTTTTTTTTTTTTGAAGCCTCCCCATGTTCCACTCTCCATATTAATCTTTCTCTCATATGTATTAGCATAACTTAATAAATCCTGCTAATGGCCTTACATGTGGGAGAAAGTGAATGAAGGTCACATTGCTCTCACCTTTATACATCAATTAGACTCTCTAAAGGTCTTAGCATATGGTACAAGTTGTTAGTCAAATTTTTCCAAAACCTATATCTTCTTGAAGACAAGCCCTTAGCTCCCTTGGCTCAAGTTTAATATCAGGTGCTAGGAGTGGAAAATTGCGAACCACATTTTCAAAATCTAAGGTAGAAATTGGAATGGCTATGCCCTAATCATGCAATGAAGGAACTATATTGGAACCATTAGATGTCTTGAAATTAGGTACTTTTGATACCTCTTTTTGTTTGAATAATTCATATGAGGTAGTCTTTGATGAAATTGCTTCTCAAGCAACCATAAATGATAAAGTAGACAAAGTTGATAAGAATCAGCAGCAAGATATGACACCCATTATGAACTGTTTAAAATCTGTAGCATCTATTGGTAATCTTGGAACACCTTGGAAATTAGTGACAATAGGAACAATAAATGAAACTGCTAATTAGATTACCAACCCCTTACTAAAAAAGGGAAGAGAATTGTTGTCAAACCCGCTCTAGAAGCAATTAAGGTTGGTAAAAGTCATTTTGCTAATTGTCTTGTTGGTTATTTTTTGAATGCTAGTACTTTGTATTATGCAATAAAAGGAATTGTTGAAAAGTTGTGGGGTAAGGATAATTTACAAGATATTACTACCATGGAGGATGACTTTTTTTTTTCTTTTAGTTTTCTAATATACAAAAGCTAGAAGAAGTAATGGAAATTGGAGTATGAGACATAGTTGGTAAACCTTTATTCCTTCAAAAATGGCACATGTGTATTAGATTAGAGAAGGCCAAAATATCTATTGTTCCCATTTTGGTTAAATTGTTTAATGTCCTTCATGCATTATGTAATAAGGTTAGTATGAGTCATGTTAGCAGTGTGTTGGGTAAACCTCTATATGGACAAAGCTACTAAACTAAAGCTTTGATTATCATATGCTAAATTTTGTATTTTAATGAATATTAATAGTAAAGTTTCTTAAACGTTTGACGTTGATATAGGTAATAATGAGGTGTTAAAGGTCAACTTAGGTAATAAACCTCATACAAATGTAGAATTTATCCTTATTACTAGCAAGAGGAGGACTCTTGGAAAGAAAAAGGACAATGATCATGTAATCATCTCAAAAAATAAGTTTGTTCAACTTGCTTATAACATCCAACCCACTTACAATGAGCTTTCAGAACTTCTTAATAACTTTAATGTAGTGGAAATGGGGAAAAAACCTTCAGATCAATGAATGTTTTATCTTGGAATGTAAAGGGGCCTCAATAAATGCCTTAAACAAAGAGAAGTTGTTAAATTTGTATTGTCACAAGCTCCACATGTTATCATTTTCATAGAACATAAAGTAAAGGAAGAAAGTGTGAATTTTGTCATTAATAATATGTTTACTAGTTAGAATTACTCTCATAATTACTCGCACTTTGTGATTAGAAGAATTTAGATTTTATGGAAATCGTCTAAGTTACAACTTACAATTCAAAGCACTTCCTCCCAAGTTATTCACTACCGCATTGAAGTCAAGTTTGCCATTTTTTTTTTTACTGTTATCTATGCAAGCAATTTCGAATCTGAATGTAGGGAGTTATGAGCAATATTGAGTTTTTTCATCTTAAAATGCTGCAGATGTTCCTTGACTACTAATGGGTGATTTTAATGAAATTTGACATGTAAATGAATGCATTAGGCCAAACAACATATGGATGAGACGCATGGGGGATTTTAATGATATAATTAAGAAACTAGGTTTGGTGGAACCCTCTTTTATTGGCTTTCTCTATCCTTGGTCTAATAAAAGCTCAGCATAGTGATAACTCTATTTTTATAGAGTTATTTGACCTATTTTTAGGCAATAAACAATGCAATGCTTATGAGAAAATATTTGAATTTCTCTTTATTTACCTAAATTTGTCTTATTTATGTAGCGTAAAGAGGCATGGAGAAAAATGATGAATAAAGAGAACCTAATGCTTATTGTGTGGCAAAATCGTAATATCAAGATCAAGAGAGTCAAGATGGGCTTGGACTTTAGATTTTCCATTGTTATTAGGTTTTCTATTTATTTAGAAAACCCAATCATGTTAGGAATTCAAATCCTAATTAATTTAGAAGTTCAAAACCCAATTCTACTAGGATAGGAGGTAGGTCTAAACCTGAATCCTATTTAAGAGAAGAGAATAGGCAAAAGGAGGGGGAGGAGGAAATTGAGCACAACTCAAGAAAGAAGCCAAGAATTCAAGGTTTTCTTGAAGAGAAGACAAAAAGGGTGACAGACTTCTTGTTCTTGGATTCAAGATGCCTTCTTTATTTCTTATTACCATTCTTCCTTATTATTTCTTTATGTTTTAGTTTATTTTTGTTAGAGCTACGATGTAACCTAATTATGATGGTATGAATCTTATGATTATTATGTTTTGCAAGATATTTTATTTATGTGAAGTTACATATTACGGAGTTTAATGCTTTTAGGTGATTAGCTACCACTTAGATGACTTGATTTGCATGTTAAAGACCGACAGGAAATAGCATGCAGTTGTTTCTTGTAATATGTAACCATAAATTAAATATGGATAGACATATACCATATTGTTTGTGTGGCTTTTGGTGTAAACTGGGAATATTCATAGATCCTAATGCATTTGGTTTGTTTCAATTCACATATAGAGATATAGTGAATTAATGAACTAAGTAGGTTTGCTATACCTAGACATAGGATTGTAAATAAATTAGGAAATTCTGTCATCACATAGATATTATCTCTCTTGCAAGCATAAATAATCAATATTAGTACCTAGTAATTATGGTGAAGTCATATGCTCTAACATATTTCTTTTATTAAGTTTTCTTAGACTTAGTTAGTTAATCTATCATCCATCAATTTGGTTTGCAAGATAAATTCTACGAGTTATTCACCGTTAGTAATTAGTTGGTCTAGTAATCACCAATCTCTGTGGGACGATATCTTTCTTATCATTATATTACTTGTTCGACATGTTCACTTGCATTTAGATTTCACCGAACACATAAAATCTTAAAGCTAGCAAGATTGATAAAACATTAACTAATGCAGAATGGATTCTTAAATTTGATAGGTTTTCTATTGAGTTCTTACCTCCATTGGTATCATATCATTCTCTTGCCTTAGTTAAGTTCAATGCTATTCATAGAAGGAAACAAACACCTTTTAGATTTTTCAATTTTTGGACCAATAGTCTTGATTTTATAGATATTGTTAGTTCTGTTTGGCACCAAGAAGTCAATAACACCAAAATGTTCGAAGTTGTGAAAAAGCTAAAAGCATTTAAGGAATGACTTAAGTATCTATACTCTACTTTGGTGATTTACATCAGAAGGTAAAGGTTGCTAAAGAATAGTTGTAGTAGGTTCAACTCAATTTACAACTTGATCCTTTTGACATTACTATGTGCTTTGAAGAAAGGCATAAAATAGAGCAACTAACTACATGGAGTAAACATGAGGAAGCTCTTTTAAAATAAAAATCATGAAATCTTTGGTTGAAAGAGGAAGATAATAGTAGTAGAATATATCCTTAATGCATATAAGAGCTTAAAACAAAATTACTCACCTAGTTTAAGAAGATGAATCTATTATTTCTGATGATGAGGCCTTGCGTGTTGTTGTTACATATTATCAAACTATTCTTAAGAGTTCTTATGCTGATAATATGCACAATGAAAGGTACACTTTCTTATTTCATGAAAATGTAAATGATGTATTGAATCTACCTTGATGGCTACAATAGTTTGTTTTACAAGAAAGGTTGGCCTATTATTGGTTGTGACATAGAAAATGTAGTGCTAAATTTTTTCTTATCTAAGAAATTACTAAAAGTTATTAATGCTACTTTGTTGTGCCTAGTTCCAAAAACCTCCAATCCTAGCTACATGAAGAATTTTAGACTAACTGCTTATTGTAATGTTCTTTATAAAGTGATTTTTAAATTGCTTGCAGAAAGGATAAACCTTATTCTCCTTATTATGGTTAGCCAAAACCAAACTACTATTATTAGGGATTGTCAAATACCTGAAAGTATTATCCTTTATCAAGAGTTACTTCATAATTACCATAAAGGAGGAAAAGGTATGCGTGTTGCCATTAAAATTGACCTTATAAAAGCTTATGACATGATTAAATGGGATGTAGTATTAGGAGTTTTACAAACTATTCATACTCCTCAATTGTTGATTGATATGATTGGCCAATGCATTACTATTACTAGCTTTTTTGTGAACTTCAATGATAAGCATGTTGGCTACTTTCAGGATACGAATGGATTAAGGTAAGGAGATCTTTTGTCTCTTTATTTGTTTGTCCTTGTTATAGAGATTCTTAACATGCTTATTCTTGAGAAAATTTTTACTTCTACTTTCAAATATCATTGGCGATGTAACAAAGAGAAAATCACTCATCTTTGCTTTGCTAATGACTTATTTTTATTTGCACATTGGGATATTAATTCAATGTTATGGGTCACTAATGCTTTAAAGGACTTTGTAACACTTATAGGCTTATGTTTTAATCTTAGCAAATGCCAAATATTTTTTTTCAAGGCTTACTAAGCAAGAAAAGCTTTTGATTTTGGATCATACTTTTTTTTAAAAAAGACTCTCCCAATCAAGTGTCTTGGTGTTCCCCTTATCACAAAAACACTAACTCATGTTGCTTGTAAGGTTTTGACTAAGAAAATAATGGGAAGAATTGATAGTTGGTGAATGAGACATTTAAATTATGTTAGAAGATTATAGTTGGTAAAATTAGTTCCTACTTTTATTTGTACCTTTTGGATGCAAATGTTTCTCTCCTAAAGCAAATTGTTTATGAGAATGAGAAGAACATTCAACACTTTCTATGGGTGGGAAATTCAGCAGATCATAAAAACTCACAAGGTTGCTAGGGTTACTAGATCTTAAAATGTTAAATAAGGTTTTGTTGGGGAGGTCACTCTAAAATCTCAGCAATTATCCAAGCTCATCTTTATGAGTAGATGGATTTATAGTACTAAATGCAAGAGAATTTTAGTTATGCACCTTAACATCAAAGGAAATATGGCATAAAGTTAGAAAGGTCTTCTTAAGTTACATCAAACTCTCTTATCTACACTTTCCAAACCTTCTTATGGTTGTAAAGAGACATATAAAGAATTATGTTAAGCTAATACTAAGGTTGAATGGCATGACTTGATATAATAAGATAGAATCAACAAACATAACTTCATTGGATAACTTATATGTAAGGATGGACTCCCTAAACCAAAAGTAGTATCTTGATGGCTTCCTTCAATTGACTTCTATTATAATTTCTATGGATCTCACTTGAAAAATAGGTCACATTTATTTTTCAGTGTACTTGGATTAGGCAAATTTGATAAAGTATTCTCTTGTGTAACAAGCCATTTATAGGAACATTAAAGATTGGAATTTTAAGTTGCAATGGATCGTTAAAGCAATAAAAAGAAAAGATTTGGTTACGAAACTTCTTAAACTTTATTTTTTAGCTTGCATATATTGTATATGGTCTAAATGAAATTATACACATTTTTAAAATAAGATTGTTGAAATACCAATTTTACTAACTAGAATTAGGAAAGTAGTTTGTAGTAAAACATCTCTATTTAGGAATATTAAACATTCTTAGGTGAATGCATTATTGTGTCATCGTTGGTGAATTCCAAATCCAATCTTTTTTTAAATGAATTGTAATGCTAAGGTATGTTTCTATGTTTTTATATTCTCTCATTTTTTGGTGAATAAACTTACACGTTCACAAAAAATAAAAATAAATGTTTTCTTTTGTATATTTTTTTTAATTTTTGACAATAGAATTGAGATGTTAATTTTTTTTGTTTTGAAATATCTTTATTTCATTTAGCCTATATACAATAAATATAACTTAAATAAAATATTTTAACAAATTTTACAATCAAATTCTTTCCTTTAGTTACTTTAATCATCTATTATAATTCTTCATAACATTATTAAACGTGACTTTAAATTCCATTTTGAGTGATAATATTTTTCAAAATCATCCTTATTTATATTCCTTCAAAAAATAAATAACTCTTATTTATATAAGATTGACATAAATCACAATATAACTTTCTTTTCAAGTATCACCGTGATTCCAATAAATCCATACAACTCAATAGAGAAATTGGACAGTATTAAGTGGATGAACAGATGGCGACGTAAAAGCTGAAAAGAAATTGCATGCCTAAGGACGTTTTATAAATTTTAACCACCATAGGCCTAGAAAAGTCTCCTGGTTCTTCGTAGCGAAGAAAACCAACTTAAATAGAAACTCTTCTGCTTGGCAATGAATGTCAAAATGCTAGCTGTTGGTAATTGAATGCATTGGCATATGTGTCATAAAAATGGATGCTGGAAGTGCCAACCAAGTGTCCTTTTAGGCAAAGCATGGGAAAGAATGGAGAAATGCATTTGAAAATTGAGCGGTTGCATCATTAAAAGTGAGCCCAGGTTAAAGTAACCCCGAGGGTTCGTCGCTTTTGTGAAAGGCTCAAGAGTCATCATGGAGGTTCCATTTTTTCAAGGCCCATATCTCTTGTTTTCCTTCATCTCTATTGGTCTTCATTAAAAGCGGTATGCCTATTGAGTCAGCCAAACAAACCCATTAGATACATAGCCAGCACTGCCACCAAAAACATTGCTTGTCATTCTCCTATACTGCGTTTTCCTCCAGGTTAAATTCATCGATTCTGTTGATCATGTTAGGATTGGTGGAATAATTAGGTTAAAGGGTATGATTATCATTACAATCATGAGTCTTTATGTAATTATGAAACTAGGAAATATCTTCTACATGTAGTGGATTAGGATTCTTATCCTTATGTAGAGTAGGTTTTCCTAGTAGTATTCAACTAGGATTCCTTTAGGGTTTCTCTATAAATAGGAGAAGTATAGAGAAACCTAGTGGGTAAATTAAGAGAGTCCCCATGGGGGGCTAATTGTTGAAGAAGGCCCCTCTCATGGATTCTAGTTGATAAAGAATCCATGAGATACCTATTTGAGGAGAGGGAATGTATGATGAGAAAATCTAATGAGAAGAGACTACAAGGGACGTAGGACATTATGATGTTCTGAACCTCTTAAATCTGTTGTATTTGGGTGTGTGCGTTCTTATATTTATGTATTCAATCTCTATGTGGATGATGCAACTTTGTTGAATTCTCCCAACAAGTGGTATCATAGCCAGGTTTGGATCCTAACAAGTGGTATGGGAGACAAGCTTGGTTTCTAACAAGTAGTGTAGTGAGCGTGGAATATGGAAGATTGGGACCATAGATGATGAATCGAACGTGGTGAACACAATTGAAGAAGCAGAGTGATGTGTTTTGAGGTGAGGTTTTCTCTTTCCCTAAATTTGGTTTGATTTTGGATGATATTGATGTGGATCAACCAGAATATGTTGTTGGAATTGTAGATTGAGGTTTGCAAAGTGTAGATCTATATCTCTCTCTCTATATCTGAGCATTTGGCTCAAGTTATGGCGTTAGATAACAGAGAATGATGGAGATTTTGATGTTTGAGGGGGAGCACTTTGTTGATTTTGTTAATGAATTGTTGATTGAGGGGGAGCATGTGATGCTCCTATGTTGATGTGATTGATGAGGTAAAAGTTTAGGATTTTCAAGTTTGTCGATATTCAGATGAGGTGTATTAAGACTCCAATGGTTGATTCCGGGGAAGCACCAACAATTTTGGATGGGAGATGGACTATTTGTTGGGGATTTCGAAGAGTGATCTCAATTGTTGTGAAAGTCTCATGATTTTTACTTTTATTGAGGGCCTCATGGTGGAGGACACATTTAGATGGAAAAAGCCTATGATGATGTGTGGATGCTTGGAGAGAAACACAGCCTAGGATAGGTGTAACCTAGAAGAGGCTGTAGTGGAAGTGCCTAAAGAGGTATGACCTAAGAGAGGGGTGGTTTAAAGAAAAGGCAAGATGGCATAGTTGATGCAGGCTTGTTTTGAAGAGAGTTTTATCCAATCTTTCTCTATAAAAAAGATTGTGGTTGTAGAAGTTGAAGAGAGTTTTTTGCAATCTTCTCTTTCAAAAGATTGTGGTTAAAGAGAGTTTACTTAGTCTTTCTCTATTCAAAGACTATAACTGTGAAAGTTGAAGAGAGTTTCTCTAATCTTTCTCTTATAAAAGATTATGGTTATATAGTTGATAATTTGAAAAGATTTTCTATACTTTCCTATAATGTAGGGATGTTGCACCAAATTGTTCCAAGGGGGAGATTGTTAGGATTGATGGAATAATTAGGTTAAAGGGTATGATTGTCATTACAATCATGGGTCTTTATGTAATTGTGGAACTAAGAAATATCTTCTAGATGTAGTGGATTTCCTAGTAGTGTTGGATTAGGATTCTTATCCTTATGTGGAGTAGGTTTTGTTAGTAGTATTCAACTAGGATTCCTTTAGGGTTTTTCTATAAATAGGAAAAGTATAGAGAAACCTAGTGGGCAAATTGAGAGAGTCCTCATGGATTCTAGTTGATGAGAGAATCCATGAGATACCTATTTGAGGAGAAGGAATGTATGATGAGAAAATCTAATGAGAAGAGACTACAAGGTACGTAAGACATTATGATGTTTTGAACTTCTTAAATCTATTGTATTTGGGTGTGTGCGTTCTTATATTTGTGTGTTCAATCTCTATGTAGATAATGCAACTTTGTTGAATTCTCCCAACAGATCATACCATTAAAACCTTTTGTCATCTTATTGAATGCTCATCTATTAAGATAGTCTTAAAAGGTCAACAGTTATATCCTTATTGTTGTTCCAATCCTTTACATATCACAAATACACTAAGGATATACGAGAAATGTACTCTGAGCAGGTAAAGAATGGTGAAGGTCAGGTGATTTGATTTGCAAAGCAAGACACAAGATGATGAATTATTCAAGAGCAAAGGAGAGACACACCATGAAACCAACCATTTAAATCATATATGGTATGCTAATTCATTCTCTAACTTAAATGTTCAAAAGGAAACCAGTAAAGTGTCGAAGCTCCCTCCATCACTACAGCGTATGTGAAGCACCTTTATAGCATACCATGATTGCGATCCCTGATCGGCTATGGAAACAAACTAAGGGTGGTTAGTCGAGGACGAGGAGACAAGTGATTGTTTTCGTGCTTGCTTAATCCTATCAACACGTCGGTTTTGCCTTCACCATTCTCCATAGCTGCGATATGTAAGTAACAAGTAATTACCAGAGTCATGATTTCTTATTCACCGTTACCTTGCCACTAGTACTTTAAAAACAAACTAATCGTCATTCTTAGCCAACTATATCATTAGTTTGTTTCTTTCAGTACTAATGCCTTAATGATTGTACTTCTTCTAATGCATTAATACTGTTTTTTTTTCTCTCTATTCTTACCTCCTTCTCTAGTAGCTTGTTTTCTTCTCTTATCACCCTTTCCTGTTCATAGCAAAGAAGACGAAATTGACTAATGCATTAGAAGAATCCTGTTAGTACCATGCTACAATTCATATTTTAAAAAGCAACCAGAGAAACGCAAACAATCAATTTCAAAAACTGAATCATGTCGTCTTGTAATTTCTCAATTTTCTTCATCTAGGTCTCAAGTATCATTTCTATTGCTTTTCCAAGTAAACCAAGGTTCTTGCACTTCTTATGCTTAACTCTTTTCCTACTAGCTAATGATGTAGTTGGCTAATAATGACGATTAATATGATGATTTTGTGTTCACATCAGTTTGTTTCTTTCATGTTAAAATTTTAACTTAAATATGCCATTTCATAATATTCTTACTAGGTTTTAGTTTTAATCTTAATCAAAACATTGTAGGAGACTAGGTAATCTATGTTAGCTCATGTACTATACACTTAGATCAATAAGGATAAACTAATTCTCTTGTAAAGTTATGTTAATATAAACAATGCTGGTTTAGTTAAATAAGACAAACTTTGCCCTTATTTGCAATTATATTGCTAGCTAGTGTTGGTTGTAGTACACCTTCTAAAGCTGTACTATGTTAGGACTATTTGGTTAAGCACATTATTAGTTAAACCAACTAAGTCCCCCCTTTATATTTAGTTCATTATATGTGCATTGGAATTCATATGCATTCAAGTCAAGCTTGTAGTAGATCTTTGAGAGGTTAAAGGCATAATTGTCATTCTACCATGACCATTATTTATCTCTATATTTATGAAACATTACAATATTTCCTAATGGTTCATAAAATAGATAACCTTACACAAAATTTTCCTTTTATCACCAGGCATCCTAGTTATTAATTTTAGTGTGAATTTCTTACTCCTTGTCAACTAGGTAATAAAAGAATAATAAAGGGTAAAATCTTAGTTAAAGTTCATAAAAAATGCAAGCACAATTAGGTACACAAATCTTATTTTAGTTTTCTACACAAAACTCATTTTTCAATTTATCTTGCTTAAAGATTTGTTTTAGGCAATTTATTTCTAACAATCCAAGGCATTAGGCATTTTAGATCATTTAAGAATTCCTTCATTGCACAACTAGATTGCTCCATTATTTGATGTTGTAATTATTCTATGCTAAAGTCTCAAATGCAAGATTAATCTATGCTAGGTAAAATTTTGGAGAATATCATATTGAGTTAGATGGGTACTCCCTGTCTCTCGACAAGAAAAAGATTTATCAATATACTCTTTACTTGAAAGTTATCTCTAGCTCAATACTTTAGGTAGTACCTTTAGGTATGAATTTGAACTAATTCTCAAGTTGATTACAACAAAAATAGTCATACTAGTTTTAATAACTAAACTAGACAATCCATGACAAAGTTTGTTTGATAAGTTCAATAATAATATAAATCAAGGCATAGTCGAGGGGGACAATTGGATATGCAATTCTATTTTGCTCTTCAAATCTGATATGATGTGGGAGCTATTGAACCATACTAGATTTCATAGGCAGTGAAAAGGATTAAAAGGTTTTAAAGTAAAAGGAGAAGACTTAAAAAATTTGGGAAATGATTCCATGGAACCATAAGTTACAAATATCAAGTGATCACAATTGCTTATAAAACCTAGAAAGGGCGTAATTCAAACCACATAGGTGTGAGTAGTCAACTAATCGCCACCTTAGGTAGATGTGACACTTGAGAGTTTCACATATACAATGAAATTTTATCAGTCATCAATGTCTTATAACAGGGAACTATGATCCAATTGATAAAGGATATTAATTCATTAGATCACACTAGCCTTTTCTGGATTTATGAAAAGATGAGAGGAAACGTTTCCTTCTAGATTCAAGTAATTTATATATAAAGATATAGTTTGCAAAGCAAAGATCCTAAAGGAACACAGTCAATGGCATACCTTTTCATGAAGGCTTATTAGGGACTCCATCATCAGTTGTATTTGAAAAAGATATCAAAAATAATCAACTAAGATAGCAATATAACTTAGGCAAGTGAAATATTGGGTTAAATGATACTCTTTTATAGGTAGAATAGAGCACTCCATCCCAAGTGGCATAAAATTCCATGCCAAATAATTTTCTCTAATGAGTTTTTAGCCTAGTGACATGTTTTAAGAAGTAATTCATAAGGAAAATATTAGAAATAGAATTGTTAGAATTATATCTTCAAGTTAATAGAACCACAAAGAATAAACCCTTTATTTTCACTCAAGTGAATAAGCTAGATTGAGCTAACTTGACTAAGGAATGCAACCTACAATGGTTAAAGTTGCATTGGAGTATTGCTAATTAAATCTAAAGCTGCATGTTTCTCCTATTAAAATTACACAGATGCCTTGATGCACTCTTCTTGTCAATTTTGGTTTCTAGGTCTCTATTAATGGTTAAGTGTGGGAAGAACGAAAAATGTCCCTATTGAAAGGAATTGCATATACAATTACATAGCCTTATGTTTTGACGATTAAATAGAATGTAGAACAAGTGTCATTATCCTTACCATTTCATGAAAACTAAGGAAATTTGGCTAGACTATGAATGATATATAGAATAGTGTACCAAATACTCTATTTTTGTGTAAGCAAGACATAGATCCCAGATTTTATATTCTTAAGCCTCTGGTATCTGATTTTATAGGCTGAAGCAAGATACAGAGCCCAGATTTTATATTCTGAAGCCTTCGGTATATGATTTTATAGGCTGAAGCAAGATATAGATCCCAGATTTTCTAATAGCAGCCACCGTTCAAAGTACTAGAGCAGTTGAAAAGCATATAATATTCTACTCTTAGATAGAACAGAACGAGAAAAAAGACAACATAGCCCAAATCTAGCCAATTATTAGTTTGATGGCATTCAATTATCTAGATGCAATACTAAGAATTTATGTAATGTAACAGCTTAAAATATTGGCTAAACAAAACTGACCTTTACACAACTCGTGTATGTAAGTGCGGCGTGAAACTCTTTCTCTAGTTACACAAGTTCAGTCACACTCAATTGTCCAATCTGCGGCCCTTCAAGCTGCCTAAGCTTGTGGCGTGCATCTGAATTCATCAACAATAACGCCTTACACATTTAGGATATGCAAATATAAAAGTAAGGAAGAGTTACTTTTGTACTAGTTCTTGTAGCTCCCCATGTGACTGTTGACATACACATTCAGGATGGTAGTTCTGCGGACAAGAAACTCATTGGTTAAGTATTATAGACAAGAAACTTAAAAGGTACCTACACTTCTTGCAGGGCTAAATAAGAAGATTACTTCTAATTCATATCCAGCAACACAAAATTTCACTTTTTAAATGAATTTTGTCACTTATCCAAACCTAGTACCAATAGAATGCATTTAGTCAGTGACAACATTCTATTATGTCCTAGTCTAAAGCTATTATTCATGCTATACACTCCCATCACCAGGATGACAATAAGATGTATGAAGACCATTACACAAGTATGGAATGCGTAAAGTAAGCGTTCGATCGAAGACATGCCAGCATGTAGAATGTCGAGAGTCCACAAAATGAAAGAAATGGAGAAGGGATTTGAAGATCTAAGTGCCGCAAAAGCTAACAGTTTGGAAGTATGATATTAATGATAAGCTAAGTGGGGTCATAAAATCCATAAATTTGCAATAAGAAAGCATTCTAAATGGATCAATAGACCACGCGAGACTCCAAAACTCTCCTGAATTTCAAGTTCCACCCAAACTCAGAAAGGGCATGTCTTTACATGTAGTTGTCCCTCATCAAGCATAACACTAAACCTGAGCTGATATAACTCAGTTCTCCTCACCAAACCTAACGCTTTAAGCCAAAGTTGAAGGAACAAACAGCAGGCAGTAGAAACTGTTTTAGAAAACAGGGAAAGATGATATTACAATATTCAAATCCCGTTCCTAAGCGTTTGAGAAACCTGATGGAGAAAAATTGTTCTCAGTTCAATTGTTGTCTAACTTTGAGATGAATGGAAAAAAAAAACAAGCTTACCTTATTATTAGAGAAAGGGAAAAGTGGGTCAAACCAAAGTGAAGAAGCTATCAACTGCAAGAATTTAACTGCTTACTTCTATGTTAAAATGACATTTTTATGTCTTCAGATCTTCTTGAAGGAGATTTTGACGACGCTCAAGGATCTTCCCCGCGCTGAATCATAAGAAACAGTTACATTACACTAAAGAGATACAAAAGGCAACTAAATAAAATCAGAAAGGATCAGATTAATGAAAATAGTAAACTTGCATACAAAATAAATCAAACAATGCATGGTAATTTTTATTAGTAGCAGAGAAAAGTTCTAAGGTTTTATTCATTTTTGTTTCCTTGATTTTCAAAACTTCACAGTACTAGTCTATGGGGTGTAATGACAAGTAAAAACAATAGACATGTATAGACAAAGAAAAGCACGTTGCTGTTCTCGCAACAGAAATTATTGGTAATCCATCCTTATCAAAAGAAAATTGAAAGTTAGAGTTGCAACAGCAAATATTGAAACTTGGAGTCAAAGAAGGTAGCAACAGCCTTTCCAACAGTTTTTGACAACAAACTCTTAGCTGTCTTGGATTGATGATTTCTACACAAAAATGGCCATGGAATAACCTGGAATCTCTTGAAAATGAATTAGTATGTTTATATGTTAGAGGTTTGTGTTAGAAACCATAAGTGAAAGCAAGTGAGAAAGAGATAAGTCCCTTAGAGAAAATCCAGTTTCTGCAGAAACTGAAAACAAACTATTTTTTTTGTGTCAAGTTTGATAGCTTGTAACTTTCTCCCTACTAGTGAAATTCGTGTTTCTTGCCTATATCTCTTCCTTGTCTTGTCTAGTTTATGTTAGAAACAAGTTTCATCTTATTTCGCTGCGCATTGGGTGAGATACCAATCCTATAGAGTGGTATTGAAGCCATGTTGTTACCTACAGAATCTGTTTTATTGCTCCCTTGGAGTTTCCTTTGAAATCAACCTTTTTTCTAAAATCCCCAAGCTTTCAAAGATGTCAGATTTCATACATTACAAGACTCCCCTTCTTAATGAAACAAATTGTGGTGATTGGAGCATGCAAATGAGAATCATACTTGGTTCTTATGGTTTGCTAAAATTTGTTGAAGAAGGTTATGAAGCACCTATAACAAGAAGAGCTGAGGAAGTCCTGTCAGATGCCAGGAGAGCTACCTTGGAGGAGAATAGGCAAAAGGATCAAAAAGCCTTTCTTGTGATCATGCAAGGTGTGGACAACAAGTTGTTCAAAAAGATTTCTGCACTACCTACATCAAAAGCCGCATGGGACAGCCTTAGAAAGATGCTCCAAGGAGAGGCAAAATCAAAATGGGTAAAGCTTCAATCTCTTAGATGTGATTTTGAGCTATTAGAAATGTTAAAGAATGAAACCATTGATAGCTATGTGTGTAGAATTCAAGATGTAGTAAATGAAATACAAAGATGTGATGAAGAGGTAGATGAGAGAAAGGTGATTGAAAAATTGTTGAGAACTTTGGTGGATGATTTTGATTTTATTGTTGCTGTCATAGAAGAATCTAAAGACTATCCAAAGCTGTCATTAGATGATGTTTTAGGAACATTGCATGCACATGAGATTAAGATAAGACAAAAGAAGGAGAGAAAGCAAAGACTAGAACATGCTTTCCAAAGCAAGCTAGAAATAAGAGATAGTGCAGAAAGTAGGTAAGGGAGATATAAAGGAGGAAACTCATGGTCTAGAGGGAGAAATATTTATGGAAAAGGTGGAAGATAAGGAAGAAGAGGTGCACAAAATAACTATACCAATAGGAGGAGTGAGCAAGTTGAAACTTTCTCTAGAGCAAAAAATCAATACCATCAAAATAATTCAACCCGTGGTGCTAGGGGGAGCTTTAAAGGTAGGTTTAATTCAAAGAATGGGAGAGTTCAATGCTTTAAGTGTCAAAGATTCGGTCACATAGCCCGAGATTGTATAGTAGAGCCAAGAAGGATGACAGAAACTATCATGTTAAAAAGAAGAAGGAAGAAGACGAAGGTGATGAAAAACCTGTTTTGCTAGTTGTTAAGGAAGGTACAATAGATGGGGTTGAAAATATTTGGTATTTAGATACTAGTGCAAGCAACCATATGTGTGGTAAAAATGAGTTATTTTGTAAGCTAAATTTGAGGTTTACAGGTGAGGTTACTTTTGGAGATTCAACCAAAATTATGGTTAAAGGCTTGAGTGATATAGCTCTCACAACTTAAGAAAGTAAACAAAGTTTTATTAAGGATGTCTATTATGTTCCAGCCCTTAAAACTAATCTCTTAAGTTTAGGCCAGCTACTGGAAAAGGGATATGTGATTAGTATGAAAGATGGTGTCATGTTTGTAAGGAATCAATATGGAGAGCTTATAGTCAAATCAAGGATGTAAAAAAATAAATTATTTGCTCTAAATCTAAAAATTAAGTTTATGAAATGTCTTAAATCTGTTGTGAAAGATGATTGTTGGTTGTGGCATCTAAGATATGGCCATTTAGGATTTGAAGGTTTGAGTGTCTTGTCCAGAAAAGATATAGTGAGAGGACTACTAAAAATAGACAAACCAAATGGGTTGTGTGAATCTTGTGTAAAAGGAAAAATGACTAAGAAAAAGTTTAAAGTTGGAAAGTCTTTGAGGGCTTAAAAACCCTTGGTTTTTGATTTGGCAGGACCTTTTGATATTGAATCATTAGGAGGAAATCAATATTATGTGACTTTTATTGATGATTTCAGTAGAAAGTCGTGGGTGTACCTCCTTAGAGAAAAATTTGGTACGTTTGAGAAGTTCAAGGAATTTAAGGCTTTAGTAGAGAAAGAAAATGAAGAGAAGATTAAGGTTCTGAGATCAGATAGAGGAGGAGAGTATACATCAAGAGAATTTAAGAATTTTTACAGAAAGGAAGGCATTAGACACCAATTAATAGCAGCCTACACTCCATAGCAAAATGAAATTGTTGAAAGGAAAAATAAAACTATTTTAGATCTTGTAAGGAATATGCTTAGAGGGATGAATTTGCCCAAAAGTTACTGGGGAGAAACAATAAGATGTGTTATTTATCTCCTAAACTGAAACGCTACCAAAAGTGTGAAGAACGAAACCCCAAATGAGGCATAGACTGGAAGGAAACCAGGAGTTAGTCATTTGAAAGTCTTTGGTTGTGTGGCTTATGCAAGAGTACTTGATCCAAGGAGAAAAAAGCTATATGATAGAGGAGTTAGGATATTTTTGTGGGCTATGATGAGAGAACAAAAGGCTATAAGTTGTACAATCCAATAAAGAAGAAACTTATAGTTTCTAGAGATGTAGAATTTGATGAGCATACAAGTTAGAATTGCACTAAAGAAAAGAAGAGTCAAAAGAGCATGTTTTATGAAGATTTTGTGAATGAACATAGAAAATAAGGTATTGAGGATGTTGGGGTAAGAAATTAGTCAAGATCAAATAGCTCAGAAGGTGAAACAAGTGGTGATAGAAGCAGTCTAACAAATTCAACAACATCATCTATAAGATTGAGATGTATAGATGACATATATGGAGATTTAGTTCCAATTAAGCCGAGTGAGTATTCCATGTTCTATTTAATGGCTGCATGTAATCCTAGAAGCTTTGAAGAGGCTGTAGAGGAGAAGCATTGGAGAAAAGCTATGGAAGAAGAATTAGCAACAGTAGAGAAGAATGACACTTGGAAGCTTGTTGAATTACCTAAAAGTTATAGTATTATTAGATTGAAATGGGTGTATAAAACCAAAACCAATCACGCTGGAGAAGTTGAGAAGTATAAAGCTAGGTTGGTGGCCAAGGGTTACAAGCAAAAATATGGAATTGATTATGAAGAAGTGTATGCACCGGTGGCTAGGATTGATACAATAAGACTCATTCTAGCTATAGCTGCTACTAAGGGATGGAAAATACATCAAATGGATGTTAAGTCAGCCTTTCTAAATGGATACTTGGAAGAAGAAGTTTATATTTAGCAGTCACCTAGTTATGAAAGAAAAAGGGAAGAAAATAAGGTTTATAAATTGAAGAAAGCTTTATATGGTTTGAAACAAGTATCAAGATGTTGGAATGCAAGAATTGATAGTTACTTGCAAAGTAATGGTTTTAAGAAGAGTCCTTATGAATACTCTCTATATACAAAGGTTAACAAGAATGGAGATATGGTTATGGTGTGTCTGTATGTAGATGACATGATCTTTACAGGCAATAATCCAAGCTTGTTTGATGAATTTTGAGCTACTATGCATAAAAAGTTTGAAATGACAGATCTTGGTGAGATGGCTTATTTTCTAGGAATGGAAGTGCTGCAAAAAGATGAATGAATTTTTATATCCCAAAAGAAGTATGCAAAAGATTTTCTTAAGAGGTTTAGAATGGAGAACTCTAAACCAATTGCTACACCTATTAAGATGAATCATAGGCTGAAAAATGATTTTGAAAGCAAACCAGCTGGTGCTCATTGTTTCAATAGTATGGTGGGATGTTTAAGGTATCTAACCTACACTCGATTCATATAATGTTTGGTGTTGGTTTGGTCAGTAGGTTTATGAAAGAACCAAGTGAAATACACATGAAGGCAATGAAAAGACTCATGAGATATGTGAAAAGGACATTGGATTATGGATTGCTATACTTGAAAGGAAGTTAGAAGGTTTCTCTGACCCTGACTTTGCAGAAGATTTAGATGAAAGGAAAAGCACTTCTGGATATGGATTTGATGTGGGTTCAGGTGTTTTTTCATGGAGTTCAAAGAAGAAACAAATTGTGACATTATCGACTTGTGAAGTTAAATATGTTGCTGCATCTAAAGCCACTTGTCAAATTGTGTGGTTAAAAAACTTGTTGGAGGAGCTAAATTTCAAACAAAATGAAACAACCGTGGTGTATGTTGATAGTAAATTAGCTCTTGCTTAAGCTAAGAATCCCATCAATCATAGAAAAAGTAAGCATATTGAATTAAGGTATCATTTTATTCGAGAACAGATAGAAAAATGAACAATTAAATTAGTTTTCTACAAAATTGGTGAGTAACTAGCAGATGTGTTCACAAAACCTCTTCCAGTTAGAAATTTTGAGAAGTTCAAAAGCTTGCTCGGTATGATAAGGATGGAGGAGGAGTATGTTGGCAATCCATCCTTATCAAAAGAAGATTGAAAGTTAGAGTTGCAGTAGCAAATATTGAAACTTGGAGTCAAAGAAAGCAGTAGCAACTTTTCCAATAGTTTTTGACAACAAACTCTTAGTTGTCTTGAATTGATGATTCCTACACAAAAACGGCCATGGAATAACTTGGAAATCTCTTGAAAATGAATTAGTATGTCTATATATTAGAGGTTTGTGTTAGAAATCATAAGTGAGAGTAAGTGAGAAAGAGATAAGTCTAGTTTTTGCAAAAATTGAAAATAGAGTATTTTTTTATGTCAACTTTGATAGCTTATAACTTTCTCCCTACTTGGTGAAATTTCGTGTTTCTTGCCCAGATCTCTTCCTTGTCTTGTCTAGTTTATGTTAGAAACAAGTTTCATCTTATTTCGCTGCGTAGTGAGTGAGATACCGATCCTATAGAAATGATAGAGCTTCCCACCATTGGAAATGATGAAAAGCGCGATGTCAATGTCGCAAAGAATGGAGAGGTCGCGAGCTTTCTTCATTAAACCACTCCACCTTTTCGAAAAGGTGATGTGACAACTGTTCTTGTCCTCAATTTGCTTCAGCGACAACTTCTTCCACCCCATTCAAAGCCCAACTCGCTCTCCGTGCTTCGTTCTTTGATTCTCTCTGTGTGTCTATTTGAGGCACAAGGGAGGTTATTAAAGTATAGGCAAAGAAATAGAGAATGGGAGAGAGATAGGGGATTCACTCGCTACCAAACTCTTATGGAAAGTTTATTGGATGTCCGATTAGTGGTGATTCCTGGGCCAAGATTTCGAGTGTGTTAATGTAGAAAACCCTGAATCAGAAGTCGATTGGCAAAACCCAAGGGAATTCCCAAGTGTGGAATGCAAAAGCAGGAAGGACAGCAACCCTTAGCCGATTCCTGATTTGACTTTTAGATCCCTTTCTGGTTGATTCTACATTAAGACTACACACTTTGTATCTAGCCTTGGACGATGTTACAAGATAAGACTAGCAGTGGGCAATGAGGTAATTTACACCAATAAACCGTACGGTGCGCATTGGCCTGAATGGAGGAAAGACTGAGAAGAAATAAAAGGAGAAAGAAGACTTGGGAAAGGGCATCTATCTGGAATTTGCTATTTCGACCACACCATCCACCTTGAGAGGCTGGATTGTTGCCAGAGCTTATCTATTTAGGTCAGTCTAGAAATCCTACCTGAATTGGAATGCTGTGTTTGATGTTTTCCCTTAGATGTTTCATGTATAAAGTTAGACAAGGCTTCTTGTGAATCTTTTAATTTTTCTATTACTCTGTTTTTGAGTTAATACCATTACAAGTGGTATCAGAGCGTCGATCTAGCACTATAGGGGTGAGAAATCACGGTTACTACTAGGAATCAAGTCATGGCAAACTTGGAAGCACGATTGCAAGCATTGGAGAACAAATTTGAGGGCCATCTTCAAGAGACCACAATAGCCTTAGAGGCTTTGAAGGTGTCTTAGTCCTCGTATGAGACCTGTTTAGATGGGCATTTGAATAGTTTTGAAGACAAGATGGATTGTATCTCTAGTGTTTTAGAGACTATGGCCACTTAACTTATGGCGCACCAAAGTACGGAGACCAAGGTCCAAAGTGTTGCTTTGGAGTCGGAAAGCGTAGTCATTTTAGAAAATGTTACAGCTAAAGAGGACGAAGAAATGGTTGCTATTGTGGGCCACACCGTGCCACTGGAATTGAGTATGGGTACCCGAAAACCAATAAGTCAAAAAGGGTTGTCCACAAGTGCGGCCACTACTGAGGTTGCTGAACCCTTTACAGTCAGGCGAGCTTTTCTCTCAAGCCGTGAACCATTAGCCAGCATGGTAAAAGGTTCAGTAGAGACATAGAGTGGCGAACCAGATTTGGCTCCCAATGGTGTTTTTTCAACTGATCTGACCACGGGATACGACTGGCGACGTCCCTCAAGAGGCCATGGTAGTTTTTCTGCCAGTAGAAAAGGCCAACCATCACCACGACCACTGCTAGAACCACCGCGACCGCTGTCGACAAGAGACAATTCCGGTGTAAATTTTCATCGAGGTCATTTTGGAGCATACCAAAACCGTGACAATCCCTATGGAGACCATATTGGAGATTCAAAGGTACATTCTTCCCATTCTTGGTTTCCATGAGTCGAATTTCCTAAGTTTGATGGACAGGATCCCTATGAATGGTTAGATAAATGTGAATTTCTTTTCAATATAAGGACATGG
Source organism: Casuarina equisetifolia (assembly GCA_028551475.1). Taxonomy (NCBI): domain Eukaryota; kingdom Viridiplantae; phylum Streptophyta; class Magnoliopsida; order Fagales; family Casuarinaceae; genus Casuarina; species Casuarina equisetifolia. Next base: position 9,311,007 of record CM052360.1, on the reverse strand, counting down.
ATGAGTAGTCAAAGGTTAGATTTGCTTCTATGTACATGGAGGGTAGGGCTGCTCGATGGTACCGTTATTATTGGAGACCTGTGGAAAATTAAGTTAGGATCAGTTTCAAATGGATATTTGTTGGCATTTTGCGATTAATGAAGATGAAATTGCAATTGTAAATTTTTATCAGGTGAAACAGTTTGGAACGGCAGCTAAATACATAGAGAAATTTGAAGAACTCAAGTCCGTGATTAGTTTTCAAAATTCGGGGATAACAGAAAACTTTTTTGTGAGATATTTTATGTAAGGTTTAAAACCAGATTTGTTGTCTCAATTAATTCTTTTACGTTCAGTGGATTTAGATGAGGAATATCAGCTCACTTTGGCCCAAGAGCAGCAGTTGGAGATCCAGGCTAGTCGAGCAAAGGGTTTTTGTAGGCAGTAAACTACAGAGGTCATGGTGAGGTGTCATTCAATAGTGGCTGATATGGGTCCACGGGTTCCAGCCACTACAACAACTTCCCAGAGTTCCTCTCGTTGGCCAATTAAACATATTACTGATGCTCAGAGGCAAGAAAGAAAGGATAAAGGGTTGTGTTATTACTATGATGAAAAGTGGGTTTCTAGTCATCGTTGTAAAAGCAAGCAATTATTTTGGGTGGAGGATGTTAAGGATGTGGTGAAGGTGATTCCAGAGTCGAGTGGTGAACAAGTGGAGCCAGTTCAAATTGAGGAGACAGAAGGGGCACTATCTTCATTTGTGATCTCAAGTGAAGGCTCTCCAGTGGCTTTCCAAATGGAGGCTTTCAATTTCAAGATTGTGATTACTATTCTATTTAACATAGGCTCCTTGCACAATTTTGTGGATTCTAGAATTGCTCAAAAGGTTGGTTGTGAGATAGAAAATGTTACTCCATTTGCTGTGAAAATGGTGGGTGGATCTCAATTAAACAGCATCAACGATGTCGTGCATTTCCATGAAGGAGTCAAGGGCATGAATTTATGACAGATGTTTGATTATTACCATTGGGGGGATGTGATATGGTATTGGGTATGCAATGGATAAGATCTGTTAATATGATCCAATTGGATATTGAAGGAAATGTATTATCCATGCAAGTAGGAGGGAAGACAGTTCACCTTCATAGATTCGAAAGAGTGGAAAGGTCCTTATTAGCTATAAGCCTTAATAGCACTGGTGAATGGGAGTTAGAACAGTTGCAATTGAGTGCTATAGTACCTCAAACAAATGCCATGCCCCTAGAGATAACTAGTCTTTTAATAGAGTTCCTAGATGTATTTGAGAACCTTACACAGCTTCCTCCTTTATGGGAGTTTGATCATTGTATTCCCCTCCGCGAACTAGTTAGCCTAAGGCCTCATCGACATCTATTTGTCCAAAAAGGAGAAATCGAGAAAATGGTAGAAGAGATGTTAGCAACAGGGATCATCCACCATAGTAGTAGTCCTTTTGCTTTTCTAGTTTTGTTGGTTAGAAAAAATGATAGGACATGGCATTTCTGTGTTGATTATCAGGCTTTGAACGATCTCACTATTAAAGATAAGTTTCCCATCTCGCTTATTGATGAGTTACTAGATGAGTTACATGGAGCTTCATGGTTTTCCAAATTAGATCTAAGATCGGGGTATCATCAAGTGAGAATGCATCTTGTAGACGTTTACAAGACAACCTTTAGGACCCATCACGGGCACTATGAGTTCTTGGTCATGCCCTTTGAAATCACCAATGCACCAGTTACATTTCAAGCTTTCATGAACTCAACCTTTAAGCCATACTTGCATAAATTTGTTCTTTTATTCTTTAATGATATTCTGGTTTACAGTGCATATTTACAGAGCCATTGCTAGCACCTCTGTTTGGTTCCTCACAAGCTATAGGAGTATAAACTGTTTACTAAGAGAAGTAAGTTCTCTTTTGCTCAGCGTTAGATTGATTATTTGGGCCATGTTATTTCAAGTAAGGGAATTGAGGCTAATCCTCGTAAGATTGAAAGTGTGTTACACTAGCTATGGCCCACATCGCTAAAAGAGCTTTAAAGGTTCTTTGGGTTAATGGGTTATTACCATAGATTCATGAGAAATTACAGACAACTCACTAGGTTGTTAACTCTTCTATTGAGGAAAAATAGCTTTAATTGGAATGAAGATGCCCAAATAGCACTTGAAGAATTGAAAAGAACAATGAGCTCTACACTTGTATTGACTCCACCAAACTTTAAAAGGCCTTTTATAGTGGAAACAAATGCCAGTTATGGAGGTATAAGGGCAATTCTAATGCAAGATAGTCACCCCATTGCTTACCTGAGCAAAGCCCTATCACAGAGACATTTGGGGCTCTTTACCTATAAGGAGCTATTAGCTATTGTCATGGTGGTTCAGCGATGGAGATCTTACTTACTTAGTAATCACTTTATAATCTGAACTGACCATTCTAGTTTGAAGCATTTATTGGAAAAGAGAGTTTCCACACCAGCACAACAAAAGTGGCTTACAAAATTGTTAGGGTTTGATTATGAGATCCAGTACCGCAAGGGTCATGATAATCGAGCAGCTGACGCACTTTCTAGGCTTCCTCTTAGGAAGGAATCACTTCAATTGCAAACTACTTCTGCCTTCCTTCCACTTTGGGTGCAAGAAGTGATACAGAGTTATGAAAGGGACAATAAGTTAAAAACCATTCTGGAAGGCTTGGCGATAGACCCTGGTAGTCATCCAGGATACAGTTTGAGTAACCAAGTGTTAAGGTATCATGGCAGGATTGTAGTAGGGCAGCACTAGGCATTGCGGGAAACTATCATTTAACAATTGCATGATTCTGGCATAGTAGTCATTCTGGAATTACAGGAACACTCAAGCGAATTCAACAACATTTTCATTAGCCAGTGATGAAACAAATGGTTACTACTTGTGTGTCTAAATATGACATTTGTCAATGGTATAAATCTGAAAGAGTTCCATATTCGGGCTTATTGCAACCATTGCCGCTTCCTGAGCAAGCATGGCAAGAAATTAGCATGAATTTCATTGAAAGGCTACCTAAAAGTGAGGGCAAGGATACCATTTTGGTGGTGGTAGATCGTTTCACAAAATATGCCCATTTCATGGGGTTGAGTCATCCCTTTTTGGCTTCACAAGTAGCAGCCACCTTTATGGAAGGAGTTGCCAAGTTGCATGGTTTTCCTATGGTTATTGTGAGTGATAGGGATGCTCTATTTCTGAGTAAATTGTGGGAAGAATTATTTAAACTTCTAGGAGTGAAGCTCCATCATAGTACATCTTATCACCCTTAGACAGATGGGCAAACTGAAAGAATGAACCAATGTTTGGAGCAATACTTAAGATGTTCTAGTGGGGAAAGGCCCAAACTTTGATGGTATTCTTGGCTTGCGTTAGCAGAATGGTGGTATAATACCAACTATCACTCTTCCCTCAACATGACCCCTTTTGAAGCCTTGTATGGTTACAAACCACAGCAGCCCCCTTATCATAACTATGATGCCACCACAGATGAAGCCGTAAGGGATTTCCTTTAAGAGCATGTACAACAGTTGCAATTGATTTGCTCTCATCTTTAGGCATGGCATGGCATGGCATCCTGTACAACAGTCAAGAATGCATGGCATTTTATGTGAACAAGAAGAGGACTAAATGTGAGTTTGTAGTGGGAGATTCGTATATTTGAAGTCCAGGCCACTGTCAGTACTCTCTATTGTAAAGGCAAGATTATAAGTTATCCCACATTATTATGGGCCTTTCATGATTACCCAACGAGTAGGGAAAGTGGCTTACCAATTAGCCTTACCACTAGAGGCCACCATTCATCCCATCTTCCATGTGTCCCAACTCAAAAGGGCTATTGATAAACATTGCAAGATGTACCTAGGAGTGCTGATGATTGATAGGGAAGGCATATTACTTATGGAGCCCCTTAAAGTATTGGATCGTTGTATAATGAGGAGGGTAGATGAAGCTAGAGTAGATCTTTTAATTCAATGGTCAGAATCTCTTGAATGTAATCCCACCTGGGAGGATATTGAATATATTCGTAAACAATTCCCTTCATTCCAGAGCAATCCTTGAGGGCAAGGATCCTTTGAAGGGGTAGGGATTGTTACAAGATAAGACTAGCAGTGGGAGGTAATTTACACCAATAAACCATACGGTGCGCATTGGCCTAAAAGAAGGAAAGATTGAGAAGAAATAAAAGGAGAAGGAAGACTTAGGAAAGGGCATCTATCTGGAATTTTCTATTTTGACCGCACCATCCACCTTGAAAGGTTGGATTGTTGCCGAAGCTTCTCTATTCAGGTCAGTCCAGAAATCCTACCTGAATTGGAATGTTGTGTTTGATGTTTTCCCTTGGATGTTTCAGGTATGAAGTTAGACGAGGTTCCTTGTGAATCTCTTAATTTTTCTGTTACTCTATTTTTGAGTTAATACCATTACAGATGAGCACTCTCGCCCACAATCTCTATTGTACTTTTCCCATTCTTCTACCATGGGGACACCGTACCCCTTGAAATAACATATGAGGGCAAAAAGAGGGATGGAACAGAATGTGACGAATGCGCTTTTTAGATAAAGCTGAACATAAACTACAGGTGTAAAAGGCAGTAGAGAAAACATTATAAACCTCTCCAAGGGCTTGAAAAGTCATGTTCAGTAAGAGTGTCCTATTCTTTGAAAGAAACCCAATATAGAAGACACATGGGCAGGAAATTGCATTAATTGGCAAATGTGTGGTAAACATTGGCGTTTAGAGGTGTCAGCAATCGACCTTTAAAGAATGTAGGTGGAATGCGAAAAGATCAGAAATTGGGATAGCATTCCTCGGCTTTTTTGTGTTAAAGTCAGTGTAGGGTGTCTCAACAACCGATCTTTTAAAACAAACAATGCACTCCTAAATCCTCTTTACCTACCTCTGGAAGTGAGATTAGGGGTTTGCATGGAGGTTTGCCATGTTTCAGACTCTATCGTTACCACCACCTTAAGGTGTTTCTTCATCTCTGTCGCTATTCTTTATTGCAAGCTATAAGCCCATTCTGTTAGCCAGATAATAAATTCGTCTAGATTCTTAACCACATCACTGAAAAAACATTATATTGTCATTAAAGAGACTCGTTGTCTCTTGCAGTGACTAATTTGAAATATTAATTTTAGTTGCTTCAAGCTTATACCATACAACATTTTCCTTTGAAGTGACATCATCATTTCCTGCCCTCAACATCTTTGGGACCTCTTATCATAATATGCTATACCTACTTAAGCGAAGTATGGATAGGATTAACAATGAAATAAGTGTAGGAAGAGATGGGATTCGGGTGCCATTTTGGATTTCTAGGTTGGATTGGGAGGCGAAAGATTGCGAGCTATCATGGTGATCAAATGAAGTGGAAAAAACAAAGCCGAAACTGGGTGACTTGTTTTCCCAGCAAGTGATATCAAAGCCTTGAATCCCCAACAAGTGGTATAGTAAGCATGGATGGAACTACAAGATTAGTACCAAAGATAATGGATCAAAATAGTGAACATAATTGAAGAAGTAGATTGATATGTTTTGAGGTGAAATTCTTTTCTTTTTCTTAATTTGCACTTATTTTTTATGATATTAATGTACATCAACCAAAAAATGTTATTAATGTAGCATATCAAAGTCTTAAAAGTGTGGATAAATGTTTCTTTGTCCATATTGAGTATTTGTGAGCCATATCAAAGACTTTTGTTGAAGAATATAATGTTTTGAAGATAATTAGTATTGTTACAGTTGTCAGTTTAAAGATAAGAGTAGTCAAATTATTTGTGGTACTCGTATGAATATTTAGCTCAAGTTGAGGTTTTAGATGGTAGAAAGTTTCTTTAGTTTTTTCTCCTTTCAAAAGATAGTAATTATTAAAGAGAGTTTCTTTAGGGTTTTCTTTCCAAAAAATTACAGTTAGAAAAGTTGAAAAATGTTTCCTCAATTTTCTCTATTTGAATATTGTATTTGTGGAAGTTAAAAATAGTTTATCTACTCTTTCTCTTTCCATTGACTGATTGTCTAATTAAAATATTTGAAAAGAGTTTTTATATTTTCTTATAGTGTAGAGATGTTGAACTAATAGTTCTAAAAAAGAGATTATTAGGATTGGTAGAACAATTAGGTTAGAAGCCATAATTGTAATATTTTATTACAATTAGAGATATTTATGTAATTATTGAAATGTTGAGTTATCTTTTTGTTATAGTAGATAGTTTTAGTAGTATTGGCTAACATTCTTATCCTTTTGTTATAGTATATTTTCCTTGTAGTGTCCAATTAGAATTCCTTTGATGTTAGCCTATGAATAAAGGAAATATAGAGAAGTCCATTAACCAAGTGAAAGAGTTCCTCTCATGGATTCTTCATGAAAGGCTTATTTGATGAGAGAGAAAGGATAAGAAAATCTAAAAAAAGATGCTATAGATGATGTAAGACATTATATTGATTTGAACCTTTTAAATTTGTTATATTGGGTTAGTGCATTCCTATAGTTGCATGTTCAATCCATATATAATTGACGCACTTTATTAAATATCCAATAACTTGTATTAAAGCTGCTTGAATCTCTAACACTTACTAATGCCAAGGCAGACTAGATGACACATGAGTTAATATTTATAAATGTAAGCTAACTAACTTACAAGGAAAACAAGCCTAATAACTGTAGTAGCCTTCATCGGTTAAACAAAGAAGGAAAGTTCTTGCGAGAATGCCTAGAGAAGCTTTCCTTCTATGTGCATAAATATTAACATCTGGATTTCCTAAGTTAATCTCTTTCCATTTTTAGTCAAAAGGATTGTTCCCAGTGGAAAAGTGTTTGGTGCATAAGAGATGCTAGGAATGATGAGCAAGCCTTACATCCTTTGATGTGGCAACTTCCATCAAGTGGATTGACAGAGAGAGAGGTTGGGGTTGACATGGCACAATCAAGATTAACCAAATTTTTTGTCTTTAATATAACTATTGCCTATATAAATGAACAAGCAAAATAACTGTGCAAATAGTATAGAGGCCAAAGACAAATTGTCCAATACAATGGACACAATAGTTAGCAAAATTGTTAAGGAGGATCTACACAAAATGTTTTTTTTTTCATGTCATAATAGAAGAAATTTCGATCCTTCTTATGTGCTCAACAATCTTAGGAATAGGTTAGATCAAGCAACATAACTTCTTGTACTTGGTTATCTCTCCTGACATGTTTAAGACCTTATTGATTTTGTTATAGTGGTGTTTTTTTAATATATATATAAGTTAGTTGTAGGTACAATTTGCAAAGTGCTTTGCAAATTTTCCTAAATCCTAGGGCTTAAATAAATAGCCACACACTTAAACACAACATATATTATTAGATTTTAAAGGTAGTAGCCAATTTTTCTTTCTTTCTATTTTTTTTTTTAATAAGTAAATGGAGTTTGGGAATATAGGGTGTCAAACTTATAACTTGGGTTGTAGGTAGCCAGTAGCTAACCATTATGTAATGGACTTTATATTCTAACATTAAAAGGCAAGCAACATGATTTGGCCATTTAAGGGCTTGACTACTCCTCTCAATGAATTAACCTTTTGGGATGGAACTTTGGCTTATGATAAGTGGTATTATAGCATAACTACAACTCGACTTAATAGGTTTGTGATTGCCATCCCCTAGTGTGAGGTAGGCAATGGTCTGACTTCTAATGTGGGGTTAGCAAAGAACCCTACCTACATTGAGAACAATGTCAATTTAGGTGGAAAAGAATATAATAGACTTCTTTCTCCTACATCAAAAAGGCAATGTAAATTTAAGTGGCTATATTAGAGGACTTTACTACTCCTTTAAGTGGGCTGATTTTTCAAGATGGAACCCAAATTGTGACAATTAGGCTACTAGCTAGCACCCAATATTTAATACTTAAAGAACGGTTGAAAGACATATTGTACTACTACTCTTACAAAAAGATGAAATGTCTGACAATAGATCCAAAAGTCTTGAGATTAATGAGTTTTATGGTTTGCTAGCATTCAATTTTCTATAACAGTGAAAAACTCTCATTCAAAAATGGAAAAACTAAGTTAAACTTTCTAGATCTCATATATGTTAGAGTAGCAGTAATCTGTTTCTCTAGTACTGCAAGGTTAATCACACTCAACTGCTCAACATTCGGCAGTTGCCTAAGGATACAATACTGATTTGAATCCATCAACTTTAATGCCTCATGCATTTAGGAAAAGTAATTGCAGTAAGAATAGAAATGTTACCTTTGCAGTTCTTTTACTAGGCCCAGATGTGACTATTGACCTTCATATTTTGGGTGGTGGCTCTGAGGACAAGATAGTTTGCAGTTAACAATTATGCTTTAGACAACAATAATCGTAGTAAGATGGCTCCTACCATTCTTGTTAGGCAAAGAGAAAAGTAAATCTCATTAGAATATCTACTTCAAGTTTTAAAATCTATTATCATGAGAGGAGAACACATTTATATATAAAAAGTATAATGAGTCAAAATATTAACAATTTATGATATATATTCAAATTTCAATATCCCTTGCATTAAGCATAGAGAAATACACCCTACCCAATATAGTTCATGAATAAATGAGATGTATCATCTGAAACTTGAGATTTAATATTGTGTTAAAATGTCTTCCTTTTTTAAAATCAATTATTAAGAGAAGTGACTATCTTTGTATATAAGGAATTCCAAAAAAAAAAAACATAAAAACAATATTGATAATGTAGAATACATATTTGAATCCACCTAATTAATATATGCAAACACATTTTTAAGATAAAAATATAACTTATATAATAGAAAAAGCTTTTCAGGCACCCCGTTTTTCTTTTTTAATGAGAAAACTCAGCAGCACCATTAGCATTAAGGTGCTAGCGTTGTTGCCAATGAAGACTTCCATAAGAGAGATATTTTCTTTCATAACTACTTTTGATAAACTATGTTCTCTTGGTAAATGGAGGTCCAAATACCAAATATGTATTGCAAAGGAAAAAAGAGTATCAAATACATATTTCTGAGTGATAGTATTCTAATATGTCCTAGTCTAAAATTATTAGTGGTGCTTAATTTCATGGAGATCTTAAGAATAGTTGATATAGTTTTCAATTAAAAAAAAAAAGACCTTACAATATTGTATTCTCATCACCTCGAGAACAAATAAGATGAATTACTAAGAAGGCAAAGAAGATAACACATATCTATGGAATGCTTGAACTAAGCTAACATCAACCATGTGCAACATTTACAAACATGGACGCAGAAATTGATAAATAAAATAAAATGGAGAAGTGCCCCTTTTGTATGTCAAAGTCCAACAAAAGGTAGCAATTTGGACGTATTAGACCATTGATAATTATAAATATGTCCATAACAAATCTATGTGCAATAACCTAACACTCTTGATGAATTACGATTGCGCATCCAACTAGGTTTTGGCTAGTGTTGAAATTTGGCGTGGACTCAAAAGGCATAGTACTTTATACACAGATGATGGCCAGTTAAGCAAAGCCAAGTTCTCCCTGAATAGACCTATTGAGCTTGCCATTTTGCAACAATTTAGTTATTGTCGTTGTAACCACCAAAAATTAGAAGAGAGAGAATATCGAGTAAACAAACAATTTTGAACCATTTGGTTCTCCCTGATTATCCATGGAAGCCAAAGGGATGTAATTATCAATAGCTATCTGAAACAGTTCCTAAAACAATCAGGATAATTATCCCAAATGTTAATTCAATAATAAGTTTGCTTCACAGTAGTGACTCTTTTAGGAAATAGAGAAAGAAACTAGTTTCAGACCTTGAATTGTCAGTAATAAAGTACGCAAGATGAGTTACAAACAAGTTGAGGAACGTTATGCAAGATAAGTTTTTATATTAAATAATTGTCAAACATTGAGATGAATGGAAAAATAAACCGCTTACTTTTTTGTCATTAAGACATTCCGATGCCTTCTTTTCTTCTTCAAAGCGACTCTGATAACGCTCAAGGATCTTGCCCAAACTGAATTGATGAAAAAGGAAACTGCTTATTGAATAACAGTTGTTGAACAACATTGATGAAAAAGGAAATTGGTGAATTGTTGTTTTGTAAACATACAATTTTGATGATAACAAACTGCTACTTGAAAAACAATATGTGAATATTTAACTGTTACCTGGAGATTGAAGTCTTGCTATGAAAACATACGACGTTGGTTATGATAAATTGGTGCTTGGATAAAATATATGGATATCTGATAGGTACTTACAAATACCTTATGTAAATATCTCTTGATATGGAAATAATTTATGTCTTGCGCTGTAACACACGACACGAAATGCAGAATTGCAGAACAGTTTCTAAACACGCGCACTCCAGATTTTCATCCGCCAAGTCAAGAAAACGCAGAGTTTCAAACATATCTAGAAGCTTTAAACGCGGATCCTCCTCCACTGATGAAAATTCAAAGCACAACGCATAAAACGCAGAATGGTAGAAAAAAAGGACTTGAATAGGACTTTCGTTCGAGGCACATCAAGTTTCCCATACACCTTTCTTTTGCACACAATGGGTCTCACTCTAAATGGGAAAAACCCAACTGTAGATTTAAGATGTTTAGACTTGGGAGGGGAGCTGAATGTTCTCCCAACGGCAGGAAGAGGAAAAAGGATATTTAGCATTTAAGGTTATCACAGAAGAACATGAGGACTGCTCGGACAACACAGACGATGAGTTTATCATGCTTGCCCGCAACTTAGAAAATTTTGTAGAAATGAGAGAAATGTGAACTGAGGTAAATTCTCAATTCAATCCTGAAAAAGATTGTACATTCTATGAACTTCAAACTGCATTTAATGATGCTTTAGATTGTTCAAAAAACTGAAATATGCGTTAGAAAATTGTCAAACAGTGTTGAAAAAGTTTACAGATGGATGCAAAATACTTGAAAGAGTGGTTACTCAACAAAAAAGATCATATGACAAAGTTGGGCTAGGATACCAACCAAAACTAAACTAAAATTTTTTCAATAATATGTGTAAATCTTCTAACGCGGGAAAATCTTCCATTTCAAATTTCGTAACAAATTCTTTAGTATCATGAACAAGAGTATATTTTGCTACTAGTAGGGTTGTACTACTCACATTTGACAAATCAAAATAGGAGCATAGCATAGAGTAAAAGGAATTTGGAATCCCGTAGGAATCAATATGACTAACTCACATGGACCCAACAAAACCTGGAGGCTAAGAATGTCAATTTCAAAGTTTCTTGCTACAGGGAGTCGTTGCACAAACCAATAGGTCAACAACTCAGTATCAAATCTCGAGGTAAATTTCTTTTGCTATAGCTCAAAAGGAATTGTCCAACTGAGAGTACTATTGATTACACATTATATTATAATTATAACATGTGTTATATGTTCACTGATTGATGTTTAATCTTAATGTTAGTAAATTATGTGACATGGGATATATAATGTTAGCTTTGAACCATCATTATACATCACGACTAATTGTGGAAGTAAAGCAAAACAATATGTAAATGCCAAGGATATGTGTATGTTTTAAACCTAAGTGAAAAAGCTTCAGCCAAACAAATATACTTAGCATCATTAGAGAAAGAATTAGTATGGTTGTGGCGTAAAAGGTTGGGTCGTATGTTAGTATGAAACTTTTTGAACAGCAAAAGTTAGAGTATAAGATTACTATACCTAAAGTACAAGAAAAATAAAATGTGTGATGCATGTATTTTAGGAAAACATGTTAAAATGAGTTTCCAAGTTTAAAGTTATAATAACTACAACAAGGCCAATCAATTACTTCGCATGGACCTATTAGATCCCATAAGGACAACCACTTTTAGTGGTAAATATTGTAGATGGTACTACATGGATATATGTTCTAAATCCTAAAAGTGAGAACTTTGAAATATGTTTGAAGTTCTGTAAGAAAATTCAGAATAAAATGGAATTGAATATAGTTGTATTGAAACGGATCTTGGCAGGAAATTTGAGAACTTTTGCTATCATTTACAAATAAGTCACAATTTTTCAGCGCCTAGGAGACTTCAACAAAATGATGCAATATAAAGAAAAAACAGAACTTTCAAGAAACATCAAGATCCATGCTATGTGAAAGAAAATTACCTAAATACCTATAAGGAGAAGCAATAAATACTGGTTATCATATCATTGGTAGGGAATTGTTTAGACCAATATTAAAAAGAACTGGGTATAAGTTATTACAAGGTAGAAAACCTTATGCTGCATATTTTCATGTGTTTAGATGCAAATGATTTATTCACAATCATGGAAAAGAGTCTAGGAAAATTTAACCAAAAAAGTAACAAAGGCATATTTTTGGGAGGTTCATTAACTAGCAAAACCTAAGAGCTTTTCTATAAAATAGCAATGAATGTAGGGTAATCCATGCAAGTGATACTTGATGAATCTAATAACTCAAAATCAAGCAGTACTGATTTCTGTATGGCAAAAGAAGAAACCAGACCTGTGCCGGAATTCAATAGAGTTGCAATATGGAAGAAATTGCACTAGTTGCAAGCACTGAAAACAAAACGCAAGCTGTTCAAACTGAAAGAGACCGTCACATCCCAAAGCAAGGAATGAAGTGAATAAAACTTAAATCTTTTGTAGCCCCACACAACTGGTATGTTTACAGTCCTTTATGTAGAATATACATGAATTTGTAGCCTTTCTGTCACAAATAGGATTGAAGAAAGTAGGAAAGGCTTGAATTACACCAATTGGGTCTTTCCAATGTAGGAGTAGTTAAACTAATTTATAAGAAATAAACTTAACGAATATGGAATCATTATAGCAACAAAGCTAGATTAGTAGGTCAATATTGCTCTCAAAAAGACCATATTGAGTATGATGAACTTTTACATAGGTAGCTAGGTTAAAGTCAACTAATATGTTACATGTATTTGCATATGATAAACGGTTCAAACTCTTTCAAATAAATGTAAAAGTTGGATTTCTAGATTTTTTTTATTCAAGAAAAAGTGTTTGTAAAACAACTCCTTGATTTCGAAGATTCTGTTCTTCATAATCAAGTCTTCAAATGGTTCAAAGCTTTTTATGTCCTAAAACAAGCCTTAGAAACCAATATCAAGATATGTTTGTTTTAAAAACCTATATGGGTGGTATCATCTTTGGTACCAAAAATAAGGAATGAGCTAGTGAATTTGCATGCACAATAAAAAAATAGTTTAAAATGCATACAATGGAGGAATTAAATTATTTTTATCACAAATAGAACTAAAGAAAGTAATAGAGGCCTTAAATGACACCAATTGGTTCATAATTCTTGCAATGCAAGGGAAGTTTATTGAGTTTAGAAGAAACGAGGTAAGTGAGCTTGCTCCTAAACTTGAAAACTACATAATGATATGACAAAATTGGTTTTTAGAGATAAGCTTGACAAACATGGTATCATTATTGGAACAAAACTAGATTCGTAGCTCAAAATTACTTTCAAAAAGTGGGTAATGACTACAATTAATTTATAGGTAGTTGAGTTAGATTCAATTAATAGGTTACTTGTATTTGGATATTATAAAAGGTTCAAACTCTTTCAAACAGATGTAACAATCATAACTGTAAATTTTGTTATTGAAGAAAAAGTGTTATGAAACAACCCCTTGTTTTTGAAGACCCTATCTTTTATAATCATGTTTTCAAACTGTTCAAAGCCTTATATGTCCTAAAACAAGCCTTAGAAACCAATATCAAGATATGCTTGTATTACAAATCTTTGTGGTGGGTATCATCTTATGTACCATAAATAAGGAATTATGAACTAAATATGCATGCAACATGAAAATGAGTTGAAAATGAGTTTAAAATGTACATAGTGGAGGAATTAATTTATTTTCTTGACATACAAATCAAACAAGGATAACGTATTTGTAGCTTTTCTATCTCAAATAGGACTAAAAGAAGTAAGAGAGGCCTTAAATGACACCAACGGGGTTCTTGCAATGTAGGCAAAATTAAAAACCAGTTGAAAAGAAATGAGGTATGGAAGCTGATTCTAAACTTGAAAACTATACTATCATATGAAAAAATTGATTTTCGAAGATAAGCTTGATGAACATGGTATCATTACTAGAACAAAACTAAAATTAGGAGCTCGAGGTTATTTTCAAAAAGTGGCTATTGACTATGATGCAATTTTACATAGGTGGCTTGGTTAGAGTCAATTAATATGGTACTTGTACTTGTACATCATAAAAGGTTCAAACTCTTTCAAATAGATGTAAAAGTTGCATTTCTAAATTTTACTCTTAAAGAGAAAGTATTTGTAAAACAATCTCTTAATTTTAAATATATTATCATTCCTAATTATGTTTTCAAACTATCCAAAGTGTTATATGCCATAAAACCAGCCTTAGAAACCATTATCTACGTTTGCTTGTTTCAAAAATCTATATGGATGTACGATATTTGGTATCATAAGTGACGAATTATGCACAAAATTTGCATGCACCCTGAAAAATGAGTTTAAAATATGCATAGTAGAGGAATTAAATTATTTTCTAGACTTTCAAATCAAACAAACACAACTAATTTGTTGCTTTTCTATCACAAATAGGACTTTAGAAATTCAAAGAGGCCTTAAATTACACCAATTGGGTTCTTGGAATGAATGGGAAGTTGAACGAGTTTAAAGGAAATTAGGCTTTGGAGCTAGTTCCCAAACTTGAAAACTGCACTATGATATGACAAAATTGGTTTTTAGACATAAGCTTGATGAATATGATATCATTATTAGAAAAAATCTAGATTAGTAGTTCAAGGCTACTCTCAAAAAGTGGGTATTGACTATGTTGAACATATACATAGATAATTGAGTTAAAGTCAATTTTCATGTAGTATTTGCATATCATAAGACTTCCAAACTCTTTCAAATACATGTAAAAGTTGCATCTCTAAATTTTCTTATACAAGAAAAAGTGTTTGTAGAACAACCCTTTGATTTCGAAGAACTTATCTTTCAAATTGTTCAAAGCCATATATGTCCTAAAACAAGGCTTAGAAACCAATATTGGGATGTTCTTATTTTACAAACCTATGTGTATTACCTTTGGTACCACAAAGGAGGAATTACACATTAAATATGTATGCAAAATGAAAAATTGGTTTAAAATTTGCATGGTGGAGAAATTACAAATCAAAAAAGCATAATTCATTTGTATTTTTATCATTAATAATAGTGAATAAAGTAAGGCCTTAAATGACACTAACTGTGTTCTTGGAATATGGATGAAGTGAAAACTAGTTGAAAAGAAATAAGGTATGAAAGCTAGCTCATAAACTTGAAAACTAAACTATAAAATGCCAAAATTTCTTTTTACAAATCAGTATAAGAACAAAGCTATATTAGGAGCTCAAGGATACTATTAAAAAAAAAAGTAACTTTTAAAAAGAATGCACTAACTATGACGAACTTATACATAGGTAGCTAGGTTAAAGTCAATTAATATGTTAATTGCCCTTGGACGTCATAAAGGGTTCAAATTGTTTTGAAGTTACATCTTTAAATTTTGTAAAATGTGTTTGTAAAATGACACATTGTTTTCAAAGATTCTTTATTTCCTACTCATGTTTTCAAACTAATCAAAGCTTTCTATACCCTAAACCAAGCCTTAGAAATCATTATCAAAATGTGGTTGTTTTACACTCTGAGGATGATATCATCTTTGATACAACAAATGAGGAATTATGCATTGAATATGCATGCACATTGAAAAATTAGTTTAAAATGTTCATAATGGATGAATTAACCTATTTTCTTGACTTAAAATCAAAAAAGTATTTGTTGGTATCCTCTCTGTCACAATTAAGAATGAAGAAGGTAGGAGGAGAGACCTTAAATGACACCAATTTGGTTCTTGCAATGCATAGGAAGTTGCACAAGTTGGAAAGAAATGAGGTTTGGGAGCTAGTTCCTAAACCTAAAAATTACACTATGAAATGACAACTAGTTTCCAGAGATTAGCTTGAAAATTTTGGTATCATTATTGGAATGAAATGAGATTAGTAATTCAAGGTTGCTATCAAAAAGTGGGTATTGACTATTATGAACTCTTACATTGGTAACTTAATTCAAGTTAATTAATATGTTACTTGTATTTACATATCATAAGACTTTAAAACTCTTTTAAATAGATGTAAAATTTTCATTTTTAAATTTTCTTATTCAAGAAAAATTGTTTGTAAAAGAACCCTTTGGTTGTGAAGATCCTATCTTTCCTAATATGTTTTCAAACAATTCAACTTCTTATATGTCCTAAAACAAGTTCTAGAAACCAATATCAAGATATGCTTGTTTTGTAAGTCTGTGGATGGTATCATCTTTTGTAACATAATTGAGTAATTATGCATTGAATATTCTTAGTGGAGGAATTAACTTATTTTCTTGACTTCCAAATATCTTTTTTGTAACAAATAGGACTAAAGAAAGTAAGAGAGGGCTTAAATGACACCAATTGGGTTCTTAGAATAGATAAGAAGTTGAACAAGTTTAAAAGTAATGAGATATGAGAGCTAGTTCCTAAACCTAAAAACTACATTATGATATGACACAATTGGTTTTCAGAGATAAGCTTGATAGACATGGTATCATTATTGGAACAAAACTAGATTAGTAGGTTAAGGTTACTTTTAAAAAGTAGATATTGATTATGATGAAATTTTACATAGGTGGCTCAATTATGGTCAATTAATATGTTACTTGTATTTGTATATCATAAAAGGTTCAAACTCTTTGAAGTAGATGTAAAAGTTGCATCTCTAAAATTTGTTATTCAAGAGAAAGTGCTTGTAATTTTGAAGATCCTATCTTTCCTATTCATGTTTTCAAATTGCTCAAAGCTTTATATGTCCTAAAACAATCCATAGAAATCAATAGCAAAATATGCTTCTTTTACAAACCTACATTGGTGGTATCATCTTTGGTGCCACAAATAAGGAATTATGTATTGAATATGCATGCACAATGAAAAATGAATTTAGAATGTGCATAGTGGAGGAATTAACTTATTTTCTTGACTTGTGAATCAATCAAGCACTACTTATTTGTAGCTTTTTCTATCACAAATAGTACGGAAAAAAGTAAACATAAGCCTTAAATGACACGAATTGGGTTTTTGCAATGTAGGCAAAGTTAAAAATTAATTGAAAAGAGTGAAGTATGAAGGCTAGTTTCTATACCTGAAACCACTATGATATGAAAAAATTGTTTTTAGAAATAAACTTAACAATCATGGCATCAATATAAGAAAATGTTAGATTAGTAGGTTTCTAGGTTGAAGTTAATTTATATGTTACTTCTATTTGCGTTTTATAAAATGTTCAAACTCTTTCACATAGATGTAAAAGCTTTATTTCTAAATTTTGTTAAAGTGTTCGTAAAAGAGCCCCCTGATTTTGGAGTTCCTACCTTTTCTAATCTCTTTTTTTTTTTTAGTTCAATTGTTCAAAGCTTCATATGTGCTTAAATACGCCTTAGAAACCAATATCAATTTATGCTTGTTTTACAAATCTATGTGGGTGGCTTTATCTTTGTTACCTCAAATGAGGAATTATGCACTAAATATGCATTCACCATGAAAAATGAGTTAAAATGTGCATACTGGAGTAATTAACTTATTTTGTTGATTTATGAATTAAATAAATAATAACTTATTTGTAACTTTTCTACTAAACTTAAGAAAGTAGGAGAGGCCTTAAATGAAACCAACTACATTTTTGTGCAATAGAGTTAAAAGTAGTTTAAAAGAAATGAGGTATGGGAGCTAGTTCCAAAGCTAGTCTTACTCTTTAAATTTTTATTAATTCAATTTATCATTTGATAAAAACAAAATGGTTTTTAGAAATCAGCTTGACAAACATGGTAGTATTATAAGAAAACAGCTTGATTCATAGCTTAAGGTTACTCTCAAAATGAAAGTATTGAATGTGATGAATGTATTACATAGGTAGTTAGGTTAGAGTCAATTAACATGTTAAACACAACTTATAGGACCACCATCTAGAAATATTGTATATTATTTAGTAGTTTTTGTTTTTTAATTTCTTATAAAAAAAAATAAAACTAAGTACCTAAGGATAATACGTTGATGAGATTTTATTATTTAATTGAAAGCTACCCAAGAAATGGCAAACGTAAATAATGATAAAAGACCTTAATAGATACGAGGTTCCAGACATGTTTTGGATAAAAAAAGAAAAAGAAAAAGATCATTTACTTTTATTTTCTACCCTTACATCTTTCTATAGCTTTTTTCCTATTGAGAGTTATTAAATAGCTAAATCATCACATTCTATGATCTCATTTCTATGATTAAAAGTTTATCATAATTTGGAGCCCAATATGAGGAAATTGCTAAATGGAGCTAGCTATTAATCCTACTAACCAATGATAAATGCGTTGAACGTTTACTAAAGTACATTGCTTGATTCAGCCTAAGGCCACAAGAACTTTGAAGAAGTAGAAAAGAGAAAACTTAAAAGAGAACTGAACTCTTAAATTACATTAATGGATTTCAAGTAGAAAATGTAAAAAGAGAACTGAATTCTTATGTTAGATTAATAGAATTTAAATAAGAACTCAGGATAAACAAAAAAGGATGACATTAAACCAACAAATGAGATCTAGAGAACCTTTCAGTAACTTTTTCTTCCTATTATTAGTTGTTGCATACCTATTTAATGTATACTGAGTCCATAACTTTACGTTTTACCCTGTTCATCCAGCAGTCAAATAAGTCAGCTACGTCAACCTCTAATTCAAATGCACATGGTAGATAAAAATAGGAGTCATTTTGTTTGTTACATTAGCGCATTTTGTCAGTAGGCGACAAAATAAGTGAATGGGTATTCACGCGTTATAATTAGAAAAGGGGCGGAACACCTTGTTTCGGCACCATTTTGGCAAAAATAGACTTGTAACCAATCTTGGGGGTCTTGCATTCCCTCAAACGAATCCCTTATCAATCCATTTCTGTGTTTTGCTACCATTCCATGAAAATTGGTTGGACACCAAAATCCAACAGGCAAATTGATTACGATGTTTGGCTTAGTTCATCTCGCCCAATTCCTCGATCGTTTGTTCAAAAATTAACTAAAAATCTGGACCGCTACAAAGTACTATTAGAGATGGCAACAAACGACATTGACGAGATCAAAGCTTGATCGGAAGTTGGATGCCATCATGGAGATGATACAACAGCTTTTCTCGGCACTTAATGCTAAGACTGATGGTGTGGCAGCTCAAATCAACACTCTGAAGAAAATCAGAGTTCAGTGGGCCACACAGGGGGTAATCAGAGCCAAGAGTAAGGTAGAAATCTTCTCAGCCAGATTCAAACAAGAACAGTGCAAATGAATTTTCCCAGAATGAAGAGGAAATGGATCCATCACCATGAATTAACCGAGCATTGCAATTATTCGTTTTCAATGATACATTGGAAGTAGACAAAGTGTGGAATGCTTCATGGCATCTCGATAATGAGGCTCAACTAGTGCACCAACTAAGAAAAAGGAGTATTGAGGAAGATCGATCTCGTGGCAAGAACTGACGAATGAGTTGTGGAAGCAGTTTGGGCCTACTATATTCAAAGACCATTTCAGTGAGCTCACCAAGTTGAAATAAACCGGGTTAGTACATAGTTATCAATTGCAATCCAATAAATTGCTTTCGAGATATAGTAATTTTGATTTGGGCATCAAATAAGTTGTTTTATGAGTGGGTTGGAGGAATGTATAAAACTAGATATGATAACACATAATCCACCTATTGCTGCAATTAGGTTTGCTAGATTGTTTGCGGCTAGGGTGTTGGCCAGTAGGCGAAATGTGGCAGCAGTAATAAGGAGACAAAATATTGTGATAAGGGGTGAAAAAAATAATTAGAGATAACATAACCAACTTATTGATGAAAGGATTGACCTAGCCAGAAATCATGGATAGAAGAGCCAAGGAGCTTTGCTGTAATTGTAAAAAAGGTACTAGTTAGGCCACCATTGCAGGAAATTGTTTTCGTTGAAAAGAACGGCACTAGTGAAGAGGATATGGGGGTGTTAGTGAAACAAAAGTGGTGTAGAGAAAGCTTAAGGTAATTTCTCTAGTTGCAATGTGTGGTGTAAAGTGCCTTAATACTATCAAAGTGTAGGGGGATATAGGAAGAACTATGTGAGGTTTCTATTTTGATTAATTCTAGCAGCACTCACAATATTGTGAGTAACAGATTGGCTATTAACATGAATTTAATACTAGATGTGGTAGGATGATTTAATGTGAAAATAGTTAATGGTGATGTGATACATGGTAAGGGGTTGTGCTTAGGCATAGATATGGTGCTACAAAGGTCAAGAATGAAGGTTGATTTGTTTATTCCGCCTATTCCAAATTTAGGAGCATTTTTAGGCACTCATTGTTAGGAAACTCTAGTGTTAATCAATTGGGATTTTTCTAAACTTTATATATCATTTATGTTGGAAAGGAAAATAGTGGAGCTATTTAGGGATAAGCTATCTAAAATAAAATAGTGGAAGGTGTTAAGTTTGCTAAGTTGTTCCAAAAACAAAATCTCTAGGTGGAGTTGTTTCAAAAGACACATCAATTACCACCTCAGAGGTCTCATGACCACTAGATTGTGCTAATGGATGAATCTAAAGTCATAATTAATAGCCCAATGTTACCCCTATCCGTAGAAGTAATAGATTGAAAAATACTATAAGAATTATTGGAGGAAGAGGTGATAAGGAGTGGTAACAATCCTTTTTCATCCCCCTTTTCTAGGTAAGGAAGAATGATGATTCATGAAGAATGTGTGTTGATGATCACTCTTTGAATAAGGAAACTATTAAGGATAATTTCCTATCCCTATTAGATAGCTATTAAATCTTCACAATGCTGGATTTAGGATCAAGATATCACGAAATTAGGATGTATCCCAAGGATATAATGAAGATGGCATTCTAAACCCCAAAGGTGTTAAGAATTTTTGGTTATGCCGTTTGGTTTATGTAATGTGTCTTCTACCTTCCAAAGTTTAATGAATAGTGTGCTCAAGGAGCTTTTGGAAAGGTTTGTTTTGTTTTGGACTATAGGAGAACACTAGAGGATGATTGAAAATATGTGCAGTTGGTATTGATATGTTAAAGGTGAATTAGCTCTATGTCTAAGAAAGTAAAGTGTGTTTTTGGACTATTGGAAGTTAGTTACTTGGGGCATGTGATTTTTGGACAAGGTTTGGCATTAGAATTAGATAAAATGGCAACAATGGTGGATTGGCTAGCACAAAAAACAATCAAGGCATTGAGAGGTTTTCTAAGGCTATGAGGTATTATCATAAGTTCATAAGAAATTATGGGATCATAGCTACCACTTTGACTAAGCTACTTAAGAAGAATGGATTTATGTGGGATAATGAAGAAGAAAAGTATTTTATTGATCTAAAGTGGGCTATGACAAAAGTACCAATAGTGAGACTACTAGAATTTTATATCCCATTTATAGTCATGTGATGCTAATGGGTGGGAAGTGCAAGTTGTATTGACACAAGCTGTTGGCATATTTCAGCATGTTAAAGGTAACAATCTATTACTCTCTAATTATGAAAAAATAGTTACTAGCATTGATGCTTGTGTGAAAGAATGACATCAATACTTGTTAGGAGAAAAGTTTATAGTGAAGACTGACTAGAAAAGCCTTCAACACCTTTGGAATCAAAAGATTACAAGATCAGCTTAGTAGTCCTAGTTGATTGAGTTAATAGGCTATGACCTTCAAATACAATACAAACCTGAAAAAGAAAATTTAGCTACTAATGCATTATCTAGAAAAGAGGAAGACTAGTAGGTTAAAGTACTATCAGAACCTTTTGTAGGATTTCTAAGAGATTTTATAGAATCGCAAGTGTGTAATGAAGATGAGGATGTGTATAATGATTGTTCTTGTGAGTTGGAATGAGAAAAGCACATGCAAGAAGGTGTAGAGAAGGACAACTCATTGATTAGTAATGAAAAGAAAAATGAGATAGTGCAGAATTATGTTAGTATGGAAAAAGGTGAAAGTAGACCCTATCCAAGTAAAGGTTACCAACAACGTGGAAGCACAAGAAATTATGAGTATATTGAGCACAGGGGAAGTGAGAGACAAGTAATACAAGAATGATATTTTGCTTTACTTACACAAGATTGTATTAGCAAGGATTCTACATTTATTGAAGTCATTCTCTAATAGCTACATGGAGCTACATGTGAAGGTCATTATAAGACTTTCCAACAAGCAAATGCAATATTTTACAAGATCAACATGAAGCAACCAATTATTCAATTTGTTAAGGGATGAAATTATTTGATTTGGGAGAATATAACTATAGACTTCATTTAAGGGTTGCCATTTTTAAAGGGTGAGCAAGCGATTATGGTGATAGTTGATAGACAAAGCTCACTCATTTTATTGCTTTGGCACATCCATATGTTTTTGTTAGAGTGCCACAAATTTATTTATTTATTTATTATTATTTTGGAAACATTTTTAGGCTCTATGGTATTCCTCATAGCATATTTCTTGACCAAGAATTAGTAATTTGAGAGGCAAGGTACAAAATTCAATTTCTCCACTAAAAATCAACCATAAACCAATGAGCAATATGAGTGAGTGAATAAAATCTTACACTTTTGACCATAAAAAAGAACGAATTAAGTGGCTTTCATGAGTTGAGTTTTGTTACAATATCAACACTCATGGAGTTACCAATAAATTCCCTTATGAAGTGATGTATGGAAGGTCACCACCTACACTTCTCTCTTACTTACTAGGGTATTCTGCTGTTCAGATGGTGGATAGGGAGCTCTAGACAAAGGATTCAATGTGTCAGCGCTGAAAAAGGTCATAAGGTTCATATTCAAGTCCAACCTGATCTCCCTTCTTATCTAGACAATGAAAATGTTCTCAATCCTTAATCATAAGCTATCTTAGTGCAGCGTATTAGGAAGAATAGAGCTGGTCTCTAGTGCATTGACAAGGATTACTAGTGGAGGAAGCAACTTCAGTTGATGCTGAACAATTTGAAGAAAGACTTTCATTCTTCAACCTCGGGGACAAGGTTGCTGTTAAGGAGGGTAGGATGCAACAGTCAACTAATTCAGCCTCTAGTTGAGGTGCACATGGTCATGGCCAACACACGTGGGAGATTAAGATAGGAGTCATTTTGTTTGTTCTCTTAGTGTGTTTTGCCATTAGGCGGCAGAATAAGTGAATGGATATTCACTGGTTATAGGTAGAAAAGTTTTTTTTCTTTTTTCTTTTTCCTTATGGGGGAGGGGGAGGGGGGAGTTATGGAAGGTTGGAAGAGGCCTTGTTTTTGGCATCTTTCTCGCAAAAACAAACTTGTAACCAATATTGGAGGTCTTGGGTTCCCTCAAACAAATCCTCTATCAATCCATTTCAGTGTTTTACTTTCATTCAATGAAAATTGGTAAGAAACCGAAATCCAACATGTGAATTTGATAACAATTTCTGCCTTAGTTCATCTCGCCCATTACTTGATCCTTCGCTTGAAATTTAACCGAAACTTGGACCGTTGCAGGCCACACGTTGTTGTTTGTTATTACGTAGATCAACAAAACCCAAAAAGGGACGAAATGTAAACTAGTTGAAGTATGTGTTAAGAAATCCCATTCCATTTGTGTCATTAACATCCTTCTTTGCCTATACAACCTTTCTTGTTTCTAACTCTTAAGGATGATAACTATTTCAATTGTCAATAAATCAAATAATAAACCTATGCTAAGGAACAAAAGATTAGATTCATGTTGCATGACAAGTTTAAATTATATACATATACTAACTTTGAATCCTTTGATATTTCTATTTTTAAATACTTCACATCTTTTATACAAGTTTTAAAGTTAAAAAGTCCAAGCTTTAGACATTTTCTGGATGAGCCTTTCACTCCACTTATCTTGATTTTTTTGACAATGTCATTACAACTATATAACTCATTTAATAGTGAACTTAACCAAATAGTGACTCTAAAAGAAGTTTTACATTAGCTCAAGTCATACTTTACAAGCACAATTCTAGGAACATTTAATTTACATATGAGATCTTAGCTTCAGAAGTCTATTTATAAATGTCCATCAAATACTTAAGTTTCAACATAAATTATAACTCAAGTGTCAAAGGTAGGCTTAAGTTTTACTTATTTGCTAAATAAAAGAAGATAAACAAGTTTATTAGTCCTAGTAGTATACTTTAAAGTAAGAAGGTTTTGATATTTAATCAACTAAAGTAACAAAAGCAAGTGAATTAATCCATTTGATAACACCAACACAACCAACTAACACTTCTAGAGTGATTTCATTGTCGTATATTACTTATGACTAGTAGTCATTATCAAATATAAGTATTAGTATAATTGATAGTTTTAATATGAACAAGGATCAAACAGACCCTCTTATTTTCTTTAATTGACGTTCAAGTCTCTGTCTTTTTATCTTTATGGCCCTCGTAAATTTTGTAATCTAATACACTAACACAATCCCTATTCATTCATCACTATTGTTGATTTACTTCTATCTCACCACAACTACGAAGTTCATCCAATCATTTATTGCTTTGACCGAGGTAGAGGTATTGATGCTTGAATTTTCTTTAAAACTGAAACTACGAAGGCCATGGACTTGTCTTGGGATTGGTTTTCTTATTAGCTATTGAATGATATAGTACAAATGCGGTGTAGGGATTGGTCTCGTCATAAGTCAACCCAAACTCATCAGTCTAATAGACGGTGGACCAACTGCCAGATGCGGTAGGCCGCCACCTGTCCTAGATACGCTTCAAGGTCGCAGCAAAGACACGAAGAGTACAGTAACAAATTAAATGAGACTAGTTGGAGACAGAGAAACATGGTCGTAACAAAGACACGTAGGGGTCGTATTCCTTGGGAGTACACTAACAAGAAGTTATCAACAAACAAACAATAAGCTAACATCAGCACCACTCATAAAATGAAATCATGGATATAATATGGAACTGCTAACGTAAAAAAGGTTTTTTTTTTTTAAGACAAACTAGTGAATTCAAACACGCCATTAAACGAGAAATGCAGTGGAAAAAAATGAACTAATTTTCGGGTGCAACTGAAGCATGAAAAAAATGAACCTATAGACAAAGAAAAGCGCCTTGCCTGTTTCCTCTACAGAACTCGTAGAGCTTGCCGCTGCTGGAAGGGATGAGGAGCGCGGCCTCGACATCGCAGAGGACGGAAAGCTCGCGTGCCTTCTTCATCAAAACGTTCTAACTCTTGGAGAAGGTCGGTCGGCGACTGCCTTTCTCCTCGACCGCTTCAGCACCATCTTCGTCCGCCACATTCAAATCCCAGTTTGCGCTTTTGTTTGTCTCTTCCAGTGTCTGGACAATCAATAATAGTGGTTGCTGAACAGGAAAGGGTATTGAGAGGACGGCTTTGGCCGCGTCATGGGGGGCTGAGAGTCGGGGAATTTCTCTTTGACGCGTGTTTTGTTTCGTGGGCGTGATCTCCACGCCGCGCCTTAGGACGTATTAGCAGTTTTTTGCTACTTTTAGGATTTAGTTATTTTTTTTCTCTTTCCTACTTCAGGTCTAGTCAAAGAAAAAAAGCCCCGACTTGACAGACCTTGAGACTAACAAGGCGAGAAACGACAAAAGAGACACGGAACGAAAAAGAACTTGCTGGAAGCCTCGAGTTGGATGACAAAAGAAAAAAGAAAAAAAAAATGATAATTCTTATTATTATTAATTTTAAACAGTGAAAATCTGTTATAAGAATTATTCAAATTAAGTTGACTTGTTTACAACTCCTAAATTTTTTTATTAAAAAACAAGTATTATTGTTCTTCTTTTGCATATGAGAACTTTATTGATGAATAATTTATATGAGTTTATAAGTTAATAGACTATCAAATAATAGTCAAGATGATAATAAACTTAAGTGACTTATTAATCCAAGTATAGACCATTGCGTGGGTCATAGGGTCAAGAAGGATTAGGGCATTTATAGATTCTTATCATCACTCCTCCATAAATAGTTAGAAAATCATTGGATCTTTTCAGAAAATATTCTTAGCACTAGTTGTGCTTCTTTTTTATAATATTTTATTTATGATTTTGGTGTGCTTTTAGTTATGCAAGAGCGAGTCTTAGAAGTAATTGGTCAATTCTGACATACTTTTACAAATGTCATTTTTCATTTAATAGCATAAAGACAATAAATATATTAATGCTTATAGTGGAAATGCATATTGACATGTCTTTCTTATGGCCATGGTATCCTCGCCGACATATTGTTAGTTCGTGTTTTGACCATAGGTTCGATTAATGGCAACCATCCATGTGTGCTAAATTTGGAATTATAGCATATGGTGAGACTATTCTTGATAGAAAATTTAGATTATCCAATTTAATATTGCTTAATAATAATAATATAAAACTACACTTGTTTTGTATATATTTGTATTCCTATATCCTAAAGCACTTTAGAAAATTAAAGTTAAAAACATTTTTGTACTTAGAATTAATTGTTCTTTTGGTTTAGCTTCTATAGCCCTAACATTTTGGAACAGAGGAAGTCTAAGTAGCTTCTTGAATTGAATCGAACCTACACTCGAGATTGATGAAAAATCCTCAAATTTATTGGCACTATCTTATTATATGCCTTTTCCAAGGGTACTAAACATTGGAAAAATGACTTTAATGGCTCCACATATATATAGGTTCCATGCTAAAAAGTAAGGGATGCATGCTCAATCTACGAAGTGTATTCACATAAGGGATGAAAGAAGCCACCACCCTAAACTTTAATAGGTTGTTGCCTATAACTCATATTATTAGCAATTTGATTTATTTATTTTTATAGAAATATAAGTTTGTATTAATAAAAGATAATGTATAAAAATATAAGAACATATTCTAATGTTACAAGAATTACAAAAACTATAAAAAGATGGAAGTTAAAAACTTCTAAATCTTATTCAAAATGACTTTTGTTTGTGAGGATTTTTATATTTTCAAATAAGCTCTCCCTCACACAATTTTTCCTATTCTAACCAACAAGTTTGGAATATTAGCTATTCTATTATGAAATTATCTTTTATTTTGTTTTACTTATATATAATAAATGCAAACTGAAAAAGTTATCTTAAAAAGTTTTGCAGCAAAATCTTTTCCTTCAGTTACTTTGATAATTTATTATAGTTCTTCATTTCATTAATCAATATGACATTGAATTCCATTCTAAGTAAGGTAACCTTCTAAATCATTTTTTTTTCCATGTATATTAAAATGAAAGATAATTTCTATTTTTAACCTATGACTAACATAAATCACAATATAAGTTGATTGATGAGAACAATCATACCATTTTTTTTGTTATATAAAGTCAATCTTCACAAGTAAGTCATTTAATGAAATTATATTTGTTGGTGCTACCAATCCATTTTTTTATTAACAAGTTGAAACTCTTCATAAATTTCTTTGTAGCAATGTGCAAACTTATAAAGAATGAAGGTAAGTGTAAGCCTTAGTTTAAGAAGACTCTCTAACTCCATCATAAGAGGGAAAGAGAAGGAAAGAGAGAATTTACACCCACAATTTATACAAGTGGTTCAACTCACTTAGAGTCTATGCCCACTTCTTCTTTATCAATTAGAGAGACAATCTATTTTCTATTTCTTAACAATGTGTACACCACTAACAACAATTCCTTACAACTTAAGGAACTTCACATTATAAAAACTATATACCTTGTGCTACACCCAATTTAAAGTGTCGGGGTTTCTAACTCAAACTTACAAAGGCTTTCCAAGTCAAATATGAGGGTTCAAAACAAAGGCTTCTATAACAAAGGCCCATGAATAGAAGTGAAGAGAAGAACGGAACACAATTGTTGCTTGTCATCACAAAAAAAATCTCACAAAGGGTTAAGAAGAAAACTTAAAAAAAGACAAGAAAAGAAAACAAGACATTCAAAGAAGTAGCTAGAGAACATTAAAACAAGCAAATGGATAATTAGTAAATGAAGAAGATTGAAGAAAAAGATAGAAGTTCTTAGTTTTTATAAATAGATAAATTCATAGTTGAAAGGCAATTAAATTTCTCGTACTTTTATATTTTCTATAGATAGATTTATAGTTTAATAGATAATCCAATGTCACATGATTTAAATCTCTTTTGGTACAGCTTTTATTTTTTAACTTATTCTTGTTCAAACCTTTGAGGATATTGTAAATCTTAGGAGTAATTGTAATTGGTGTAAACTACATGGTTAAAAAGAGGAATATTTATTGTATTCTTCTCATTTATTTTAGTTATTGTTTAGGTGTCTTTGTAAATAGGAATATGTACTTGAGTTACTTAGAAATTTGATTCTTTGATGGAAATATTGACACTTATGAATACAAATGCATGAAAGAAATTGGATAAAATAATAAATCTTTTATTTTACTCTTTCACTTTATGAAAAGGTTATTATAAAGATCTAACTTTGCCATGACATGCACCAAAAAGAAATAGACAAGTTTTCTCCCTCTTTTTTTTTATGAAAAGGTAAGTTTGCATTAATAAAAAATTAATATAAAAAAGCATAGGCATATCTTAGTATTATAAGAATTACAAAACTAACTATAAAAAGATTAAATTTGAAAACCTTCAAATCTCAGTCAAAACAATATTTTTTTTAAAGGATTTTATATTTCGAAACTAAAAAGCTTTATTTTGTATAATTTTCCTTAGTTTTGCCCATAGGATTGAAATGTTAATTATTTTGTTTCAAAATCATATTTTATTTTGTGTAGTCCATACACAGTTAATGCAAGTTAAAAAAATATCTTAAAAATTTTTATAACCAAATCTCTTCCTTTAATTGCTCTAATCATTTATTGTAGTTCTTTATTCAATTTTTCAATATGAAGTTACATTTTTTTTTATGAATATGTGAGTTTATTCATCAAAAAATAAGAAAATACAAAAGCTTTAGGGTATACCCCAGTATTACAATTTATTTAAGAGAAAATAGAATTTGAAATTCTCCAATTATGACACAATAAAATATTTGCTTGAAAGAGTTTAATGTTCCTAAATAGAGATATTTTTCCTTGAACTTTCTCCTAATTCTAGCCAATAAAGACATGCTAAGAAATAAAATTTAAGAAGCTTTGCAGCCAAATCCTTTCCCTTAGTTACTTTAATCATCCATTGTAGTTTAGAATTCCAATTGTCAATGTCTTTATGAAGGCCTTATTGTGCTAGAATGCTTTTCCAAATGTGACTAGTTCAAATACATTGAAAAAAACAAGTGTGACCTAGTTTCAATTGAGAGCCACAGAAATTATAATACATATCAATTGAGGGGAGCCATCGAGAAATCACTTCTATTGTAGGAAGTTTGTCCCTACATATAAGCTAACCAATGAAGTTATGTTTGTTGATTCTTCTTGACCATATCAAATTATACCATTCAACCTCAATATTCACTTAGCGCAATTCCTTATATGTTTTTTTATAATAATAAGAAGGTTTGGAAAGTGTAGAGGTAAGAGTTTGTTTTAACTTTAGAAGACCTCTTCAACTCCATGCCACATTTTCTTTGATGTCAAAATACATAATTGAAGTTTCCTTGCATTTAGTGCTATGAGTCCATTTACTTCATAATGGTGAACTTAGACAATTGATGAGATTTTAGAGTGACTGCCTTAACAAAACCTTATTCCATACTTCAAAGCCTAGTAGGCCAAGTTCTCCTTTTTTAGGTGAACAGACAACTTGCCAAGTAACCTTATGAGTTTTATGATCTTTCAAATTTCCTATCCATAGAAAGTGTTTAATCTTCTCCTTAATCTCATAAATAAATTGTTTTGGGAGAAGGAATATTTGCATCCAAAAGGTACAGATGGAAGTAAGAACTAATTTTTTCAATTATAACTGTCCAGCATAGCTTAGATGTCTTATTTCCCATCCATCAATTCTCGTCATGGTTTTCTCTATCAAAACCTTACAATTAGTGTAAGTAAGACTTTTTGTAATTAGAGGAACACCAAGATACCTAATAAAGAGTTTTCATTTGGAGAAGGGAGTTGATGTTAGATTTCATTATGAATGAGGATATAATCTTCCAAATCATTATTGTACATGTTCATTTTAAAAAGAAATAACTCTTATTTTTAACTTGGAATTGACATAAATCACAATATAAAATTTCACAAAATTTCAAGTATCACCTTGATTCCAATTAATCCATACAACTCGACAGAGAAATTGGACAGTATCAAGTGGACGAATGGACAGCGACGTAAAACCTGAAAAGAAACTGCATGTCTAAGGACGTTTTATAAACCATTTTAACCCCACGGAGGCTTGGAAAAGGTCACCTGGTTCTTCGCATGGAAGAAAACCAACTCCAAGAGAAAGTTCGCCGCTTGGTAATGAATGTCAAAAGGCTATCTGTTGGAAACGAATGCGTCAGCAAATCTGTCATAAAAGTGGATGCTTGAAGTGCCAACCAAGTGCCCTCTTTGAGGCAAAGCATGGGGAAGAAGAGCGAAATGCAATTGGAAATCGAGCAGTTGCGTCTTTAAGAGGGAGGGCAAGTTAAAGTACGCCAAAGGGTCCGTCGCTTTTGTGAAAGGCTCAGGAGTCGTCATGGAGGTTCCGTAGTTTCAAGCGTCATGCTTCTTATTTTCTTTCCTCTCCTTTACTCTTCACTGAAAGCTGTAAGCCCGTTGAGTCAGCAAAACAAACCCATTAGATTCATAGCCAGCATTGCCACCAAAAACATTGCCTTTGTCATTCTCCCATACTGCGTTTTCCTCCAGGTTAACATCATTGATGCAGTTGATCACACCTGTGAGACCTTTTTGTCGTCTTATCGAACTATTTAGATTATCTTAAAAGGTCAATAGTTATATTCTTATGATTGTTCCAATCCCTTACATATCACAGATACAGAAAGTATATACACAAAACGTAGTCTAAGCAGGAAAAAATGGTGAAGGTCGGGTGATTAATGTGCAAATGAGCAAGACACGAGATAATGAGTTACTCAAGTGCAAAGGAGAGACACTCCTTGGAAGCAACCATTTAAATGATACATGGTATGTTATTTCATTCTCTAACTTAAATGTCCAAAAGGTAACCAGTAAAGTGCCGAAGCTCCTTCCATCACTACAGCTTATGTGAAGCACTTTTTAAGCATACTATGAATGCAATCTCTGATCGGCTGTGGAAACAAACTAAGTGTTTGTCGAGGAAGAAGAGGCAAGTGATTGTTTTGATGCTTGCTTAATCCCATTGACACCTCGGTTCTGCCTTCACCATTCTCCATAGTTGTGATCTGTAAGTAACAAGCAATTACCATGATAATGATTTCTTATTCACCGTTATCTTGCCACTAATACAGCTTTAAAGTAATAGTTCGAAACACTATTTTTTTTGGGCTATATTCTTACCTCTCTCTAGTAGCTTGTTTTCTTCTCTTACCATACCTTCCTACTCATAGCAAAGGAGACAGAATTGACTAATGCATTAGAAGAATCCTGTTAGTGTCATGCTACAATTCATATATTAAAAAGCAGCTAGAGAAACGCGGACAATCAATTTCGAAACCTGAAGCATGCAGTGTTGTAATTTCTCAATTTTCTCCCTCTAGGTCTTGGTATCATTTCTATTGCTTTTCCAAGAAAATCAAAGTTCTTGCACTTCCTATGCTTAACTCTTTTCCTACTAGCTAATGTTGTAGCTGGCTGTTCAGTGAAATCTAAATGCAAGTGAACATGTCGAACAAGTAATATAATGATAAGAAAGATATCGTCCCACAGAGATTGGTGATTACTAGACCAACTAATTACTAACGGTGAATAACTCCTAGAATTTATCTAGCAAATCAAATTAATAGATGATAGATTAACTAACTAAATCTAAGAAAACTAAATACAAGAAATATGTTAGAGCATATGATTTCACCATAATTACTAGGTATTAATATTGATTATTTATGCTTGCAAGAGGGATAATATCTATGTGATGACAGAACTTCCTAATTTATTCACTATCCTATGTCTAGGTATAGCAAACCTACTTAGTTTATTAATTCACTATATCTCTATATATGAATTGAAACAAACCAAATGCATTAGGATCTATGAATATTCCCAGTTTACACCAAAAGCCACACAAATAACATGGTATATGTCTATCTATATTTAATTTATGGTTACATATTACAAGAAGCAACTGTATGCTATTTCCTGTCGGTCTTTAACATGCAAATTAGATCATCTAAGTGGTAACTAATCACCTAAAAGCATTAAACTCCGTAATATGTAGCTTCACATAAATAAAATATCTTGCAAAACATAATAATCATAAGATTCATACCATCATAATTAGGTTACATCGTAGCTCTAACAAAAATAAACTAAAACATAAAGAAATAATGAGGAAGAATGGTAATAAGAAATAAAGAAGGCATCTTGAATCCAAGAACAAGAAGTCTGTCACCCTTTTTGTCTTCTCTTCAAGAAAACCTTGAATTCTTGGCCTCTTTCTTGAGTTGTGCTCAATTTCCTCCTTTCCTTTCTTTTGCCTCTTCTCTTCTCTTAAATAGGGTTTAGGTTTAGACCTATCTCCTATCCTAGTAGAATTAGGTTTTAGAGACCTAAAACAATTGGGTTTTAGAGACCTAAAACAATTGAGTTTTAGAGACCTAAAACAATTGGGTTTTGAACTCCTAAATTAATTGAGACTTGAATTCCTAACATGACTGGGTTTTCTATTTAAATAGAAAATCCAATAACAATAGAAAATCTAATAACAATTATCCAAAGCCTAAGCCCATCTTGACTCTCTTAATCTTGATATTACAATTTTGCCACACAATAAGCATCAGGTTCTCCATGTTCATCCATTTTCTAATTGCCTCCTTTTGCTATAAAAACAAGACAAATTCAAATAAATAATAGGAGTTCAAATATTTTCTCATAAGCATTGTATTATTTATTGCCTAAAAAATAGGTAAAATAACTCTATAAAAATAGAGTTATCACTGGCTGATAATGACGATTAAGCTGATAATTTTGCATTCACATCAGTTCGTTTATTTCATGCTAAAAGTTCAACTCAAATCTGCCACTTTGCAATATTCTCACTAGGCTGCGGCTTTAATCTCTAATCAGAAAGTTGTCAAAGATTGGGTAATCCATGTTAGCTCATTTTGTGAACCTATGTGATGTAGGCTTATATTAATAAGCATAAACTAATCATTCTTTAAAGGTATGTTAATGTAAACAATGTTGGTCTATTTGAATAAGATAAATTTTGCCCTTAATTGTAAATATAGTGGTAGCTAGTGTGTGCCATAGTGTACCTTAGAGAACTATGAGAAGTTAAGATTATTTGGTTAAGCATGTTACAAGCTAAACTATCTAAGTCCTCCCTCTAGGTCATTATATGCGTATTGAAATCTACAAGCATTGAAATCAAGTTCATGGTAGATCTTTGAAAGGATCAAAGGCTTAATGGTCATTTTTCCATGACCAATATTTTTCTCTATATTTACAAAACATTATGGCATTTACATAATAGTTTATAAAATAGATAACCTTTAATAAAAAATTTCCTCTTTACCATCAAGCATTCTTGTTACTAATTTCAATGCAGATCTTTTACTTCTCATTAACTAGTGTAATGAAGTAATAACAATAGTAGGATCTTAGTAAAAAATTATACAAAATGCAAGTGCAATCACATACACAAATCTCATTTTAGTTTTTTGCACTAAACTCATTTTTAATCTATGATTGACATTCAAATTCTAACCCAAAGCCTCATTAGAGGCAATTTATTTCTAACAATACAAGGCATTAGGCATTTTAGATTATTTAAGAATTCCTTCATTGCATAACTAGATTGCTTCATTATTTGATGTTGCATTTATTCTATGCCAAAGTCTCAAATGCAAGATTAATGTATTAGGTAAAAGTTTGAATTATATCATGTTGATTTGGACGAGTACTCCTTATCTTGTAGCAAGAAAAATATTTGTCAATATACTTTTTACTTGAAAATTGTCTCTAGCACAATACTTCAAGTAAAACCTCCAGTATGAGTTTGAATTCATTCTCAAGTTGATTACAACAAAACAATTATATTGGTTTTAATAACTAAACCAGAGAATCCATGACAAAGTTTGTTTAATGAGTTCAACAATGGTATAAATCAAGGTACAACCAGGAGTATAATTGGTTATGCAATTCTATTTTGGTCTTCAGATATGATATGGTGTGAGAGCTACTAAACTAGGCAAGATTTCATAGTCAATAAAAAGGACTGAAAGGTTTTAAAGAAAAAAGTAAGGCTTTTAAAAGTTGATAAATGATTCCATGGAATGATGAGTAACAAATATCAAGTGATCATAATTTCATATAAAACCTAAAACGGGCAAAATTCAACCCATGAAAGTGTGTGTAGTCAACTAATGACAAGGTTAGGTAGATGTAACGTGTGACAATTTCACATATATGATAAACTTTTATAGATTATCAATGTCTTATAAGAAGGAACTATTATCCAGTTAACAAGGGATATGAATTCATTATGTCAAATTAGCCTTTTGAGGATTTATGAAAAGATGGGAGAAAATGTTTCCTTCTATATTCAAGTAATTTATATCAAAGAACGTAGTCCACAAAGCAAAGATCCTGAAGGGACAAGGTCAATGGCATACCTTTTCATGAAGGCTCATTAGGGACTCCATCATTAGCCCTATCTAAAAAGGATACCAAGAATAGTAAATTGAAATAGCAATATAACTTAGACAAGTGAAATATTGGGTTAATTGATACTCTCTCACGGGTATAATAGAGGATTCCATACCAAATGGTACAAAATTCCATGCCAAATAATTTTCTCTAATGAATTTTTGGCTCTAGAGGATGGTAACATGTTTTAGGAAGTTATTCATAATGGAAATATTCAAAACAAGAGTGTTAGAACTATATCTTCAAGTCAACAAAACCACAAAGAATAATAACCTTTATTTTCACTCACATGACTAAGCTAGATTGTGCTAACTTGACTAAGGAATGCAACCTACAATCGTAAGGAATTCTATAAATAGTAAGTCTCACATAAGAATCTCATATAAATAGCCTTTTGTTTTGATGATTGAGTAGATAGTAGAATAAGTCTAATTATCCTTACCATTTCATAAAAACTAAGGAAATTCGGCTAGACTACGAATGATCTAGAGAAGTGTACCAAATTCAGATGAACTGTGTTTAACAATATTAGGAACACGATCTAGCCTCATTACTTATTGGGCCTAATTATCTCTTGGTATTATTTATGACCTTGCTCATGATGATTTATTTTTTTGCATATAAGACTTGTAATTTTGCATGCTGTTTTTCAGTGTCTGCTTGACCCTGTGGTGCTTTTTAATTTATAGAAGCCTCCGGCATCTGATTTTATAGGACAAAACAAGATATAGATCCCAGATTTCTAGTTAGCAGCCACCATTTCAAAGTACTAGAACAGTTGAAAAGCATATAATATTCTACTCTTAGATAGAACAGGACCAGAAGAATGACAAGATAGCCCAAATCTAGACAATTATTAGATTGATGGCATTCAATTATCTAGATGCAACACTAAGAATTTATGTCATTTAACAGCTTAAAATCTTGGCTAAACAAACTGACCAATATAATACTCGTATATGTAAGTGCGCCGTAAAACTCCTCTAGTTGCACAAGTTCAGTCACACTTAGTTGTCCAATCTCCGGACCTTCGAGCCGGCTATGTCTGTGGCGTTTCTCTGAATTCATCAACTATGATGCCTTATGCATTGAGGATGTGCAAATATAAAATTAAAGAATGAAGAGTTACTTTTGTACTAGTTCTTGTAGCTCCCCATGTGTCTATTGACATACACATTTTGGATGGTAGTTCTGTGGACAAGAAACTTAGCGGTTTAAGTATTATGTTTCAGAGATAGCGGTCCATTTGGTAAGAAGGTACCTACACTTCTTACAGGGCTAAAGAAGAAGATTACTCCTAACTCA
Source organism: Casuarina equisetifolia (assembly GCA_028551475.1). Classification (NCBI taxonomy): domain Eukaryota; kingdom Viridiplantae; phylum Streptophyta; class Magnoliopsida; order Fagales; family Casuarinaceae; genus Casuarina; species Casuarina equisetifolia. The sequence continues at coordinate 9,274,875 of CM052360.1, read as the reverse complement.
TATCGAGCAACACAAATTTTATCTTTTAAACGAATTTTCTCACTTATCCAAACATAGTACCAATAGAACGCATTCGGTTAGCTACAACATTCTATTATGTCCTAGTCTGAAGCTATTAGTCCTGTTATACATTCCTATCACCGGGATGACAATAAGACGTATGAAGACCATTACACAACTGTGGAATGTGTAAAGTATGCGTCCGACCAAAGACATGCCAGCATGTAGAATGTCGGGAATCCACAAAATGAAAGAAATGGAGAAGGGATTTGTAGATCAAAGTCCTGCGAAAGCTAAAAGTTTGGAAGTATGATGTTAATGATCAGTTCAGTAGGATCATAAAATCCATCAATTTGCAATAAGAAAGCATTCTAAATGGATCAATAGACCTTGCAAATCTCTAAAACTCTCCTTAATTTCAAGTTCCACCCAAACTCAGAAACGGCATGTCTTTACATGTATAGGAGTTCCACTTCAGCCAGATCATGTAGTTCTCCCTGATCAAACATAACACTAAATTTGAGCTGATGTAACTCAGTTCTCCCTAATCAAACCTAACACTTTAAGCCTAAGTTGAATGAACAAACAACAGGTACTAGATGTAGGATCAGTATTTCACTCACTACACAACGGAATAAGATGAAACTTGTTTCTAACATAAACTAGACAATACAAGGAAGAGATATGGGCAAGAAACACAAAATTTCATTTGGTAGGGAGAAAGTTACAAGCTATCAAAGTTGACACAATAAAAATACTCTATTTTCAGTTTTTGCAAAAACTGGATTCTCTCTAGGAGTTCTCTCTTTCTATCTTGCTATCTCTCTTTTGATTTCTAACACAAACCTCTAATATATAGACATATTAATTCATCTTCAAGAGATTTTAGGTTGTTCCATGGCCGTTTTCATATATAAATCATCAATCCAAGACAGCTACGAGTTTGTTGTTAAAAACTATTGGAAAGGTTGCTGCTGCCTTCTTTGACTCCAAGTTTCAATATTTTCTGCGACAACTCTGGCTTTCAATCTTCTGTTAATAAGGATGGATTACCAACATACTCCTCCCCCATCCTTATTATACCAAGCAAGCTTCTAAACTTCTCAAAATCTCTAACTAGAAGAGGTTTTGTGAACACATCTGCTAGTTGCTTACCACTTCTATAGAAAACTAATTTAATTGTTCCTTTCTCCATCTGTTCTCGAATAAAATAATACCTTAATTCAACATGCTTACTCTTTTCATGACTGATGGGATTCTTGGCTAAAGCAAGAGCTGATTTACTATCAACATACACCACGGTTGCGTCATTTTGTTTGAAATTCAACTCCTCTAACAAGTTTTTTAATCACATAGTTTGACAAGCACCTTTAAATGCAGCAACATATTCAGCTTCACAAGTTGATAATGTCACAATTTGTTGCTTCTTTGAACTCCATGAAAAAACACCTAAACCCACATCAAATCCATATCCAAAAGTGCTCTTCCTTTCATCTAAATCTCCTGCAAAGTTAGAGTCAGAGAAACCTTCTAATTTCACCTCTCTTCCTTTCAAGTATAGCAATCCATAACCAATGTCCCTTTCACATATCTCATGATTCTTTTCACTACCTTCATGTGTATTTCACTTGGTTCTTTCATAAACCTACTGACCAAACCAACACCAAACATTATATCAGGTCGAGTATAGGTTAGATACCTCAAACATCCCACCATACTCTTGAAACAATGAGCATCAACTGGTTTGCTTTCAGAATCCTTGTTCAGCCTATGATTCATCTCAATGGGTGTAGCAATTGGTTTAGAGTTCTCCATTCTAAACCTCTTAAGAACATCTCTTGCATACTTCTTTTGGGATATAAAAATCCCTTCATCTTCTTACAGCATTTCCATTCCTAGAAAATAAGCCATCTCACCAAGATCTGTCATTTCAAACTCTTTGTGCATAGCAGCTCGAAATTCATCAAACAAGCTTGGATTATTGCCAGTAAAGATCATATCATCTACATACAGACACACCAAAGCCATGTCTCCATTCTTCTTAACCTTTGTATAGAGAGAGTATTCATAAGGACTCTTCTTAAAACCATTACTTTGCAAGTAACTATCAATTCTTGCATTCCAACATCTTGGTGCTTGTTTCAAACCATATAAAGTTTTCTTCAACTTATAAACCTTATTTTCTTCCCCCTTTCTTTCATAACCACGTGGCTACTCAACATAAACTTCTTCTTCCAAGTATCCATTTAGAAAGGCTGACTTAACATCCATTTGATATACTTTCCATCCTTTAACAACAGCTATAGCTAGAATGAGTCTTATTATATCAATCCTTGCCACTGATGCATACACTTCGTCATAGTCAATTCCATATTTTTGCTTGTAACCCTTGGCCACCAACCTATCTTTATACTTCTCAACTTCTCCAGCTTGATTGGTTTTGGTTTTATATACCCATTTCAATCCAATAGTACTATGACCTTTAGGCAATTCTACAAGCTTCCAAGTGTCATTCTTCTCTATTGCTGCTAACTTTTCTTCCATAGCTTTTCTCCAATGTTTCTCCTCTATAGCCTCTTCAAAGCTTCTAGGATCACATGCAGCCATCAAACAAAACATGGAATACTCATTCAGCTCAATTGGAACTTAATCTCCATAGATATCATCTATACTTCTCAATCTTGTAGGTGATGCTGTTGAATTTGTTGGACTACTTCTATCATTACTTGTTTCACCTTCTGAGCTATCTAATCTTGACTCATTTCTTACCCCAACATCCTTAGAACCTTCTCCTCTATCTTCATTCACAAAATCTTCATAAAACATGCCCTTTTGACTCTTTTCTTCTTCACTCCAATTCCAACTTGTATGCTCATTAAATTCTACATTTCTAGAAACTATAAGTTTTTTCTCTTTTAGATTGTACAACCTATAGCCCTTTGTTCTCTCATTATACCTCATAAAAATATACTTAACTCCTCTATCATCTAGCTTTTTTCTCCTCTGATTAGGTACTCTTGCATAAGCCACACAACCAAAGACTTTCAAATGACTAACTCTTGGTTTCCTTCTAGTCCATGCCTCATTTGTGGTTCTGTTCTTCACACTTTTGGTAGGGCTTCGGTTTAGGAGATAAATAGCACATCTTATTGCTTCTCCCCAATAACTTTTAGGCAAATTCATCCCTCTAAGCATACTCCTCACAAGATCTAAAATAGTTTTATTTTCCCTTTCAGCAATTTCATTTTGCTGTGAAGTGTAGACTACTGTAAATTGGTGTCTAATGCCTTCTTTTTGGTAAAAATTCTCAAATTCTCTTGAGGTATACTCTCCTCCTCTATCTGATCTCAGAACCTTAATTTTTTCTCCACTTTCTTTTTTTACTAAAGCCTTAAATTCTTTGAACTTCTTAAACGTACCAACTTTTTCTCTAAGGAGGTACACCCATGACTTTCTGTTGAAATCATTAATAAAAGTCACATAATATCGATTTTCTCCTAATGATTCAATATTAAAAGGTTCTGCCAAATTAGTATACACAAGTTAAAGGGGTTTTTGAGCCTTCCAAGACTTTCCAACTTTAAACTTCTTCCTAGTTATCTTTCCTTTCACACAAGATTCACATTACTCCTTTGGTTTGTCTATTTTTGGTAGTCCTCTCATTATATCTTTTCTAGACAAGACACTCAAGCCTTTAAATCCTAAATGGCCATATCTTAGATGCCACAACCAACAATCATCTTTCACAATAGATTTAAGACATCTCATAAACTTAATTTTTAGATTTAGAACAAACAATCTATTTTTTTGCATCCTTGATTTGACTATAAGCTCTCCATATTGATTTTTCACAAACATGACACCATCTTTCATACTAATCACATATCCCTTTTCCAGTAGCTGACCTAAACTTTAAAGATTAGTTTTAAGGGCTGGAACATAATAGACATCTTTAATAAAACTTTGTTTACCTTCTTGAGTTGTGAGAGCTATATCACCTAAGTTTTTAACCTTAATTTTGGTTTGAATCTCCAAAAGCAACGTCACCTGTAAACCTCAAATTTAGCCTACAAACAACTCCTTTTTACCACACATATGGTTACTTGCACTGGTATCTAACTACCAAATATTTTCAGCCCCATCTATTGTACCTTCTTTAATAGCCAGCAAAACAGGTTTTTCATCACCTTCATCTTCTTCCTACTTATTTTCAACATGATAGTTTCTGTCATCTCTTCTTGGCTCTAATCTACAATCTTTGGCCATGTGACCAAATCTTTGACACTTAAATTATTGAACTCTCCCATTCCTTGAATTAAACCTACCTTTAAAGCTCCCCCTAGCACCACGGGTTGAATTATTTTGATGGTATTGATTTTCTGCTCTAGAGAAGGTTTCACCTTGCTCATTCCTCCTATTGGTATAGTTATTCTGTGCACCTCTTCCTCCTTGTCTTCCACCTCTTCCATAAATATTTCTCCCTCTAGACCATGAGTTTCCTCCTTTATTTCTCCCTTGACTACTTTCTGCACTCTCTCTCATTTCTAGCTTACTTTGGAAAGCATGTTCTAGTTTTTGCTTCCTCTCCTTCTTTTGTCTTATCTTAATCTCATGTGCAAGTAAGGTTCCTAAAACATCATCTAATGTTAGTTTTGGATAGTCTTTAGATTGTTCTATAACAGTCACAATAAAATCAAAATCATCCACCGAAGTTCTCAAAAATTTTTCAATTACCTTTCTCTCATCTACCTCCTCATCACATCTTTGCATTTCATTCACTACATCCTGAATTACACACATAGCTATCAATGGTTTCATTCTCTAACATTTCTAATAGCTCAAAATCACATCTAAGAGATTGAAGTTTCACCCATTTTGATTTTGCCTCTCCTTGGAACATCTTTCTAAGGCTGTCCTATGCGGCTTTTTATGTAAGTAGTGCAGAAATCTTCTTGAACAACTTGCTGTCCACGCCTTGCATGATCACAAGAAAGGTTTTCTAATCCTTTTGCCTATTCTCCTCCAAGGTAGCTTTCCTGGCATCTGACAGGAATTCCTCAACAAATTTTAGCAAACCATGAGAACCAAGTATGATTCTCATTTGCATGCTCTAATCACCATAATTTGTTTCATTAAGAAGAGGAGTCTTGTAATGTATGGAATCTAACATCTTTGAAAGCTTGGGGGCTTTAGAAAAATAGTTGATTTCAGAGGAAACTTTAAGGGAACAATAAAACAGATTTTGCATAAACTTTCTGCAAAAATTCTGGGTAACAATATGGCTCTGATACCATTTTGTAGGATTGGTATCTCACTCAATACGCAACGGAATAAGATGAAACTCATTTCTAACATAAACTAGACAAGACAAGGAAGAGATATGGGCAAGAAACACAAAATTTCATTCAGTAGAGAGAAAGTTACAAGCTATCAAAGTTGACACAATAAAAATACTCTGTTTTTAGTTTCTGTAAAAACTAGATTCTCTCTAGGAGTTCTCTCTTTCTCTCTTGCTCTCTTTCTTCTAATTTCTAACAAAAACCTCTAATATATAGACATACTAATTTATCTTCAAGAGATTTCCAGGTTGTTCCATGGCCGTGTTCATGTAGAAATCATCAATCCAAGACAGGTACGAGTTTGCAGTAAAAAACTGTTGGAAAGGCTACTGCTACCTTTTTTGACTCCAAGTTTCAATATTTGCTGCTGCAACTCTGACTTTCAATCTTCTTTTGATAAGGTTAGAGTACTAACACTAGAAACTACTTTAGAAAACAGGGGAGAAACTAATTTCAAGTTTTTAAATGAAATTACAATTTTCAAATCCCGTTACTAAGCGAGGGAAAAGGATGTAAAAGTTGAATCAAGAATCGGCTAAGGGTTGCTGTCCTTCCTGCTTTTGCATTCCACACGCGAGGAAGATCCCTGAGCGTCGTCAAAGTCTCCTTCAAGAAGATCTGAAGGTATACAAATGTCATTTGACATAGAGTTAAGAAGTTAAATTCGAGCAATTGTCAACTTCTTCAATTTGGTTTGAACCCCTTTCCTCTTTCTCTAATAGTAAGCTAAGCTGCTTTTTATTTTTCTCCATTCATCTCAAAGTTGGACAACAATTGAACTGAGAACAATTTTTCTCCATCCGCCCATGTCTCTTCCATATTAGGTTTCTTTCGAAGAACGGGGCACTCTCACTAACTCGACTTTTCTAACCCCTGGAGAGGGTTATAATGTTTTCTCTACTACCTTTTAAACCTACAATTTATGTTCAGCTTTGTCTCAAAAATGCATTCGTCACATTCTATTCTATCCTTTTGTCTTGCCCTCATATGTTATTTCAAGTGGTATGGCGTGCCTGTGGGAGAAGAGTGGGAAAAGTACATTGGAGATTGTAGGCGGGAATGCTCATTCAGAAAAGGACGTAAATGTGTGGTAAACATAGGCTTTTAGAGGTGTCCGCAATCGAGCTTTAAAGAATGCAGGGGGAGGAATGCGAAAAGAACAGAAATTGGGATAGCATTCCTTGGCTTTTGTGTGTTAAAGGTCAATGCAGGGTGTATCAACAATTGATCTTTTAAAACAAAGAATGCACTCCCGAATCCTCTTTACCTACCTCTGGAATTGAGATTAGGAGTTTGCATGGAGGTTTCCATGTTTTAGACTCTATGTTACCACCACCTTAGTGTGTTTCTTCATCACCGTTTGATGCGGATGCACTTAAGGCCTAATATCACGAGTTCCAACATCAAGGAATTGAAAGTCCACAACATAATCCAATGGGTCCAAGAAGGCCAAGGTTGAAGAAGCAACCCAAGAATATTCCATAGCATCTTTGTAGGCTTTAATGTGAGGGGTTTCCTAAATAATTGTTGAGTCCTTAATTTCTTAAGTTTAATTTATTGTCTGAGAATATTTCCTTTTATTTGGTTTTCCTTAATTGTCTAGGTTCCTGATTTATCTAGGTTTCCATACTTGTTAGATTTCTGATTTGTTTAGGATTCCTTATTTGTTAGAATCCAGATTTGTTAAGACTTCCTTAATTATAAGGATTCTTGGTTTATCAAGATCCTTCTAGAATTAGGTTTTAAGGATTCCTGATTTACCAAGATCCTTCTAGAATTAGGTTTAAATGTCTATTTAAAAGGAGCATTGTTTCAGTTGTAAGTAGAGTTGTTTTCTAGAGAATAGAAACCCCAAAGTTGTGTGATAAACTTTTGCATCCTTTATCCAATTCTTGCCAGGGATTGGTGGTGGTCCTTGACTAGTGGCGTTACCTTTATGTCTTGGAGATTATTGGCATCTATCTTTTTATTTTTTGTTATTCTTATTTTCGTTCTTCCTCCATTCCTCTCTACCAAACACACTTTTCCCACAAATGGTGCCATATATTCTATTGCTATTGTTATATTTTCTATATTATTATAATTTATAATAATTTTATTATTATATTATAATATATTATTATTATATATTTAGATATAACCACCCTTATATTTTGTTCTTTATATTTTCGTTCTTCCTCCCTTCCTTGCTACAAACACTTACCTTTTCCCACATAAAACCCTAAAACACAAAAAAAAAATGATTTTCACCTATTTTCTTAACTCGAGCTCACTCAAGCCCACCATAAGATTCGCATCAAGTGGTAATTAGAGCCTAGGTTATTTTTATGAGTGAGCTTTCCTCAAGATGTTTAATTTGAGTAGCAATTTTTCGTCACATTATTATGGCTATTATTCGCCAATTCCACCATAAGAAGTTGGAAACAAAATGTTATCGCTTGAGTTAGGTGAGGTGAAGGAGCAACTTTCTGATGTCGTCAAGAAGTTGCAAGTCTTTTGCCAAGGCAACCAAGATGAAAGAGAGAAGAGGAAGAGGAGGCCAAATGATGATAGCTTACGTGTCAAGATCCCAGAATTTAAAGATACTCTTGATCCCAATGATTTTATTGATTGGCTATGTCATATTGAAGGGGTGTTTGAGCTCTAAGCATATGATGATCAGAAGAAATATAAGGTTACTATTCTTCATCTCAAAGAATTTGCTTCTTTATGGTGGGAGAATATTAAGAAACAAATAGAATGAGATGGAAAGGAAAAGGTCCATTCGTGGGAGAAACTAAAAAAATTGCTTAAAAGGCACTTTTTGCCCAAAGCTTTCAAGCAAGAGCAGGTTGATGTGCGCAAGATGAACAAATCCCAATGCTAAGACCCACGATGCAACCAAAAACAAGATTGCGATTTTTCATATTCCAAGTACCAATTGCAGAACAATTACAACTATTGCAAAGAAAAGTATGATATGTGGATAGAAAGGTGGTATGGGAAAGAAGCTTCACCAAAGAAAGCCAAAGAAATGGTCCTTGACTGGTGGCGTTGTGTGATCAACTTTTGCATCCTTTATCCAATTCTTGCCAGCGATTGGTGATGGTCCTTGACTGGTGGTGTTGCCTTTACATCTTGGAGTTTATTGGCATTTATCTTTTTATTTTTGTTCTTTATATTTTCGTTTCTCCTCCCTTCCTCCCTACCAAACCTTACCTTTTCCCACATAAAATCCAAAAACACCAAAAAAAATAATTTTTACCTATTTTCTTAACCCAAGCTTGCTCAACCCACCATAAGATTCACATTAAGTGGTAATCAGAGCCTAGGTTATTCTTACTAGTGAGCTCTCTTCGATATGTTTAATTCGAGTGACAATTTTTCGTCTTATTATCATGGCCATTATTCGCCAATTCCACCATAGGAAGTTGGAAACAAAATTTTATCGCTTAAGTTAGGCAAGGTAAAGGAGCAACTTTCTAACATCACCAAGAAGTTGCAAGCCTTTTGCCAAGGCAACCAAGATGAAAGAAAGCAAAGGAGTTGGAGGCCAGATGATGATAGCTTGCATGTCAAGATCCTAGAATTTAAAGGTACTCTTGATCCCAATGATTTTATTGATTAGCTATGTCATATTGAAAGGGTGTTTAAGCTCCAAGCATATGATGATAAGAAGAAATATAAGGTTATTGTTCTTCATCTCAAAGAATTTGCTTCTTTGTGGTGGAAGAATATTAAGAAACAAAGAGAACGAGATGGAAAGGAAAAGGTCCGTCCGTGGGAGAAACTGAAGAAGTTACTTAAAAGGTGCTTCTTGCCTAAAGATTTTAAGTAAGACCATGTTTACATGCTCAAGATGAACAAATCCCGAAGCCAAGACCCACAATGTAACCAAAAAAAAAATTGTGCTTTTTCATATTCCAGGTACCAATAACAAAACAACTACAATTATTGCAAGGAAGACTATGATATGTGGATAGAAAAATGGTATGGGAGAGAGGCTTCATCGAAGAAAGCCATAGAAGTTGTTCAAGCAGAAGAAATAAAGTCAACAGAAGTAGAACCAAAAGATTTTGAACTACCAAAGCTAGTGGTGTTGGTAAAGAAAGACGAGGACGTAGAAAGTTTGAATCTTTTGGAAATTAAGGCATCAACAACTATGAATGCAAATCCAAGGTGCTTGGATCCTCCAAAGTAGGATGTGCCGCCTGAAAATGAGATAGAGCCAAGAAGTTCAGATTTACCAAAGCATGAGATATTACCAAACAAGGCAAAGGAAGAAATTTTGTTAGAAGAAACACAAGGTTTCATCCAAGACTTGAAGAATTTAGAGGCACTAAGCATGAACAGTGGTTTCCTTTATGGGTTTGTATTGTCAAATCATAAGAAGACAACATGTCAATAACAATTACCAAGACTTTTCAATGCTATTGATGAAGGTGCTACTACAACATTCCATAACTTCAACTACTTATTTGAATCATATTGTTGCTTAGGCTGTAAACTTCCATCCAAGCAATATGGTAGTTTACCATTTATTTGTGAACCAACACACTTGGGTAGGCCGCCAGAGTTAAAGATTGATTTGTGTGCACAAACTTGGATTGTGGATCTATAGAGCGATAAAACCTAAAGCAACAATCAAGATTTGAGGACAAATCTTTGTCAAGAAGGGGAGATTGATGTGGATGCACTTAAGGCCCAATATCACGAGTTTCAACATCAAGGAATTGAAAGTCCATAACATAATCCAATGGGTCCAAGAAGGCCAAGGTTGAAGAGTAGTCAAAGAATATTCCATAGAATCTCTACAGTCCTTAATATAGGGGGTTTCCTAAGTAGTTGTTAAGTCTTTAATTTCTTAGGTTTACTTTATTGTTTGAGAATATTTCCTTTTTATTTGGTTTTCCTTAATTGTCTAGGTTCTTAATTTATCTGGGTTTCCATACTTGTTAAATCTCTAATTTGTTTAGGATTCTCTTATTTGTCAGAGTCCAAATTTATTAAGACTTCCTTAATTTTATGGATTTTTGATTTATGAGGATTCTTCTAGAATTAGGATTACTGATTTACCAAGATCCTTCCAGGGTTAGGTAGAAAGGTGGTATGGGAAAGAAGCTTCACTGAAGAAAGCCAAAGAAGTTGTTCAAGTAGAAGAAACAAAGTCAACAGAAGTAGAACCAAAAGATTTTGATCTACCAAAGCTAGTGGTGTTGGTAGAAAAGGAAGATGAGAACCTAAAAAGTTTGGATCTTTTGAAAATTGAAGCACCAATGACTATGAATGGAAATCCAAAGTGCTTGGATCCTCTAAAGCAAGATGTGCTACTAGAAAAGGAGATAGATCCAAGAAGTTCAGATCTACCAAAGCACGAGATATTACCAAACAAGGCAAAGGAAGAAATTTTGTTAAAAGAAACACAAGGTTTCTTCCAAGACTTGAAGAATTCAAAGGCATTAAGCATGAATAGTGGTTTCCTTTATGGATTTGTATTGTCAAATCATGAGAAGACGATGTGTCAACAACAATCACCAAGACTATTCAATGCGATTGATAAAGGTGCTACTACAACATTCCATAACTACAACTATTTGTTTGGATCATATTGTTACTTAGGTTGTAGACTTCCATCCAAGCAGCATGGTAGTTTGCCATTTATTTGTGAACCAATACACTTGGGTAGGCCGCTAGAGTTAAAGATTAATTTGTATGCACAAACTTGGATTGTGGATCTATGGAGCAATAAAACCCAAAGCAGCAATCAAAGGTTGAGGACAAATCTTTGTCAAGAAGGGGAGATTGATGCGGATGCACTTAAGGCCCAATATTATGAGTTCCAATATTAAAGAATTAAAAGCCCACAACATAGTCCAGTGGGTCCAAGAAGGCCAAGATTAAAGAAGCAGCCCAAGAATATTCCATAGCATCTCTACAATCTTTAGGGTTTCCTAAGTAGTTGTTGAGTTCTTAATTTCTTAAGTTTAATTTATTCTTTGAGAATATTTCCTTTTGTTTAGTTTCCCATAATTATCTAGGTTCCTGATTTATCTGGGTTTCCATACTTGTCAGATTTCTAATTTGTTTAGAATTCTTTATTTGTCAGAATCCAGATTTGTTATGACTTCCTTAATTATAGGGATTCTTGATTTATCAGGATCATTCTAGAATTAGGTTTAGCTACCTATTTAAAGGGAGCATAGTTTCAATTGTAAGCAGAGTTGTTTTCCAAAGAATAGAAACCCCAAAGTTGTGTGATAAACTTTTGCATCCTTTATCCAATTCTTGTTAGGGATTGATGGTGGTCCTTGATTGGTGGCGTTGCCTTTACGTCTTGGAGTTTATTGGCATCTATCTTTTTATTTTTGTTCTTTATATTTTCATTTTTCCTCCCTACAAACACTCACCTTTTCCCATATAAAACCCTAAAACATAAAAAAAAAAATAGTTATTTTCTTAACCTGAGCTCGCTCAAGCCCACCATAAGATTTGCATCAAGTGGTAGTCAGAGCCTAGGTTATTCTTATGAATGAGCTTTCCTCAGGATGTTTAATTTGAGTAGCAATTTTTCATCACATTATTGTGGCCATTATTCTCCAATTCCACCATGGGGAGTTGGAAACAAAATGTTATCGCTTGAGTTAGGTAAGGTAAAGGAGCAACTTTCTGATGTCGTCAAGAAGTTGCAAGCCTTTTGCCAAGGCAACCAAGATGAAAGAGAGAAGAGGAGAAAGAGGCCAAAGGATGATAGCTTACGCGTCAAAATCCCAGAATTTGAAGGTACTCTTGATCCTAATGATTTTATTAATTGGCTATGTCATATTGAAAGGGTATTTGAGCTCCAAGCATATGATGATTAGAAGAGATATAAGGTTGTTGTTCTTCATCTTAAAGAATTTGCTTCTTTATGGTGGGAGAATATTAAGAAACAAAGAGAATGAGATGGAAAGGAAAAGGTCCATTCATGGGAGAAACTAAAAAAGCTACTTGAAAAGCACTTTTTGCCCAAAGCTTTCAAGCAAGAGCAAGTTGATGTGTGCAAGATGAACAAATCCCAAAGCCAAGACCCACGATGCAACCAAAAACAAGATTGCGCTTTAATATTCCAAGTACCAATCGTAGAATAACTTCAACTATTTCAAAGAAGACTGACATGTGGATAGAAAGGTGGTATGGGAAAAAAGCTTCACCGAAGAAAGCCAAAGAAATTGTTCAAGTAGAAGAAACAAAGTCAACAGAAGTAGAACCAAAAGATTTTACTCTACCAAAGCTAGTGGTGTTGGCAAAAAAGAAAGATGAGAACCTAGAAAGTTTGGATCTTTTGGAAATTGAAGAACCAATGACTATGAATGGAAATCCAAAGTGCTTGGATCCTTTAAACCAAGATGTGCTGCTAGAAAAAGAGATAGATCCAAAAGTTTCAGAGCTACCAAAGCACGAGATATTACCAAACAAGACAAAGGATGAAATTTTGTTAGAAGAAAGACAAGGTTTCATCCAAGACTTGAAGAATTCAGAGGCACTAAGCATGAATAGTGGTTTCCTTTATGGATTTGTATTGTCAAATCATGATAAGACGATGTGTCAATAACAATCACCAAGACTTTTCAATGCAATTGATGAAAGTATGGAAACCCAGCCAATTTATTATTTTTATTAATTTAATTTTATATTTAAATATATAATAATAAAATTAGTATAAATTCAAATAATATAGAAAATATAACAATAGTAATAGAATATATGGCACCGTCTATGGGAAAAGTAAGTGTTTGGTAGAGAGGAATGGAGGAAAAATGAAAATTAGAATAACAAAAATAAAAAGATAGATGTCAATAATCTCCAAGACGTAAAGGCAACGCCACCAGTCAAGGACCGCCATTCCCTAGAAAGAATTAGATAAAGGATGCAAAATTTGATCACACAACTTTGGGATTTCTATTCTCTAGAAAACAACTCTGCTTACAACTAAAACAATGCTTCATGTAAATAGACATCTAAACTTAATTCTAGAAAGATCTTGGTAAATCAGGAATCCTTAAAACCTAATTTTAGAATGATCCTGATAAACCAAGAATCCCTATAATTAAGAAAGTCTTAACAAATCTGGATTCTGACAAATAAGGAATCTTAAACAAATCATAAATCTGACAAGTATGGAAACTTAGATAAATCAGGAACCTAGACAATTAAGGAAAACCAAATAAAAGAAAATATTCTCAGACAATAAATTAAACCTAAGAAATTAAGGACTTAACAATTATTTAGGAAACCCCCTATATTAAAGCCTGCAGAGATGCTATGAAATATTCTTGGGCTACTTCTTCAACCTTGCCCTTCTTGGACCCATTGGATTATGTTGTGGACTTTCAATTCCTTAATGTTGGAACTCATGATATTGGGCCTTAAGTGCATCCGCATCAGCGTTGCTCTTCTTTACTGCCAGCTGTAAGACCATTTTGTAAGCCGAATAATAAATCCTTCAAGATTCTCAGTCAACATAACCAAAAAACATTATCTTTTCATTAAAGAGTCTCCCTGTCTCTTTCAGTTAGTAATTTCAGTTGCTTCAAGCTTACACCATGTAGCATTTTCCTTTGAAGTAACATCATCATTTCTACCGATCACATCTTTGGAACATTTCATCATAATATGGCGCACGTACTTCAACAAATTGTTGATAGGTTTAAGGATGAATAATTACAGAAACAGATAGTGTTCTGGCAGCATTTTGGATTTCTTGTTTAGATTAGGAGGTGGAAGACAATAAGGCTACAGTGGTTAAATGAATGGAAAAAACAAAGGCTTTTATTAGGTGGCTTATCATTAAATTTCCCAACATATGTATCAAAGTCGCTTGAATCACCAACAAGAGATGCAGTGAGTGTGGATCAAGCTACAAAATAAGTACCAGAGATGATGGATCAAAGCAGTGAATGTAATTAAAAAACCAGATTGATCTTTTTGAAGTGACATTTTTTTCTCCTAAATCCTATTTGATTTTTTATGATATTCACGTATATAAATCAAAATATATTGTTAAAGTCATGCATCAGAGTTGGCCAAGTATAGATAAATGTTTCTTTGTCCATATTGAGTATTTGAGATCCATATAGGAGACTTTTGTTGAAGAATATGACATTTTTGAGATAATCAGTATTCTCAAAGTTGTTAGTTTGGAGATAGGACTAGTCAAGCGAATATTTGGCTCAAGTTGAGGTGTCAAATGGAAAAAATGAAGGATGAACTGATGATGGACTAATAATTAATAGGGAGCTTTTTTATGCTTCTAATTTTGATGTGGACAATGGAATAAAAATTTGGATATTTTCAATTTGTTGATATGTAGATGAGGTGTGGAATACTCTTAATAATTGATTTTGAAGAAGCATCAACAATTATTCATGGGGGGAAAACTCTTTGATAAGTAAATTTCAGAGATAGACATCAATTATTGTGAAAGTCCCATAATTTTCATTATTATTAATGGTCTTCTAATGAAGGAGGCACTTGGTTAAAGAGTTTCTTCAATTTTTTTTCTTTCAAGAAACTATAGTTGTTGAATTGAGTTTTCTAGCATTTCTTTTTTAAAAGATTGTGATTATAGAAGTTAAAGAAATTTGCTTTAGTCTTTCTTTATACAAAGACAATAGTTGTGAAAGTTGAAAAGAATTTTTCCAATATTTCTCTTTTTGAAGAATGTGATTGTGTAATTGAAATATTTGAAGAGATTTTTAATACACGTCTATAGTGCATGGATGTTGCACTAATTATTCTAAGGAAGAGATTATTAGAATTTATGAAATAATTAAGTTAGAAGGTATGATTGTACTTTAAGGTATTTATGTAATTGTAGAAATAATAGGTTATCTTCTTGTTGTAGTAGATTTTTCCAAGAGTATCTAATTAGGATTCTTATCATCTTGTTATAGTAAATTTTCCTAGCATCCAACTAAGATTTCTTTGATGTTAATCAATAAATAGAGAAAATATAGAAAAACCTATTAGGCAAATAAAAAATGTCTCTTTAGGGGATAATTATTGGAAAAAGCTTCTCTCAGAAAGAATCTATGAGATGCCTATTTGATTAGAGAAAAAATATAAGAAAATCTAATAAAAAAATGCCACAAAGTATATAAGACTTTATGCTGGTTCAAACTTATTCAATTTGTAGTGTTTGGGTCTCACTCTAAATGGGAAAACCCAAATGTAGATTTAAGATGGTTAGACTTGGGAAGGGTGCTGAATGTTCTCCCAACGACAAGAAGCAGAAAAGAATATTTAGCATTTAAGGTCATCACACAAGAACATGAGGATAGTTTGGACGACACATGATGAGTCTTTCATGCTTGCCCGCAAGTTTAGAAAATTCGGTAGAAATGAGAGAAATGGGAACTAAGGTAAATTCTCAAATTAATCCTGAAAAAAATTATACATTCTATGGACTTCAAACTGCATTTAATGATGCTTTAGATAGTTCAACAAACTGAAATATGCGTTAGAAAATTGTCAAACAGTGTTGAAAAAGTTTGCAGATGGAAGCAAAATGCTTAAAAGAGCGGTTACTTAACAAAAAGGATCATATGACAAAGTTGGGCTATGATACCAACCAAAACTAAATTAAAAATTTTCAGTAACATATGTAAATCTTCTAATGCGGGAAAACCTTCCATTTCAAATTTGGTAACAAACTCTTTTGTAACATGCATAAGTGTGTATTTTGCTAATACTAGGGGTTATACTAGTCACATTTGACAAATCAAAATAGGAGAATAGTGTGGAGTAAAAGGAATTTGGAATTCCGTAACTCACATGTACCCAACAGAACCTGGAGGCTAAGAATTTCAATTCAATGTCTGTTGCTACAGGGAGCCGTTGCACAAACCAATAAGTCAACAACTCACTATCAAATCTTGAGGTAAATTTCTTTTGCTATAACTCAAAAGGAATTGTCCAAGAGTGCTATTGGTTAGGCAATATATATAATTATAACATGTGTTATATGTTCATGGATTGAAGTATAATTGTTTGGTGAATTTTAAATGCAAGTGAACATGTCGAACAAGTAATATAATGATAAGAAAAGTATCATCCCACAGAGATTGGTGATTACTATGCCAACTAATTACTAACGGTGAACAACTCGTAGAATTTATCTAACAAATCCAAATTGATAGAGAATAAACTAATCAACTAAATTTAATAAAACTAAATACACAAATATGTTATAGTGTCTGATTTCACCATAACTATGAGGTACTAATGTAGATTATGTATGCTTGCAAGAGGGATATTATCTATGTGATGGTGGAACTTCCTAATTTATTTACTATCCTATGTTTAGGTATAGTAAACCTACTTAGTTCATTAATTTACTACATTTCTATATGTGAATTGAAACAAACCAAATGCATTAGGATCTGTGAACATTCCCAATTTATAATAAATCTTTCGATCATCTTATCACCAAAAGCCACACAAACAACATGGTATATGTCTATCCACATTTAATTCATGGTTATATATTATAAGAAGCAATTGCATATTATTACCTCTCAGTCTCAAACATGCACATCAAATCATTCAAATGGTGTCCAATCACTTAAAAGCATTAAGCATAATAATATATAACTCACATAAATAAAATATCTTACAAAACATAATAATCATAAGATTCATACCATCATAATTAGGTTACATCGTAGCTCTAACAAAGGTAAATTAAAGCATAAAGAAATAATGAGGAAGAATAATAATAGGGAATAAAGAAGGCATCTTGAATCCAAGAACAAGAAGTTTGTCACCCTTTTTGTCTTCTCTTCAAGAAAACTTGGAATTCTTGGCCTCTCTCTTAAGTTGTGCTCAATTTCGTCCTCCTCCTTTTTTTGCCTCTTCTCTTTTCTTAAATAGGGTTTAGGTTTAGATCTACTCTTATCCTAGTAGAATTGGGTCTTAGAGATCTAAAACAATTGGGTTTTGAACTCTTAATTTAATTAGGTTTTGAACTCCTAATTTAATTAAGCTTTGAACTCCTAATATGATTAGGTTTTCTAATTATTTAGAAAACTCAATAACAATAAAATCTAATAACAATCATTCAAAGCCCAAGCTCATCTTCACTCTCTTGATCCTGATATTATGATTTTGCCACACAATAAGCATCAAGCTCTCCATGTTCATCTCTTTTCTCCTTGTCTTCTTGTGCTACATAAACAAGATAAATTTAAGTAAATAAAGAGGAGTTCAAATGTTTTCTCACAATTATTAAAGTTATTTATTGCCTAAAATAGGTAAAATAACTCTATAAAAATAGAGTTATCAATAATCTTAATGTTAGTCAATTATTTCACATCGTATATAATGTTAGCTTTGAACCATCATTATACATCATAAGCAGTTGTGAAAGTAGAGCAAAACAATATGCAAAATGCCAAGGATATGTGTATGTTTTAAAACTAAGTGAAAACGTTCAGCCAAACAAATATGCTTTGCATCATTAGAGAAAGAATTAGTTTGGTTTTGGCATAAAAGGTTGGGTCATATGTTAGTATGAAACTTATTTGAGCTCTGAGCAAAACCTGTACTTATAAGATTACTATACCTAAAGTACGAGAAAATAAAAATGTGTGATGCATGTATTTTAGGAAAACATGTTAAAATTAGTTTCCAAGTCTAGAATTATGATAACTACAACAAGGCCAATCAATTACTTCACATGGACCTATTTGATCTCATGAGGACAACTACTTTAAGTGGTAAATATTGTAGATGGTACTACATGGATGTATGTTCTAAATCCTAAAAGTGAGAACTTTGAAATATTTTTTGAAGTTTTGTAAGAAAATTCAAAATAAAATGGAATTAAATATAGTGGTATTGAAACGGATCTTGGCAAGAAATTTAAGAACCCTGGATTTGAGAACGTTATCATTTTCAAATAAGTCACACTTTTTCAGCGCCAAAGAGAATTCAATGATACATTGGGAGTGGACAAAGTGTGGAATGCTTCATGGTATCCCGATACTGAGTCTCAACTAGTATACCAACTAAGAAAAGGAGTATTGAGGAAGATCGATCTCATGGCAAGCACCAACGGATGAGTTGCGAAAGCAGTTTGGGCATATTATATTCAAAGACCATTTCAGTGAGCTTACTATGTTGAAACAGATCGGATTAGTACATAATTGTCAGTTTCAATCCAATAAATTGCTTTTGAGTTATAGTAATTTGGATGTTGGGCATCAAATAAGTTGTCTCATGAGTGGATTGGAGGAAAATATAAAACTAGATATGATAACACATAATCCACCTCCATTATTTCGCTACAATTAGGTTTGCTAGATTGTTTGGAACTAAGGATTTGGCTTGTAGGGGAAATATGCCAGCACTAATGAGGAGACAGAATATCGTGATTGGGAGTAAAAACATAATTAGAGATAACATAACCAATTTATTGGTGAAAAGACAGTCGTAGCCAGAAATCATGGATAGAAGAGCCAAGGGGCTTTGCTTTGATTGTAACAAATGGTATTAGTTAGTCCACCGTTGCAGAAATTGTTTTTGTTGAAAAGAATGGCACCAGTGAAGAGGATTAAGGGGTGTTAGTGAAATAAAATTGGTGCAGGGAGAGCTTAAGGTAATTTCTATAGCTGCAACGTATGGTATGAAGTGCCTTAAGACTATGAAAGTGCAAAGGGACATGGGAAGAACTATGTGAGGTTTCTATTTTTGATTAATTCTACTAGCACTCACAATATTGTGAGTAAAAGATTGGATTTTATTTTTAAAATAAATTTAAGACTAGACGTGGAAGGAGGATTTAATGTGGAAATGGTTAATGGTGATGTGATACATGGTAGGGAGTTATGCTTAGACATAGATATGATACTTAAAGGGTCAAGAATGAAAGCTAATTGGTTTATTCTGCCTATTCCAAACTTAGGAGCGGTTTTGGGCACTCATTGGCTGGAAACTCTAAGGTTAATCAATTGGTATTTTTCTGAACTTTATATATCATTTATGTTGGAAGGGAAAATAGTGGAGCTGTACAAGGGTAAGCAATCTAAAAATAAAGTAGTGGAAGGTGTTAAGTTTGCTAAGTTGTTACAAAAACAAAATGTCTATGGAGATTTTTCAAAAGCCACACGAATTACCACCATAAAGATCTCATGACTACTAAATTATGCTAATGGATGAATTTAAAGTCATTAGTAATAGTGTTATATTACCCCCATCTGTAGAAGTAATAGTTTGAAAAAATACTCCAAGAATTATTGGAGGAAGAGGTGATAAGGAGTAGTAGCAACTCTTTTTCATCACCAATTCTCCAAGTAAGGAAGAATGATAGTTCATGCAAAATTGCTCTTTGAACAAGGAAACTATTAAGGATGGTTCCTTATTCTTACAGTGGATGAGCTATTAGATGAACTAAATGGAGCCAAAATCTTCACAATGCTGGATTTAAGATCAAGATATCACGAAATTAGGATACATCCCAAGGATATAGTGAAAAAGGCATTCCAAACCCCAAAGGTCTTATGAATTTTTGGTTATGCCATTTGGTTTATGCAACGTGCTTTCTACCTCCAAAATTTGATGAATAGTGTGTTCAAGGAGCTTTTACAAAGGTTTGTTTTGTTTTAGGGTATAGGAGAACATAGGAGGACCATTGAAATTATGTGTGGTTAATGTTTGATAAATTAAGGGTGAATCAACTCTATGTCAAGAAAGTAAAGTGTGTTTTTGGAGTATTGGAAGTTAGTTACTTGGGGCATGTAATTTTTGGACAAGGTGTGGCAGTAGAATCAAATGAAGTGGCAACAATGGTGGATTGGCTAGTAGCAAAAACAATCAAGGCATTGAGAGGTTTTCTAAGGCTAATGAGGCATTATCATAAGTTCATAAGAAATTATAGGATCATAGCTACACCTTTGACTAAGTTACTAAAGAAGAACGGATTTGTGTGGACTAATGAAGTAGAAAGGTCTTTTATTGACTTGAAGAGGACTATGACAAAAGCACTAGTATTGAGACTACTAGAATTTTATATCCCACTTATGATAGTGTGATAATCTAATACTCTTTACCTATCAAAAATAGTTACTTGGAGTGCAAGTTGTATTGACACAAAAGAAGTGGTTGTTGGTATATTTTAGGCATGTTCTTAAAGGTAACAATCTAATACTCTCTACCTATGTACAATAGTTACTAGCATTGATACTTGTAGTGAAAGAATGACATCGATACTTGTTATGGAAAAAGTTAATAGTAAAGACTAACTAAAAATGCCTTTAACACCTTTGGAATCAAAAGATTACAAGACCAGATCAGTAGTCCTAGTTGATTAAGTGCATAGGCTATGATTAAGATAAAATACAAACTCAGGAAAAAAAATTTAGATGTTAATGCATTATTTAGAAAAAAGGAAGAGTAGTAGGTTAAAGTACTATTAGAACCTTTGTAGGATTTCCAAGAGATTTTATAGACAAGTGCATAATGAAGATGAAGAAGTGTATGATGATTGTTCTTATAAGTTGGAAGAAGAAAAGCATATGTAAGAAAGTGTAGAAAGGAACAACTCACTAATTAGTAATGAAAAGAAAAATGAGATTATGCAAAATTATGTCAATGTGGAAAAATGTGAAAGTAGTAAAGGAACTAATAATAAATGTTACCAATTTCTACATTGGTACCTATGTGACTAGACTCTATCCAAGTAAAGGTTACCAACAATGTGGAAGTATAAGAAATTATTAGTAATTTGAGCACGAGGAAGTGAGAGACAACAAGCAATACAAGAATGGTATTTTGCTTTAAATACACAGGATTTCAATAGCAAGGATTCTACATTGATTCCAATCATTCTTCAATAGCTACATGGAGCTACACATGAAGGTCATTAAAAGATTCTCCAACAACCAAATGCAATGTTTTACTAGGTCAACATGAATCAATTAGTTATTCAATTCATTAAAGGATGCAATTATTCAATTTAGGGGCATATATCTATGGACTTCATTAAAGGGTTGCCAACTTCGAAGGGTAAGCAAGTGATTATGGTGATAGTTGATAGACTTTCAAAACTTACTCATTTTACTGCTTTTGCACATCTATACATTGTTGTTAGTGTGCCATAGATTTTCTTTTCTTTTCTTTTTTGTTTTTTTTTTCTTTTGGTAAAGCATTTCCAAGCTCTATGGTATGCCTCATCATGTATTTCTTGACCAAGATGTAATTATTTGACAGGCAAGGTACAAAATTCAATTTCTCCACTACATATCAACCACAAACTGATGGGCAATCTAAATGAGTGAATAAAATTTTGAAGGTCTACTTGAAATGTTTTACTTATGACCATAAAAAAAAATGGGTTAAGTGGCTCCCATGAGTTGAGTTTTGTTACAACACCAACACCTATAGAGCTACCAATAAATTCCCTTATGAAATGGTGTATGGAAGGTCACCACCTACACTTCTCTCTTACTTACTAGGGTCTTGTGTTGCTAAAACGGTGGATAGGGAGCTTTAAACCAAGGATTCAATGTTAAAAGGTTTTAAGAAGAGATCGATGATGGCCCAAAACTAGATGAAAAAAATACCATGAGATTGACAGAAAAGAGGAATAGTTTGGCTTAGGAGATTATGTGTACCTCAAGCTTCAACCTTGTGGGGAAAATTTAGTGGCTGTTTAGAAGTATTTCAAGTTGTCCTTGCATTATTATGGCTCATTTGAAGCCTTTTTTTGGCATCTTCTTGGCAAAAACAAACTTGTAACCAATATTGGAGGTTTTGGGTTCCCTTGAACAAATCCTATATCAATCCATTTCACTATTTTACTTTCATTCCGTGAAAATTGGTAAGAAATGGAAATCCAACAAGTGAATTGATAATAATTTCTGCCTTAGTTCATCTTACCCAATTACCTAACCATTCACTTGAAATTTAACTGAAAATTTAGACCGTCACAATTCACACATTGTTGTTTGCGATTATGTAGATCAACAGAATCCAAAAAGGAATGAAACGTAAACTAGTTAAAGTAGGTGTTGAGAAATCCCATTCCATTTTTGTCATTAACATCCTTATTTTTGCTTATGAAACCCTTTTTGTTGCTTACTCTTAAGAATGCTAACGATTTCAATTGACATATATGATTTCTAAATAAATCAAATAATCAACCTATGTTGAGGAATAGAAGACTAAGGAGCATAAATGATGAAATGCTTGGTCTATCAATACTCAAATCATTTTTTTTTTCTAAATCAAGATTCTAATTGTATTAACCGTAATCCAAGTGGAATTGAACACCCATGCTTGGTGCAATAATTCAAGTTTAGTATTGATCTAACAACTTCTTTTTACTTCATCTCATTATTGTGAAGGCAATTGGAAGTATCTTTAGCTTATGTATTCCAATTCTTAGGAGGACCTTAGAATTTTGAATAAATATTCTAGAAAGCAAGGGCTTGTGAGAAAAGGAAATATATCAATTATTCTAAATCTGTATTAAATTAAGAATGTAGACAAAAAGAGAAATTCAAAAGACTTCATTCCACATTCATTATTTTTAATAAATATTATGAACAAAATAACACAATAATAGCCCATGTAGGGAAGTTATGACTAAAGCACTAGGATGTTGTTGACTAAAAATTCAAGATTAATTTGTTTAGTTTTGTTTCAAGCTAAGATGCATTCAAGCTTTACCATCTAGCACAATCTAACTAGATTACATTCATGTTGCATGACAAGTTTAAATTATGTACGCATAATAACTTTGAATCCTTTGATATTTTAATTTCTAATACCCCACATCTTTTATAAAAGTTTTAAAGTTAAGAAGTCCAAGCTCTAGACATTTTCCATATGAGCTTTTCACTCCACTTATCTTGATTTTTTGACAACATCATACCAATTACATAACTCATTTATTAGTGAACTTAACCAAATAGTGACTCTAAATGAAGTTAGCAAATAATGCAACACAATAAATTTTACGTCAGCTCAAGTCATACTTAACAAGCACAATTATATGAACATGTAAGTTACATATGAGTTCTTTGCTTCATAAGTCTATTTATGAATGGCCAACAAAAACTTAAGTTTTAACATAATTATAATTCAAGTGTCAAAGGTAGGCTTAAGTTTTATTTCTTTGCTAAATAAAAGAAGACAAACATGTTTATCAATCTTAATAGTATACTTTAAAGTAAGATTTTTGTAACAATCTTACTTAGTATATCTTTCAAGACTGTATTGTATCACATTTAGAGGGAAAGAAATAAAAGAAGATTCAATGATAAAAGTCTAGACAGTTTGATTGTTATTGCTAAAATAAAAAAAAATGTAATAGGGAAGATTTTATCTATTAAAGGAGTGAAGCTTATAAATTGTAATAAATTTTTGCAAGAGCTTTAGAATTTGTCAAATGTAGTGTTTAAGCTTAAATGATGATGTTGCAATTGAACAAACTTGTAATTTTTTATGGTGATATATAGTTCTTGACCTATCACCAAAAAATAAAATAAGAAGGTTTTGATATTAAATCAACTATGTTGGGTTTTATGGCTTAACAAAAAAAGGGGTTGAATTGTTAAACTAACAATATTATGCTATTGTTAGCAGTAAAAATTCAATTCAATTATGTAGACAAGTCACACAAATAACACTAATATTAAGTAAGCAAATTTCAACCAAATGATTCTTTATTTCTAGATTAGGTAGCAAGTTATCTAGAATATTTTCACACTTATATATATACTTCACATATGCATAAGCAAGGATACTAATGTTATCATGCACCAAAATTGAAGTATTTTTCTGTTAAGTTTCATCTCTACATGTAGCAGTTGCTATGCTTTGTTTATTATGTACATCAGTTAAAGATTTTGATTAGCATGTACAGAAGTCAACATTTTCTGTTTTTCATATTTATTTTTTGCTTTTAGCTTTTTGTATTTATCTTTTTGTCTATTTGCATACTCAACTAAATCAGAAAATGCAATTTTTAAACCAGTGTTTATATGAAGAAATAGTTCAGAATCACTTACCTTCATATTGTCTTCCTCAAGAGTTGTTGTTGCGGTTAGGCATAGGCGTGCAACTTCTTCTTGAGTTTCTTCATCAGATGAGGAGTTCTTATCATCCCAGGTAGCAATCATAGCTTTCTTTTTGCTCTTGCTGTGTCCCAGTTTTCTACATTCATAACACATATTTTCCTTAGGTTCATTTGATTCTTTTCTCCTAGTTTGCCCTATATTTTTACTTAATCCTCTTCTTAGAAATTTTTTGAATCTCCTAGCTATGAAAGTTACTTCATCATTTTTTTTATTCTTCCTTTTCAACCTTTTCAACTTCCACTTTAAGTGCAAGTGATTTTCTATTTTCCTTCTCTTTTTCACTTTTCATAAGTTGCACTTCATGAGTTTTAAGATAACCTAGCAAGTTATCTAAGTCAACACATCTAGGTCATGAGCTTCTTCTATGGCCATCTTCTTAGGATCCCAACTTTCGGGTAGTGATACTAACACTTTTCTTACCATTTTCTCATTTGTGTAGTTTTTCCTAATAATTTAAGTTCAGAAATAATTTCAATGAATCTACTAAACATATCACTAATAGTTTCAGAATCTTTCATAACAAACAATTCATAGTCATATGTAAGTATAGTGACTTTAGAAGACTTTACCTTTTTGGTTCCTTTATAAATGACTTCTAATTTATCCCAAATCTCTTGACTGGTGAGGCAAAAGGATACTTTGTTAAACTCATGTACTCTAAGACCACTATAGATCATATTCATGGACTTAGCATTTAACCCCATTAGTTTAGCTTCATTTTTTGTCCACTCATCAGTCATGGATAATGTAATACCCTTCTTGATTACTTGCCAAGCTTCTGGATCTTGGCCTATTACAAAGACTTGCATTAATTGTTTCCAATGCCTAAATTTAATGTCATCAAACAAAGGAGGTTTATTAAACCCCGTTACAGCTAAACCTTTTTTAGAAGCCATAGTATGGATCTACTCTATGATGTTAATCCTTTTAATCAGAGAACTTGGCTTCGATATCAATTGTTGGGTTTTATAACTTAATAAAAAAAAGGGTTGAATTGTTAAACTAACAATATTATGCTATTGTTAGCAGTAAAAATTCAATCCAATTATGTAGACAAGTCACACAAACAACATTAGTATCAAGTAAGCAAATTTCAACCAAATGATTTTATATTCCTAGATTAGGCAGTAAGTTATCTAGAATATTTTCACACTTATATATATATCAAATGAGCTGATTGGTTAGTATCAAATAATTAATAGAGTAATAAGTAGCAAACATCAGGAGATATTTAAATCAGTAAAGAGAAAGGAAACAAACACCAGATTTACCACAGTGGTTCGAAACTCACTCCTTGAGTCCTAGGTCCATCATCTTCTCCTTTAATCCAACCGATTGAAGTCTCCTTTACTTAACCAGATTAGGAGAAAACATTCTCCCTAATCCAAATAATTCCCTCTCAAGGAATTCTCAAGCACAATTAAAAATTATGATCAAAAGATCATGTACATATGCAAATCCCCAAATAATATGGTAGTTGAAGGATATTGCAAATTAAAGGATCTATTCAAGTATAAATAACAAAGTTCAAAGCTCTTATCACAAAATCCCCAATTTCAGTAAATTAAGGTTTCGAATTTCTCACAATATTTATGTGCAATAAATATTCTCAAACGTAATAAGCATATAAATAATGTTATACACGGTGCAATCAATTAGATAAACAAAGGATAAGCTGAATAACCAAATATTAGCGAACCCTTATGAGTCACCAAGAGATGAGCGAACTTGAATCAAGTAATGAGCAAGCTCAAAAGATTGTTTCGTTGTAAAGAGAACACTTCAAATGATTGTAGATCATCAATTAATCTCTTCACGCATGCATCCCTTTAAATAGAGAACAAATCTAGGGTTTTATAGATCAAACCTAACCCGTAGCCTTTTTCCTGTTAGAAATAGTAAACCATCTATCAAATCGACCTCATATCACTTCTCAGAGCTTTAATCCGACCGTTCTAACATCTAGTCTCTTCCAAGATCCTCCCATTGAGGATTTAGTACTAGAGAGAACAAAGGTGTTACCAGAGGCTTATTTCTCTTCGAAGAGCAGTGGCTAGGGCATATAATCGAGAGCCTCATTTATGTGCGCCTCTAATAAGTTGGACAACACTGTAGCATCAAGTGATCAAGTGAGAAGCGGGTAGGGCTTTTACATCAGATGTGGGCCTTGTCACAAATCAATCTTAGATCTAGCCTGGGCCAGTAGCATGTGAAGTCCAACACATAATTACGGTCCAGTACTATCAGCAAGGTCCAATACTATTAGCAAGGTCCAACAATATGAGTATGGTCTAATAATATGAGCTTTTAGTAAGTTCACATTTTGGTATAATATATATCTTAGCTTAAATTAAAATCAAGCTAGAATCAAAGCTCCTTATGTTCCTACTAGTGCATAAAGCCAAGTATCATTTTTCATAAAATATGTTATGATATATTTTTGACATCATTCACAAATATATTTATCAAAAACACTTTAAGAAGATGTTTTATGAAGGAATGTAAGAACCCGGTTATTTTATAATATCATTAATTGATATTATAATTTATATACCTTTTACTTCTTATGATTTTATTTTGCACCTATGAAAAACATATTTCAAGAATTATATTCACAAATATATTTTTGTCATAACAAAACCTTTATTTTCTAACAAACTAAAGTAACAAAAGCAAGTGAATTAATCCATTCGATTACACCAACTCAACCAACTAACACATCAAGAGTGGTTTTATTATCATATATTACTTATGAACAATAGTCATTATCAAATTTAGGTATCACACATAATTTTAATATGAGCGGGGATCAAATAGGTCCTCTTATTTTTTTCAATTGACGTTCAAGTCTCCTTCCTTTTTATCTTTATGTCCTTCGCAGATTTTGTACTAACACATTGACACAATCTCTATTCATTCACCACTATTGTTGGTTTCCTTCTATCCCATCACAACTACTAGGTTCATCCAATCATTTATTGCTTTCACTGAGGTAGAGGTATTGATGCTTGAATTTTCTTTAGAACTGAAACTACCAAGGCTATGGACTTGTCTTGGGATTGGTTTTCTTATTAGCTATTGAATGATATACTACAAATGCGGTGTAGGGATCGGTCTCCTCATAAGCCAACCGAAACTCATCAACCTAATAGACGGTGGACCAACTGCCAGAAGCGGTCGGGTGCCACCTGCCCCAAATATACTTCAAGGTCGCAGCAAAGACACGAAGAGTCCAGTAACAAATTAGAAGGAAGTAAGACAAGTTGGAGACAAAGATACGGTCCTAACAAAGACACGTACGGGCAATCATAATATAGAGATGTTGGAGACAAGCTAAAAGTACATGAGAAGCATAACAAATTATAAGCCAAGAAAAACACCAAACAAACCGGCTAAGGTCGTATTCCATGGGAGTCCACTAACAAGAAGTTATCAACAAACAAAAAATAAGCTAACATCAGCACCCTAATAAAATGAAATTATGGATATGATATGGACCTGATAAGGCAAAAATGTTTTTTCTTTGTTTTTTTAAAGACAAACTAGTGAATTCAAACACAAAATTAAACGAGAAATGCATTGGAAAAAAATGAACTGATTTTCGGGTGCAACTGAAGCATAAAAAAAATGAACCCATAGAAAAAGAAAAGCGCGTTGCCTGTTGCCTCTAGAGAACTCGTAGAGCTTGCCGCTGCTGGAGGGGATGAGGAGCGCGGCCTCGACATCGCAGAGGATGGAGAGCTCGCGTGCCTTCTTCATCAAAACGTTGCGCCTCTTGGAGAAGGTCGCTCGGCGACTGCTCTTCTCCTCAACCGCTACAGCACAACCTTCGTCCGCCACATTCAAAGCCCTGTTTGCGCTCTTTGTTTGTCTCTTGGCGTGTCTGGGTAGTCAATAGTCACTGAACAAGAAAGGGTATTTAGAGGAGGGGGCTCGGCCGCGTAACTGGGGCCAAACATTACTGAACGGGAAAGGGAATTAAGAGGACAGCGTTCAGCCGCGTAATGGGGGGCAGAGAGTCGGCAAATTTCTCTTTGACGGGTGTTTTGTTTTGTGTGCTTGACTTCCACGCTGCACCTAGGACGTATTAGCAGTTTTTTGCTACTTTTAGGATTTAGTTATTTTTTTCTCTACTCTACTTCAGGCCTAGTCAAAGAAAAAGAGCCCTGACTTGACAGACTTTGAGACTAACAAGGCGAGAAACGACAAAAAAGACACGGAACGAAAAAGAACTTGCTGAAAGCCTCGAGTTGGATGACATAAGGAACAAGAAAAAAAAGACGATAATTGTTACTTTTATCAATTTTAAGTAGTGAAAAACTGTTATAAGAATTATTCAAATTAAGTTGAATTGTTTACAATTCCTATTTTTTTTTATTAAAATCAAGTACTATTATTGTTCTTCTTTTGAATATGAAAACTTTATTGATGAATAATCTATAAAGGTCTATGAATTAATAGAGCATCAAACCATGGTCGAAATGATAATAAAAGTATGTTACTTTAAGTTATTTATACTAACAATTGACCAAGTCAATTTAGTAACATATTTGGAGAATTATGAAAAGATTAAATAAACTTAAGTGATTTATCAGTCCAAATATAGACCATGACCTGGATCATACACTCAATAAGGATGGGGGCATTTATCGGTTCCAATCATCACTCTTCCATAAATAGTTAGAAGATTCTTGAGTTTTTTTGGAAAATATTGTTAGCACTAGACTGGCTTCATTTTTATAATATTTTTTATGGTTTGGCATGCTTTTAGTCATGCAAGAGCATTGGCAGTTCCACCGGTCGTAGGTTTGAGTCCCCTCCCCTACCTGGGTGGGAAAACAAAATAGTCATGCAAAAGCATGCATTAGAAGTAACTAGTCAATCTTAACATGTTTTTACAAGTGTCACTTCTCATTTAGTAGCATAAAGACAATGAGTATATTAATGTTTGCGGTGGGGCTACATACCAGCTCTAGCATGTCTTTCTTACAATCATGGTATCCTTGCCGACATATAGTTAGTTCATTTTGACCATGGGCTTGATCAATAGTGACCATCCATGTATGCTTAGTTTGGAATTATAGCATTTGATGAGATTATGCCTAGTAGAAAATCTAGATTATGAAATTTAATCTTGCTTAGTTATAATTGTATGAAACTGCACTTGTTTTGTATATATTTGTATTCCTATATCCTAAAGCATTTTAGAAAATTGAAGTTAAAAACATTTTTGTAGCTATGATTAATTGTTCTTTTGGTTTAGCTTCTATAGCCCTAACATTATGGATTATAAGAAGTCCAATTGGCTTTATGAATTCAATCGAACTTATACTTGTGATTGGTGAAAATTCATCGAATCTATTGGCAATATCCTATTATATGCCTTGTGCAAGGGTACTAAACATGGGGAAAATGACTTTAATGGCTCCACATACAAATAGGTTCTTACTAAAAAGTTAAGGATGCATACTCAATGTGCAATGTGTGTTCACATAAGGAATGAAAGATGCCACCATCCTAAGCTTTAGTAGGCTATTGACCATAACTCATATTATCAACAATTTGATTTATTTTTTAGCAAAACATAAATTTGTATTAATAAAAATTAGTATACAAAAGCATAAGGACATATTTCAATATTACAAGAGTTATGAAAACTACAAAAAAAAAAAAGATTAAAAGCCTCTAAAGCTTACCCAAAATGACATTTCCTTTATAGGATTTTTATATTTTCAAATAAAGAAGCTCTCCCTCATACAATTGTTCTTACTTTAACTAACAAGATTAGAATTTCAATTATTCTATTATGAAATCATTTTTTATTTGACTCTTCTCATTTACAATAAATGCAAGCTAAGAAAGATATTTTAAAAATTTTTGTAAACAAATCATTTCCTTTAGTTGCTTTCATCCTTCAATATAGCATCAAATTCCATTTTGAATAAGAATAATCTTTCAAATCCTCATTGTCCATGTATATTAAAAAAAAAAAAGACAACTATTGTTTTCAACTTAGAATTGACAAAAATTACAATATAAATAAACTAAAAGGAGCAATCATACCATTCCTTTTGTCGTAGAAAGTCAATTTTGACAAACTAGCTATTCAATGAAATTATATTTATTAATGCTACTAGTCTAAATTAGATTAAATGAATCTACTTTTTCATTAATTAGGCAAAACTTCTAACAAGTTTCTTTGCAACAATAGACAAACCTATAAAGAACCAAGGTAAGTGTGGGCCTTAATTGGATAAAGCCTTTCAAACTCCATGCCATGGAACCTTTTATTGCAAGCTGCATTCTAAAAATTAAGACTAACTTTGTCAATTGTAATATTCTTACATAGTTAAGATGTTTTATTCCCTAAGTATTTATATGGTATTCTTCTACCAATTACAAATTAAGCATCACTTAAAAGCTTAAATTCCTAAAACTATGAATAATAAGACTTTTGATTACATGCAATATGAATGCTTCCAATTTACCATTGCGTTTCAATTATTCAATCAACTCATGGCACTTCCATTATCGTCTAAAATAGTTAGCATGTGTATTTGATTTGGTCTTGGAATGATGCCTTTTGTATCATACATGGACTTTCATATGATAAAGTATGTCTATCACCAAAAATTAGTTATCCCCCCTTATATACTAACATTCCATCCAAGCATTTGGGAATGTGCCCATCCTTTTTTTTATTGCCATTTGTGTCATTAAACATGTGCTCAATGCATGAACAAAATACGAGATAAAGGAGATGGGGCAAGTTCAAAACATGACAAAGGAATTTATAAAGGCATTCTCATACGTTAAAGATCAATGAGTTGGTCTAACATGTCAAATGAGTGAATAATAAAAGTTATACATATTTAAGTTTTAAAGGTAGGCAAGTAATTTATATGCTTTGATACTCAAATCATACTCTTAACCTACTAAGGACATTTTTTGAAATTAATTTTACCATCTTGCTTAATTGGTTTATGACAATAAAAGGATACATGAGTTGATTAACTTAACAAAGGCAAGCTTTTTCCTTTGTTATAGAAGGTCAAGAAGTTCAAACTAATTTCTTTTAAATTACTAGTTACAACCAACCTTTCTTGATACTCTTTGACATATACAATATGATGTTATTATAGGTAATTACATAATTTTTTTAAGTATTTAACCTCTATCTAATTGCCAACATACCAATATAAGGGTACTCAAGATGATTAATGTTAGATCTCCCTATGAAAATACTTCCAAAACCACTTTTTGCTAAGTTTTGGTAATCACATATATTGTTCCAATGTCAATTTTATCAACACATAGTGCTTTGCACCGTGCAACTCTAGCATGCTAATGACGCCTTATTGTTATGATATTACTAATAATATGTACATGCTGAAAAACTATGCAAATATGCTCTAAAAAATGTATGTTGTTCAGTTGGTCTTATGGTTGAAAACTATGTTGTTTTTTGTTTGAGACATTTCTACTATAGCTATGCTAAATTTGTGTTTACAAGACCAAGATCTTACAAGCTTGGCTTATTGCTTACACACTGCACAACATCTCACATTAGTTTAAAACGCATGGCATGCATGGTGTCAAACCAATACTGTTTTGTCTTGAAGGATAGAGAACTACCCAAACAACTTTCTCAAGTCTTCTAATCCATCTCTTTACTTTGGACCAAAAATTCTTATTTAAGGGAGCATTTTCTAGGTCAAAGATGTCTTTCTTAAAAGCGTAAGCTTGAAAGGAGCCACTACAGTAAAGTGGAGATCACAAAAAAATCTATATCAAAAGTAAAGACCATTCAAGCCTATTCTCTTTAGTTTATTGTTTGTAATTTATGTTGCATTTGCTTCAAGCTTAGTGATATTATGCTTATTGGTTGATTTTTGCTATACTTATTATTGAATGCCGTAAGGGAGAAAAGTTGAGGTTTATGAAAACTTGTTATCTTGCATGTGTAAGATAGGGGTACATTTATCATAATCCTAGTATTGTTGGGTACTTTCAATATGATTCACTAGTTAATTTTTGGATAGTAGAAAAATTGCAAATATTTTTAGTCTAACGGTTTGGATTTGTCATCAATTATGTTTGATTAGTGAAGGCAAGCCTCAATCAATTTAATTAAGAAATGGTAGGGCCCTAGACACCAAGCTTAAGGGCTAAAGCACTTAAATTGTTTGTGTTAGATTTTATGTTTGGATGACTCTAATTATGAATAAAATTAACATGATAAATCATGTCTGGGCTAAGTTATTTTGACAACCACTCTCTAATGCAACAAGTAATGCATGCTCAGTTAGTGTATTGTAGCAACATGGACCAATATAATAAGGTGACTGATAACTCTATAAAAATGGAGTTATATTACCTATTTTTAGTTAATAAATAATGTAATGTTTATGAGAAAATATTTGAATTCCTCTTTATTTACTTGAATTTGCCTTATTTTGGTGGCATAAGAAGGCATAGAGAAAAATGATAAACATAGAGAACTTTATGCTTATTATATGACAAAATATGGTCAAAATATCAAGATCAAGAAAATCAAAATGAGCTTGGACTTTAGATTTTCTACTATTGTTGGGTTTTCTAAATAATTAGAAAACCTAATCATGTCAAGAGTTCAAAGCCCAATCGATATAAGAGTTCAAAACTCAATTATTTTAGATCTCTAAAACTCACTTTTACTAGGATAAGAGATAGGTTTAAACCTAAATCCTATTTAAGAGAAGAGAATAGGCAAAAGAAGGGGGAGGAGGAAATTGAGCATAACTCAAGAGAGAGGTCAAAAATTCAAGGTTTTCTTGAAGAGAAGACAAAAAGGGTGATAGACTTCTTATTCTTGGATTCAAGATGCCTTCTTTAATTCCTATTATTGTTCTTTCTTATTATTTCTTTAAATGTTTTAGTTTACTTTTGTTAGAGTTACAATGTAAACCTAATTATGATGGTATGAATGTTATGATTGTTATGTTTTACAAGATATTTTGTTTATGTGAAGTTACATATTACTATGTTTAATGCTTCTAAGTGATTAGATACTGCTTAAATGATTTGATTTACATGTTTGAGACCGACAGAAGATTATATGCAATTGGTTATTGTAATGTGTAATCATAAATTAAATATAGATAGACATATACCATATTGTTTGTGTGGCTTTCAGTGTAAATTGGGAATGTTCATAAATCTTAATGCATTTGGTTTATTTCAATTCACATATAGAGATATAGTGAATTAATGAACTAAATAGGTTCATTATACCAAGACATAGGATAATGAATAAATTAGGAGATTCTACCATCACATAGATATTATCCCTTTTGCAAGCATAAATAATCAATATTAATACCTAGTAGTTATGGTGAAATCATATACTCTAACATATTTTTTGTATTTAGTTTGCTTAGATTTAGTTAATTAATCTATCATCTATCATTTGGATTTGTTAGATAAATTCTAGGAATTGTTCACCATTAGTAATTAGTTAATTTAGTAATCACCAATCTCTGTGGGATGATATTTTTCTTATCATTATATTACTTGTTTGATATGTTTACTTGCATTTAAAGTTCACTGAACAGTGACTTAAAGAAAAGGTGGAAATGGAAACTTCTTATGCATTTCAATGCTCTAAAATAATTGAAGTGAATGGTAACATGTTATGAAGGAAACTTGCAAGACAATAGATCAAATTAGTTGAGCTTTTGAGAAACTAAGCCTTTTTTTTTTTTTTTGTAAAGACCAACATAGCGCCCTTCAATAGAAATCCTAAAAAAAGGAAATATTTTGAAATCAATTTGTCTTATCCAATGATTAAGGTATTTAATTTATTGTGCAAAAATAGATGATACAAATCATGGTTTTAATTTTTAGATTTTGATATTTGAAATGCTAATGGCATATATACCCTACAACCAATTACCCTTTTGATTTAGGGTTTGTACCACTTTAAGGGTTTTCATTTTTATTCCCAAATACTTGTTATTATTGTTGTATACTTCATACTTTATTAACCCTTCATAAAGTAGTTAATCCTTGGACAATGCTTGTATACTAAATTAGATGGTATTGTGGTGGATCTTTGATTTGTTGGCAATAGGTGACCTATTTAGCTTATTGCTAAAGGAGGTGAATGTAGGTTCAACTGGGTTGGATCAAACCACTTAAATATTTTTTTTTCTTTTTGTCTCTTTGCATGATTCTCTTACTTTGATAGATGTTGTGATCACAACTATTCTTTCACTTCTTTAGACTTAATTTGTTATTGCCTTAACATTTTGGTTGCGAACCCTAGTAAAGTTCATTAATTATCAATCAATCACCACTAGGACATTCAGTTAAAAGAAAAAGAACAAAACAACCAACATAGATTAATTTTACATTGTAAGTGTAAATGAAACCTCAAAAATGGTGGTCATGAATTTGATTGTACACATTACATTTTATTTTCTTTTTCTATTGCTAACTAATTGTTTACATGTTTAGGGCCAATTTGTTTGCTTATCTTAGTTTTGAAATGGCATGAAATAAAAAATATTTTAATAATGAAAAAAAATGTAAACAACACAAGAAAGAGACAGAAAGAAAGAGGGAGAAAGAGAAAGAATTTGCATACACCATTTATACAAGTGTTCAACTCACCTAGAGTCTATGTCTACATCCTCATAATCAATTAGAGAGAAAACCCTTTTGTTATTTCTTTATAATGTGGACATTGCCAACAATAGTTCCTTACAACTCAAGGAACTTCACATCACAAAAACTATATAACTTTTGATAATAAGTCTATAGGATCAAGAATCATCCAACTGCTACACCCAGCACATAGTGTTGGGGTTTCTTAACTTAAACTTACAAAAGGATCTTAGTATGATGATTTGAAATAAAGCATTCCAAACCCAAATAGATGTACCTAAAATGGCCATAAATTTTATTCTTAGGATGTAACTATAATCTATTAATCAAGGAGTATTTTGTTGGTATTGACAATAACATATATTCTTGAATCACAATCAAAAGCACAACTTTAAGATATGAGTAAGAAAGATCAACCAATAAGTTTGCTTAGATTTTAGGTCACAATCTCTTTTGATTTTTTTTTTTCATAGTGAGCTTGCAAGTTTACTGTTTATTTTTTTATTTCATTACGAACACGAAATCCACAAATAAAGAAAATGAGTTACTCTTTTCATTTAAACATAAGACTACCCATTACCTAGTCTTTTCCTGTTGGTGTGTCAAACCTTTACATTCATATGATGTCACACTTGATTCAAATTTTAAAAAGAAAATGTTCAATTATGTGAGTACACCATATAGTTACCTAGTCTTTTTTCCTTGCGCTTAACATCAATAGTAAAACCTAAGTACTCTTTTTCAATTCATGCTTAGCTTTTTATTCATATGATGTCACATTTAGTTCAAATAGGTCACGCAAAGAGCAAAGAATAAGAAGAAAAGGGTAAGCTCTCACATATTGAAATGTTCATTTCAACCAAGTCTATTAATAGGCCTTAGCTCTATTTTGGGTGTGGGCCAATTAATTTTCATTTTATCTTTTTAGCCAATCTACTTGTACATATAATTATGGATCACCTAAAATTAATTCAACTCATTCTTAGCTCGATCATACAAACAAGAAAATAATAATTATTCCCAAAAATTAACATATGACACTTATAGAATATTTTATGCAAATATTATATTACATAATATTATGTTATTTTCTTTTGAGCACATTTTTCTAATATGAAAAATCATTTTGAGAGTTCTTTTCTTTTTGCTATCATCAAAATAATCAAGGAATACTCATATTTTAAACATACATAGTAAAAAAAAAACCTAAATATTGAACTTAAATAATCAAAGAGGATTAAACTTAAATATTGAAAAAAACCTTAACTTAACTCCCCTTAGGGCAATTTAGTTTGTGTGATTTATAATTTTTGTTAGTCATGTTTGTTGTCCAAGAATACTTAGTCTTGAATCAACTATTGTTAATCTACCTTAAGAATGTGTAATCTGTATTGCTTTAGCTATTATATATTTTTCATGGTTAGATCATATCTACTCCCTATTACTAACTTATGGATTATTTCATTATGATTAAGTAATATTTAAATTCTCCAATTTTATTAGTATCTTTTTTTTTTAGCTGGTTAGCAAAAAAAAATTATTATGACTTTGTCAAAAAAATTACTTTGTGTATGCTTGATTTATAAAATAGGATTTATATTAGTTGTATTACTTAACAATGAGCATATATCATGTTAATTGTCTAACACCATTTGCTACGTAATTGACAATAGGAGTCAAGTAAGTAGATTAAGTTTAGGAATACAATATTTTTCCAATTCAAACTCATTCTTTGTTAGGTTGCTCAAGACATTTGAATAAATTCATATGTGCTTATTATACCTAAAGCAAGGTCAACTAATAATATCTATATAGAAAATCTATATTGAACATTTAATTATATCTATATGAAAAATATTTATAAAGCATAAGATGAGTCGCTTCCATTATAATAAAAATCTATAAATGGAATGTCTATTCTTAATAAAGTTTGACATTTTGATAGAATTTGAAGTACTTTTAAGATTAATCCATTAGTAGTCAATTGTCTTATGATATTAGTATTGAATCTAGAGCTTCATGCTAATAAGTGAAACATAAACTTGTACAATTACCATAAAAATATGTGATTACATATAGTATAGAAGGTGTAGTGAAATGATGAAGTATTGGAAGGATAATTATATATAAATTTTTTACAATATGATAAGGGGGTTGGTTTATGTAACCTTAGAGATTCAATTTGCTTCAATAACATTCCCAATTGCATTTCTAGCAACTTAAGCTCCTTGCTATTTAGAGGGCCTAGGTCTTCCCATAGAAGATTCCTCTATGTAATAATCAAACGTGTAAATGGCAATTCATGCTTGTATATTATTTTCAAGTTACTAATAATCAAATTGATAATAGATTTACGTTCATTGTATTATTTAAAGGAAACTTCAGGATACAATATCATTTTAACAAAGAACACACTTATGGCATGATAATACTCTTAAATGGTAAAAGATATTTGGATTAGGTTCAATATTAACTTAATTCTTCCTTCATAAAACTAAATCAAAGAAAGAGAAAGCCAGAAGCCTTCCAAAGATGAAAGAGAATTGGTGCTAATTGTTCTAAAAGCTCTTGAATTAGTTACTTTGTGACAAACTTTGATTCTTCTTGTATATTAACTATATATAAAAGTGTTTATACTTAGGTTGGGCATTTTATTATTGTATTTACATTTTAAGAGTTTGACATTAAAACCTTAGAATCAATTGTCACTATAACTTTAGGGGGTTTTCATCATTTCGTCCTCTCTTTGCCCTTACTTTTTAGTTTGACAAAATACATAGCTTTGATTGTATCTTGTTGTCTATATCTTAGAAAAATTACAATTTGAAAGGAAAAGGATAGCCTTTAGCCATTTGCTAAAGGAGGTGGGTTGGAGGATTTAATCAATCTTTTAAAATCCATATGCTCTATTCTTTTCTTGTTGTTTATTTAGATGTATGTTACATCTTATTTGGTTTATTTTGCATGATTACTTGCTGTTGGATATTCTCACTTTTAAGGTTTGGTTAGAAACTATTTAATTTTCTCATACCATCTAATAAGAAAGCAAAATTAGACACCAAAAGAAAAAATCCTTTACAATTGTCGATAGGTGACAACTATAAATTTTTGAAGCAAAAGTAGTACTTGAGGATGTGATGACAAAAAAGATTTTAATTTATCATAATATTTGGTTCTTTTAATTGAAGATATAGTAACGGGGCAATAACTAGATAATTTTCAAAACACATGAGTCCTTACAACGAAAGAGAAAAGAGAATACAATTGGTAGCTCAAAAGGCTAATACACAAAGATTGATGTGGATTTGAATAGCGTGGTAGGCTTGGCAAGTTTGTAATAAAAGTAGTAAATCCGATGTTTGTTTTGTATAAAATATGCTACAATTTATTTATTCTTTCCAAGACAAAAATAATGGGTCAAAGCAAAGGCTCCCACAATATAGGCTTATGGAGTGAAGTTAAGAGAAGTGAAGAGGGAAAAAAAAAAGTCAATTGCTGCTTGTCATCATAAAAGAAATCTCATAAAGATACAAAGAGTCAAGAGTAAACTTAACAAGACACAAGAAAAGACAGTAGAACATTCAACAAAGCAGTTGGAGAACATTAAAACAAATAGATGGATAGAACCAATTAATAAAGAATTTTTAGAAAAAAAAATGAAATCAAAGTTCCTTCATGAGAAGGAATGATAAATGATCTCATATCTTTTTCATAGTTGAAAGATAATTCAACCTCTCATACTTTCGTATTTTTCATAGATAGCTTTCTAGTTACAACAAACAATTAAGCCTCACATATTTTTATATCTTCTTTAGAATAACTTACGTTTTTTAATTTATCCTTGTTCAAACCATTGAGAATGCAATAAATCTCACGAGTTGCTGTAATTTTCATAACTACATGGCTAAAAAGAGTACCTTCCCGAAGAAACCCGGTACACGTGAAAGTCCGCCACTACGCAATGAAACGGAAAAGGTCAGTTGTTAGAAAGTACATGCATTGGGGTAGGTGACTAAAGTATGCGGTTGGAGTGTCATCAACCTTTAAGCATGCACGCGGATTGATGTTAAAAAGGTGAGTAAATACGACTCGCGTTCCATGGCTTTTATGTCTTTGAAATGCTTGGAGTATCAGTAGCTGAGTTTTTATAAGAGAGAAGACATTGTCTAATCCTCTCACCCAACTTCTAAAGTGAACCCCAAAGGAGTTCATACGGAATTTTTGACCAAATGGCTACCACCAACTAGGTATTTCTTCTAATCTCCCATGCTCTTCTACTGCAACCTATAATCCCATTTAGTCATTCACAATTACAGGTTGGAGATGTCGATTTCAATTGCTTCAAGCTTATACCATATTGCATTTTCCTTTAAGGTAATATTATTGTCTCGGTTGATCACATATTCCAAGCATTTTGTAATAATATTCTGCACTTAATATGCATATATCTTAAGTTCATTTAAAATATCAAGTTAAGCATTTTTCTTATAATATTATAAATCTAGGTTAACCTTTTAAGGGGTCTACAATTTTGAGATATTTAAACTTTATAGGATAAATAAGTATCGTACTTCCATATGGCTATTTTTCATTATTTAACTGCCTTCCATATGATAGATAATAATAGGGATATGCACACGATATAGTTTGAGCGGGGATAAAATGTCAAAGGTCTCATGACCTAGATAATCATGTAGGAGATAAGTAGCAAGAACAACCAATGGTATCCTTGCATTATTTCATTCTCTTAATGAATAACAATAAAACAAGATAATGAATTACTCAAGAGCAAAGGAGGCACATCTTAGAAACGATCTTTCAAATGGTACATGGTAGGCCATTTCAAGCACTCGCATAAATGAATGAAAGGTAACCAACAAAGTGTGAGGTGCTCTTTCCACCATTGCAGCTTATATGAAGCATCTTTTGAGCATAACAGGCAATGGAAACCAACATGAAATTTCGAGCACAACATGAATTGTCATCTGTAGCCTGGGAAGCAAACAAAGGGTTGGTTGTTGCAAAGGATGAGGCAAGTATTTGTTTTCTTGCTTACTTAACCCTAACAACACCTCAGTTTTGGCTTTGCTACTTTGTATTTCTGCGATCTGTAAGTAACACAAAATTACCCCAAAATCATTTAGCTTTCTCCATTTCCTTACTATTACTAATATTTTAATCTATTGCTACTCTGGCATTATCTTTTACCTATGCTTTTACCCCCCACTCTAACAGCTTGTTTTCTTCCCTCAGCTTACTTTCTTGTTCAACAAAGGTGACACATAATGCACTTCAGAATAATCCTACTAGTTACAAGCTACAGTACATATACAAGCTGTAGACTGATAATTTTAGACAATCACATTTATAAACTAATCATGTCAATTCTCTTATTATTTAATTTTTGTCTTTACATTTTTTGTTTGTCCTCTATTTCATGTAGATCCCTGAGCAATTCGTTTCTTTCATGTTAAGTGTTAACTTGGATTCACCTCTTTGCAATGTTCTATTGTTTGCCTAGACTTTACCTGTAATCTATAATCTGCAATTTGGTCAAAGAATGGGCAATCCAATGATTAGGCATGGTTAGATCATTTAAGGAGTACTTAAGCTTCCATTGCACCCATTAGTATTCCATCACCCGATCTTGTAAGTTAATTCTATCCCCACAGTTTTAGACATGGAGACCTAATACTTAAACAATATTGTGTTATTTTGAAGACCATACTAGTCTCTCCGCAGGTAAAAAGATCTCGTCAACGTTTTCTAATTTGAAAATTGTCATTAGTTCAATACCACGACAAAAAATATTTGGACACATTCTATTAAGGCTGGCAAACATAGTATACTACATAGTTCAATCCATGTTACATGTCCTAGATCCATTCCGTGAGGTGAGAATATTAAGGTGTTTTGGATTCATCCTACCAAATGACTTTGGGCAGAACCACGAGGTATGAGTTGAAACTGATTTTAAAGTTGGTAGCTACGAAACAAATCATAGCGGGGTTGATAACTAAAGGACACAATCCACAACACCGTTTGTCAATACAATATCTTTCAATGCTAGAAATAATAATAAGATTTTGGCCTGTCTTATATGTTTAAGAATATGATATAATGTTGGGGGCTTGGAGAAGAATAATTGGAAATGCAATTCTATTTTGGTATTCAAATATCAGATGTTGTGACCCTTAAAGAAGGAAAGGTTTCATATAGAATAGAAATAACCGAAAGGTCTTACAACAGAAGTGTACTTCAAAAAATACTAGGCCTTAAGGAAAATAACTTTATGGTATGATAAGCAGCAATATCAACCAGTCATAATTTCTTTTAAAACCTGGAGGTGACTAACTTCAGAAATTGTTGATGTCACCATTCAACCAAGTATGGATTAGAAAGATGTGATACAATGACAATTTAATATATAAGACAAAATTGACAAGTGATTGATGTCTTATAATATAACTATTATCCAATTAATAAGTAAACTTAGCTCATCACATCATGTTAGTGTTTTATGGATTATAAAAAACTAAGAGAACATTTCCTTGAACATCCAAGTTAAATAATTATCATCAATGTGTGGGTTCTACCACGTAAAGTTCCCAAAGGAGCAATGTCAATAGCATACTTTTTCACGAAGACTCATTATGCATTCCACCATCAGCTGTGTCTGAAATACAGAATGAAATACTAATTAGGAATAACAATATAGATTTGCTAGATGGTATATTAGGTCAAATTCTACATTCTCGACTAGGCAATATGGGGCACCCAATACTCTAGTAAGTTTTTCATAGTAGAAGTTAATTAAAGTGGTCTTTCTTCAGAACCATAAGTTAACGTGGTGTACTTAGCCATTCAATACAAACATTACTAAGGAAGGTTATGAACAATGATTAAAGTTGCTCGTGACTGTCATTGATTAAATCTTGAATTGAAATTAGAGGTCTTGCATGAAGGAACCGAAAAAGTTAAAGACTCTAAAATTGACATGTTGATCCATAACTATGAATTGTTTGTGATGAAACCAGGTGAAAGCATCTCTGAAATGTATAATAGATTTTCTGATATTGTTACTAAACTTACATTGCTAGGAGAGATTTATCCAAACAAGAAATTAGTCAAAAAGATTTTAGCATGTTTAGATCCAAGTTGGGAAGCTAAAAGAACTGCCATCGAAGAAGGAAATAATCTGAATACAATGAAGCTAGATGAAT
Source organism: Casuarina equisetifolia (assembly GCA_028551475.1). Classification (NCBI taxonomy): domain Eukaryota; kingdom Viridiplantae; phylum Streptophyta; class Magnoliopsida; order Fagales; family Casuarinaceae; genus Casuarina; species Casuarina equisetifolia. The sequence continues at coordinate 9,232,569 of CM052360.1, read as the reverse complement.
TGATAGGATCTCTATTAACATATGAACTTCAAATGAATAGAAGAATCCATGATATAGAAGAGTCAAAGAAAATAAATAAAAATATTGCTTTTAAGACTGTTGTAAATGATAATGATAATTCTGATTCTGATGAGGATGTTGCATTACTTGCTCGAAAAATAAGGAAGTTCTACAAAGCAAAAGGTAAGAATGCAACTAGGGCTACTGATGATCTTTGCTTTGAGTGCAAGAAACTAGGTCATATGAAAGCAAACTGCCCAACCTTGAAGGTAAAGAAGGATAGAAAGTCTAAGAAGAAAGCAATGGTGGCTACTTAGGATGATGACTCATCTTCGGATGAAGAAGTAGTGGAGACAACAAATGTATGCTTCATGGGGATAGAAAGGCATGCTGAAAAGAGTGAATCAATGCCTATTTGGGATGAAGACAACTCATCCTCTGATGAAGAAAAAGATGAAAGGAACTTTCAATGTTTCATGGCAATGGAGGGTTATGATAACTATGAGGTAAGTACATCTAACAAGTGTCAAGATTATATTTTATTTAATGAGCTAAATGATACATTCAATGAAGTAGTTGATAGATTGCATGAATTAGAATCTGAAAATAAATTACTAAAAGAAAAACTATCCAGCATGCAATCTGAAAAGAATGTGCTTGAATGCCAATTAAAGAAATCAAGTTTGAATGTAGAAGAACATGAGAAAATGAAGAATCAATATGAGCTAGCTATAAATGAAAACTCAAGCATGAAATTGATATTAAAAAGCTAAAAGAAACAATTTTTTCTCATGGAAACAAATCTGAAATGAATGATAATATGTGTATGTGTTCTGATTTGAATGAAAAGCATGAGCATATGAAGAATGGAATTGATTCTTTAACTATAAAGCTGTCAAATATTGAATGCTTAAAGAAAGAGCTTGAAAACAAACTAAATAGCTCAACATGCTTGCTGAACAAGTTTGCTAATGGTAGTGCTATGCTTGAAAAGATATTACAATCACAACAAGGCATGTATGACAAGGCTGGTATAGGCTATAGATCAAATGTAGATGCAAAACCTTTTACTAAATTCTATGAAAAGAAAAATAGCATGACTTCTTTATATGATAAATGCACATATTGTAAATATGTTGGTCATTCCATTGATAAATGTCCATTGAAATCTGGTAGAAGCTTTAAGATTAAAAGAATATGGGTGCCAAAAGGCACAATGATCCCTAACACTCATGGACCCAAAGAAAAATGGGTACCAACAAAATCAAAGATTATTTTCTATTCTGCAGGGCTTGAAATCAGTGAAGGAGATAGATTACAGCAAGGAAACATGGATTGTGGACAGCGGATGCTCCAAACACATGACTAGAAATCCCAAGCTGTTTTCAACCATTGCCCCAAGACATGAAGGAACGGTATCATTTGGAGATGATTCCTCTTGCATCATAAAAGGTATAAGAACTATAGGTAATTCATCCTCATCTTTTGTGATTGATGATGTCTTGTATGTAGAAGGATTGAAACGTAATCTCATAAGTGTTAGTCAACTATGTGATAAGGACCATAAAGTAAAGTTTAGATCAAATTTCTGCAAAATATCTAGCAAAAATAAAAAGACTGCTGTTTTTGGAAAAAGACTAGGAAATATATATGTTCTAGATCTAACACATTTCAAAAACAAAGAAATATGCTTAGTGGCAAATCTGGACAATAGTAGCTGGTTGTGGCATAAGAGATTGGCTCATATTAATGTGAAACAACTTGTAAAATTGTATAGAAAAGACTTAGTAAAAGGGCTGCCAGAACTGAAATGTGACAAAAATGTGGTGTGTGATGCATGCATTAAAGGAAAACATGCAAAGACTAGTTTTAATTCAAAAGATTTAGTTACAACCACAAAACCAATTGAATTAATACATATGGATCTCTTTGGACCCATGCGGACAACAAGCCTTGGAGGTAAGTATTATGTGTTTGTAATTGTTGATGATTACTCTAGATTTACTTGGACATTTGGCATTGCACATAAAAGTGAAACCTTTCATATGTTTGAAAAGTTTTGTAAAAAGGTGCAAAATGAGAAAGATTCTAAAATCAAATGCATTCATACGGATAATGGGACAGAATTTAAGAATCATGAGTTTGAAGATTTTTGCACTAAAAATGGAATTGAACATAATTTTTCTACACCAAGAACACCACAACAAAATGGTGTAGTGGAAAGAAAGAATAGAACACTACAAGAACTAGGTAGAACTATGTTGTGTGAAAATAGTTTGCCTATGTATTTGTGGGGTGAAGTTGTAAATACTGCATATTATATCTTAAATAGGGTTCTGATCAGACCTATATTAGAGAAAACCCCATATGAATTGTTTTATGGAAAAAGGCCAAATGTAGCATATTTTCACATATTTGGTTGTAAGTGTTTTGTGCATAATAATGGAAAAGAAAATTTGGGAAAATTCGATTCCAAAAGTGATGAAGGAATCTTTCTAGGATACTCTAGTAGTAGCAAAGCATTTAGAATTCTAAATAGAAGAACATTAGTGGTAGAGGAATCAGTCCATGTAATATTTGATGAAACTATTAACTCCCAAGCAAGGGAAAGGTTGATTACATGTGCAGATGAAAATCCAATGCTTGCACCACTTTTGGACACTTCACAAAGCAATGCTTCTAGTACAAGTAAAGATTCAGAATCTGTACCATTTCTGGAAGCTCAAGATAGCAACTCTCTCGATGCTAGCATTATACAAGATGAAAGGGAAGAGTGGCAAGAACATGTGCAAAGAGACCCCACTTATCCAAGGGTACGAAATGAGGTAACTCCTACTAATATTATTGGAAATTCCTTGGATAAGGTCAGTACTCGTTCCTCAACCTATAATATCTGTGCATTGTTGCATTCCTATCACAAGAAGAACCTAGGAACATCAAAGAAGCACTACTTGATAGTAATTGGATCATTGCCATGCAAGAAGAGTTAAATCAATTTCAAAGAAGTAAAGTTTGGAAATTAGCTCTTAGACCAGAAAATAAAACCATCATTGGAACAAAATGGGTATATAGAAATAAAATGGATGAACGTGGAACAATAGTTAGAAATAAGGCTAGACTTGTTGCACAAGGATATAACCAAGAAGAAGGTATAGACTATAATGAGACTTATGCACCAGTAGCTAGATTGGAATCCATTCGCATGCTTTTAGCTTATGCATCTCATAAGAATTTCAAATTGTTTCAAATGGATGTCAATAGTGCATTTTTGAATGGCTACATAAATGAGGAAGTATATGTTGAACAACCTCTTGGTTTTGAAGATCCTTTTTTTCCAAATCATGTTTTTAAACTTACTAAGGCATTGTATGGTTTGAAACAAGCTCCAAGAGCTTGGTATGATCGTTTGAGTACATACTTGGTGGAAAACAACTTCAAAAAGGGTGCTGTAGACACTACTCTATTCATTAAGTCACATGATTCTGATATTCTCTTAGTTCAAATATATGTGGATAACATCATTTTTGGTTCATCTAATTCATCTTTATGTACTGAATTTGCTGAACTTATAAAGAAAGAATTTGAAATGAGCATGATGGGAGAACTTAGTTATTTTCTAGGATTGCAAATCAAGCAAACAGCACATGGTATTTTTATCTCTCAAAGCAAATTTACATATGAACTTCTTAAGAAGTTCAACTTTGATCAAGTCAAAGAGATAGACACTCCTATGGGTACTTCTACCTATATACATGCTGACCCGGAAGGTACTTCCATTGATCAAAAGACTTATAGAAGCATGATAGGATCATTGCTATACCTCACTACTTCCCGACCTGATATTCTTTTTAGTGTGTGTATTTGTGCACGGTATCAAGCTGATCCTAAAGAGAGTCATCTTGCTGCTGTATAGAGAATCTTTCGATATCTCAAGCACACACCTAAGCTTGGTATATGGTATCCTAGAGAGTCATCATTTTATTTGCATGCATATAGTGATGCAGATTATGCAGGTTGCAAAACTGATCGTGAGAGTACTAGTGGAACATGTCAATTTCTAGGAAATATGTTAGTTTCATGGTTCTCTAAGAAGCAACAAAGTGTTGCTATCTCTACTACCGAAGCTGAATATATTGCTTTGGGTAGTTGCTGTGCACAAGTTCTTTGGATGAAAAATCAACTTGCTGATTTTAATTCATTTCAAAGTTCTATACCTTTGAAGTGTGATAACATAAGTGCTATTAACCTCACAAAAAATCTTGTTCAGCACTCTCGCACTAAACACATCGAGATTAGACATCACTTCATAAGGGATCATGCCCTTAAGGGAAATGTCACCATAGAATATGTTAGCACTCTTCACCAACTTGCTGACATTTTTACTAAACCTCTAAACAAAGAAAGGTTTTGTTATCTAAGAAGAGAGTTAGGAATGTGTAATGTAGATGTTTTATAAGTCCAGTTTTCGCAAAATCTGCATCACTACATTAATGTATTGGCATACATGTGCTCTTCATCAATCTCATGATTGAAGTAGCCTTCATTGTCAATCAACATTCCCTTTCTTGTAACAAGAGGGGGCCCTTCCTAGTTTGAGGGGGAGTTTACTTGGTATTCCGCTGCATAACTCCAAACTCCGTTGCAAAACTCCAAACTTTGCTACAAACTCCACTCTACAACAATGGTAGGTGCTACTACTCAGGGGGAGCTCTTGATTCATTAAATCTGGTATGATCTTTCCAATTTTTGGTTGCCTAAGCATACAATACATGCTCTATAAGATCTATCTTTTCTCTCTTATGTTGCTGGAATTTAAATTTTGGACATGGTCCTACTGTGAATATGAATTTGCAACTATGTGTGCTACTGTGAATTTTGACTTCTGTCAATGTAATAGTATTGTGCACTCTTAATTATGATCATATAGTGGTGATATTATGATAATGGTTCATCATATATCTTGCTGTAAATTTCTGCACAATGTTGAAAATGTGAAAGGGAACATGGTATGTATTGAGCCCGTATGCTCTCATTATATATCTATGGGGGAGATATTATCATGCAGAAAATTTATCTCACCATAACCCTTTGTTATGTGGTTGGTTGGCTTACTTTGCAAGAAAGCTATTGATAACTTTATTTTATATAGAGTTATTGTTATTATTTTAGGTTATATTTAATATAATTTTATTAAGTGATATTTATATTTAATTGTATTTAAGTATGTTTTTGTTATTTTAGGTAGCAAACCCAAAATGGAAGAAAAGTAAGGAAATAAGCAAAAATTGGAAGGAAAAGAAAAGAAAAAAGAAAGGTGGGTCACGTGAGTGGAAAACACGTGGGACCGCAGGAGAGAAAAAGAGGCCGATTAACAAAACAAAAAAGGGAGTCGGGCTTTTATCGGGGAGGAGAGAGAGAAACCGAGAAAGGGAGAAAAAGACCGGCGGCGGACGAATCGAGGAAGGGGATCTCGCCGGAGCTCAAAGACGACGCGCGACAGCGTGCGTCTCAGGCGTAGAATGCGGCGGTCGTGCGACAGCCGACCACCATTGTCTTTTCCGGCGAGAACCCATCACCGGCGTTTGAAGTGTAGTTTCTGGCCGTTTTATAGCGATTTTCGACGATCTGAAAGCAGATCTGGGCTTCTAGAGTGATTTCTGGCATTTCTATAGCAGATTGGAACAGTTTCACGCGGTTTCTGGCGACAACGGCGAAAGCCATCCGAGCCTTCTCCGTTAGATCTACGTCGTTTTGCTGCGGATTTGGGCGATATCTCGTTAGATCGGCAGTCCAGGGATCGTGACCGGCAATTTCTAGAGGTTTTCGTGAAGAATGGTGGCGGCGCATGACGGCGCATGACCGGCGACTGGCCGGGGTGTGGCGGAGGCGCGTGGCAGCACGTGGAAGCTCCTTTTCACCCCGTTTTTATGACAGAACCTCTTCGACCCCCTGATGTGCAGATTTGTGCAATCCTTTTGTGATTTGAAGACATTTTTGGTGACAGCTTAATGTTTTTAATTTACAGAATGTTTTGTTCATGTTTTTGCACTGATTTTTGTTATGTAAATATGTTGTTTTAATTTATTGTGTTAGAGCTACGATGGAATTTGATTATGATGTATGAATGATGAGATTGTTTGTGTTTTGTGAGATATTTTAGGAATGTGAAGTTGTATGTTATTGATCTTAATGCATTTAAGTGATTAGCTACCACTTAAATGATCTGATTTGCATATTTGAGTTCGAACGACAACGATATGCAGTTGCTTCATGTAATTTGCAACCATAGATTAATATGGATAGAACTATACCATATGATTTGTGTGGCTTTAGGTGCAAACTGGAATATTCACAAATCTTAATGCATTTAGTTCATTTAATTCATATGTAGACATACAATGAGTTAATGAATTAAGTAGGTTTGCTACACCTAGACATAGGGTAGTGAATACATTAGGAAATTCCGCCATCATATGAATAAAATCAATCTTGCAAGCATAAATGATCAACATTTGTACTGAGTAATTAGGTGAAATTAGAAGCTCTAGCACATTTCGTTTATTAAGTTTAGATTAAATTTAGTTATTAAATTTATGTTTTACTATTTTTGTTGGCTAGATAAACTCTAGGATCTATTCACCATTAGTAATTAATTAGTTTAGTAAACACCAGTCTTCGTGGGACGATATCTGTACTTATCATTATATTACTTGTTCGACATGTACACTTGCATGTAGAATTTCACCGAACAAGTTTTTGGCGCCATTGCCAGGGATTGGTTGATTTACTACTGATTAATATTAATACCGAATAGCTTCTTAGTTTAATCTAGCTTTTATTACATTTATTTTACTTTATTTTTGTTTTATTACAGAAAAGAAAGATGGAGAGAAATGATGGTTCACGTAAATTGCTGAAAGATTATGCACCATCATTTTGGAATGCCACAACAAGTTTTCAAAGGCCTGCAATTCAGGCAAACAACTTTGAGGTCAAGCCTGTGCACATCAAGATGCTTCAAAAATCCGTGCAATATAGTGGGCTACCAAACGAGGATCCAGAAGCTCACATTGAAGCATTCCTTGAATTCTGTGACATGATTGGAGATCATGGAGTCACAGAAGATGTTATCAAGCTAAAATTATTTCCATTTTCTCTTAGAGATACAGCTAAAGATTGGTTCTCTTCACTTCCTGCAGGATGGATAACTACATGGGATGATTTGGCTCAGAAATTTCTTGCTGCAAGAGGGGACTTACATAGCAAATCACTAGAAGAGACATTTAACTTCTTAGAGGAGATGGCAATTGATGACTATCAATGGTCTACTGAGAGACTACCAATGCATCAAGCAAGTGGAGTCCATGAAGTAGATACCCTCGCCGACTCACGTGCCGAATGGGAAGTGTTCCTAAGGAATAGATTTTGTGAATTTTGTGGTGGAGAACATGAGAGCACGGGATGTCAAGTAGGTAACCCCTATGTTCATTATAATGATTATGCTAATTTTGTTGAAATTCCTAGCAGGTCACAAAATGACTATTACTCCGACTCGTACAATTCGGGATGGTACAACCATCAAACTTGTACATGGGGTAATCCAAATGAGATGAGACTGCAACCAACATTTTGGCAACCAGAAGAGGTTAAACCTAGCTTAGAGGAAATGATTAGCGAGATGGCCTACACCTCACAGAACCTTACAGAGGGGATTGAAGCAAAATTTCAAAATCAAGAAGTGAGCTTTCAGAGACAAGAAGCTTCAATCCAACAATTAGAGGTGCAAATGAGTCAGCTGATCAGCATGATCTCAGAGAATCAGGAGGGTCCTTTGCCTTGCGACATGGAGAAAAGTCCTATGGATACCGCAGAGGCAATAACCCCAACATGTGGCAACCAAATGGGAGAAGATGATGCTGACAATGAAATTTTTGAAGAAATAGATAAAGATGTCAGCATACAACTTGAGGAGGCACCTAGGAACAACCTTGCTCTAGTACTTTATGAGTCCTTCATGCTTCCACTCCATCTACCCAGAGATTCCAACAACGCGTTAAAGACAAGCAGTTTTTGGAATTCATTGATATATCTTTAAAATTGCACATTAACATTCCTTTTGCAGATACTCCAGTTCAAATGCTTAATTGTGCAAAATTTTTGAAAGAGATACTAGAGAAGAAAAGGAAGCTAGAACTATATGAGACAGTTGTGCTGATTGAAGAATGCACAACCATCAAACGACACAAACTGTCTCCGAAACTGTTGGAGTTTCATCCTCCTTGAGCAATGTGGAGGATAGTTTGGCTGAAAACTATAAAGCAAGCGCTTCTTGGGAGGCAACCCAAGTACTTTATGGTCTTTTAGTTAGAAGTCTTTCGTTAGGAGTTTGGTTAGAAGGTTGTCACCATATGCTCATCACAACTCCATTTTGACTACCTGCAATCAAGGGAGTTTTCCTTGTTCCTTCCTTACTACTGCTTTATTTTCTTTTATCATTGAAGAGAATGCTTCATTTAAGTTTGGGGGTGCTGCTATTGTTGTTGGAAGTGTGCTGTTTTTGTTGGATTTTGTTGGAGGTTATGTGTTGTGGTTGTGTTGGAAGTATATTGGAGGTGTATAGGAAGTGTTTGGTGTTTGTTTGAAGTGTTAGTGTTAAAAAAAATTTTGTTTTGTGTTAGAAAGTCTATTTTCTATGTAAAATCTTTTTCTTGTGTTGGACCATGATTTCTATGATTGAATCATTTATTGTGAATTCTTGGTGATTCTTTGGGAGATGTAGATTTTATTCAAACTTGCAATTGTGGTATGAGTTAAGTGTGATTCTGATTATGTTGATTCACTCATTGAGCACTAAAAGTCTGCATTTTCTTGAAATTGTGTGTATCTCTAGAGAACATTCATGTAAAGTGTGTGATTTTCTTGAATCTCATCCGAATCTTAGAATTTGCTTGATTTCCTCTTGAGGCGAAATCCTAGGTTACATCTGACTAAGAAAATGATTTAGGCCATCTTTGGATCGATTGAGCCTTTCAAACTAACCTTATTTACTTATCCCCAATCACCCCGCTGAGCCTTGTTCTTATCTTGATTTTGTTGAATGACACCTGCACATATATCTCCTAGCCTTTTTGATCAATTTATCTTTTTGTCCTATTCTCATGAACATATGACTTCGGGTGCATCGAATGATTTGATCATGAGAGAAGTCGAGGAGAAGGATGGTATGGGAAGAAATTGATTGAAATGATTGTGTGTAGCACAGTATGCTACTTATACTTATGCAAATGCAAAAAAAAAAAAAAATTACTTTAGGATCAAATAATGTTATTATCTTTTGTTAGATTCAAGCCACATAGTTCTCTAAAGAAGATCGTTGAGCATTATTATTGATTATCATTGATAAGAGAGGATTAAGGTGGCTAAATGTGTAAATGTTTTTGTTTTGCTTTGTTGTTGCACACATGATTATGGCTTTTGTATAGTGTCAAAGCATTATTGGACATGAAAGAATGAGCTTAAGTGGTAGAAAGATTTTCTTCATGAAGTAAAAAGGAAGAAAGGGGCTAAAGTTTTGATGAGATCCTAGAAAGTAATGTGTTCATGGGTTATTTGAGCTTAAATGACTTCCATCTTACCTTTAGCCCAGCCTTACATTACAAGCTTATGAAAGTCCTATTGATTCTTGGTTAGATGATTGACTTACATTAGTGGAAAGAGGAATGAAGAGTAAACCTATGAGATTTGGTTAAAGATTGAGATATTGCATATTAATGTGGATCTATTTGGAGTACATGCAATTGAGACAAAATGCGGACTCACACACACACACGTGGTTGACATAGTTAAGAGTCTATCTTACCTTATAAACCAATTGCAATGTTTAGATAAAAGTTACTTTTTTTTTTTTGAATTGTTAAGGTGAGCAATTATGGAGAATATCATGGAATGATTGGTTATATATGTTGTTTTGTTCTTTTGCTCGAGGACGAGCAAAATTTTAAGTTTGGGGGTGTGGCATTGTTGTTTAGGAATATCATGGAATGATTAGTGGTAGTGTTAGAATCTGTTGTTTAGAACTTTTTGTGTGTAATTTCTTGTGCTTTTTGTGAGTAATTTTTTTTTTATGTTGTCATAATATGTTATTTAGGGCTTGCTTAATGTTTTTTGTAAAAAAATTTGTTGTTGTTTTGTGTTGTCATAATGTGTTGTTTCGTTCTTTTGCTCGAGGACGAGTAAAATGTTAAGTTTGGGGGTATTGATAACTCTATTTTATATAGAGTTATTGTTATTATTTTAGGTTATATTTAATATAATTTTATTAAGTGATATTTATATTTAATTGTATTTAAGTATGTTTTTGTTATTTTAGGTAGCAAACCTAAAATGGAAGAAAAGTAAGGAAATAAGCAAAAATTGGAAGGAAAAGAAAAGAAAAAAGAAAGGTGGGTCACGTGAGTGGAAAACACGTGGGACCGCAGGAGAGAAAAAGAGGCCGATTAACAAAACAAAAAAGGGAGTCGGGCTTTTATCGGGGAGGAGAGAGAGAAACCGAGAAAGGGAGAAAAAGACCGGCGACGGACGAATCGAGGAAGGGGATCTCACCGGAGCTCAAAGACGACGCACGACAGTGCGCGTCTCAGGCGTAGAACACGGCGGTCGTGCGACAGCCGACCGCCATTGTCTTTTTCGACGAGAACCCATCACCGGCGTTTGAAGTGTAGTTTTCGGCCGTTTTATAGCGATTTCCGGCGATCTGAAAGCAGATCTGGGCTCCTAGAGTGATTTCTGGCATTTCTGTAGTAGATTGGAGCAGTTTCACGACGGTTTTCGGGGACAACGGCGAAAGCCATCCGTGCCTTCTTCGCTAGATCTACGTCATTTTGCTACAGATTTGGGCGATATCTCGTTAGATCGGCAGTCCAAGGATCGTGACCAGCAATTTCTAGAGGTTTTCGTGAAGAATGGTGGCGGTGCACGGCGGCACGTGACCGGCGACTGGCCGGCACATGGCGGAGGCGCGTGGCAGCGCATGGAAGCTCCTTTTCACCCCATTTTTCTGACAGAACCTCTTCAACCCCCTGATGTGCAATCCTTTTGTGATTTGAAGACATTTTTGGTGACAGCTTAATGTTTTTAATTTACAGAATGTTTTGTTCACGTTTTTGCACTGATTTCTGTTATGTAAATATGTTGTTTTAATTTATTGTGTTAGAGCTACGATGGAATTTGATTATGATGTATAAATGATGAGATTGTTTATGTTTTGTGAGATATTTTAGGAATGTGAAGTTGTATGTTATTGATCTTAATGCATTTAAGTGATTAGCTACCACTTAGATGATCTGATTTGCATATTTGAGTTCGAACGACGACGATATGCAGTTGCTTCATGTAATTTGCAACCATAGATTAATATGGATAGAACTATACCATATGATTTGTGTGGCTTTAGGTGCAAACTGGAATATTCACAAATCTTAATGCATTTAGTTAATTTAATTCATATGTAGACATACAATGAGTTAATAAATTAAGTAGGTTTGCTACACCTAGACATAGGGTAGTGAATACATTAGGAAATTCCGCCATCATATGAATAGAATCAATCTTGCAAGCATAAATGATCAACATTTGTACTGAGTAATTAGGTGAAATCAGAAGCTCTAGCACATTTCGTTTATTAAGTTTAGATTAAATTTAGTTATTAAATTCATGTTTTACTATTTTTGTTGGCTAGATAAACTCTAGGATCTATTCACCATTAGTAATTAATTAGTTTAGTAAATACCAATCTTTGTGGGACGATATTTGTACTTATCATTATATTACTTGTTCGACATGTACACTTGCATGTAGAATTTCATCGAACAGCTATCCTTGAGGGGGAGCTATGAGCTCTTGGAGATAACCACATACCATAATTCTTATGATTTTGGTGTAGATAAATGTTTGCTTATTTTGGTTATAGTCCATGTTTTGATGCTACATTGATCATATATATTTGATATACTTTGAACTTGTTATAAGGGGAGAATTTGTGAAATATTAGTCATATGCACCTTGGGAGAAATATATATTGATTATATTGGTCATATGCACTTTGAACTTGTTCTAGGGAATATATTTCTCATGGATTATATTGATGTGTGTTGGATTTGGATTAATTTATGCATCAATATATATGCTTAAAGTTGTCCAACAAATGATCATATTTATTTTGGAAACTTGAAAAGTGAAGAATTGTTGCTCCACTTTAGAAACTAATATTGCATCAAAATGTTTTATTTTATCATCATTAAAAAGGGGGAGAATGTTGGAATATATTTTAATATTATTAAAATATATAAACATTTTGATGATGAGAAAAATGTGAACTATAATATGAAAATATTATAATTATTAGTTGATTATTTGTAGGATTTTATAAGAAAAATAATATGGATTAAATTGCAGGAATTGGGTTGAAAAATGAGAAGCCAAAAACTGTGCAGAGCCCGTACAGATGAAGCCCAGCCCGTGCAAACACTTGCCAGTCCAGAGACGCGCTCCAGCCCGCGAGTCAGGCCCGTGCAAACGCGACCTAGTCTAAAGGCGCAATCCAATCTAGACGCGTGACCCGTTCGCTCGCTTGCCTGCAACCCGCGACCCACGAGAGCTTAAGTGACCCGCGACTCAGCTCGCCGAATCATCAACCTGACCTTCAATCCGCTCGTAGACGTGACTTCGCCGGTAGATTTGACCGCCCATTTCACCTCCGATCAAGGCACAAGATAGCTCGTTGGAAAGCTAATGAAGAGGAGAATATTTTTATGAAGAAAAATCAAAGACCCACTACTCAGAGAGGATCAATTTGAAGAAATGGTGAAGCTGGTCGAGTTCTTGCCCTAATTGCTCAAAAGTGAAATTGGAAGCAGATTAGAGGGTTTCTGAAGATGATTTCAAAGGGCTTTTGTAAAGAAAAGGATGCTCTATCAATCTATGAAGGACCCACGAAGAATTGATTCAAGATTGGAGAGAATTGAAGAAGAATTGAGTGAGACCCGAAACTTGCTCCACAGAACCTGAATTACAGAGTTTTAAGTTGAGACCAAAACTACACCGTTTTGGATGGGGTTTTGAAATAAACGAAGGCAAAACCTCTTCCACGACATTCTGTCTCTCTTAAGCTCGAAAATGGACAAAGAAGAGGGAAATAAGGAGCTCTAACGGGAAGAAGATTTGATGGTGCTTAGAAGTGTCAGAACGGCTCTTTGAAGTGAGAGGTTAGTTGCTTTGAAGGTATTTAAGCAAATTTGTCTTCACCATTGCTAGTAGTCCGAAAATTATAAGCAAAGAAAGCAACTTGTGAAGCATCTCATACTACTCATCCTAGCTCATCCAAACCTACGATTTTGATCTTCATTGGGTGACTAATTTCTAAGCTCATTACTTGCTTACTAGAGAATCAATTTGTGCTTCATATACTCTATTATTGAAGTTGATTTTCTACAAGTAGACTCTGCTAGGGTTTGAACGAATTTGGGGCTTTTGTCCATTTACTCTGTATTAAGCCTCTAGCAGTTGTTTGAAGCTTCTGAACTTGTATTGCATATCTTACAGAAGCTTAGCTCAAAATTTGTAATAAGCTTGATAAACTTTGACTTGTTGATGTGTGTTGAGACACACATTGTAATTGTGATCCTTGGTGTAAGGATTGTTTGACTCCTTGAGGAGGAGTTGGAAAGTGTAGGAGAAAGTTTCTCCTAGCTTTGTAGTAAAGTGGACTTTAACCGATTGTGTTGAAGGAGAAGAGGGTGGAAGTAGGTGAAAAAGGGCCGAACCACCGTGTAAACTTGTGTCTTGTCTCTTTTGTGTTTAATTATCTTTGAATGCTTTATTTGATTGCAAAAAGTGATTAAACAAAACTTAGAAGTGAATTTTTTAAAGAGAAACCTAATTCACCCCCCCTCTTAGGTTGCTATAGGATCCAACAGAGTCTATAAGCCAACGTGAATAATTATGGTGTTTAGGATAAATACCTGCCGCGTGAACAGTGTGATAACTCTATTTTTATAGAGTTATTTTATCTATTTTAGGCAATAAATAACTTTAATAATTGTGAGAAAACATTTGAACTCCTCTTTATTTACTTAAATTTTATCTTGTTTATGTAGCACAAGTAGGCAAGGAGAAAATGGATGAACATGGAGAACCTGATGCTTATTGTGTGGCAAAATCGTAATATCAAGATCAAGAGAGTCAAGATGGGCTTGGGCTTTAAATGATTGTTATTAGATTTTATTGTTATTAGGTTTTCTAAATAATTAGAAAACCTAATCATATTAGGAGTTCAAAGCCTAATTAAATTAGGAGTTCAAAACTTAATTAAATTAAAAGTTCAAAACCCAATTGTTTTAAATCTCTAAGACCCAATTCTACTAGGATAAGAATAGGTCTAAACCTAAACCCTATTTAAAAGAAGAGAAGAGGCAAAAGAAGGGGGAGGAGGAAATTGAGCACAACCCAAGAAAGAGGCCAAGAATTCAAGATTTTCTTGAAGAAAAGACAAAAAGGGTGATAGACTTCTTGTTCTTGGATTCAAGATGCCTTCTTTATTCCTTATTATTATTCTTCCTCATTATTTCTTTATGCTTTAGTTTATCTTTGTTAGAGCTACGATGTAACCTAATTATGATGATATGAATCTTATGATTATTATGTTTTGTAAGATATTTTATTTATGTGAAGTTACATATTACGGAGTTTAATGCTTTTAGGTGATTAGCTACCACTTAGATGACTTGATTTGCATGATAGAGACCGACAGGAAATAGCATGCAGTTACTTCTTGTAATATGCAACCATAGATTAAATATGGATAGGCATATACCATATTATTTGTGTGGCTTTCGGTGTAAACTAGGAATGTTCATAGATCCTAATACATTTGGTTTGTTTCAATTCATATATAGAGATATAGTGAATTAATGAACTAAGTAGGTTTGCTATACCTAGACATAGGATAGTAAATAAATTAGGAAGTTCCGCCATCACATAGATATTGTCTTTCTTGCAAGCATAAATAATCAATATTAATACCTAGTAATTATGGTGAAATCGGATGCTCTAACATATTTCTTGCATTTAGTTTTCTTAGACTTAGTTAGTTAATCTATCATCTATCAATTTGGTTTGCTAGATAAATTTTAGGATTAATTCATCATTAGTACTTAATTAGTTTAGTAATCACCAATCTTCGTGGGACGATACTTTTCTTATCATTATATTACTTGTTCGACATGTTCACTTGCATATAAATTTCACCGAACACAGTGCTATCAATATTCCCATGAGCAATATTGGCAGCGGGTTGCTTTTTCTTATGTAGAATAGACATTATTAGCTCTCTATCCTCCTTGGAAATTGCAAACTCATTACTAGAACTATCATCTCCAACAGTATTGTGCACTGATCGGCGTTTCCTTCATTTTTCTTTTCCTTTTCCTTTTGGGTCCTTGGGCCTGCCATGGAACTTGTAGCATTTTTCTTTGGAATGCCTCAACAGTCCACAATATCCACACTTAGTGAGCATAAGGCACTCATTGTAAATGTGGCCTCATTTACCACAGTGAATGCAATTCCCATTCATAGCCTCTAAGTCTGCAGAACCTATGTGTGCCTTAGTAGCAAAATTGTGAGGAGCCTACCCAATATGAGTGTCAGGCGCTGAATGGACTTGGCCAGTAGGAGTTTGGGCCCGTGAATTAGACATGCAGGCTGGTCCACGGGGAGGAGGTGCGGGCATAATCCAATTATGCGCGTCTCGGTCACGACCCATGGGTGGGTCTGAATCAAGATAGAGCCCTGACTCCATCGCGAACGCAAAGGAATTGCTCCTATGATTTCTGGCCAGCCGAAGGTCCTTCTCTTCGTCCTTGAGCATGCCAACGGCTTCAGGGAAGGTGAGTGCCAGCCTAGTGTTTTGAATCTGCGATCTAGCCGCAGAGTAGCAATCATCCAACCCATTCAGAAACTCAATCAATTTTCCAGAGTCCATGAAAACCCTAAAATCAGGATCTTTGATAAGTCTTAGGTAGAGGATGGCGTTATAGGAGTCATATCTATTCAATAAACTTTCCAATTGGTACACATATTGGTCAATCGAGTCTCCATTTTGAGCAGCGTTAGCCAAATCTCGCTTCACCGCACATACTTCCTTCGTCCCAACCCTTTGGAATTTTTCTTCTAAATGAGTCCAAACTTGCCTTGCATCTGTAGAGTAAGTGAAGGTTTTGTAGATTTCAAAGCTCAAGGAAGATAAAATCCATGATAGGACCACACCATTGCATCGTTACCAATAGGGAAAAAGGGGTGAGTCTGAATTGGGTTGCTTCACGTTCAGATCTACTATTCCGAACTTGTTCTTCCCAAAGAGTGCATTTTTCATATCTCGATTCTAGGATGCATAGTTCTCCACACCGGTTAACTTTACAGTCACAAGCATAACTCCAGTTTGCTCATTCGGGTGGAGGTAGAAAGGGTCACCGGGTTAAACCAAGGGGACGTCGACTGGGTTTCTTGAGCGCCCGCAAGAGTGATAGCGAGTGTGGGAACGGTGTCAAGTACGATGGTGACCAGTTCGGTGTCGATCAGGGCTAATACTATCGACCATCTATGGTGTTGAGGTGTTGCGCTCCAACTGTTTGACAAAATTCTGAAAAGAGTAGCAGAGGTGATAAATGGTAGCTGCAGAAACGTGAGGTAGAAAACAAGCACAGGATTACAGGTATGACCTGCTCCTTGATACCATGTTAAGATTCGTATGATCAGAAGCTGTGAAACTGGTATATAGATCTAAGAAGAAAATATGTAGTGTTTTCTTACAAAGCAAGAACCAAAAATTGTGGTTCTTAAAGAATAGAAAAAAAACGTATCTATTGTAGATAGCTACAGTAATAGGCCTAAACAATAAGCCCTATACAACAACTAGCTATAGTAAATCCTATACAACAACTAGTATTTCAACATCCAGCACCTCCAGAAACACTTATGGGGCCTTCCTAGGAATCTAAGCTTTTTAACTTGATGGAACCAGCCTCTAGAAATTCTCAAAGTAGGTCCCAATGCCAAAAGGCGTAACTGACAACACTGAGACAGGTTAACATAACACATATGAAAACATCAAAGAAACATGGAGAATACACGACGAATTCTGGCACCACCTGTCTTGGACATACTTTGTTATGGGCAGAAAAAGCACGGGGAGTCTGGTCTTAGAGTGTTGCGTAATTAAGTTGTTATGTTTGTAATTTGTATGTGTTGGCCTTGTTAATGTGTAGAATTAATGTGGGATTTTCTATACACGGAACCTTCTGGAATAGGGAATTGGTTTGTTGGTGTTTCTGTTCTGCTTTGGCAGATCTCCGGTGGTGTGGGTTCCGTATAACGAGCCCGTCTTCTTCTCTTTCTTTTACTCTCTTATCTTTCACCATTCTGCATACCAGCAGAAATAGAAAGGTTATTCCAGCAATAGATCCAGTGGAAGGTCCCAATACACGGTCCAGAGTTGTAGCAAGGAAATCTCAATAGGAGGAAGAGGTGAGCCTCTTACATACTTCAGGTCGCAACAAAGACACGTAGAGTCCAGTAACAAATTAGAAGTAAATGAGACATGTTGGAAACAAAGACGCGGTCGTAACAAAGACATGTATGGGCAACCTGATGTAGATATGTTGGAGACAAGCTACAAGTAAATGAGAAGCATAACGAATAAGAAGCCAAGTAAACAACTAAACAAATCGGCTAAGGTCGTATTCCTCGGGAGTACGCTAACAAAAAGTTCTCAACAAACTAGCAATAAGCTAAAACCAGCACCACACATATAATATGGAACTGAAAATGTAAAAAAATCTTTTTTACAAAAAAAAAAAAAAGAAAAGGACAAAGTAGTGAATCCAAACACGCAATTAAACGAGAAATGCATGGAAAAAAATAAGCTAATTTTCGGCGGTAACTGAAGCATGAAAAAAATGAACCTATAGACAAAGAGAAGCACGTTGCTTGTTACCTCTACAGAACTCGAAAAGCTTGCCGCTGCTGGAGGGGATGTGGAGCGTCGCCTCGATGTTGACGCGTATTTTGTTTCGTGTGCGTCTTTCACATTGCGCCTTAGGACGTGTTAGCAGTTTTTTGCTAATCAAAGAAAAAGAACTCGCTGAAAGCGTCGAGTTGATGACTAAAAGTCGATAATTCTTACTATTATCAATTCTAAGCAATAAAAAACTGTTATAAGAATTATTCAAATTAAGTTGACTTGTTTAGAACTTCTAAATTTTTTTATTAAAAAACCAGGTATTATTATTGTTCTTCTTTTGAATGTGAGAACTTTATTGATAAATAATTTATATGGGTCTATGAATTAATAGAGCATCAAATTATGGTTGAAATGATAATAAAAGTATGCTACTTTAAGTGATCAAGTCAATTTAGTAATATATTAGTAGAATTATGAAAAAATTAAAGAAACTTAAGTGATTTATTAGTCCAAGTATAGACCGTAACGTGCATCATAGGCTCAAGAAGGATTGGGGCATATATGGATTCTAATCATCATTCCATAAATAGTTAGAAGATTGTTTGATCTTTTCAAAAAGTATTCTTAGCACTAGACATGCTTTCTTTTTAATAATATATTATTTATGGTTTTGGCATGGTTTTAATCATGCAAGAGCAAGTGTTAGAAGTAACTAGTCAATCCTAACATACTTTTACAAATGTCACTTTTCATTTAATAGCATAAAGACAATGAATATATTAATGCTTATAGTGGGAATGCATACCATCTCTAGCATGTCTTTCTTATTGTTCGGTGAATCCTACATGTAAGTATACTTGTTGAATAAGTAATCTAACAATGAGTAAGATATCATCTCACAAAGATTGGTGATTATTAGATCAACTAATTACTAATAATGAATAACTCCTAAAATTTATCTAACAAATTAAAATGAGAGATGATAAATTAACTAACTAAATTTAAGAAAATTCAACACAGGAAATATGTTAGAGTATCTAATTTCACCATAACTACTAGTTATGAATGTCAATTATTTATGCTTGCAAAAGTAATCGTACTCATGTGATAGCGAAATCTTCTAATTTATTCATTATACCTATTGAATTCAATTGTTTACTTATTGAATATCAATGAGTGAATTTTCAAGTTCAAACAACCCATTTTCAAAATCTCAAGCAGTGAATAAAAGTCTTGAGAAAGTCTTTCATTTGACTATCATTATAGACAAATACCATCCATATTATCTATTGAATTCGAAGGGGAACTTCAGTTATGATTCATTTTTTCTATCTTATTGTATTGGCCCTTAATTTTGATTTCTTATTATCTCTAGATATAATGAACCTATTTAGTTCATTAATTCATTATATCTTTATATGTGAATTAAAACCAACCAAATGCATAAGGATCTACGAATATTCCTAGTTTATATTGAAAGCTACACAAACAATATGATATATCTTTATCCATATTTATATGGTTACACTTTACAAGAAACAACTACATATCATCTCATGTTGGTCTCAAACATACAAATCAAATCATTTAAGTAGTAGCTAAATGCAACTTCACATAAACAAAATATCTTCCAAAACATAACAATCATAATATTCATACCATCATAATTAAGTTACATCATAGTTCTAATAAAAGTACTAAAACATAATGAAATACTAAGGAGGAACAATATTAGAAATTAAATAAAGTATCTTGAATTCAAAAACAAAAAGTTTGTCACCCTTTTTGTCTTTTATTAAGGAAATCTTGAATTCCTAACCTTTCTCTTGAGTTATGTTAAATTTCCTCCTCCTTCTTTTTTCTTTTTTTCTTTTCTTTTAAATGGGATTTAGGTTTAAACCTATCTCCTATTCCAGTATAAGTGGGTTTTGGAGACCTAAAATAAATGGGTTTTAAACTTCTACTTTAATTAGGCTTTGAACTCCTAACATGACTAGGTTTTCTAATTATTTAAAGAAAACCAACAACAATGAAAAATCTAATAACAATCATCTAAAACCGAAACTCATCTTGACTCTTTTGACTTTGATATGATCATGTTCATCCTTTTTTATCATGTTCATCCAAAGCTCAAACCTATCTCCATGTTCATCCTTTTTTATCATGCCTCCTTATGCTACATAAATGAGACAAATTGAAATAAATAAAGAGAAATTCTAATATTTTCCCATAAGCATTATATTATTTATTACTTAAATTAAGTGAAATAACTCTATAAAAATAAAATTGTCACTTACAATTATGGTATCCTCACCGACATAAAGTTAGTTCCAATTTTGGTCATAGCTTAGATCAATGGCGACCATCCATCCATGCATGCATCTAGTGAGGCTATGCTTGGTAGAAAATCTAGATTATGCAATTTAGTCTTGCTTAGTTATAATTGTATAAAACCGAACTTGTTTTGCATAAATTTGTATTCTTATATCCTAAAGCACTTTAGAAAATTGAAGTTAAAAACTTTTTCATAGTTATGATTAATTGTTCTTTTGGTTTAGCTTTTATAGCCTTAACATTATGTAATATAGGAAGTCCAATTGGCTTTTTGAATTCAATTGAACCTACACCGGAGATTGATAAAAAAAAAAAAAATCCTTGAAAATATTGTCATTATCTATTATATGCCTTGTGCAAGGGTACTAAACACAAGGAAAAGGAATTTAATGGCTCCACATGTAAACAGATTCCTTACTAAGAAGCTAAGGATGCATACCTAAATATGTAAGTTATGTTCACATAAGGGATGAAATAAGCCATCAACTTAAGCTTCAATGGGGCTATTAGCCATAACCCGCATCATCAACAATTTGATTTACTTAGAGAGTATTTATAGGGGTCCTTCTACCAATTTCAAATTAAGCATCCTTTTAAAGGTCAAAGTCCTAAAACTATGAAGGATAATACTTTTGCTCACATAATACAACCATTTCCAAGATTTTCCATTGTCTTTTGATTATTCATTCAACTCATGGCACTTCCATTGTCTTTTAAAATAGTTAGCAAAAGTATATGATTTGGTTTTGGAATGATGCCTCTTTTATCATATATGAAGTTTCATATGATAAATTATGTCTATTTCTAGAAACTAGTTATCTCCTTTATATACTAATGTTCCATCTAAACATTTAAAATGTGCCAACCCTTTGATTCAGTGCTATTTGTCATTAAGCATGTGTTCAATGCATGACTAAAATTTGAGATAAAGAAGTTGGGGGAGGTTCAAAACATGATGAGGGAAATTATGAATGCATTCTCATACCTTAAAGATTAATGAGTTAGTCCAACAGGTCAAATAAGTGAATAATGAAAGTTATACATATTTGAGTTTTTAAGGTCTACAAGTAACTTATATGTTTTAATACTCAAATCATACTCTTAGCCTACTAAAGACACTTTTTGAAATCCATCTCACCATCTTACTTGATTGATTTTTGACAACAAAAGGTTACATGAGTTGATTAACTTAACAAATGCAAGCTTATTGCTTTAGTATAGCCAATTTATTTTAGATTACTAGTTATAAGTAGTTTGTTTTTATGCTTTCTAACACATATAATTTTTCATTGTTACATGTAACTACTTAATTTTTCTAAGTACTAAACCTACTATATAAATACCAACGTACCAATGTAAGGGTAGTCAAGATGATTAATGTTAGATCTTCATATGAAAGTACTTCTA
The DNA here is from genome assembly GCA_028551475.1 of Casuarina equisetifolia. Taxonomy (NCBI): domain Eukaryota; kingdom Viridiplantae; phylum Streptophyta; class Magnoliopsida; order Fagales; family Casuarinaceae; genus Casuarina; species Casuarina equisetifolia. The sequence goes on along the minus strand of CM052360.1, from coordinate 9,210,815 downwards.
AAACCCCTTTTTGCTAAGCTTTGGCAAAGACATATTGTTCCAATGTCAAATTTATCAATACACAATGCTTTTTACCATGCAACTCTAGCATGCTAATGATGCCTTATTTTTTATTATGATATTACTAAAATATGTAAGTGGCCAAAACACTATGCAAATATGATCTAAAAAATGCTGGTTTTTTAGTTAGCCTTGTGGTTGAAAACTATGTTGTTTCTTGTATGAGACATGTTTGCTATTGCTATGCTGATTTGTGTTTGTAAAACCAAAACCTTACAAGTTTGGCTTGTTGCCTACACATTGCACAACATCTCACATTTTTTTAAAATGCACCATATGCATGGTGTCAAACCAATACATTTTTGGCTAAAAGAACAAAAAAATACCCAAACAACTTTTTTGAGTCTTTTAACTACTCTCCTTATTTTAAACTAGAAACTTGTATTTAAAGGGAGCATTTTTTAGGTCAAAGATACAAGAATTGTCCTTTAAATGGCTTATGCCTTTCTCAAAAGCCTTAGCTTGAAAGGAGCCACAACAACAAGGTGGAGGTCACCAAAAAATTTGTAACAAAAATAAAAAATTTTCAAATCAATTCTTTTTAGTTTGTTGTTTGCAATTTGTGTTGCATTTGCTCTGGACTCAATGATATTCTTCTTATTGGTTGATTTTTATTGTATTTCTCATTGAATGATGTAAGGGAGAAAAATTAGAGTTTGTGAGAACTTGCTATCTTGCATGTGTAAGATAAGGGTACATATATCACAATCTTAGTATTGTAGGCTACTTTCAATGTGATTCACCAATTAATTTTCAAATTGTAGAAAAATTGCAAACTACTATGGTATAATGGTTTGGATTTGTCATCAATTGTGTCTAATTAGTGAAAGCAACCCTTAGTCAATTTAATTAAAAGATGGCGGGGGCCTAGGTACCAAGTTTAAAGGCTAAAGCACTTAAATTGTTTGTGTTAGGTTCTATCTTTGGATGACTTTAATTATGCATAAAATTAACATGATAAATGATGTTTAGGCTAAGATATTTTGACAAGCACTCATTAACACAATAAGTGATACATCCTTAATTAGTGTATTGCGGCAACATGGGTCAACATAATAAAGTAACTTAAAGAAAAGGTAGAAATGACAGCTTTCATGCGTTTCAATTCTCTAAAATATCCAAAGTGAATGGCACCATTTTATGAAGAAAACTTGTAGAACAAATGATCAAATCAGTTGAGCCTTTAAAAACTTAAGCCTCCTCTTTTTTATGAAAGCCAGCCTAGTGCTCCTTACTACAAACCCCCCAAAAAGGCATTATTTTGAAATGAATATGTCTTATCCAATGATCAAGGTATTTAGCTTGTTGTGTAGGAATATCTTATACAAGTCATGGTTCTAAGTTTCAGATTTGATATTTGATATGCTAATGTCATATATACTCTACAATCAATTTACCCCTTTGATCTAGGGTTTGTACCATTTTAAGGGTTTTTAGTTTTATTCACAAATACTTGTTATTAGCATTGTATACTTTATGCTTGATTAACCCCTAATAAAGTAGCTAATCCTTGAACACTGCTTGTTTACTCAATTTGGTAGTATTGTGGTGGATCTTTGATTTGTTGGCAATAGCAAACCCGTTAGCTTGTTTCTAAAGCAGGTGAATGTAGATTCAACTAGGTTGGTTGAACAACTTAAAAAAAAATGTTTTTCTCTCTTACTTTAATTGAACTTATGATCACAATTGTTCTTACACTTAGTTCACTATTGCCTTAAGAATTTGGTTACGGATCCTCATAAAGTTCATTAATTATTAGTCAATCACCAATAAGACATTTAATTAAAAGAAAAAAAAATGAAACAACCAACATAGAATAATTTCACATTGTAAGTGTAAATGGGACCTCAAAAATAGGGGGCATGAACTAGATTGTACACATTACTTTTTTTTCTTTTTTTCTTTCTTTAGTTGAAATGTAAGTTTACATCAATAAAAGGTAGTGTACAAAAAAATAAAGGCATGCACTAACATTAAAAAATTATGAAAACTAAAAAAAAAAAAAAAGAGGTTAGAAGCCTCCAAATCTCACTCAAAATGATATTTCTATATGAAAATTTTATATTTTAACACAAAGAAACTCTCCTTCATATAGTTTTCCTTACTTTAGCCAATAGGATAAGAATGTCAATTATTCTATTATAAAATCATCTTCTATTTCACTTTGTCCATATACAATAAATTCAAGATAAAAATATATATTTTAAAAAGCTTTGGATTATTTTCTTTTTCTATTGCTAATTAATTAATTGTTTGTATGGTTAGGGCAAGTTTGTTTGCTTATGTTGGTTTTGCAACTACATGAAATAAACAATATTCAAATAATGAAAAGAAAACGTGTATATATATATATATATATATATATATATATATATATATATATATATAGAGAGAGAGAGAGAGAGAGAGAGAGAGAGCCTTTTGTCATAATAAATTTGCACTCATGATTTATACAAGTGGTTCAACTCACTTAAAGTTTATGTTCAATCCTTTTTAATTATCTAGAAAGAAAACCTCTTTTCTATTTATTTACAATGTGTACATAACTGGCAATAGTTCCTTACAACTCAAGGAATTTATGTCATAAAAACTATACACCTTGTGACAATAGGTCTATAAAACCAAGAATCATTCAAGTGCTACACACAATACAAAGTGTTATCTTATCACAAAAGAAAATAAGTCATATACAAGAGAGCCTAAATCTTAAAATTTAGGGTTTCTTAATTCAAACTCACAAAGGTTCTTAGTATGACAATTTGAAATAAAGCATTCATGACACAAATAGATGTACCCAAAATGCTCATATATTTTATTCATAGGATGTAACTATTATCAATTATTCGAGTATTTTGTTAGTATGAATAATAACTTGTATTCTTGAATCACAATCAAAAGCATAGCCTTAAGATATTGTAAGAAAATGAAAATGCAAGGGAGCATAAAGGAATTCTCTATTGTTGTGTGTTTAATTACAAGCTTTTCATGTTACATTTATAGGGGAACCAAACCTAAGCTAACAAGGAAAGACAACCAATAAGCTAGTGTAGATTTTTTAGTCACAATCTCTTTTGATTTTTTTTTTCCACAGTGAGCATACAAGTTTATCATTTATCATTTTATTTCATTACGCACATGAAATCCACAAATAAAGAAAATGAGTTAGGCTTTTCATTTAAACATAGGACTACCCATTATCTACTCTTTTTCCCATTAGGGTGTTAGAACTACTTGATTCAAATTTTAATAAGAAATTTCCAATTATGTGAGTACTCCATATAGTTACCTAGTCTTTTTTCCCATTGCACTTGACATCAATGGTAAAATCCGAGTAGTCCTTTGCAATTCGTGTTTAGCTTTTTTCTTTTGTGGAAAGGTAAATTGTATTAATACATATTAAAGTATAAAAGCAGAGGGGCATACCCTAATATTACAAAAGTCACCATATCTATGAAAAAATGGAAGTTAGAAGCCTCCAAATCTTACTCAAAATAACATTGCATTGAGAAGATTTTATATTTCTAAACAAAAAAGTTTTCCCTTGTACTATCTTCTTTATTTTCGCTAAGAGAATAGGGATATCCATTGTTTTCCCCTGAAAATTTCTTCCATTTCGTTCAACCCATATACAATAAATACAAGCTAAGAAAGATATCTTAAGAAGTTTGGCATCTAAATCCCTTCCTTTTATTACTTTGATCATCCATTATAGTTCTTCATTCCATCCTTCAATGTTACATCGAATTCCATTATGAGCAAGAATACTTTTCCAAATCATCCTTGTCCATCCATATTCAAAAAAGAGATGACTTCTATTTTCTAAATGAGATTGACAAAAATCACAATATATGTTTACGAAGGAAACTATCGTACAATTTCTGTTACTGTAGAAAGTCTATCTCTACATACAAGTCATCCAATGAAATTATGTTTGCTAATGCCACCTGTCCAAATTATATCATAGCAATTTACCTTTTCTCCAACCTATCGAAGATCATTATAAATCTTTTGGCAACAATATGTAAGACTTGAGAGAACAAAGGTAAGTGTGGGCCTTAACTTGAGTAGACCTTGCCAACTCCATGTCATGGTACCTGTTATATCCAACTGCATTACTAAGGTTCTTTTACACTTTGTATTGTGAATCCATTTACTTCATAATGAGGCTTCTGGGAGATTAATGAGATTCCAAAACATAAGTCCTAAAAGGACTTTATTTCAAATTTTGAGGTTCAATAAACCTAATCCCCCTTCCTTCTTTAGTGAACAAACAGTTTGCCAAGCTACTTTGTGAGAACGATGCATATCTATATTACCTGCATAGAGTAAAGAACTAGGTTAATATCATGTTTAGCTTTATATTCATTGGATGTCACAATTAATTAAACTAGGTTACACAAAGAGTAAAGAACTAAGAGAGAAAGGCAAGCTCTCACATATTGAAACATTAATTTCAATTAAGTCTACTAATGGGCTTAGGCTCTAATTTCGGCTTGGGTCATTTTATTTTCATTTTGTGTTTTCAGCCAGCCTACTTGTACATATAAATATGGATCATGTAAAACTAATTCCAACTCATTCTTAGCCCAATCATACAAACAAGAAAATAATAATTATTCCTAAATATTAATATATGAGATTGATAAAATATCTTGTGTGAATATTATATTAAATAATATCTCATATTATTTTCTTTTTAGCATATTTTTCTAATATGAAAGATCATTTTAAGAGTTCTCTCTTTCATCAAAATAATCAAGGAATATTCATATTCTTAACATACGTATTCAGAAAAGAAGTCAATGTTGTTGTGGGCAAATCATATCTACTCAATGTTATGTGACATGAATTATTTCATTGTGATTAAGTAATGTTTAAAGTGTCTAATTCTATTAGTATATTTCTTTTTCTGCTAAGCAGAGAGTTTTATCATGACATTAACAACAACATTACTTTTTGTATGCTTGATTTATAAAACAAGATTTATATTAGTTTTATTACTTATACACTAAGCTTATATCATGTTAATTGTCTAACACCATTTGCTACCCAATTAACAATAAAAGTCAAGTAAGTAGATTCAATTTAGGAATAGAATATTAACCCAATTCAAACCCATTCTTCCTTAGGTTGCCTAAGACATTTTTGTAAATTCAAATGTGCTTATTATGTATATTAAACCTAAAGCAAGGTCAACTAATCATATCTACATAGAAAATCTATATGGAACATCTAATCATATCCAGATGAAAAATAGTTTTAAAGCATAAGATGAGTCACTTCCAATATAACAAAAATCTACTAATGGAATGACTATTCTTAATAAAATTTGACTTTTATAATATTTAAAGTACTTTTAAGATTAATCCTTTAGTAGTCAACTATCTCCTAATATTGGTATTAAATCCAAAGCTTCATGCTAATAAGTGAAACACAAACTTGTATAATTACCATAAAAATGTGTGATTATATATAGTATAAAAAGCATCTTGAAGTTACAAAGTATTGGAAGGATGATTAAATATAAATTTTACACAATATGATAAAGGGGTTGGTCTATGTACCCTAAAGATTAATTTGCTTCAACAACATACCAAACTACATTTCTAGTGACTTGAGCTCTATGCTATTTAAAAGGCCTAGATCCTCCTCTAAAAGATTCCTCTATGTAATAATCAAATGAGTAAATGGAAATTTATGCTTGTCTATTATTTTCATGTTACTAATAATCAAATTGATAATGCATCTATGTTCATCATACTATTTAGAGTAATGAAACTTCAAAATACAATAGCATTTTCACAAAGAATACACTTGTGGCATGATAATACTCTTAAATGGTAAAAGATATTTGGATTAGGTTCGATATTAACTTGACTTCATAAAAATGAAGCAAAGAAAAAGAAAGCTAAAAGCCTTCCAAAAATGAGAGAGAATTGGTGTTCATTGTTCTAAAAGCACTTGAATTAGTTACCCTCGCACAAACCTTGATTCTTCTTGCATATTATCTCTGTATTAACATGTTTGAACTCAAGTTGTGTGTTCATTTTAAGAATCTAAGTTTAGAACCTTAAAATCAATTGTCACTATAACTTAAGGGGGGTTTTCATCATTTCGTCCTCTTTTTGCTCTCACTTGTTTGTTTAATAAAAGACATAGCTTTGATTATATCTTGCTAGCTGCATCTTAGAGAAATTACAACTTGAGAGGGAAAGGACAACCTTTAGCCATTTGCTGAAGGAGGTGGGTTGGGGGATTTACTCAATCTTTTAAAAACCATATGTTCTATTCTTTTCTCACTCTTTATTCAGATTTGATTTACTTTGTATTTGTTTTGTTTTACCCAATTACTTGCTAGAGTGGTTGGATATTCTTACTTTGCTCATGTACTCCTTTAAGGTCTTATTAGAAACTATTTAATATACAGTGTGTAGAGATAGCCAAGTAGGTGTCTACAAAAAATTTTGTTTGACCCTAATTCACACACCCCAGGGTGTTCCTCCTCTTAGGTTGCCTGGGGACTCTTCATAAGGATCTAGCCTTACCAACTCCTTAAATGAGGCAAAAATATTATAGAACATAGACTATAGGTAGAAAGTCTTCTTATATAGGGTAGAAAAGGATAACCTTTACTTGTTTACTACAGTTGCGTTGTTGGGTGGCTTACTCAATCTCTTAAAAATAAGGTGTTCTATTCTTTTCCTACTATTTATTCATATTTATGTTACATTTTATGTGGTTTGTTTTGGGTGATTACTTGTTGTTTGATGTTCTCATTTTTAAGGTTTCGTTAGAAACTATTTAAATTTCTTATACTATCTAATAAGACAAAGAAATTAAACGCCAAAAGGAAAAATCCTTTATGGTTGTTGATAAGTGACAATTATAAATTTCTAAGCAAAAGTAGTACTTAAGAATGCGATGAAAAGAAAATATTTTTGAGTTATCAAAATATTGGGTTCTTTTAATTGAAGGTATAGTAAGCAACAATGGGTGGTTGTTAAAATACATAAGCCCTTACAACAAAATAGCAAAGAAAATACAAGTGATAGCTCAAAAAGCCTATTCACAAATATTGATGCACATCCTGGGATGTTCGTAGTACAATTTATTTATTCTTTCCAAGTCAAATATGGTAGGTCAAAACAAAGGATATGAAATGTCTATTAAGAGAAGTGAAGAGAAAAAAAAAAAAAGTTGATAGTTGCTTGCCATCATAAAAGAAATCCCATGGAGATACAAAGGGTCAAGAATAAACTAAAGAAGACACACAAAAAAAAACAGCAAAACATTCAACAACAAAAAAAATGTAGCTGGAAATCATTAAAACAAGCAAATGGATAGAAGCAATAAATGAAGAAGTTTTAGGGTAAAAAAAAAAAGATAGAAGACTTATGTAAGAAGAAATGATAAATGATCTAATATCTTAGTTTCAATAAATAAATAGAGTCAGAATTAAAAGATAATTTAACCCCTCGTACTTTTGTATCTTCCATAGATAAATTTATAGTTACAACGAACAATCAAACCTCACATATTTTTATATCTTTGTTAGTATAACTTTTGTTTTTTTTATTTACCCTTCTTCAAACCGTTGAGTATCCAGTAAATCTTAGGAACAGTTGTAATTGGTATAAACTACATGGTTAAAAAGACTACCTTCGCGAAGAAACCCAGTATAAGTGGAAGTCGGCCACTTCGCAATGAACTAAAAAGGCGGTTGTGAGAAAGTACATGCGTTGGGATACGTGTCATAAAAGTAGGCGTTTGGAGTGTCATCAACCGACCTTTAAAGCATGCATGCGGATTGATGTTAAAGAGGTGCCTAACTAAGAATCGCGTTCCCTGGCTTTTATAAGAGAAAAGGCAGTGTCTAATCCTCTCATCCCTAAGGAGTTCATACGGAGTTTTGCAATGTTTCAGACCCCAACGGCTACCACCAACTAGGTATTTCTTTTAATCTCCCATGGTCTTCTACTACAAGATATAATCCCACTTAGTCATCTTATAATTACTGCTTTGAGATGTCAATTTCAATTGCTTCAAGCTTATACCATATTGCATTTTCCTATAAGGTGATATTATTGTGCCTGTTGATAACATATTCAATATATTTTGCAATAATATTCTACAATTAATATTCAAATTATCTTAAGTTCATTTAAAATATCAACTTAAGCATTTTTCTCATAATATTATAAATCTGGGTCAACCTTTTAATGAGTTCACAATCTTGAGGTATGTAAACTTTATAGAATAAGTATTGCATTTCAACATGGCTATCTTTCATTATTTAATTGCTTTCCATATGACAAATAATATCAAAGATACACGCATTATATAGTATGAGCAGGGATAAAATGCTAAAGGTCACATGACCAGATAATCACGTAGGCTAAATGGCAAGAACTACAAATGGCATCCTTACATTATTTCATTCTCTTAGCGAGTAACAAGAAAACAAGATAATGAATTAATCAAAAGCAAAGGAGGCACACCTTAGAAACGACCTTTCAAATGGTACATCATAGGCCACTTCACGCACTCACCTAAATGTTCGAAAGGTAACCAACAAAGTGTGAGAAGCTCCTTCCATCATTGCAACCTATATGAAGCATCTTTTAAGCATAACATGCAATGGAAGCCAACATGAATTGTCATCTCTAACCTGTTATGGAAGCAAACAAAGGGTTGCTTGTCGTGAAGGATGAAGAAAGTGACTGTTTTCTTGCTTACTAAACTGTAACAACACCTCAGTTTTGGCTTTGCTATTTTGTATTGCTGCAATATGTAAGTAACAAGAAATTACCCCAAAATCATTTAGTTTTCTCCTTTTCCTTGCAACTAGTAATATTTTAAACTATTGCTACTCTGGCATTATCTTTAACCTATGCTTTTACCTCCTGCTTTCATAGCTTGTTTTCTTCCCTTACTTACTTTCCTGTAAGAAGGAGACACCTTTAGTTAATTTATTTTAAAATAATCCTACTAGTTACAAACTGCAATCCATATATAAGTGTAGATAGATAATTTTAGACAATCATGTTCAAAAACTAAATCATGTTATTTCTCTTATTTCTAATTTTTGTCTTTACATTTTTGTTTGTCTTCTATTTCATGCAGATATGTAAGCAACTCATTTCTTTCACATCAAATGTTAACTTGGGTTCGCCTCTTTGCAATGTTCCATTGTTTGCCTAGACTTTGCCTATAATCTCTAATCTGCAATACGGTCAAAAAATCTGCAATCCAATTATTAGGCATGGTTAGATCATTTAAGGAGTACTTAAGCTTCCATTGCACCCACTAGTTATTCCATCACCCAACCTAGTAAATTAATTCTATTCCCACAGTTTCAGACACGAAGACCATAGAAGTCTCTTAGCGCGTCAAAAGATTCTTTAATATATAATTTGAAAATTGTCATTATTTCAGTACTACGACAAAAATATTTGGACAGATTCTATTAAGGCTGGCGAAGCATAGTATAATACATAGTTGAAACCATGTTAGATGTCCTAGATCCATTCCGTAAGGTGAGAATCTTAAGGTATTCGGATTCATCCTACCAAATGTCTTTGGGCAGAACCACGAGGTATGAACTGGAACTGATTTGAAGCTGATAGCTACGGAATAATTTGATAACTAAAGGACACAATCCACAACACGGTTTGTGAATACCGTATCTTCCAATGCTAGAAATAATAAGAGTATTTTATAAGTTTAAGAATATGATATAATGTTGGGATCATCCAGAATAAGAACTGGAAATGCAACCCAATTCTGGTATTTAACCATCAGATGTTATGACCCTTAAAGGAGGAAAGCTTTCATATACAATATAAATGATCAAAGGTCTTTCAGCAAAAGCAGAAGTGTACTTCAAAAAATTCTGGGCATTAAGGAAAATAACTTTATGGTAGATAGACAATAATATCAACGAGCATAGTTTCTTTTAAAACCCAGAGGCAACAGAGTTCAAAAATTGTTGATTTAGCTATCAAACTAAGTACGGATTAGATAGATGTGATAGAATGAATTTAATATATAAGATAAAATTGACTAGTAATTGATGTCTTAGTTCATCACATCATATTAGTGTTTTATGGATTAACATTTCCTTGAAGATCCAAGCAATTAGCATCAATGTGTGGGTTCTGCCAAGTAAAGTTCCCAAAGGAACAGTGTCAATAGCATACCTTTTCATGAAGACTCATTATAAATTCCACCATCGATTCTGTCTAAAAAATAAAACCAGAATAATGGTTAGGATATAAAAATATAGATCTGCTAGATAGAATAGTAGGTCAAATTATACATTTTCGACTAGGCAATATGGAGCACCCAATACCAAAAGGTATATGATCACAAACTGAATAATTACCTTAATAGGTTTTGGTTGTAGATCCTGAAGACATTTTGGTAAGCTTTTCATAATAGAAGTTATTGGAAGTAGTCTTTCTTTAGAACTATATGTGAACACCGTGTAGTTCACTATACAATACAACCATTAATAAGGAAGGTTATGAACAACAATTATAGTTGCTCATGACTATCATTGATTAAATGTTGAAGTTGTACAGTTCCTTTTGTTAATATTAGTGCATAAGGCCTGATGCTTTATTTTTAATTTTGGTTTCTAAGGTGTCTGTGAATGATTACAATAGGAAGCAATGAGAAAGATCCCTACAGTAAGAAGTTCTATAGGCCGAAAACTCAGACGTTAGAATCTCTGATACATCCTTCAGATTTAGCCTTTAACTAGATAATAAAACAAGTATCAGAATTTTTTTGTATGGTATAAAAGCCTTACACATTTGATTAACACATTAACAAAGAGAATTATAAATTATGTGTTCAATAATATTGGGAACAAATATTTTTTGTCAGAAGCACCCAACTCAGTTAGCAGCTTCTTGATCTTGTGTACGTAAGACTGACCTTTCTTGATTATGTAAGAGCAGCATTTAACCGTCTCTCTAGTTGCGCAAGGTCATTCGCACTCAACTGCTCGATATTTGGCCCCTCGAGCTGCCTAAGGTGCGACATTTTTTCTGAATTCATCAGCTATAGTGCCTCATGGATTTAGGAAGAGCAAATATAAAAGGAAAGAAGCGTTGCTTCTGTACTGGTTCTAGTATCTCCACATGTGACATTGGCCTTCGTATTCTGGGTGGTGGCTCTGCGGACAAGAAACTTAACAGTCAAAAATTTTGTACAGACAGCAGTCCTTGATGTAAGATGGCACCTTCCCTCCTCGGCGGCCAAAAGAAGATCAGAGCTAATTCATTTATGCAGTGACAACTTTCTAAGATAAATTTTCTACTTTTATATGAAAAGATACTTCATAAAACAACTCAGCAACTCTCAATAAAGACTTCTGTAGGAGAAATCTATTGTCTTCCAAAGCTGTTTTTGATCAACTGTTTTTTCTGGATTCCAAGGATAAGTTAAATGTAGTCTATAAAGAAAGACCTTAAAATGCCATAACCCCAATACCATTTATGACAAGTAAGAAGAATCACTAAAGTAAAGAATATATTGCATTAAGTATGGAATGTATCAGATAAGCGTACCATTAAAGATGAGCCAGCATCATCGAACCAACAATATGGAACAACAAAAAACACAAAAAAACACAAAAAAAAAAAAGCCACAAAAAGGCCCTTAAATCGAAAGTAGGAACACAATCTGTGTGCGCAACAGAAAAGCACTCTAGACTCACTAGATTCGTGCAATTTTCAGAAGTTTTAGCTAAGGGTCGGGTTCCAAGTAAACTTCAAAATGGTGTAACTTTATACACATATAACCCACTTAAGCAAAGGTCATGACATTCGACCTAAACCAGCCTACTGAATCAGCAGCTTGGCTAAACTTCAGCTGTTACCATTGTAATCACATGAAGTTGTAAGAGATAAAATGTTGAGTAAACAAACAGCATAGTATTTTCAACAAGAATGAGCCATTTGGGTGTCCCTAATTATACAGGAACTCAAAAGAGTTGTCGCTATCAGACTTCCTCAAGCGAATTATCTGAAACAGCTTGAAAAGTCAAGATAACTACCCTGAATGTTAATGCATTAGTAAGTTTTCCTTCACAAAGTCGTAATTGCTGTAGGAAACAAAGGAAGAAACTAATATAAACCCTTATCTCTATTAATAAGGTAATCAAAATGATTTATTAAACACTTTTAATTATCTAATCAAGAAAAATATTTTCTATTGAATAATTGTCAAACTTTATGAAGAACTAAAAATATCTACTTACTTCTATGTCATTAAGGCATTTGGATGCCTTCAAGTCTTCTTCAAAGTGACCCTGGTAATGATTAGATGCATATATATCTTCGTGAATGGTACTTTGATAACACTTAAGGATATTGGCCAACCTGAATCATATAAACCTTTGTACTTAGGGGTCAAAATGTAGATGTTTTTGCATAACGTTGAGTAAAAAGAAAATGTAGACCTAAGCTCTCAAGATGTTTTGAAAATGAATGGTTTTATCTTTAAGCAAAAAGATATAAGCACAGAGTGTCACAAAAATTACGAATATCTATATTTTTTGTGTCATCAAAATATGGTATCATAAATCAAACTTATAGATGTATTATACAAACTTATAGACCCACTTTTACCAACATTATGTTTGTTTATTGCTACCTCATGATAACTAAACCAAATCAAACTTTGCCAAACCATTTCTAATCATTTTTATTTCTTTTTTTTATGTATTCTCTTTAATTTGTGTGACTTTCATGTGGGAATCAATGTAGCCATTTCTTAGTTTCTAAATTTCTTGTCATTTATAAATATTAAGGAAGTATTGTATTATATGTAAATACAACCCTTTTGAATCCAAATAAAATAAAATTTCAAAAGTAAGTGTCTCAATGAATGTTCTATCTTATTTGATTTTCTTTTTCTTTTTCTTTTTCTTTCTTTTTTGAGAAGTGTTATTGAAGACACAACTTTGTGCTTAGAATTAATTGACAAGCAGTAAACAATTATGCAAATTACTTGAACAATCTCAATCATCCCTTTTGATAAATTTAGTTTTAAAGGAAATCAAGGGAAAAGAATTAGAAATACAAACAACATCTAAGTGAACAATTTTCTCTTTAAGGAATACACACACACAGAGAGTTATATGTAGTAAGGGTATCAAACAACTACTAGGTCATTAGAATCCATAATATGTTTTCTACAACTAGAATGTAAACTGAAGCCAATCATTATTTGACTCCCAATCTAGTAAAATTGCTCAATAGAATCAGCTAGTAATCTTAATACGTTAATGAGAAGTACAATGTGTACTAACTAAAGGGTACAACGGATGCAACCTCACAAGACTTGAAAATGAAGAAGAGAGGAAATACGAACGAGAATTGAATTCAAATATTATATTAATGAAATCTAAGTTGTAACTTAGGAAACCAAAGAAGATGACATCAAATCTAATTAAGTGAGGTTTAGAAAACCCTTCAATAGCTTTTTTTTTCCTTTAATAGTAGGTTATATACCTACTTAACAAGTGTTGAGTCCATAACTTTACTTTTCACCTCACTATTTGATATCCAAAGGGGGATGAAACAAAAACTACTCAATAATGTATTGAGAAATCCCATTCCATTTTTGTTGTCAACATCCCTCTTTGCCTCTAAATCCCTCTTGCTACTGAGTCTTAAGGACATTAACTTCTTCCATTTACATATTGATATCTAAATAAATTACATAATCACCTATTCCAAGGAACCAAAGACTAAAAAGCATGAGCTTCCAAATTCCTCATCTATCAACACACAACCCTTCTCATATTACTGAAGTTTTTTATGAATGTAACGTGCTATTAGTTAATATATTTTTCCACTAGATTTTTTTGTGGATAAGTGAACTTTGAAATACTAAGTGTACACAAAAATAGATGTGCCTTCTTTTGAAATATTACATGTATATAGTTCTATATATTTTTCTTTTTGCTCTAAAATGTTATGTGATCAAACTTATTTATTTTTTGAACAAAAAGCTTATGATCATGTTATATCTTCAACCAAACTTCGACAGATATTCAAAACATATCAACCTTAATTCATAGATGCCATTACGTTGCATATTTGCAACTTTAAGCTTGACAAAAATTTAAAAAAAAAAAACTCTAAAAGAAGCTGCTAAATAATGCAACAACATAAAAGGAATTTACATTAGTTCAACTTTACTTAAAAGCACTAACACACATACATTTTATCATGTATAGGATATAAGGTTCACAAATATAATTATGAGTATCTACTAAAAACTTAAGTTTTAACCACATTTAAGTTTTACTTCTTTGCTAAATAAAGGAATATAAACAAGTTCTATGTTCCTAGATTAAGTGTATAACATGGAATTAAAAGAAAAAATCAAATTAAATAAACTAGAAGTAACAAGCAAATGAATTGACCTATTTGATAGCACTAGCCCAATTGACATGAATCGAGTTTTTTCAATATCATATTCTCTCCTTGTGACCGTTAGTCAATTATTGACATTAAGTATTGGTAGAATTCACAATATTAACCAAAATGATGATCAAATAGACCTTTTTAGTTTTGTAATTTTTTAATTTTTTGATTGATTTTTAGTTCCTTTTTTAAATTTTTGTGTGCCTTACTTGATAATTTGTTGTTCATTTGTCCTTATTCTTGTCAAGGCTATCATGAACATGTATTTTAAATGGCACCTATGCATTCATCATTATTGTCAACTCCATTCCTATGCATCACAATCATTGCTATGTTGATCCCATAACCACATCATTTTTTACTTTTACTTGACCTCTATGATGGTATTTTCTTCAAAATAAAGACTACTAAGACTATGTATTTGTGTTGGGGTTGGTTTTTTGATCAAATCTTGACTCCTATGCCACATAGGTGGTGAAGGGATTTGTCTTGGAATAAGTTTTCTCCTATGCCCTTAAATGATATGGTCCCAACATGGTGAAGCCATGGATTTGGTTGGTAAGGAGGACTAGGGACAAAATTTGGACAAATGGTTTAACATTTTTTGGATATGGTTGCATTTTTACTTATCTATGACATACGATGGTAAGATATAGTGAATTAAATATCCAAAATGAAGACAAAATAATTGGACTTAAAAACAAAAAAGGTGTAAACATGTAATCTTCCATAGCCATTGGCTAACTACAAAACATTTCATTTAGATTATTATATTTCACCATGCTTTCATGCAAAGATCTTGGTGGCTCACGAGATGGCCTGACACTACTACAAATCCCCTCTAGCCTTTCTTCAGCCCTTATGC